>JAGTXR010000003.1:0-1210112 GCA_022606575.1 Glossosoma conforme | reverse complement strand
TCATGAACTTAAAATATGTTTATATTCAGGAACTTAGTTTTAAAATAAAATGAAAAATATTTAATTCAACCATTTTTTCAACCAAATTACATTTTTTTTTTCGTATTTGTTTCTCGTAATATTTTAGAATGACAAAACTTTAGATAACCTAGTAAAGTTTTCAAATTATATTGATGCGTCCAATATCATAAATAATAAATTAATTCATCAGTCTCATTCTGTCTCGTTTATTTATTTAATTAAAATGTAATAAAAAAAACTCAAGATGCGATTTTATGATTGACTTTCTCTGATCTGACAGGAATAAAATATGTTTCACGGAAACTACAGAGTATAAAAAACGCAATTCTAAGTTAAAAAATCCCTCTCGTGTTAGTTACCTGAGATACGAAGCGTTTGTTTTCATATCGAATAAAAGAAAAAAAAACACAATTATGTAATATTAATCGTTTAATAAGTTTATTTTCATAGTTATTAAAACATTTTTGAATGTTTTGAATACTTAAGCATAATGCGTACTTTTTAGCGAGCATCAGGTGAATATCTAAGCCTTCACACCTAAATTTATTGTACACACTTAAGCATATAATTACGTAAATAACATATTTAACTTCTACGTTCCAGATGAGTACACCCGTGCTCGTAGCCATTCATTGTTTTTGACCCCAGTTGATACTTGTGGAGCTTCGAGCACTCAATTTAGTACAACGGCAATGGCGTTCCTAAATGGCCTACCAGCACACCTCGATCCTTTTCCTCTTTTGTCGATGGTATTTTTCTCCTAGATATCTGTGATCTTTGACAAGTATCATCTTCTTGTTCTTTTGTGTTATTTTATTCTTTTTTTTTTTTCTATGTATTGTATATTTATGTATACTCTGTGTTTCTTATAATTTGTACCTTGGAACTGTGGTTCTGTGAAAGAAATAAATAAATACTTAAGTTACATTATAATTTCAAAAAACACTATGAACCAATGAAATATGAAATGCATTTATGAATTTTTATGAAGCTAGATATTTCGTAATGCCAAATATTTATTTGCTTTTAATTTTAAATCAATTAAATTGGTCACTGAAAACCTATCTACAGTATCTTAAAGGAGTATCCTGTAGTGGAGAGATCCCCTCAGACTCTCCGCTTTTGTTGTGGGAAGAAATTAGAGAACATCCGGTTCGGGGACTGCGGAGGCTGTTTTTACGACGTTTTCCAAATCATAGAGTGGAGCCTTTATTGGGTCCTTTATAATAAAGTTAAAAATAACGACTTCCTCTTGTTGCGTGTATAATTAGTCATATGGTATAGTATTTAAGATGATGTTATATTATTCTATAAAAAAGCAAAATGTATTACGCTGCTTTTAAAAAATAATAAAACCAATTTGAATTTCCTTATATTATATTTTTTCTAGAGTTAAGCTTCAGATGAATATTTTAGATTATTTAAAGCTTTCAGAAAAAGTTTAAGCTTTTGAAAGCATCACATACTTTTGCTATTTGTTGTCTTTTTGCAGACTGAGAACTGTTTGAAAAGGCAAAATATAGAAATGAAATATGGAATAATTTGACAAGCAATGTAACAACAAAATACTTAGCATATCATACAATTATTATTTCCTTGATTGGTCATTGCCTATTTATTAGTAAATTAGATGAGGCTTCTCTCATTTTTTTTTTTTGTAAACGCATGCAGGAGAGCACACCCGGTCAAGACCAGTGCATTCTATACGCTCAGCCAGGGAGGCTGGACGCTGCAAGCGGGAAACGTGTGTTGTGTTCGTATTTGTGTGTGGGTTGGGGAGATTGCAAGTGTATATTTATCTGTTTCTTGAAGAGATCCAGATTGGAGGAAGGAGGAAACACAGACGCTGGAAGAGCATTAAGGAAGGAACTTTGGAAGCTGCCAGTTCTTGGTCGACATATATTAACCGTGTATGGATGTTCGGCAAGTGTAAGACGAGTTTGTCGGCTGTGAGTGGGTGCAGGAGGAATTAGTTCTTTAAGTTCCGAAGAGCAGCGACCGTGGTAATAACGGTAGAAAAGGCTAATAGAACCAATCTTACGTCTGTGTTCCATTGATTGTAGATTAGACGTAAGGGTGTCATTGTTTATCAAACGAATTGCTCTTTACTAACAGTACTACTGTACTTGAGACAAATAGGATCATGGTAAATTAATTATAGTTCGAAATTGAGCTATGAAATTACGACCAGAATAAAACCTATACCACGTTAATATCATTTAAATCACAATGCATATGTTTTTTAATATATTTTGATTTCTATGTGTGCCAGTGAATGTTTTTGTTCGTAAAAAGACTCTTTTTGTGCTAACTAAATCGTTTAGAACGATTTTATACGAGCGTTGGAGTTTCTCAGTTTCAGTGATGAATGTGAGAGATCTTAGAAAGTCACTTCGTGACTTAAATTTGGATTTTGGGTTAAGTTGTTTATGCAGGCAGTGGAAAGGATATAGCAGTTGATAATATAACATACGAGACCACAAACGTCAACGCGTTGAAGCGGCCCAAAAACTTCTTAAAGACCACGGAACTCATGGCGAGGAATACCTCGACTCCATCGTCACTGTAGACGAGACTTGGGTGCACTACCTCACACCCGAAACCAAAGAACAGTCTAAATAATGGAAACACCCAGAGTCGCTGACAAGAAACGGATCACCGAGCGCAGCTCACACCTGGCGGGCAAAGCGAGGGGAAGATTCATCACGTAAGACTGCTAATCCAAGACTGAGTTCTGCAGGCAGCTCGCTAGGGAAGGGATTTGGAGTGGGAGAACCAAGGTGCACTACAGAATCGCGGGATCCACCATAACAGCGCTTTTCAGGACTGTAGCGTCATGGGAAACTTATTTTACGGATCACCCTCGTATAAGGAAAGAGAGTGGAAGTAAGTTACAAACTATATTTGTATTTCGTATATAGCTCAAGAGAATATAACCGAATCACACTTTATATAATATTATGAAGTTCTTCCGCGCACGTTATAAATACACTTATTCTAAAAAAATCATAGTAAAGTTTTATTTAAAGGTGTAGTGCTTGGTACCCAGTAAGTACGCTAGTACTCGCTGGACAACAAACATTTAAAATACAAGTTTTATTTCATTTCCAATGAATGCATAAAACGCCTGGATTTACATAGATGGACGTCCGATAGGCAAGGAGAAGAGCCGTTAGGGCAGGTGTGCAGAAACGCGGACGCGTGCCAGTCGCGGTCCGCCGGGCCCACTGATGACCGCGATAGGGCACCAACCACCCCTGCGCTTGTTTCTCTGCACCCTTGGCATGTTGTAAGAAGGGCGATATATCAAAGTCCAAGGTGCCGGGGAAGGAAGTTGAGAGATTCGAAGAATGATTTTTTTATTGAAATCAGATTGTAAGACCCCATTGTTTAGTGCAATCGTTTAAATTCAATTCGATATGCTACATACCGATGTACACATGTAATTATATGATTAAATTACACTTTAATAATATGAATCACTTGAATATGTTGAACTAAGCCCAAAATAACTATAGGCAAGGTGTAAAAATCATTAAGGTGAAGCAGATAATTTCAAAAATATATTTATTCAAACACAAGCAATAGAGTATCAGAAGCTTTCTTTTCTCTGATGATTGTCCGGTTGACCTATTTCTTAGTGCTTAATTATTATTGTCTTGAAAACTTTGGGATTATCATCAGATCTTCTATAAAATGATAATTAAGAAACACTCAAATATATCCTGGATACTATAGCTGCTTTCTCGTCAATCAATTTGCTTTTGTTCGTATAAGTAAATAGACACTGACAGAAATACATATATGTTTGGCAGAACACAAAATTTGGCTGTATGCTTGAAAGGAATGATAGCATTGCATGTGTTTTTACATCAGATTTTGAACCCTTTCGTTACGGCCAGGTGGAATTTAAAATATGCTGTCAATACGGCGTGAATTTATTGAACCATTTTTTTCATGCATAAATGTACTTATCTGACCTACTTTCATATATCACATCGGTTCTTCTATCCTTTAACTATCAGATGATTTATAAAATCTATTATATTTAACAAACGTTGTGGTGGCATTGACACATGTGGTTTACAGAATAATCGCACCTGTCACGAAACCTTACGATATTTATTTACATGCTTTACACATTCCTGTAAAGAATACATGTAGGTTGATGAACGGAATGAATGCACTTCCAATTTCCTACCGTAGATGTCATAATGAGTACTGAATGTAGCAAAACGATATATCACGTCAACCAAACGGTCGGAGAATCTTTGACGGCATATGCTGACAACCGATGCAAGAGGGTTAAGGAACTCACATTGTATGAAAAAATTGCTAAGAGAGCATCCTACTGGATGTGTTAAATAAGGACTTATTTATGTTTTAATTAAATGCATAGAAAAAAGTTAAAAAAAAACGCATTAAATCTTATCAATTTGAATAAGTATTGTTGTCTTTAATGGCATTTTTTTATATTGTATGTTATCAGTCTCACACCAACCTATAGATAATTAAATTTTTATTGAACTAAATATTTTAATGGATGATGTTTTATTTTGTTAAACTGAGAAATCGAGCACAAAAAAACTGTTTTTTTAGTAAGATAGATAGTAAATTTGTGCAAAAATAAACCGCGGGTGGCTATTATGAATGTGCATTTTCACGTAAGCGATTCTTAATCGATCAACACGGAGCCAAAGAATCCACATAAAGGCTTTATTTTCACACGGAATCCTTTGGCGCTTTGTTGGACCCTCCAGGAGGACCGTTACGTCTCTCTGTGGGGTCCCGCTTTGTTGTGTTTCATATGAAAATGCCCAAAATGATCGTTTAATTAATAATAATTGTTAGGACTTGACTTTAAATGTTGCGGCCGGGAACAGCTTCAATCAAAAGCTGAAGAGGTAATGGTGCTTAAACCTTTTGTGATGAGAAACATCTTCAATATATTGTTACTATGAGTCCATATTACAAGGCACATTTTTTTGCATGAGTTGTTGTTTCCGTAGTAAGATTGGCCGGCATTGTAAATAACTGTTTCCAGGGGGCACCACGCGGAGGTTCCTTCTTTGCTCCACCCTATGTTTGGATATCAAAAGATAACCACACGGCTCAAATCAAGAAGAAGTTTCCTACATTTGACAATGGAACTAGTGATACCTGACCATGTGGATAAACGCAATGAGGGGAATACTTGGATTGCCCCGAAAGAGCACCTAGCTCCTGGACACGACCAGGAGTGGAATATACGGAGGTCTTTTAATAGACTTCGGACCGGAGTATGGAAGACGAGGACACAAATGAAAGCTTGGCAGTTTTACAGCGGACCGACTGAATGTGACTGCGGCGTGGAGCAGACCCTGTCACACCTTCTGGAGTGTGCGCTGTGTCCGAGTAGCTGCACCCAGGAAGACCTGATGATGGCCGGAAGTAACGCCATCGACATCCCCCACTTCTGGGATTCGATGTCAAATGAAATTATATTTAGATGTATCTGAACTCATCGTAACCTGTATCATTCCTATTCTTCTTTACGGCTGTGAATCTAAGCATCTCCCCAAGAGCTGATGCAGCCGTATAAAAGCGTTTTGAGAACAGATGCCTGCGTAGAATACTGGAAGTGCGATGGCTTGACTTTGTGAGGTGGGCCACATTATTCGCATGTAAATATTATTAAAGATAATATAAGACATATTTGTGACATATTCGAGTTCATATTTACAGCCGCATATGCTACAAATTATATATTATTTAAAACATGCTTATCTTATAAGATCTTATACATTCTTGTAACAGGTAAGAAGCAAAATGTTCCATGGTAAAATGGACTTCAGCGGTCTTTTCATCCCCGCGGGGAAGGTCCGCAACAACAATAACTTTTTAGTACGAAAATGGAATCTGTGACGGATAAAAAACGCTGTCATTGTATTGTGAGGATGGGAGACCGACTAGCGAGAGCTAGGTGAGGACGGGGGCGGTGAGATGCCTTTGTGGGAAATTAATTAAGTCACGTGGTAACGCTGGGTGAGCTTCTTCCGTCCCGCCCTTAATTTGAATCTGGAATGACAAATTGGGGAGTCAAGGACATTTGTTCTTTTTTTGTAATACCTTATAACGGTTGTTGTGCGTTCTATTTTTTGAACTGTAATTGTTTATGCTAGGTAAAACTTTTTCACTACATTGAAATGTCAATTCACATGAGATTGATTTCTTTTAATTAATTTAAAGTTAAAAAAAAACGTACACTTTTTCGTAAAATTAGGTACATACTTGTAAAATTTATTAATAAAAACAATAATTTAACACAAAAGTGCATTTTTTATGGTTTATTTTTAAAACGTATATATACTCGTACGCTATTAAGTGTCAATGCTTAGAAAAAAATATCGGAAACTATATTTTGTAACACTTACGTTTTTGTATTTGCAGTATTCAATTATTGATACTTATATTATAAGAAGTATATTAAAAAAAACATAAAAATAATAGAAGATGTTTATTAAATTACTTTAAAATTGTAAGGTTGTAAAATACACGTCTTACACCAAAAATAAATTCTTTATTTCCATCAAAACATGAATAGAATATACCTAACCAAAAGATTACTTGCCATGTCAAAAAAATGTGCTTCTAACTTTACCTTAGTTTTGTTAGTCATATTGTGCCTAATCATAAATACAGTTATAACACTATCCTATAAAAATACTTAAAATATTACTTTCAAATTATTCGCATCTCTCTGTTTCTTGCACCATCAAATATAATAATTACACCACTCTAGCAATCTATTGTGAGCACGAAGCTACCGGTCTTGGTCCAACATCTCCACAAGCTCAAAAGCCAAGTCAAAGCTGCCATAATTTAGACGAGAAGTGCTTTTTTAGCCTTTAATGGGGACCAGAGGCAATCAAAGCCTTCTCCAACAATACCATAGACTTGAGGTAAACTTTAGGTACCGTTGCACCGTGACTTGCGATTTTTATAAATTTGGAAATAACCAACAAAACGTAGAATCCACCAGGCGATTGAAATATCACAACACACTTAGATTTTTGATAGACATATTTTTATTAGGTAAAATATGCTTTTGTAGTCCTTTCATAAGATTTTGAGGAATTTACGATATAAATGCGTTTCAATTAAGTCATTAGAAAAACGAATTCAATCCCAGAATGTATAACAAAGCCTCTTTTTTACGTATCAAAAATATTTACTACTTATTTTTTACTTTGCATATCGATTAAAACGTAAGAAGAAAACTCTTCAGTTATGTATTTAATGCAAGAATATTCCATAAATGATCTTGACTGTTGTTATACGAGTATTTCAAAGTATAGTATGAACTTTTAAAGAGCTTCTCTTTTAACTAAGAAGGGTTTGTTTTTCGATCCTCCATCTTTAGCGTCATTCCAAAGCTATGGAATGCTGTCTTAGCATTTTTCCTTAATATAATCCTAAAGACTCTAAGAAGTAGATTAATAATTATTAGCATTTTTTTCATATCTTACACGCATATGACCACAGTACATCCATCACACACCACATTTAGGCAACATATTTGAGAATAACAAACTTTATAGAAGATCAAAACCTACTGATAGCTTTACTTAGTTTGTTAATATATATGATAGTTTCTCCATCTCAATCTTTAACACCACATTGCAATGCTCTCTCAGCATCTGTTTCCTTTCATATACAATATGAATGCCTTTAAGAAGCGGATAAATAAATTCTTTCAATCTCTTCATTCACTTCACAAATATGACCACACCTTATTTCACAGCCTTCTCAGACAGCATCCAGTCGACCTAGTTAAACGTCATAAAGTTCGTAGAAGACTAAAACCTACTGTAATCAATGTCTGCAGGATGTTTTAATATAAAAAAATACACAGAGCACTCCAATACATAGCGGGAATTCCAAATAGTGGAAGTAGCCCGGATGCGGAGGGCGAAGGATTGAGAAGGATAGAGGCTTATGCGGGAGGCCTACGTTTACGTGAACGGACACAGGTTGATGATGATAACACGTAGCACTTCTACATCAAACTAATCCTTCACTCTTACAACTCACGATGAAGGAAGAGCAGTTAAGAGACGTCTAACAAGTTTGGATGTTGCTTGCAGCTTGCGACCACGGTACAGTGACCACCCTAACACGAGGCCACGCGCCACCGTTCAGTGTGCCACGCTTCCACCTAACCCTCCCTGTTGTGTCGTGTCGAGGAACTGGACCGTGGTCACCGCACGTGCAACGGGGAATCACCCCAATCGCACTGTTGACGTTTACGTTTGACTTACGAGTATGTACAACGTATTGTATCGGAATGTTCAAATTTATGAATTGCGTTAAGTATTAAATAAGTACAACTTTTTCTACCGCTATTTCAGTAACGATGACAGGAGTTCTAAGCGTTGAAATATATAAAAAAATGTGTTTAGCTGTAAATAAAAACATAACTTTTCATTGTTTTAAAAAAATGCTGTTTTGTTTTCAATTATTACTGTTAAACTCGAGTTAAGCCCGATCACTGAATATTTAACCAAAAAAATATATTTATTATAAATTTTAATTTGTAACACACACGTTTTCTAATAAATTATCTAATAACTAATCTACTAACTTTTACCAACATTCAGTGATTTCAGGTACTTAAATTTTTATATAAGGCCGTATTCAAGTTAATATAACTTTTCAAGTAAAATAATCAGGGATCATGGTAAATTTTCTTCAGAATAATCACTGTTAAACTTCTACAATATTATTATGTGCCTAAAGCCAGTAAACAAGCATATTTTTTTAAGAATAAAAGTAGTATAATGCTCGTATATAATTTTGTCTTGCCAAATTTGCCAAATAAAGATGCAGTTATCGCAGGATAGCAAAAACTGATATTTATGTATGTTTATTTAACATACATGTAATAGTTTTTTATTATAGTGTACATTATTCAGGTATATTTAAAGAAGAGAATTTTTTTTTTCGTTATTAGATGTGACTTTTGTTGTCAATTTGCTCCGGGGAGTGAAAACGTTATACGAGTATTATTGTATCTGGATATTATGATCACCACAAATTACTGCCACCAACTCAGTCCTATTGTCCTTCAAGAAATGTCTGGTTCTTCCTTACAAGACATTTCTGGACCAGAAGCTTCACTTAGGAACATTGCAATATTTATGGTTCCCGATGACCTCTAGCATACAAGCCTGAGAATGGCAGCTATAGTTATCCGAAGTATATTTTTGAGTGATTTTTTAATTAGATTTTTTTAAGAAGATCTTCTGTTTATTCTGACGCTCCTAAGGCCTGGACCATTTGGTCATAGTAAGCGGCTCAACAAAATAATGTAACTCTCGTTCTAAATTTTGAGAATGATGCAATGGCCAATTAAATTGTATAACATTACTTTTTTCCATATTTTTGTTTAACAATTATCTCAATGCACCCCAATATATCACAATGCATCAGATATTAACGTCCAAAACAGGGAGTAGGGGGCGTCATAGTCTCATTAAAATATCGTGTTTCGTTTGTTAAATTTCGATTATCACAAATATCAGTTATATTATAACATTAATTCTTGACGAGTCATCGCCGTACAATTCTAATGAAGCTTGACTGATGACTGACTGTTGACACTAATGGGGTGGCCAGCAACGACCCTCGAACATCCCCCCACGTCATGAATTAACCCTCTTCGTCGATTAGCGGAACGGGGGGTAATTGAACCAATTCAATAAACAAATTTGCAGACAACATCAAGGGATTACTAGCAAAAAAGCTTTTGTTTATCGAAGATATATGAAAATTTACGATTTCTTAAAGAAATGAAAATATTTCTTTGATGAATTGTTTCAATACAGATCATTTTAATCATCGCTATATTCGCACAACAAAAAGACCGAAATTTTGCTTTCAATGAGACTTTCGCCAGGTCTCCACATGCACAACTATTTTAAATGCAAAATTTATTTAAAATATAAATAACATTTCCTATTATTTATTTTATTACTATCTGTCGAAGAGACGACTGTTGATGGGAAAGAAAGGTGTGCAAGATGGCAAAACGATGCGTTGGCCGACCCCCTGCAAGATGAACTGATGGCATCAGAAAAATGGCAGGAGTAGCCGGGATGCGGAAGGCGGAGAATCGGAAAAAGAAAATGGAAACCTATGCGAAAGGCCTCCGTTCAACAGTGGACGTATTCAGGCTGATGATTGTTTTAGAATTTATATTTTTATGTGATAATATATTTACGTTATGAAATATTTAAGTCATGTCATTCGGGTTATGTGAAATAAATTATCTTTTCGGTTTCATACGTAAGTATTACACGAAACTTACAAAACACAATATACGTTATTTTATTATTTTCTAGAATCCAAATGTTGCACAAAATTGCATACTTAAGTTAACAGAAATTCTATAAAATAATATAATAAATCAATAAGGATTTATAAATTATTGATTCGAACAATGGTCAGCTATCTTTTCAACTGATTGAGTTATAAACGATGTAATTATGTTTTCTAAGTAAACTTTATTAAATTTGACCTTGTTTATTTAAGAATTGTCACAAGGAAACATAATTTACTCTATACTATTTGATTTCTAAAAGCAAACAAATACATCAAATTGGTGATCGTATTTGTCATCGACTCGTATTTGTGGCCATTACACATTACAATACGTTTTGCGGCCAAATATGTTCCTACCAACTGTACCTACTTAGACATCATAATGTTCGAGCTTGTCAAATTTGAATTTCAAACAGAAATAATGCCGCCATATGGTGGTTATTATGGCTGCATGTGTAGGTAGGTATTCGCTATATCCAGCCCGTTACTCTCAAATTGTAGCACAGTAATTTTACAATAATAAAATGCTTTTTTTATTCTAACTGTATTTATAGTGCTATAGTATTTTATAAATTATCTGAAAGTGGTTGAAAAATAAAGATAATATTGTTTTTAACAATTTTATAAAAATGCGTTTTGAATTAACAGTTAGCAGGTATTTTTTTAAAATAAAAGCAACTATTTTTCAGAATGACAACTCACTGTATCTGATGATTCATGAAACTCCATAACCATCGGTAGGTATCGATCAAAGAAGAATTCCTTTATGACGTTTCGATTAGATTAAGCAGTTTTTTTTATTAATTTTTATGTTGTACATTTTAAATGTACACTCGTTATTTTCCAAATATGTTTTAAAGTAACTAATAATTCAAATTTATCATATTTATAATCTATAAAACATAATATAGCATCGACAGGCGTATACAACTGGGATAGGCAGCATTTGGAAAACTAAAGTACATTTTTTAAGCGAAAATTCCGCAATGTCTAAAAACTAAAGCGCTTAACCAATGTATCCTCCCTGTATTAACTTAAGGCGCAGAGACGTGGAATCTGACAGCAACCCTTACCCATAAAATAAAGATCACCCAGCGTGCTATGGAGAGATCCATGCTCGGAGTGTCGTTAAAAGATAGAATCCGAAACGAGGAAATATGCAGAAGAACTTGTGGATGCTGCCCAACGAAAAGGCACACTCAAGTGGCAATGGGCAGAACATATCTGTCGAAGAGACAACGGTCGACGGGGAAGAAAAGTATCGGAATGGCACCCAAGAACTTGCAAACGAAGCATTGGCCGACCCCCTGCGAGATGGACTGACGACATAAGAAGAATAGCGGGAGTGACCTGTATGCCGAAGGCGGAGGATCGGAGAGGATGGAGACTCATGCGGGAGGCTTACGTTCAACAGTGGACGGATACAGGCTGATGATGATGAATATGGCATACTAGAAAGAAGGAAGATTAGCATTGTATCTACTTTACAACCATTTGTAGGTACTAGAGTAGAAAACGATTAGACGATCTATCGAAATATATTTTTTTAGATTAAAAATGATTATGAAAGAATTGTTTTGAGATATTATTTTTAACTTAAAATGACACAGCAAAAAATAATAGTAAGAATGTCACTTATTTTGTGATTTAATATAATTAATAATAGGTATTTTGTATTTAGATTGGCAATCGTAAGTTTGATCCGCGAGCCTGCAGTATGTGTGTTTGCCGCCAGTGGCGCTAGTATAGCTGTATCTTTACACGATCGTCCGTCATATTTTGTCCATGTCAATAAAGTACCAGTGATACATAACAATTGATAAAAATCTGATACACATCGTTTAAATATGTTTAATTTTATGCTCAACAGATGTTGAAATATGATATGAAATTTAAATTACAACGCAGAGAAATAGTATTGTAAATCAAAAAATTCACATTAATTAAATTAAACTATATGTACTAGTAAGACGAAAAGTATTATTATTAATTATGGTCGATTAGTTTTTTTATGATTTTAAATTATGTGTCATATTGAATAGTAAAATTATTTAGTAAAATACACTTCTATTTATATATATATAATTCTGTAAAAGGATACCAGGTTAATAGAATTAATACTTTGATTGTAAGCAATATTAATAAAAATAAAAACGTAGCTTGTTTCAAAAACTCAAATGGCGTATCAGAAAACACTAACGAAAACTAGGAGATAAAGTAAAATTAACTGTAAATACGTGCAACTGATGCTCTATCGGTTGCATCTAAAATGAAATAAATATAGTAATATTTTTAAATTATTGTGTTATTATCACCTGTGAGTCTGCCTAATATGATGGACCCCCCAATATAAATTATTTATATCACAGAATCTCACCAAAAACAGTAAAAATGATAAAAAGTAATTTAAATTACAAGCTTGAAAAATTAGATAGAAAAATAAGATGAAATAAAACATAAAGAGAACATGAAAGACGCAGTAAAAAGATCGAAAAAGAACACTGATTAAAAGAATAAAGAGATGCAGAAAACCAATGAAATCGACTAGAGATGAGAGATATAAAATATGTGCAAAAGTTATGCTCAAGAAAACAAAACATGATCTCTGAATAGTTGTTCAATATTTTTTTATGTTTTATATAAGCTCGTATTGTAGTAAATATTTTTTTTTTTTAATATTCAGGGATCATGCAAATTTTTATTGTGTATGAAAATGTAGATATCGTTTGTTACAAAAGGTTGGCCGTCTCTTGATCTGTCATGGCGGCAAACATTTGGCGGGCGCGCGCTTTGTCCGCGATAATTGCTTTTGAAAAAAGAATGGAGCCGCCATGACAGTCCAGAGGGATCCAACAACGAAACACTGACCAAATAAAAAAAAATCTTCCTATAAAATAATAACGTGCACGGCTCGTGCAGCGTTCTCCTTCCAGTTAATACAATACAAAAAATTACGAAACATGACGGAATTTTGGATAATGAAGACAACAGACCGACGGGATTATTAATTCCTCGATGAAGCCTTTATCCTTGAAAATGACAAGAGTACACATTTTTTTAAAGGATTTAATATATTATATAGGTCAGCTTTCTATATAGTGCATATAGGACTAATCCTCAAGGCTAAATGCAAGCTAAATAACCCTATATTGTTGTTAGACTATCTTGCTTTTACGTCATATCATGTCAATAATTATACATTTTTTTCGAATAACGCTGCATATTGTTATTTTAATTTCTTCTAAAATTTTCTAGACTCCTTTAAATAAATGAGACTTCTCCACAAATTCCTTCATTTTTTCTGTCCTTAACAGAATGAAGATGTTCTGCAGAGCTTCTTGGCAACGACCGCTGCATTCAATCCCTCTTGGATGATCATCAGGAGGATTGTCTGCAGACGGACGGGTCAACATCTTTCAAAGCTATCGCGACTTCACTGGAGTCTCTCATGGAGCCTGAAGTGTGGCCTCAAAGGACCATCGTTCAACCCTAGATACGTGTAAGATGAAAGAATCGCAGTGAACAGTGGTTAAAACCAACTTGAGTGAAGATATTGACATATTTACTGTAATATTGCTTCAGATCCAGTGCTGGAGGGGACGTATCCGAAATGTTGGACGTTTGATTTTTTGACAATAATGTCGTGTTATTTGTGTGTCGACCATGATATACTTATGACATGGTTTTTGTTGTCACAAAACCTAACTATTTACGCTGCGTATTCCGACACTTGTTTTGAGTGTGAGGTCATTGACACTCAATGTGTCAATACATTTACATCATCACATTTACGTTTGTACTTCAGTAACTACATAAAATTGTATATTTTGTAATGTCATTGAAGGAAAAAAAATAAAAATTCAAATTGAAATTAAAAAATGTCACGACTTATTGCGAGCTATTGGATCTAATTATGACTAAGAAAATTAGAGACTAAACACTTCAAATTTATCCTCGTTAACTGTCAACATTATCATGCGGTAGCTCCTTTCAGAACACTGAACACTTCAAGAGGTTATTTACAATAATTGAAGTATACAAAAGCTGTTCAGCGGAATCTAACAGAGTCCTAAACTTGATGGATACGTAGACCTCATCACCTTAATTATTGTCAATATCTCGTTGTAGTTTAATGAAGTAGATAAGTAGATATTCATTACTTATACAGATACATAGTAATGTACAGTAGTCTATATAGAGCTTTAAGCTCTCAGCATGGAAATGGATCTCATACATTATTTGTATTTCTAATGCATGTACTTTTGATGTTTTATATATTATTATATCACTGATCTGATTACTTATATAATTACAAATTTGTTGTTTTATGTATCCATTTAGGTATTCAATTCCACTAAGAATTATCAATTCATTAACAAAAAAACAAATAACATTTATTATAAGTGTACAGTTAAATAACTTATAGTCGTAATATTTATAATTCGTCCCAATATCGTGATGAAAAATAAATTTTAAATAATTATAATTTTTACAAAAATACTGCCGGTTATATATTGTGGGGTTAAATATAAATCTGATCCTTTTGTGCAAAAAAATATTTTTTAAAGACGTGCGAATCCTGACACTAAATAGGTGTCTATTTTAATGTCCATCGCGTGTCTAGTGATGCAGTCACCCGGCTTCAAATGAGGCGTTTAATTTGCATGGATCTGGGTATTTAGAGTCATATAATGGCCTTAAACAACTTATTAACAAAGCTTAAGTAGGCTCTTGTTAGGCAGAATGCCGCGGTCGCCTAACGCTAACCGAATCTGCCCAAAGGCACGAATCGCATTATCATGACAAAAGAATAATTTTTCAATTTATTAGAATCAATTATTTAAAAATGACTTAACCCTTTGAAAAATTCCCTTTTTATTGGATTCGGGATTGGTATAGTATATTATAGTAATAGATAACTATTAGATAACATTGTATGTAGGAAGATACTCGTAATATGCATAAATGAATCAATTTAATTGAGATGTTTTTAACAAAAAGATATATAAAATTAAGCCTAATAAATGCTATAATTTACGTAAGCAACTGCCGATAATTATCGAAAAAAAATTACATCCGAAGAACAAGGACACAGTTTATACTTGTATAAAAAAAATGTACAATCTTTTTATAACTGCCAAAACGTAGAAGTACAGTTTTCTCAATATAATGAAATGCAATTATGAGGCTCGTAATATAAACAATGGGATAATGTAAGAAAGTATTACGGTACACATATATATACCCTATAATGGAGTCCAAAAATTATATTAAAAGCGTATTGATCCACTTATTTTGACATGTGAACTTCAAGCAATAAATCTAAAATTGCTACAAAACTGCAAAATCAAAATCTTAATCTATAACACTTGAAAAATCTGGCTGAAAAAATCAAGTAGAAAATTGTAGCTCACAAATAAAGTACATAAGCTAAGGTTTTTGATTAGGTTATGGTACGCCTAACTTAACCTTACCACTTATTAATCCTTGAAACATAGATAGAACCATTTAGTATTGTATATTCCCATAACTATTAGAGTGTGTCGGTTATGATTGGATGCGGGAGGGGTAAATTATTTAAGTTCAGTAGGGTTATAGCAGTAGAAAAGAGACGTTTCAAGTGAGTCAAGGGCTGAGTCTCTATCACTTTAATCATTTTATAGTAGAGTATATATTATACTCGTAGGTTGGATGTTTTAAGAAATGTATCTGCATACAGGTCTTAAGTTGGTTACTTCAAAGAATGACTATGTATGCAGATGCTAGTGCACCCATCTGTGTTTCAAGGATTGTAAGATATACGTAAGTGTGCCATTATTTGTCTCAAAAATCAAGTACAACAGAATGATGATGCGTTTCTGATCTCCTCGAGGGACAGTCGATTAGCCGGAATATTTGTATGAGTAATGTCTGGAGGTGCATCTTTCTACTGACACCGCGGCCCAGCCCCGGGGCGTCGAGGCTCACACGCGCCCGCCTCGGTACTCGGCAAAACTCGCCGAAAATGCTCGGTAGCCAACGATTAACTTAATAAGATGTTTATTGAAATATGTGGGTGGAAGGTTGAAGTGTTTAATAACCCCGAAGGGACGTGGACTTTAAGATTTTGGTCGTCAGAAGTCTGGAAACTGTTTTTGATGTACTCATATCATTACACATGTGATAATTTGATGTAATAAGATTATAGGTAATGATTTCGTTTGGAAAATTTAAAAATCTCTAGCCGATATTATCAGATAGCAAATATTTTTGCCCGCCAAACGCAACATCTATCTACCTAAAAATATATATTCTTGAACATTTATTTTTTGTTTATTTTTCGATCTTAATAGAATTTTATAATTACAATAAAATAAGGCCACTATTTTGCCAGTATTAAATTCAATTAATGGGCAATAATAATTTAACAAATGGGTAGTAATAAATACATACAATAGTAAGTAAAAAAAAAAAATCTGTAGAAAAATATCAATCGGCAGTATAAAAATAATTAACTGGCAGGAAATAATTAATGAATGGTAATTGATAATAGATTGGGTGAGGTTTTCATCGTATGGGTTAGTTATTCATTAATTTTACATTAATTCTTCAACGTTGAATATACAGGTATTACTGGTATTTTAATTTTATAACTAACCACATTCATACACAGTGGATACAGCCAATTTATTTAGTTCTTCTATCGATTGATTTTATTTACCGCCAATTGATTTAACCTACTGCTAAAACCTTGAATTAGTTACTGGACAAAGAAATACTGCCGATATAATAATTTCTATTTCACAATTTTATTTTTAGCGACATGATTCATTATCATTCGATAATGGCTACTATATGTAGATGAAACATATCGATAAATAAAAAAATTGTGCAAAAATTCTAAATATTCTTAAATTTTTCTTTGAAAATATCTTTAATTTTATAGTTCATGAAATGTACTGTACGAAATACCTCAGAATATTAAACAAGGTTTTTAATAATTATGATATAACATATATGTATGAAATGTATTCAAAATAACATATGTAACAATAAGAGTTTTAAATAACTTCTTGGGGTTTCAAGGCCAGATTTGATATTGTGGCTTTTGTGTTGCGCCGTATATTAAAAAACGTAAAATTTATTTAGTTTTAGGATGGTTTATTCAGATTCATTCGTCTTTTATGAGCGTTATTGATTAATTATTAATCCTGAAGAAGACCCCTGCAATGGCGGTCGAAATATTGGTTGAAGGAAGTTCACCACACACGGCGCAACCCAAAACCCACAATAATAAGAGTTTTGATTAAAAGAAAGCAAAGGAAATATTAAACAATTATTGATACCAATATTTCAATAAATAAGTAACGCAATAGATTGATGTTAATGGATAAATACTTACATAAATACGTAAAAAGCATTTTTTCCTTTAATAATGATAAAATAGATAACATACACACAAAACGTAAATCAATAAAATTCGATATAAAAGTAAACCAAAAACATGTTGGTAGCTATAATAATACGATTATGGGTTATTTCGTCCTTTGTCAAATATATTTTAATATTACGTTCTTTCTGTAAAAACAACGCAAAAAATGTGCAACGTATATTTAATTTGTCAACGCATTTAGGTTTTGTCCTTTCATGCAATATTTAATAAGTATCTAATGCTCATAATTTTTTACTAATTTGCAGGCATGCATGTCGCGGTTAGACAATGGATAGATAACCAAGGAGGTTTGTCGGTTTTCAACAATAGAAGAGATGATTGAGGACTATTCGGAAGCTGGTGGAGGTAACCGCGGATGATCCGCTTCGTGATTGTCGATACATTTTAGGTTAACACGATATTTAAAAAAAAATGTTGAAGAAAAGAATCAAATGCTGAAGTCAATATCGTTAAAAGAGTTTATTTTCTTCATCATTGGTATAGCTCGTCTGCAACATTTGATTTATTATACTAGCGATGCTTATTAAGAACCTGTGAAGCTAACGTAGTGAACTTTCATTTATTATATCTATCTAGAGTTACCTGTATAATTATTTTGTTGTGCCTCATATGGATTTAAAGAATATTCTCGTTTGTCGAAGAAAAACAAAAGTGTATTACGTCAATTGATTAGTGGAATTATTTTATACATTATAATAAATAGAAAAACACTTACCTAGGCACCATATTGTTTTCATGACTTGCTGCAAAAAATAATTTCATAAATATTGAATAAAATAAAGATATTTTATTATATTTGAAGTAAATATTATTCAATTAAAATATAATTATGCATTTTCACCTACAATTACAAATTCTAAAATTTATATTTTTTAAATTGAAATTATAAAAAAATATATAAGTCCTCGTATAAATACGAGTAGTTGATGTATGTGAATGAATACTGATTTTGCAGTCTAGTGCGTTTATCCATATTTAAAAATGACAAGTGTTATAAAATCCACAGATAAGGCTTCTCCATCACCATCTGACAGTTTTCTCCTGTATAGTGTATACTCGCATTGATATCCTCCTCTCTGAATTTGATATCGAATTACTGGGTGGCAGGATGCAGGAGCAGATTGACAATACAAAGAGCTTGTTTTCGAAGCACAATTCGCGTTTATTATAAAGACTTGATTTCTACGCCCGACCGGTATGGCCGGGCGCCAGTTGATTGACGACTCGAGAACACTGACATCTAGAGCCCCAAGACAGAAAAAAGTAAATTAAAGATGACAGTTGCACCAACATGAAATGGAGCAACTGTCATAACAAGTAAAATGGCGTATGCAAACGCCTGCGTAATATTTTATAACTAAAACGAGCGAGCAAAAATAAGAGAAAAAATATAATTTTTCGAGGCCTTGTGGCATCAGCCCAAAAGAGCTATATCAAGCTGATATCAGCATGTAAACATTATTTTTTAAATTTTGAAATTTTCAAAAGAACCACAAATTGCACATTGATAGTGGTATCCGAAAATGATTACCGTAGAGAAATAGTTTTTTGATAATTGATTAGATAGCGTGCAGTGTCTTGCGGATTCTTCGCTGCATAGGCTCCTTCACAATGAAGCAGCGTTTGTGTGGTCCATCATTGTCTGAAAGCTGAACCGGCATCGGACCATGAATCAAATAATTGGTCCCAAAGAAGGATTGCGATTCTCCAAAGACTTAATAATTACACTTCTAGTCTTTTAGTTGTTCTTTTATCCTCCACCGGTCTAGACCTCCACACTGTAGACCGGTGGGTAAATCTCAAGTAACGGGCGCCTCGGGATCCGGGTTCAGCTTTTTATAAGAGCGTGATATCGAAATGATAATAATTAGTGGTCGGTGTTAGATAATCAAGTAGCACACACTCCGTGAACTAAACTAATGCATCATTGAAGCGGCCTCGATCTTGTTCAATCATCATTATTACCCAAAGAAAATGCTAAGTTTTATATTTTAAGGTTGTGCAATGATCAAATTCAAAGAAATAGATAAATTAATTTGCTCAATTATACCATAAAATTGTGATAGATGAGTTAGTATAGATAATTGACAGTGGAATTAAGTCAATGAATCAGTAATTCGGAAGCACCATTGAAGAATTACTAAAGCATTGATATTTATAATTTGTTTTAATGTTTCGCATGTTTCCCCGAAATTACTGATATCTGGTATCTGCTTTTAATTTTACGGTTAAATATACAGGGATCATGCTAAATTTCCCTTAGTATAATAGAGTACAATCTTAAAGGATCGGTAAATGTAATATTTTATACAATATTTATCACGATTTTATAACCACGATGCTATATAATCGGGTCGGAAACAACAGAGTCAGATCCTGTCTGCCCAGAAGTGGGCGACGTTGATGGAGTTATTCTCGGCTATCATCAGGTCTTCCTGGGTGCAGCTATTCGGATACAGCGAATATTCTAGAAGGTGTGACAGGGTCTGCTCCACATCGCAGTTTGCGTGTGTTCTTTTTTTTTGGTGCCTGAGGCCCCCGGGCCGGTCGCTTTGTACCTGTGCTCCTTGGGAGCACTTACCAAAGCATTGTTTTCAGAGTACTTTCTCGTTATACAAGTAACGGGTTTTGGTGAGCAATACCAAACGTGGGTGTAAAAGTAACCCTTTCTAGGGGACACCACGCGGAGGTTCCTTCTTTGCTCTAACCACGATGTTAATCATAAGCGATATGTCTAGGGAAAAATAATATATATATTAATAATAGCTACTACGTATATAATATATAAGATTGTTATCCAGTAGGATACTATCGTGTATTGAAACATCCTGTGAAGCAGTTTGATGTATTTATTATAGAGAGTATTATGCGGTAAGCATATAATAACGTTTCAACAAATTTGCATTCGAATTTTTAAATGAAACGAGTATATTACATATCTTCAAATGAATGGCATTATCAAGAAAATTTATAAAAACAAAAAGTTATTATTAATTTGAATAGTTCTCAGTTTCAAAAAGTTTTATTCATTTCTTTTGTTGATTATTGGATACTAATGTTACATCTATGACACTGTCCGCTGAGATGTGATGTCATTAATATTTCCATAGATGATAGACAAACCATTCGTCGAGTGTTCAGGTAGCCAATATAGCTTCTCTTTTCAGAGACACGGTAATTTAATACGGTCTGAACATTGATTTTATCTCACAGGAAGTGAAACCTTGGTCCAAGACGCAGCGGGAGCTGAACCCTAGACCGCGGGGTGCTGCAGCAGGATCATTACAGGCAAGACCGAGGCTGTTTGGTCGGCATTTATGATTTTATATTAAAAAAATAAATAATAGAATACAACCTGATCAACTAACACACTATTTTGTAAGCCTTGTCTTTCATACAATTACTGGCGTTAACTTAGTTAGTAACTTTGGTCGTTGATAGTATGTTCTTGAATGGGTAAGCGCTCGAGCTTGGCAGCTCTATAAGATCAAATGGTCAATGCATTGTGGGAGCCTCGCGATATTTATCATACATTTTAAGTAAGCAGATTAACAAAAGCTCAAATATTTTCATGAATACTACAAACTATAGCTGCATTATCCTTAGGCTCCCGACTCTCATCTAAAGAGCTAACAGAAACTATGTATACTGTGGAGATTTAAATACAGAAATGAATAAATGCCAGGCAAGCATAATGGCAGCTGCAAGTACTATACGGTGTCAATTTTTAATGGCCTTATGCTCTTAAAAGGCAGTGCTATGGATGAAGATGGCCTAACCTACAAAAACTAATTTGACTGAAGCTAACCAATTTCGGCAATGAATTCAAATAACACAATCTTTTAGGCCTATGCCTTCCAAGATTTTTTGTCGTTAGTTGTTTTTTGTCTATAAAATGAAATGTATATATTTGGGGTTCATTTCGGGTGGCCCTCATACCTGAAAAGATAAGGGAAAACCGCCATGTGCCCATACCATCTTAGGCGGTTTTCCATGTGACACGGAGAGATGAGGACCACATGGTGAAGAGAGCCCTCAACATACTCACGCTGAGAAGAAGACCTGGAAGACCGCAGGCAACCTGGACTGCAACTGTAAACAAGGATCTGAAAACCCTGGGTTTGACCGAGAATGCAACGCAGGACAGACAGACATGGCGAACGTGCATAAGGAGAGCCGACCCCAGATGATGGGAAATGGCTAGGATAAAGAAGAAGAAAGAAGAAGTAGTTTTTTGTCTATAGTTGTTGTTTGTCTATAGCAAATTTTATATATCTTATCTACCATGATATATTATTTGTATTATATAAAACAAATTAACATAATTTATGAGCATATATCAAAATATATGTTTAATAATCAAAAGAGGACTATGTTTACCAATAAGAGGAGAGGCTAATGAAGATGAAAACGCTGATGACCATCGATAAATTTACTCTCAATAAAAATACATATGGCATAATCAAAGTATTATACTGTTTTTCATCACAAACTTAATTGATAAGAGTCTTATACTAACAGTGGATATATATAAATTATAATACGTTGGAAGGATCCAATTCATGAATTACTAGTGAAAGTGAAAATGTAAAAATGTTTCACTGAACCGTCCCAGGCTTGTTCCAGTCGCTTCCTTTACACTCACACCATCTTGATCATCTTCCGATCACAGATAATGTGTTAATCGATGCAATAAAAAACCTTTTCCGTATTGGCAGGTCAACGATTTGTATAATTTGATAATAAATGTTATTGTAATTTATAATGAAAGTGAAATCAAATTATATTTGACTGTTTGTCAGTAGAATACAATAAATCCTGTATTTTATGTCATGCTTTAAGTTTAGTACAAAGTATAATTAAGGTTTATCATTATTTTTAGCATAAGATAATAAGTAGTTAACATATTTAGTAAAATAATGTCAAGCTATGGTTATAAATAGTGTAATTAGGCGTTAAAATTGTTTGCTGAATTAAATGTATTTGTAACACAACATTACTATAGTTGTAGTAATTTTTTTTAAATTAACGAGAACATACATTACTTTGCTTTTAATAAGGCGCTTCACACTCTCTATTTGAGTATCTTAAAATTATTGAAAACATTACGACTCAGTTTGACAAGATTTTTATACACAGTGCAATGAAAAAATGCCTATACTAATATCGTACAACTCTTAATAACGAAAGAATGTGCTATCATAAAGAGCAAAAAGTTTTTTTTTAATTTATCTTTACCATATTTGAAACGTATAGTCACCACAAATTGACACTACTCAGTTATGTCAGTTGCCATTGATAATGCCTATTTCTAATATATCTCCTCATCCTGAAGTCTACCTGATATATTTGAATAAGAGTATATTTATTCATTTCACAGAACCGAAGTTCCAATGTACAAATATATATTTTACTATACATAGAAAAGAGAATAAAAAATAAAAATAACATAAAAGAAGAAGAAGATGACACGTGTCAATGATCACAGAGATCTAGGAGAACAACAAGAAAAGGATCGAGGTGTGCTGGTAGGCCATTTAAGAGCGCCATTGCCGTTGTACTAAATTGAGTGCTCGAAGCTCCACAAGTATCAACTGGGTTCAAAAACAATGGATGGCTACGAGCACGGGTGTACTTATCTGGAACATAGAAGTTAAATATTGTTTCCGGTGACGTCCAGGGCAAGAACCAGTGGAAACAGCAGCTAAATAACCAATACTTTGTACCTTCTTTTAGTAAGTTACTATAAGTATTTTAACATTTATACAAGCCAGTGTTCTAATAATTTTAAATTATTTAATTAAATAATCGGGTTCATAATAAGTTTTTTATTAATTATTAATTAATTGTTAAAAATGTAAGGTAAATCGGTGGTGATAAATTTAATATGTAATAAATATATTTAACAAGCAATTTTAATTCAAAAATTAAAATAAAACAAGTCTTGAGCATTTCACATTTGTCACAATCTGATAATAATTATTACAATTTGAATAATTTAACGGCGGGTAATATTTTATTGGTTAGGTCGCTTCCGCGCAGGCGCAGGAGCGCAGACAACATGGCCGTCAGTTTATCGCCGTGTTGAAAATTTGTTTTATTGTCGTCTCGTATTAATGTCGAATTAAACGCCGCAATAAATAACACATTACAGCCGACACAATAAAAAAGGAACCGATATCCGCTTGTAAAACGATACAGTCCATCCAAATGAATGAATATTTAAAAATATATGACATACAAAAGAACAAATTCTATACATAAATGTTGCGTGAAATACTAATATTTTTTTATGTTACGGCTATATACCTACTTCAAGAAAAATATTTTACATAAATCACTTCCCATCTTGACTTCAATTGAATCATGAATATAATAAATAAATAGGAAGTGATTTATAATTATCCTTTAAACGCCCAGTGGTCTCATACGGGACCGCAAATTTGCGTCGTTCAGTGCCCTAGCAGGCCAATGTTTGTAATGTTTCGTCGCACAATAGATTCTTCCATGAACTTACTTTAATACTATTATTACAAATTAATGTAATCCGATTGTGAAATGAACCATAAGCACTCCTGTATGGCACTGTAGGGCATTGAACAACGCAAATCTGCGGCCCCGTAAGAAAACCACTGTGCGTTTAAAGGTTATGAAAAGTTGACATATACTCGTAGTTTACTTACCTCAATCCAGTCGCTGATTTTCAATACACGCTCCGTTTATGATAAGGTAGCGTTTTTTTCAATATATTATATAATATCATATGGTAGTACCAACTAATCTTAATTTCTAATTGGCAATCGTAATGTAAATTCTCTTATCAAATAATATTTGCCAAATTATCGATTATTGGCATCAATCTATCACACATAACCTCAATTGCTAAACCGGCGGTATTTGACATTTTCTTCTTTGTGAAAGAGACGTCAAATTGTCTAATATCTGAAACATCGATAGCTTGTCTATCTATGATATCAACTACACAAACACGGAATGTCAATTTAAATAACAAATTAAATCAAAGAAAATAATGTCTTCAGCAATGAAGGAATAAAAAATCCGTTATTAACGATGCATATTTGAAATGTTCCATATATATTTTACTTATAGTAGGTAATGTACAAATAAGTAGGTAGTTATAAAATATCTCCGTTTTTAGTGTGCATTACAGTTTTTAAATAGCTATATACCTATAATTGCTCAAACTGAAGATGAACTCACGGAAGCGCTGACATCCATGGAAAACAAATTTAATTCCAACTACAATATGAAGATAAACAGCACAAAAACCAAAGTCATGAGAGTAAGCCGCAATGAGCAGCAGAAAATTAACATATCAATGCTAGGAGTACCCATAATAGATGCAAAAGAATTTGTATACCTTGGAAGTACGATCACCTGGGATGGCAGAACAAAAAGAGAAGTCAACAGTCGAATACATCAAGCAAGGCTAGCTTTCATTAAAAAGCTAAAATTCTTGAGTCAAAGAATATTTCTTTAGGGCTCCGCAAGCAACTTGCCAAAACACTTGTTTGGAGCATCTTAATGTACGGCTGTGAGACATGGTGCTTATCTGAAAGTAATAAAAAAAGACTAGAGGCCTTTGAGATGTGGTCGTACAGAAGAATTCTCGGAATTTCCTGGAGAGACCACGTCACGATCAATGAGGTTTTCAGGATAATCAAGGAAGATAGGCAACTAATAAAAACCATCTCTGAGAGTCGAGTGCGATGAATCGGTCACATCATGATGGTCTTCTTCACGATATTGTGGAGGGGATGGTTGAGGATAGAAACTGTAGAGGGCGCCCTAGACGGGAGTATTTGCAGCAAGTATTCGAGGACATGAATTGTAGCGCTTATGCTGAGCTGAAAAAGGTTGCGGAGGACCCAGAGGAATGGAGATCGAGATGCAAGATTCTGTTGCTGCAAACCAATCCACCGGATTGATACTACGAAGAAGATACCTATAATTCAATAAAATTAATGTAAACTTATAAAACAATACCATCATCTTCAAAACAGGCATTTATATTAAATGTAGCATTGGATGAAAGCGACAAAAGATTCCTTTTTTTAAAAAATAAAGGTACATTTATAAAAACGTAAATAACACTTATACTTTTATTGCAAATATTAAAATATAATTTAAAAATATTAATAATCCAAATAATTTATTAAATTCCATAGCCACCGTCCATTAATTACAAATACATAATAAATTATCATATTGTGGCTTTTGGGTTGAGCCGTGTGTGGCAAAATTTCTTCAACCAATATTTCGACCACCATTGCAAGGGTCTTCTTCAGGATTGATAATTTATTTAGTTTTGAGTTGGTTTATTCAGATTACAATTTTTTTATGAGCGTTATTGATTTATATATCCATGGCAACTCGTTTCATTCTGGAGAACCGTAAGTATGTTTTAAGACTACGGTAGGTAAGTTCAAGAATATTTCTGTATATGTGTTCAAATATGGCCATGGAAACCTAAGAAGTAATTTATGAATTTATCTATATACTTTAACATGTAGGTAGATTTTATTAGTCCTAGATTGTTGTATTTTTGTTCGAGACTGTTATCGAATAATCGTTTATATTAGCTTTATATATAGAAGTCGTGTTATTGTTAAGTAGGGTTTTGTTCGAGTGTTCATTACGTAATTAAGTTCAGTGTACAAATAAGCAGTGTAAATACAAAGCTGTCTTAAATTAATACTACATTTGTTTATATTAAACGAGCATAGTAGTTATTTGTAGTAGTAGATCAAGATTTTATTTCGGGAATTAAAGTCTTGTACATGTAAGATTTATAGTTCCATTATTGGGTCAATAATTGTGATCTTATTACCAGACACCCATGCAATAGCGTAGAGCGGATATGCAGTAATGCGCTCATTATGCATGCGCGCGCAGGTACTATTACCCTACTCCTTGCGCATGCGCGTGCCGGCGATTTTACGGTGCGCCTGCGCGCTGTTTCCGGTCTTCCGGAGGAGCAGGTGAGCGGCAGATATACTCCACGTTCGAAACTGTAGGGAGGTTCACTATTGACCATATTTTGATATTTATCGACGAAATACGAGTATTATGAATCTTTTAATCGATAATATGAATAGTAAAGAGGTTGGATACAAAGGCGTAAAATTGCGATGATAATAGATGCATGACGATATACTTGTACTTGCAGTTCAACATTTTTTGTTACATAATGTACCTTTTTATTTATTTTATTTTATGTAAACATATACATGATAATACCGACAGATGGTGATAGTGATTCCGAAGTCTAATCTGTAGAAATCTATGACACTTACCATGCTGCATATGGCTAAGCGTTATAAACTACAGCACGACATCACAAATCATCCGTATTATCATAAGAATTTACTATGAATGGGTGGTCTTCGCGGAATGACTTACGTCTACCACCTAAGTATATTAATAGGCTCTGACTGTCATTTTACGGGTGAGGGATCAAATTCACACCAACCGGTAATATTTTAGAGCTCAGAAATCGATTAAATTATTTTTTATCTCCGTTGGGGATCGAATACAAGACCCTGAAATGGCTTGAAAACGGCCATTCAACCTGGCTGAAACATGTCGTCAAAAAAATATATTGTGGAATAAATTCTTAAAATTCTTTTATTTATATCTGATATTCACATATTTCATGAATTTCATTGAATACTAATGGCTAGCAAAATTTATAAGTCAATGACTTTTAAAGTCACAGTTGTTATGAAATAATATATGATTAGGTTGATATTGATCGTGCACATTTTTTGATGCGGAAGCCATATTTGTCACCACGTCAACCCATGGGATCGCCCTCTTGACAACCTTCGACTGTTGGCAGAGGAGAAGTTGGGGAGTTTGTCTTTTTTGTCCATCTTGACCCATGCTTTATTGTCGCTTAACATATTACCGTGTAAAGCTGCTCTCGGGACAGATGATGCCGAATCCTTTTATTTATCGCACGTGGCGATGGAAATAAATATTTTAATTTTGTCTTTGATCATCGAAGACCGGTGTAGCTCGATTGGAAACGCTATTATATGTGTCTGTGAACACAAAAAAATACTTGCTAGTGATGGAAAGATCAAATTTTTAAATCTTTTGCGTTGTATTTTGATTGTTGATCGTCAACGACATTAGAATACAGTCCAACATTACGTTTCATCAATAATGATATTGAATCATTGAATCATTGAATCACTTGAATTGGTAGTGTTCACATGACGACCTTTGACTTAAAAATTTGATGAATAGATTATAACAAGCGTTTTTGAAGGCAAAAAGTCTCATTTTAACATACTATATTTATTTGTAATAGAAAAAAACTTAAAAGATTATTAAAAACATATTTTTTCACAGTACCTGTGCAATATATAAAACAGTCACGGCGCATATGATTCAAAAAGTATAGTTTAGTAAAAATATAGTAACACACAAGTTTATTCGTTGGATATAAAAAAGTTTTTTTGCCGCTTCATATTTGAAGCATATGAACATCGCGAATTACCG
Source organism: Glossosoma conforme (assembly GCA_022606575.1). Taxonomy (NCBI): domain Eukaryota; kingdom Metazoa; phylum Arthropoda; class Insecta; order Trichoptera; family Glossosomatidae; genus Glossosoma; species Glossosoma conforme. The sequence continues at coordinate 1,181,767 of JAGTXR010000003.1, read as the reverse complement.
TTTCACAGTTCTGTAAGCTCAAATTGTCTACACCTTGTTTCAGAACACCTGTAACCCGGAGGTCCACATGGAAACCTAGATGATTCCCAGGAGCTTCCAGAGCAAGAGCCCGTGAACTAGCATAGACTGCTGCTGCAGTACCAGAAAAATATTTGGGTTTTCAAAAATCAAGGTCTTAGAAGATCGTATGATAAGCCCTACGTTCCCGAGATTTGGTAATTTTTTTTTATCCTCTCTGATTACAGCATCATTTTTCGTCATTGGTGCAAAATATTAAGCACGACGAGCAACTAATCATTGTCCATATCCTTTTCCTATTTTGTCGATGGTATTGTTCTACTTGATCTCTGTGATCTTTGACACGTGTCATCTTCTTATTATTTTGTGTTATTTTTATTTTTTAATATTTTCTCTATTTATTGTATATTTATGTATACTCTATATTTCTAAACATTTGTAAAAAAAATGGAATTTCGATTCTATTTATAAATAAATAAATACCATTCTATATGTCAAAATCAATATTCTATACCACATAACCTTTGTAAATTACGAGTACAAGTAAACCAGTCGTATGCTAAGATTTCACACAACATCAAAACAATCAAGTAACATCATTATAATCTGAAATATTACTACCAAGTAAAACCTATTTTTTTTAGCAAAGCGATACAGAAGTCTTATGATCATTATATTTTTTTATCACTCGTAGATTTAAAAGTGAGACGTCAAACTTATAAAAAAAATAGGCGTAAAAGTGGACTGGTGGTCCGCCGAAGGGATTCCATGATTTATTAATCTGTGTATTGTTTTTTAATTAAGCAGGGGCCCCTTCCGGGGTCAGACCACCCTGGACCCCTTCCCCGTCGGCCCTGGGGACCTCGTCAGCCCGCGGCCATCAACACGAGTCCACCCCTGCGAAATGAATCAATCCGCTAATCTATTATATTAAAATGTACTAAATAATACTGCTACTATACGAGTATATACTACTCTTTTTTTATGTAATCGCATGCAGGAGAGCACACCCGGTCAAGACTAGTGCACTCTATGACGCTCAGCCAAGGAGGCTGGACGCTGCATGCGGGAAACGTGTGTTTTGTTCGTGCTTGTATGTGAGTTGGGAAAATTGAAAGTGTATTTTTATAAGTTTCTTGAAGAGATCTAGATAGAGGGAAAGAGGAAACACAGACGCTGGAAGAGCATTCCGTAGCTTACCGGTGGCATTAAGGAAGGAACTTTGGAAGCTGGCAGTTCTTGGTCTACATATATTAACCGTGTATGGATGTTCGGCAAGTGCAAGACGAGTTTGTCGGCTGTGAGTGGGTGCATGAGGAATTAGTTCTTTAAGTTCCGAAGAGCAGCGACCGTGGTAATAACGGTAGAAAATACTAAGAGAACCAATCTTACGCCTGTGTTCCATTGATTGTAGATTAGACGCAAGGGTGTCATTGTTTATCAAACGAATTGATCTTCTTTGTAACTCGGAGGTGAATAGATATATCATTAATGCTATGTATAACTATTTTTTAGATTTTTATTGCTAGTAGCGTTGCTTTAATGATCTGACCTCCCCAAAATAATCACATATTCTATTACACATAGTATAACCCTATTACACTCTATAGAAATGTTTATGTTCTGTATTATGGAGCTATAATATTGATATTATGGATTCTAGTGACATTATGCTTCAAGTAACAAGTAAGAGATAGTAATCAAGTGATAGATTTTTCGTCAATGTCGTGGAAGACTCTTGATAACTTAATGTTTTTAGTACATATTTAGTGTACAGAACTGTTTTGCTAGCAGAGAGTGGTCCCTATTTGTCGGTTATAAAAAGGTTGAGAACAAAAAAAATATATATAATCAATACAATGCATTGATTCGCTAATATTTTTACACTATTCACTGGCATTTATGCATCATCCTTTATTTACGAAAATATGTTCATTCAAAAATTACTGTATAAAGAAACAAGTGCCAATGTGTAATTTCTTATAGTAAAACATTTATTGAAAGGATTGCAACATTATAATAAAAACATTTGTATTAAATTTCCAAAAGATTTTGGTGTCAATTTTTAATTTACATTCATATATTTCTTCATTTTAAACTTTGGTTGAAAAATAAACTAATTCTCTTTTTACTAAGCATTTTAAATTTTTTCTCTATTTTATTTACGAAAATGCAATTATAGATATCCTATTATACTTTATTCTTAATATATACAATACCTTATGCACAAAAACTAACCAAATTATCCGATTTAATTTTTTGCAAAGCTCACTGCATAAAATTAATGATTTTATCACCCCGAACAAATCTCAATGTGAGCATGCACCGTTATGTTTTAACTCCTTTTTGTTTTTTTTTCGCTTCCGTCTACTATTCAATGAAAAGGTGAACCAACAAATAATGATTTCACGGAGAAATGGCTCAGCCATGGTAGAGAGAAGTAGGTGGTTGAATTTAATTGAATAAATCGTTTGAATCATCATCAACGTTGATTTAGGATCACCTAATATCCGGTAGAGTCTTTCACAGAAGAATGACTTGTTACGTAAAAACCACCCGGTTCTTTTACAAGAACCTTTTTTAGAATAACATTAAAATCAATATATCAATCAAATTTTTATTTAATACATCTACTGTGATGTAAATTATATTTTTTCAAGATTGACCTACATTATATAACAAGAAAACTGAATCATTTTATTGAAATTTGGAAGCAGAAATAATATTGATTTGGATAACTCAGCTACTGTAAATTATTTCATATATATCATTGCAAACGTTTCTGTCAGCTCCATATCAAGAAGTTCCATTAAATACATTTTTTTATGTAAGTACATACAGGAGAATATCGACATATGGTGATAGTAATTCTGAAGTCTCATCTGTGGAATTCTATGACGCTTACTATGGTGCATATGGCTAAGCGCTGCATGTGTAGTGTTGATCCGCCAACGTCATAGATTACAGCCCGAGATTAACGCATCATCCTTATTATTACAGAAATTTACTATGAATGGGTGGTCTTCACGGGACGACTTTCATCTACCACCAATTTTAATTAATAGGCTATGAATGGTATTTTACGGGTGAGGGATTAAATTCACACCAACCGGGTATTTTAGAGCTCATAAATCGATTAAAAATACTTGTTTTTTAAATCTCCGTCGAGGATCGAACCCTTTGAAGACCTTTGGCTTGCAAAGCAAATGTTTTGACCATTGAGCTATATCCGCCGGCTGATATTGTACTTCTGTATAACACCGTCTCACTTTGGTTTCTCTTGAACTGCGTACTGTTATAACTTGGAGCCTGTTTCTACGACACGGATGTCCAGTTGTCACACCATCTTTTATGTGGTCTTCCTAGAGATCTTGTGGTAACTCATCAGTCCAGAACCATCTTCTAGATCTTCTTCATCTTCGATGCCGTAAGACTTCTCATTTAAGATTTTTTAGATGTATTTACTTAGTTTCTGATTGTCACTGTATGAAAAATTAAGTATTAAAATATGGCCTGTATTTCTTTGTTCGGTAACCAATTCAAGGTTTTGGCAGTAAGTTAAATCAATTGGAAGTAAATAAAACTAATCGGCAGTAGACTAAATAAGTTGTCAGTATCCACTGCATCAGTATGAATGTGGCCAGTTATAAAATATAATGGCAGCAATATATTCAATATTGGTAAAAAATAATGTAAAATGAATGAATAATTAACCCCTAACCTAACCTATTATTAATTACCATTCATTAATTATTTCCTGCCAATTTATTATTTTTCTACTGACGATTGATATTTTTCTACTGCCAATTTTTTACTTACCTTTTAAGGTATTTATTTCTCAACGTTTGCTTAATAATTGCCCCTTAATTGAATCAAATACTGTCAAAAAAATAGTTGCCTTTAAATATGTGTGTATTTTTAAAACTCTTCTACGATAAGTGATCGCGATTTACTTAACAAAATGACATGTTATACGTATCTTTAAGCTTTCATAGATTGGTATCTATTAAATATTTTTAATGAAGGTTTGGTGAATAACCCACCGTTTCTTAATTAATGGAAGTAAAACTAACCGTTTGTTTGTAAGGATTTTATTTTGGCAAAACGATCGTGGATTTATGGAAGCTGTTAAAAACCAAAAAGGTTCTTTATTAATAGAAACAAAACGTATTTAAAGAAGCTCATCTTCCCGCCCATTTTACCCAGAGGGCGGGAGCTGGGCGGACTTCAGAGCATTCGTCATTAACCTCATTTTGTTCCAATTAAAACATAAAATACACACGTGATGTAATTAAGACAAAACTTATAGCATTTTTTACCAACGTAGATATATTAAACATATATTTTTTATATTAAAATGAACGGAAATGCAATGTAATTATTAACTATATGGTTTAACTATAATAAATTATATGGTATTACAAACGTGTGCCGTTGAATTAGAAATATTCTTGCCTGGCATATTTTTTCATGAATTAGCATTAAGGCAGGAAAAATTACATGTACATTTAAAAATAATACATTCATTTTAACATCATTATCTTTAAATTATTTAAATATAATTTATTATTATTTATCCTCTTTCGGGATTGCCCCTTAAAGAGGACCTAGCCCAGGCGTATATGACCAGGGACGGAATATATGGAGGTCCCTTAACAGACTTCGGACCGGAGTATGCAAGAGAGGACACACATGAAAGCCTGGCAGTTTTACAGCGGACCGACTGAATGTGACTGCGGCGTGGAGCAGACCCTGTCACACCTTCTGGAGTATGCACTGTGTCCGAATAGCTGCGCCCAGGAAGATCTGATGACGGCCGGGAGTAACACCACCAACGTCGCCCACTTCTAGGCAGACAGGATCTGACCTTGTTGTTTCCGACACGATTATATATATATTTAAAAAAAAAACATTTAACTTTGTTGTAAAAAGACTAAGCGTTTCACAGTCTCAACAATCAGTTATATAAGGAGAGCCCCACAAGCTGACATTTCTTAAAATAAAATTAATTTAACATTTTAATCTTGCGGAATATTTAACAACTGTCAGTTAATAATTAACGTTAGTATTTTTTTTTATCGTTTCCATTCTCGGTTTCCATTTTTTGCTTAAAAATCGTTAATACATTTTTTCTACTTTATGCCAAAATATTCTATAACTAAACACTAAACTCATTTTCTAAAAAACATTATAATGATTTTCTAAAGTATTAATTTTAAATTTTATTTTTTATTATATCTCCGCTTTCACCAAATATATTTTTAAATTAAGCAACTTACGGTAATAATAATCAATATAAAAAAATCAAAAACAATAAATTTCCCACAAATTTGTTAATCTCGAGGATATATCTTCTGAAGGTGTCACCGTCATTCATATAAACTATCAAATAACACGCAATAATATTTTCTGAAAGCCGAAAAGGGTTCGTTTTTTTCAGTAGTAAGTAATAAAAAATCATTTATTTACAGCCAGCCAAAATATGTTAATATTTCTCTATGGGTCCATCAACAAACCATAAATTTCTATCATCTTACCTTATCTATGATGTATCTTAGCCGGAAAAAGACTACCTACGTGGAAAAGGTATGATCTGATAAAAAAAATACAGAATATCTTTATGCAAAAATGATGCAGTAAGAATTATTTTTATTTGTTATGACTATCAGGAAGTGATTTTAAATTGCACAAATTTTGGCGAGATGCCCTTTTTGATGGCGTATTTAAATATAAAATGGCAGTAATATTGCAATTGAATACTATTTTATGGAAAATCATTCGGAATATATTGACAGAAAACAGCCCCTTTATGTAATTTATTCAATGATTTTTTCACTACAGGATTGCTACGAGTATTGAGACGCATAGAGATTATAATTATATAACTATAATAGTTAATTTATAAAGAGTATCTTTCTTTTTTAAAAATCAATAGTTTATTTTGAAAAGCTATATAAAAATGTAAATTGTGAAAAATGTAATAGTGTTTTAAATCGACTTTACAAATTTAATTATCCACGATACTCTTCCCGATCGCCAGGATAATTTCAGAGTCATACAGCTCAATGTGTAGCAATATATTAATAAATTAAATTGTAGAAAGTCTTCAGTTTATATGAAATTTTAACTATGTATTGAAAAAATTAGGATACAAACAAGACATTAAAAAACTTATAGTACGACTGATAACAGTATTAACCGATGAAAATTAAGCTTAATATTTTTGATATGATATTTTTTTATTCGCCTCTTAGCACAAAATAATAAAGGTCTCTAAATTATCGGACTTATCATTATCTGATATCCATAAAATTATAAAAATTCCGACCGAAAAATCACCAAAAATATGCCTTGGATAATGTAGCTGCTGCCTTGTAGGTAGGTCGTCGAGAGCCATATATGTTCCCAGGAGAACCTTTAGGTGCAGAAATGTCCTGGAATAAGGCATGGAAAATTGTAATTTACAGAATTGAGTTGCGCTACTTTTGGTGACAAGATATATTTACGGAATTATATTTTTTTGTATTTAATTTGTTCCTCTGTGTCAGTTTGAAAACATGTTAACAACTCGCCAACTTATGCAACTCCCTAGATTCTGTAGCGCATCTGAAATATTTGCGGAGGGCAGAGTCCATTCATGCCCAGCATTATTGCGTCACCGTGTTGCCGGCTTTTGGAGCAGGATAAGAGAGTCCAAAAACATCATCATCCTGGCTGCTTCTGAATGGCTCAACACCTCGCTGAGCCATCGCTGGATGAAGATGATGCAGCGACCACCATGAATAATAACGTTTACATATAATTATTATTTTGTATGTAGTATATAAATATATATATGTATCTAAAAATATGGCAGATTGGGTATTGCACAACCCACACAATCCTGCTGGAATAAAAGCTTTTATTATTATTATTAACAAGGAGGTACAGTGTATTTAAATGAAAAAAAAACTACTAAAAATAATATTTTTTACATTAAAAATATTACAAATAAAAAATTTCAAGTTTACACCTGCTATCAAAAAATAAAGATCGATTTGCAAAAGGCTTTCTTCGAAGGCAATATCACCTGTTACAAAAACAAGAAATAATCTCATTTACCCACCATTCATTTAAAATTATTCATATAATCGGGCGTCCGATATTTTTTTTTTACTGTCTACATGTCCCTTAACCCAGAAGTATCTCTTTTCTTTTCCCCGTCCCGTTGACAAAGTGACAAATTCGTGGCCATTTTTTATCTCGGCTCCCGGACGGTGGCCGTTCAACTATTATTCTTATCGGCCTACCGGTTAAAAAAACGATAGGTATCTTCGAATCTATTTTCATCTTTATTGTGTGAAAACTGAATTTTATTAGAGACTTTTATAGTCGTAAATAAATACCACAAACATTTTTTTATTTCAAAACCAATCCATTGACAAATTTTTCGAGAATTTTTCATATTAAATACATTTTTTAAATTGATAAATCGTTCGCTGATTTGTGTAATGTTTTTGAAAAGGGCGATCAAAAAATTACATGGTTAAGAAAGATGTGAGCGTCCAATTTTTTTTTTATGTAAATACTGATATCCTCCTCGGTTATTTTGGATATCTTTTACTGGATAATGGATGCAGGATCAGGTTCACAATATAAACAACTTGTTTCTGTTTCACTGTACACGTTTATGTCAAAACTCAAGCTTACAAAGACCGTTGCGGCGCGCCATATAGGCGCGACCATAAGAGTCGCGAGCGTTTGTCCAACTGGCAGCTCACGGCGCGCTCTGACATCTCGGCGGTACCAACCGCCAAGATGAAAGTCGTACCAACTGGCAATGGGCCAACTGTCATAACAATTGTTTTGGCGTATGCAAACACCGTTTAACATTATATGATTAAACTAACATTCGATGTAGCTGTCAGGCAGGCGAACAAAAATAAGAGACAAAAAATCGTTTGTCGAGGCTTTACGGCATCGGCCTTAAGGAGCTATATCAAGCTGATATCAATACATACAGGAGAATACCGAAAGTTGGTGATAGTAATTCTGAAGTCTCAACTGTGGAATTCCATGACGCTTACCATGCTGCATATGGCTAAGCGCTGCATGTGGAATGTTGATCCGTCAACGTCATAGACTACAGCCCGAGATTCACGCATCGTCCTTATTATTACAAGAATTTACTATGAATTGGTGGTCTTTACGGGACGACTTTCGTAAGCCACCAATTTTGATTAATAGGCTATGACTGTCATTTTACGGGTGAGCTCAGAAATCGATTAATAATCTTTTTTTTTTAATCTCCGTCGGAGATCGAACCCAAGAACGACCATTGGCTTGCAAAAAAAGGCTTTGACCATTGAGCTATACCCGTCGGTAGAAATGCTTAGGTTCAAAGCATGAATAATGGTATCTAACAAAAGTGTGTGGTGCCTTTTTGTGGTGACCATATGATCCGGATAAATGACGGATATGTTAATTAATGAAACATGTATGCAGTCTGTGACATTAAATTGAAAGATAATTCAATTCTGTACCTTGAAAATATTGGTAATTGCTTAAAATTACTCAAATGGGAATCAAACCACGTACTGAATATTGTCTTTTTGTTAATTTGTTAATTTAAATTTAAATTTAAATTTAAATTTAAATTTAAATTTAAATTTAAATAAACTTTATTATTTTTAATTATCAATGAGCAGTTTAGCAAGATGATATATTTCTACGAGCAAGAATGATGCACATAAATTTAAAATTACAATGTCATTCTATCAGCATTATTAGTATTTGGTATGTTAGAAATTTAAACTCTAATTCAGGATCGTTAGCATAATTTTTTTTACACCTTAACTGCTATACTTTATTGTGAATGCTTATTAATATTTATTAAATAAATCTCTTATGAAAAACAGTCATATTATGAATATGACTGTTTATGACGTTCTGTGGCATTGTCCAATATTAGATTTAGGTAGGCAAAGGCTCCTTAGTAAGGCGTAATCCAACAGATGTCTGGACCGGTTGGATATATCGATCTCATATCTACGGAGCCCAACTACTATGCATTTTCTGTATTCGCGGTGACCTTCGGCGAAGAAGTCAAAAAGTCCTCCGTTTTAACGTCTGAACTACTAACTTTTACACCCATGTGTGGTGTTGCTCACCAAACCGTTACTTGTATAACGAAAATGTACTCTGAAAACAATGCCTTGGTAAGTGCCGAACCCAGCACATCTAGCATGACTGTCACGAGCACTGCTCACTGCACCGTACCCTCGGCCAAGAATCGAGTTGAAGAATCAATATCACTTGTATTAAATTGATACATTTACTGCACACCAATAATCCGATGATCATCACAATTAATGATGTAATGATCACATTGCCAGCTCGAGCGCATGAAAGCCGCCATCGAGTACGTCCCGCCGTGATCGTCCGTGATCGTCCGTGATCATCCGTTATAAGCGGTTTTTGCAATCATCTTTGGGCGGACATTAATTCAGTGATCGATCATTGAAGGATCATTAAGGGAACCGTGGGTCATTGAAGAACCATTGAAAGATCGATTCAGGTGTCATTGAGACGATAAAAGAGTATCATTGGCGGTGTAATGCCATACTGTCAACTGTTAAGACGATTATGCGGTCGTTATTATTCAGTTGTTCTAAAAGTAATTTCACTTTGGCGTTCATGAACGGTCGAATTCGATCAATTTAATCTCACAGCGATCTCGCGAATTATTTATTATTTTATATAAAATAATTATATTATTACACCTTTGGCATATGATCCTTTACAAGTCTTCTGCAGTTGTTCTATGTGTGTTTTACTAGAAATCCGTATTTTTAGCATTCTGCAATAGATGCGAAATAGATGCTTAAATTCGGAATAGATGCTAATAAATACGAATTTCATAAAATATTTAAAGATATGCTAAAATTATCATTATTTGCGAAAATTTATGTTTTTCAAAAAGATTTTAAATAAGCTGACAGTTTATTATTAATAATCGGTCCACTTAATTAAGCTTGATTATCGCCGAGTAGGTTTTTCCAAAATTTTTCTGTAAATGAACTTTGTGGCTGTAACTTAGACTTAGTAATATTTAGTACTTTAACACATCACAGACGATGTAAAATTGACCTTTGTTATAAGTCTGAGAAGTCTGAACAACTAACATTGTTGTTATTTAAAATATCATCTAGCATTCGAAATATGATATCATTGTTTATTGCGCCTGAATAAACGATCTAATCATATTTTTAAAATACAAAAAAAAGCTTTAAAATGATAATGGCATACATCAAAATGTACAAAGATAACAATTATAACCAAGAATACTTTTGACGTTAAGTTCATCGATCTTAAAAACCCGCATAAATAATAAATTACATTGCGGAAAAAAAACCCCGCCGTGCATTACTGTTAATATTTTCGTCCGAATTCGCGGTTCTCATTTGGGTTTTTGCGTGAACTTGGACGCCATTTATGAAATTCGCCATGTAAGTAATCATGACTGGACGTTTTGAGATGAAAATATTATCCCGCATTGTTTGTCTAATTGATTTTGAATCTCAAGTCGGGCGATTCGAACCGAACCGCTTTGATCCGGGTTCAATGAAAATTATGGGAGTGTTGGCCACACTGGGCAGTAGCGTCTCATCATTATGTTTAATAAGCTTTTCACTTCATTTAAATTTTGAAACCCCACACCGACAAAAATAACACAATGTAAGCTTGATTGTCGTTAGATCAAGTAAATCTACATTGGACGCTGGAGAGCGGTCCGTCAGTTGACAGCTTGCTCGCGCCAATAGGCGTTCCCATAACGGGTGGACAAAAAAGCAAGTGTTTGAGAAATAAACGTGAATTGTGAAACGAAAACAAGTTCTTTGTATTGTTAATCTGCACCTGCATCCTGTCACACATTCGATAACCAACTAAGAGAGGAGGATATCAATATAAACCATCAATATTTTACAGCTCCCAACCTCCCTTGTTGAGCGTAATAGAGTCTACTGATTTCAACCGTTTTTGTTCTACACTGTTCACATCTAAAAAATGTTTTAGTCTTCCTTAATAATTAATGTGTTTATATTAGGCGTTGTGCTAGGGATACAATATACAATATAAAATGATAATAAATAGCTAGTACTTTTAAAAAAGTGTTTGGAGCTATTTCATCAAAGGGGCGTGTAACACTTCTGTGCTTACAAATACATAATAAAATGGACAATTTCTAAAGCGAATATTGATGTCAACGGTTATCGTCCATTACTGCAATGAAGTTGTCATCAATCAACACTTGATTATGATGTTAACTATAAATAGTTATTTTAAAGCAAAAAGAGAAGAACCTAGAGACTGAATATTGAATTCAATAGAAGAAAACTCTTTTCAAGCCTACGAACTAACAAGAAATTCAATACAGTGAATTGTTATATTTGCACCTTCAAGGAACGACCAATTATCTTGATATATTTGATATTATTATTAATAATTAAATATATAAATACATACTTCTTACCTTGTTTCAACATGGATCACGCTGAACACTGTGAATTCACATGCTGGAGTACCGCAGTTTCGTCTTCAATGCAGCTTAGTCATTTATTCACGTATAAACATACTAATGGATGATATATAAATGAAATGTGTGGATTATTTTTACTTTAAAACGTTTTTTTTTGTCAGATTTACCATTTACAAAATACCGTATTTAGACTTTCAGCAATTTCTGGACGTTCTACTGACGCGTCGTCAAAGTCCGCAAGCAACTTGCCAAAACATTTGTTTGGAGCATCTTGATGTACGGCTGTGAGACATGGTGCTTATCTGAAAGTGATAAAAAAAGACGAGAGCCCTTTGAGATGTGGTCGTACAGAAGAATTTTCGGAATTTCCTGGAGAGACCACGTCACGAACAATGAGGTTCTCAGGATAATCAAGGAAGATAGGCACCTAGTAAGAACCATCTCAGAGGCGATCGGTCACATCATGCGCCACGATGGTCTTCTTCACGACATTGTGGAAGGGATGGTTGAAGGTAGAAACTGTAGAGGGCACCCTAAACGGGAGTATTTGCAGCAAGTGTTTGAGGACATGAGTTGTAGCTCTTTGTTTCGGATTGAGAAGAGTGGAGATCGAGATGCAAGATTTTGTTGCTGCAAACCAATACACCGGATTGATACTACGAAGAAGATGTACAATAATTAATGTTAATTTTTTTTATAAATTATTCAAGAATGTAAGGTCGTGAATTTTGCAGTAAAAAACCGCTAACTTTGATTTACGTTGTATAAAATAATGCTGAATGAACGGGTGTCTTTTTTGTTATAAATAAGAAAAATGAAAAATACTAAGTACGGAATGTTACAAGTTGTAAAAAATTTAAGCACACATTGATAAATGCACGTTAGAAAGATGTTAGTAGAAATTGTGGGATTCCGTGCATACCAAATCTGTAATTTGACTATTAATTGAAATAAATTGCTCCAGCACAGCGGCCGGACCATTTGAGAAATCGTTTCGTTGTTTGCTCAGAAAAAGAAAAAAAGTCCAAGCTAATGGACATCGTACATTACCGGATGATTAATAATATTTAATACGAACAACGGGCGATGTAATATGCTTCCTAATGCCATGAATTACCTGCTAGTTCAGCCATTGACAACGTATGGGCCGCTGACCGAATGAGGCCTGTTAACCATTTCTATTCAATCTCTTTTCCTATTTTACTATTTACGATTTACCCGATACGATTAACAGTTTATTAATCCCCTCCTTATGTAAGGGCAATAGCCAAAGGACTACGCATTTACATTTTATTTAAATAGCAAAAAATATATAATTTCACTATTGAGAGCTTCCATTACAAAACTCTTGTACACGTTTGAAAAATATTAAGTAAAAGCTGACATAATTATTACTTGTTTATTTATAACTTAAACCGAGAAGCTGCACCCAGGTAACGCCATCGACCCACTTCTGGACAGACAGGATCTGACCCTGTTATTTACGACACGATTATATATATCTGAACCATATGATCGTCACAAACCACCTCCATAAGGATCCGTCAATAGTTAATGCCTCATCCCAGGTTAGCACTTTTTATTTATATACTGTATTTTTTCACTTATGGTTGAAATAGACTCTGCGTTAATAATAAATTAATTATTTAATTTCTCTTGAGTATCCTATCCATCCATATACCCATCATGATCATTAGGATGATATAGCCCTTGCTGACTGGCACCGAATACCTCGATGTACAATATTTAGTCTCTAATTTCTGTTCTCTTGTCAGACATGACTGTGTGTCGCCATATTGGCGTTAGTTATAAAGATTGTGACTTACAGCGCTGGTGACCGACCACGGGCCGCACCGGTCAGTTGTGTGCTGACGGCCGAGAAGGTCGCAGTACGGACAACCGGCATATCATTACGCCTAGGCCGGAAGTAAAGTTTATCATAAATATATGTCAATGTGCTTCTGAAAAAATCTGTGTTATCAATCTGTTCCTAATCCTGCCATCACGCGACAGAATAACAACCATTTTGAGAGAAAGGTGGATGTTATCATGTATACTGAATTTACGCTTGGAGTTAATTTTCTGCTTCTTTATTTCACGTTCATATTTTATTCAATAAAATTACTGGTACATTTAGTTTTCTTATTCTTCGTCTCTTTCTCCTCCTCCCTTTTCTTCGTCTTCGTGTTATTTTTCAATTTATTCTTCTTCTTCTTCTCCTTTCTCTAGGACTGCGCCCTGTTAAAGAAATAAAAATATCTTATTACATTTCGGTCGGTAAATATAATATTTTAATTTTTCCAAAACGGTTCGCCAACCAGAAGTTTGTTTAAGTCTGCCTGTTTACTACTGCCAAAGGTAAACTATATGAATTATTAATGTTCAAATAATTCCGAAACATTATTTTTGAACATCATTCTATAAACTGACATCTCGTTTTCTAAAGCTACGAGCGAAACAAATGGAGTATTTTCCATTTTTTGATCAACAAATTCGCCAAAATTTTCAATGAATATTCTGTTTGTCTTTAATTTATATGACTGTTGGCATTTTAAATTTATGTTTTGGAATTAATTTTCAGAATACTTTTCTTTCATCGTAAAGGTTGATTAATTTAAGAAAACTTACTTTTACCTTATTTCACACATCTTTACTGCATATAGTCTTACTGCTCTGTCAACAATGAGCCTTTTAGAAAACTCTTTACAGGACTCTTTCAGTAGCGGAATTTTGTGATCTTTTTCGTGCTTTTCTTACCTTCTTCTTCTGCCTAGTCACCTGTGCACCGAAATCACCATCGAATACATATAATATGGTTAATAGAAGCCTTTTTATTTTAGTACAATAGCCAAAGGACTATGGATATACATTTTATTTAAATAGAAAAAAATATATAACTTCACTATTAAGAGCATCCATTACAAAACTCTTTTACGTGTTTGAAAAATATTAAATAAAAGCCGACATAATTATTACTTGTTTATTTATAATTTAAGCAACAATTTGTTATACTTATCATATGAAATCATTAAACTACTTTATGTATTTAAAACACATAATTTCGTAGGATTGAAGCCATTTAGGTTGAGGCATACGCCATTGTTTTTTCTACGATATTTGTACCAACGTTGTAGGTCTGATGTTATGGGGTCACAAGAAAATTAATGGAATCTTTATCACACTCAAATGATTTATTTATTAACGGAAGACAGGTTCCAATTTATAAAAAACAATATACATTCATAGACACAAAATTAAATTAGACATATCAAATATAAAAATAATAATTACAAGATGATGACCCTTTCAACGGTTAATACGAGTATATCTACTTGCAAACAATGTACCGCACACGGCTAATCTCAAAAATCATGAACTCTGTTTGAATCAGTTTTTATACACTTTTTATATTCCTTTTACACACTGTATTTAAGTTTAGCATATTAAGAAGTAGCTCTTATAAATATTGATATCCTCATCTCAAAATTTGATATCAATATACTGGATGACAGGATGCAGGATCAGGTTCACAATACAAAAAACTTGTTTTGGTTTCACAATCCGCGTTTATTTGTCAAACACTTGCAACAAAAAGACCACCTAAATGGCGTGCGCCATAACGGTCGCGAGCGACCTTCAACTGTCAACTGTCATCTCGCGCTGCCAGCCATCGCTGCAGAAAAAGCGAATTCAAGATGACAGCGGTACCAACAGGAAATGGGCCAACTGTCATAACAAATAAAATGGCGTATGCAAACACCATGTACTATTATACAATTAAAACTAATATTAGATATGCATGTCAGGCGAGCGAACAAAAATAATAGACAAAATATCGTTTTTCGAGGCTTTACGGCATCAGCCTAAATGAGCTATATCAAGCTGATATCAATATATTTATATTAATTATTATTATTCATAAAGAACTATACATATTTCTTGTAAGTATGATCTTATATATTCTTTAGTTGCACTATTTTAAAATTGTGATCACAACTCTGTTATCCTTCATACAGTTCAAGACTAATGCAGTTATGGCCAACCGTTGGCTATCGATCATCCTTTAGTTGAGCGCCGTGCCATTTGTCAGTCGAGGGTATGAATGGAGATTCGCAACAGTCTGGGTCTTCCTATTCACTAACAGTGATGGTCTTACGGCGTGATTGTCTGCAATTGACCAGCAGTTAGGTCTTCAATCAAGTGATCGAACACCTGTGGAATACGAATCTTCGTTGGATATTCAAATATGATTAGCTTATATATAGTATGTTTATAAATAAATAATACTGCGGACGTCATGTTAGGCCATTGGGACAACAAATAGAATGTACTCAGTTTAGTTTCAAGATGTAGAACTTACTTTAAAAATCCGAAGATCTACGACGCGATATAAATTTAATATAACAAATTGTGTTGACCATATGCTACAGCAAGATAGCGAATATATAACGAGTGGAGAAGCTTCTCGTATATCTGTTAACATCTTCCTCTCTCTCAAAAGGTTGTAATTCCGTCGCGTGAGGCAGGATGAGGAGCAGGTCAGCAAACAAAAACTTTTTCAGAAGCATATTGACGTATATTTACGATCAAACTTTACAAGCTTGTGGCCCGGACCTTGGCGCAGCAGTAGGCCGAGCCACAGTATAATATGCTCACGCCGAAGGGCGGTAGGCAACTGATCTCCGCGCTCGGTATGAGCTCTCGCCCGCGACACGAACGGCGGTGTACATAACTAATGCCAATATGGCGGAGACATCTCTGTTTGACAAGCGAACAGAAGTAGAGACGAAAGATTGTATATCGAGGTTTTCGATAACTGGCAGCTTCCAAAGTTCCTTCCTTAATGCCACCGGTAAGCTATGGAATGCTCTTCCAGCGTCTGTGTTTCCTCCTTCCTACAATCTGGATCTCTTCAAGAAACAGATGAATATACACTTGCAATCTCCTCAACCCACACACAAACACGAACACAACACACGTTTCCCGCATGCAGCGTCCAGCCTCCCTGGCTGAGCGTCAGAGGGTGCACTGGTCTTGACCGGGTGTGCTCTCCTGCATGCGTTTACATAAAAAAAACTTTTATTGTACAACAGCTTAAAAAAACTGTGATTTCTCCTTTACAAATAAAATAAAATAAATAAAACAGACTTCCTTTCGTTCTATACATTCTACTAACAGAAGGATAAGTTCTATGGAATTGAAGTCTATATGTTTGCTATCATGTGACCGTCTTTGAAGTATCCGTGAACCATGTCAAAAAAAAAGATCCATCAAGAAGTTTCGCTGTTGAAACTTCATCATCATATTATAACATCCTCATCTCTATCGTAATGATCCAACAAAGGCCTTCTTCTTCGTAGTATCAATACGGTGGATTGGTTTGCAGCAACAGAATCTTGCATCTCGATCTCCATTCCTCTCGGTCCTCCGCAACCCTTTTCAGCTCAGCATAAGCGCTACAGTTCATGTCCTCGAATACTTGCTGCTTTATTTGTCTTGGTTGTTTTGTCTCGAGCAGTCCCCACCCGGAGATCCGATTGGGGGACTATTTTATCTCCGGAAAATTTTACTAGAGATGCAATCATTTTTTGCTGATACGTGGGATGTCTTTAAGACCTTTAATGTGGTATTTTCCCCTTTATTTCCACATCCTAATGCCGTTGACCATAAAGGTTCATCCGCCTTAGGAGGGCATTTACTACCTCCAGGACAATAGAGTGCCCTAACCAGCTTGACCTGATGAGGTTAGCTGGGTGTTAGCTTATTCCGGCCAACATTCGCCATAATAGTAAAAAATAAGTGAATAAATAAATAATAACGAATGATATTTTAAGTACTCAAGTGAAAAGTAGTGAATTGAAGTGCCTCAAGAACAAGCATTGCTGTTAGTCCTTTCCAATATATATCCTATCTATCTTTCAGCTCACGCAACTTTCAAAATCCAACAAGCAGATTAAATTGAAACTAGACTCTCATATCCTTTATTTGCCGGAGGAATGGATTAAAATTTACTATTTTGAAAATGTTATTTTATTCTTCTGTGGAAAAATAATTACGGTTTCCGATCTCTGTAATTGCTGTTGATAGTTTGTTGTGACAGGTGACAAGAATGTTCTTTTGATGAAAACCTTCCTATGGAACAATTTACTGCAAACCCATAAACTTGTCTAATGTAGTTCTTTCTAACAGTAATCAAACTGTTGTGGACATGACTATGTCATTATGTGCATTATAGATGTTTGCGTATTTCTACCGTTTCTTACAAGAGGCGTTTATATTTTTTAGGGATATGAAAAAAACTGTATATATATATATAATCGTGTCGGAAACAACAGGGTCAGATCCTGTCTGCCCAGAAGTGGGCGTCGTCGATGGAGTTACTCTCGGCCATCATCAGGTCTTCCTGGGTGCAGCTACTCGGACACAGCGCACACTCCAGAAGGTGTGACAGGGACTCTACGCCGCAGTCACATTCAGTCTGTTCGCTGTACAACTGCTAGGTTATTCGATCAAATCCCTTAGGAAAATGATCAATTCATGGAAGATTTTAAAATTAATACTCTGTGGCGAGATTTTCCTTAAGTATTGATGGTTTTTGAAAATAAATACGAATTATTTTATAAATACAAAAAATAATTCGTTTATATTTTATCAAAAATAACTATTTTACTAATAATTTCAATGTTTAATACTAAACATATAAAAAACTTTAACTATAATTTACAAACGTTTTTATCCTTAGTTATTCTGCATACATTTATTTTAAAAAAAGTGGATTGACACCCTCAGTATAAAAAAACACAACCGTTTTGTAATGTTATACAAAAAATAGTACTAAAACCTTCCCTAAGCCCAGCTTGCTCTTGACGTTAGAATTCATCAAATCGACCTGTTAGAATTCTGGAAAATACTTTATATACATAGGAAAGAAGGGAAATCAGTAGGTAGTTTTTGAGCAGTGATTAATTGCCTTTTTGTGGAACAATATTACGATACTCTTACTCCATGTCGCCTGGATTTCTCCATGTTTTATTACCGTGTTGAATAGTCTTTTAAGCTCTTAACAAGTAAGCCGAAGAGACGACCGAGTGGCGCCCAAGAAAAGGCAAACGAACTTTGCAAGATGGACCGACGACATAAGAAGAATAGCGGGAGTGGCCTAGGTGCGGAAGGCAGAGGATCGAAGAGGATAGAGACTCATGCAGGAGGCTTACGCTTAACAGTGGACGGATACAGGCTAATGATGATGATGATACAAAAAATGTGCATTATTGCTTGTTCGTTTCATTATCAATAAAGTTAATTTTATAGGACACTATTCCATGTACATCTCCTATATTTTAAAAATTTGGTATATAACAAAAAAAAGGTACACTTTTATTACGAATCGAAATTCAAATTTGAATTTGTTTTCGAACGAAAAATAAGTATCTCACAAACAAATGAACGTCAGAGCTGTATTTGAATTACAAGTAATTCGTGTGCAGACGAAGATGATCCGCCGGATTAATGGATGTTGCTTATCTGACATACACGGGGAATGATTGTGGCCACCTCTAACTTTATTAACCAACACGATGGATAACGGAATCACCTTATTTATTGCTTTTTAATATAATTCGCTTACCGTTCGGACGCCATTTTTGAAATGCCAATTTGACGAAGAAAACAACTCGCCGCACGATCGCGTTAACAAGTTTTTCCGTTAATTTATATTTAAAATCCGTATCATATGTTTTTTTCTCTTTTGTATTAAATATTGTAAATATTATCAATTTAGATTATTTTCGCACTGGACGTCTGGTGCACGGGACATTTGGTGCACGGGATAACTTGTGTACTGGATGTCTCGCTAACCTAACCTAGCCTTATTTAATCTAGTTATTTCGTTACGAGACCTATGGATCTCTGGACTTAACATTCGCTGGACAAATCCTAAGGTTAGTAAAGATGTGTGAAATTAGTAAGGTATCTCGTTAACAAAATAACTTAGTAATTAATTATACATCAAATTCTTTATACGCATCAATTCGTTCAGAAAAAAAATCGGCAGAAGCGTTTTTCTGAACGAATTAGTATATTTAATTACTAATAATATTGTAATACAGTCAATGATCTATAAAAGTAGATTAGAATATTGAAAAAATAAAATAATATTTTAATAAATATTTAAAAATAAATAAAATAACTTAGGTTGGGTTAGGTTAGCGAGACATCCAGTGCATCAATTGTTCCGTTCACCAAATGTCGCGTGCACCAGATGTCCAGTGCGCCTCTCGTCGTTACCGATGATTCGTTGAACGAATTGTCTGGGAGCGAAATGCGGCGGAACCTATACGAATATAGTAAAATACCAAGTAAAATTTTCTATGTGTATCTTCTTTAATAATCGTTAATGATTTGTAGCTTCAATTTAACTTAACATCAGCACGATGTAGCCCTTGCTAACTGGTACCGAAAACCTCGATAAACAATCTTTCGTCTTGTATTTTTATCGCTTGCCATACCTTTATGTATGTGGCCACATTGGGGCTAGTTACATAGTTTTGCCACCGGGGGCGCTGAGCGAGATCCGTAGCGCCGGCGACCCCCGCGGCAGTTGGTCCCGACCTTTTGGCGAAGTAAGGTCACGTTGCGGCCGCGCGGGCATGTCATACCGCGTGGTCACAAACTTGTAATGTTTTTAACGTATATATAATCTGTGCTTCTAAAAGAAAGTCTTTGTATGCTGTCCTGCTCCTCAGCCTGCCCTCATGCGACGTAATAACGCCCCTCTCTTCTTTTTGAGAGAGGAGGATGTTAAAATTTACTCAAATATATAATAACGTGAATATTTAAAATTCTCAGTGATTAAAAAATATAGTACCGCCTCATTGTGGCACCTTTTTATAGTAAAATTCACGACAGAAGATGATCCGCAGACCGTCTATTAAAAGTCGATTGGCAGTGCAGCCACACCGGAGCTAAACTTTAATAACATTAATATTGTATTAACGAACAGCGCTTCTTCTGCGGTGGCCATCAACTTGTAAGTTACTTACCTGTGATAATGACAGGTAAGCCGCTACCTGCATAAGCACGTAGAGCCATTTCTGATTAGATCGATTGAAGAAAATTTCTCACACAAATTAATGATATATTTTTAATAGACTATCTTTATAAATATTTATTTATCTACCTTGTTTTCACATGGATCACGTATCAAAAGTTCTCTATTAGGAGACTGCAGTTTCGACTAACTCGTAGCTTTTCTCAATTCTTCTCTTGCCAAGAGATAACTGAGCTGCGTTGTACTTTATAAGTGGTCTTATACCATTACCATTACAAATAAGTGGTATTAGACCACTTATAAATTACAATGCAGCTCAGTTATCTCTTAGCAAGAGAAGGATTGAGAAAGGCTACGAGTTAGTCGAAACTGCAGTCTCCTAATAGAGAACTTTTGTTACGTGATCCATGTGAAAAACAAGGTAAATAAATAAATATTTATAATGGATCTCAAAATTGAATGCTGAAAACATTGAAAAGACTTTTTAGTAATTTTTTGTCTCATCTGTGGAATTCTATGACGCTCACCATGGTGCACATGACTAAACGCTGCATGTGGAGTGTTGATCCGCCAACGTCATAGACTACAGCCCGAGATTCATGCATCATCCTTTATTATTACAGGAATTTACTATGAATGGGTGGTCTTCACGGGACGACTTTCGTCTACCACCAATTTAAATTGATAGGCTATGACTGACATTTTACGGGTGATGGATCAAATTCACACCAACCGGGGTATTTTAGAGCTCAGAAATCGATTAAAAATCCTTTTTTTTTTTTGTAATCTCCGTCGGGGATCGAACCCACGACCTTTGGCTTGCAAAGCAAACGCTTTACCATTGAGCTATGACCACCGGCTATTGTATTTGTTTTACTATATCCGCTCCTAATGTGGAGTAATGGACACCGTGAATTGCCATTTTTACAGTTATGTAAGGTCTGATTGTTTATATATTGTTCCAAACACCTGTATAGCCGAAGATCCACACAAAATTATTATAATTAAATATATAATACGAAGATTTTATGGATTATTCTGAAAATATTGATGGTTATTAAAGCTTTATTTATTTTTTAAATAAAAAAAAAAACAAGTTATTATACAAAGGAGCTTATCAAATGTGTCGGGAGTTTCAGATATCTTGGAGTACATGTCACATTAAAGCGGTGCTCTGTGAGGAGTGTAATATAAATAAAATAATATTCTTAAATCATGTTCAACTATTTAGCGAGTTTCATCCAAAAATTTGTATTGATAGCTAAGATAAAAGCGTTGTCCTGGAGTGGCGAAATTAAATCGGGACCTGATATTTCAGTAAGTCTTCTTCGTAGTATCAATTCGGTGGATTGGTTTGCAGCAACAAAATCTTGCATCTCGATCTCTATTCTTCTAGATCTTCTGCAACCCTCTTAAGCTCAGCATAAGAGCTGCAACTCATGTCCTGGAACACTTGCTGTAAATACTCCTGTCTAAGGCGCCCTTTGCAGTTTCTATCCTCAACCTTTCACAATGTCGTGAAGAAGACTATCGTTGCGTATGATGTGACCAATCCTATAGACTCGCCCCTCTGAGATGGTTCTTATTAGGCACCTATTTTCCTTGATTATGCTGAGAACCTCATTGTTTGTGACGTGGTCTCTCCAGAAAATTTCGAGAATTCTTCTAGTCAGTAAGTAATTGTGGTATTATTTAACGACAATGTATTTGTTATAATCTGAGGAATTTATTTAGCATTAAGCCTGATTTCAAAAATAGTATATATATAATGATAAACAAGACAAATGTACATAGTTCACTCAGTCCATAAAATCGTTTATAACAGTGAATATTTCCTGACTGTTTTTTCTTTTATATTTCATAGTTCGATACATTTAATAATCCTTTATTGAATTACTGTAATTGCCGTTAATGATACTCTTTTTTCCATCTCAATATTGACTCGGGAGCTGACGACTAAACAATGGCCGCGTTTTCACAAAATGGGCGCCAATTTCATTAGTTTCCCATTAGCTGTACGGTTTTATTTCGACTTTCACACGCCTCGGTGGAGCCTTTTTTTGGCCCACCGGCCTGGGACATGAACCGGAGTCCGAGTCTACATAGTGTTCTGTGCTGTTCGCTAAGTATGGCGTAGTGGTAATGCGTTCATCGTGCTTATAATCAGGCATTCGATTGAGTAATTTAATATTATTTATTACATTTTAAGTATTATCATTTTTTTCTTTTAATATTCGATCTATATCTGGGCATATGATCACTATAAATTGCCGAAACATTGTTCTGTCAATTATCATTGTCTTTACATTTATTCCAAAAAATCAACGCACTTACAGGTCTACCTTGGAACATTCGAGTATATAGTATCCGACGACCTCCTCTGAAGGAACTATGTAGAATTCGATTCATATTTTGGGTAATTTGTTAATCGAACTATGTTAACCCTTTCGTTACGGCTCGGAGGAATACAAATTATACAGTCAATACGGCGTAAAGTTTTCAAACCATTTTTTTTGCTTAAAACTAGTATTTGAAGCATACATGTACTTATCTGACCTATTTTCATATATCACATTGGTTCTTCTATCCTTTAGCTATCAGTTGATGCATAAAAACTATTATATTTAACAAACGCTCATTATGTAACTCCATACATGTGGTGGCAATGACACATGTTTTGTGGTTTACCAAAAAATTGCTACTGTGACGAAACCTAACGATATTTATTTACATTTTTTACAGATTCTTATAAATAATACTTGTACCTGCGCTCCTTGGGAGCACTTACCAAGGCATTGTTTTCAGAGTACATTCTCGTTATACAAGTAACTGGTTTTGGTGAACAACACCACACATGGGTGTAAAAGTTAGTAGTTGAGACGTTAAAATTTGCAATTTTAGACTTCTTCGCCGAAGGTCGCCGCGAATACAGAAAATGCATGGTAGTTGGGCTCCGTAGATATGAGAGAATACATGTAGGTTGATAAATGGAATGACTTTACTTCCAATTTCCTATCGCATACGTCACAATGAGTACTGAAAGTAGCAAAACGATATATCACGTCAACCGATGTCAACGGTCGAGGAATCTTTGACGGCATATGTTGACAACCGAAGCAAAAGGGTTACAACCAGATGCTCCCGTATCTTGAGATATTTAGTCCCAACCAACGACACACAGCAGTAACCCTTTCAAGTTTTGATCCGCATCCAATGCTGTCTTACTTCGGCTGTTTTATATACATAATCCACCTTAGTCTCTTCAGCGACTATAAAATAGAAGGCCACTGTACCACATTCCTCTCCAAGTCAAACTATCGTATCCCAGTATTCTACGCAAGCACTGATGTTAAAACCAATTATACGGTTGCAATGGCATTTTATGAGGCGCCACGATTCGAAACTGTGTGGAAGTATGTTAGTAATTCAGGCGCTGTATTATATTTCACTATCGATCCTTTATCATTTATATATTCACTCACTTTACTGGAGTATATGATCGTCACAAAGAGCGGCCACAAAGTTATGTACTCATAAGTTGTGATGGTTTTATGTTAGCTCTGCTTCCCGAAGATCCTCTTTTCCCTTTGAACCTAACAAAATCCAAATTCACACATACAGGTATACGAGTACATTTCAATGGCTGTGTTTTTATGTAAATATTTGCTTACATAACATAAATAATATGTTACTATTAACTAGGTATTGTATTATAAGTATAGTTTATGCAAAAGCATAGTCAATCACTCAATCATGTGCTTTAATATCCTGTGAGAGTGAAGTTAAGAGTTGGAGCTTTTCATTTACAAAAAAATAGCTTTATCGGGTGTTAAGCCCGGACCTACACGCATCGGATGATAGGTGAGCACGTTGTCCACTCTCCCCTGTACCGGTGGGTTTTGGGTTCTTTACCGGTGACCAGTGGCCAGGTTCTCTGATGTTCACTGACTCGATAGTTTCACAGATCATTACCGCGAGTGTTCTTCTGATCCCGGGATCGCTGGTCTGCCAATCATCGGTCGCGTTCGGTAGGAAATTGGTTAAAATCGAGAATTAATTGACGCACGGTCAACCCAATTCTATTAATTATTATTTTATTACATCTACGTTTAATGTTTGTACTTTAAGCAATGGTGATTAACTCACGCACATAATGTATAGTTTGTGCATTTCGTTTATAGCATACCTAGCATAATTATCAAAATCTAATGTACCCATATTTTGAGTTTTGAGAACGGGTGTTCGGGTACAATATTGTTACTAGTAGAGGATTTTGGTCAACCGGGTAGGGTGGACGGTACGTATAGGTAGGATGTCTAGGAGTTGTATGCCTGTATGTTTTGAAAGGATTGCAAGTGCTTATTAATCTACTTCTTTGAAAGATTAAGCCTAAACGTGGGATAATAAACCAAATTCATCGAGTTGATATCGCTTTAAGAAAGCTTGGAATGAGTTTAACAGTTCAAAGTTGATGACTGCATGCAGGATCAGTTGGGTAAGTTTGAAAACCCAATTTCTGTGATAGTAGCGACAAAAAATCTTATTGATCATTTGTGTTTCGTGTACTAGAGATCATACGTTGCAGTACGTGACTTTGAAAGGAATCACGAGGAAGGAAGCAAACAGCCTTCCATCATTAAATCGGTAAAGGTAGACTTGTTTGGGGTATGTTTTTCAGATGCTACAGAGGAAATTAAGCTGAATTCCGCCGATAAAATGTATAGAGAAATCATTTAAAAACTTCAAAACTAACAGTTATTATAATAGAAAAATGACATTTTTGTTGGCAAACTTACTAATTAATTATAAATACAACGATCGGTCTTTATATCGACTCCAGGAATGTATAAAAGACATTTTCCTTCTCAATGTGTTTGTATTTATTAAAGAACTAATCAGAATTAGTTTTTGTAGTAAGCAGGTAGATTTTTTAACGATGATACGATTTTTACGATTGATGGAATCAGTGTCATACATATAAAGAATTTTTTAAAGTTAAAGATAGATTTTTGATGCCTTAAAAAAAGTATCACTTGTTTAATGATTAACTCACTTTCTGTCTACTTAGGTGATTAACTTTCTTCTAATATTATTTAGAAATTAAATTAAAGTGTTACGTGGACTAGATCGCCGAACTAAATCTACCGCAAACGAATATATATTTTATTCACATCAATTTCGGCATATTTAATGTATATTATTTTATTAATAACAAACTAATCAATCAAAATAGTTAACGAATTTAATTAAGAGTTTATTTGATCGTCTTAAGCATGCGTATGGATTTTACAGATACTTCTTCTACGTAGTATCAATCCGGTGGATTGGTTTGCAGCAACAGAATCTTGCATCTCGATACTTGAGATGCAATCATTTTTTTTTTGCTGATACATGGGATGTCTTTAAGACCTTTAATGTGGTATTTTCCCCTTTATTTCCACATCCTAATGCCGTTGACCATAAAGGTACATCCGCAGATACTTAAAAACATGGTAAATAATCATACTATATTGGCTCCAACTAAATACTAATTAATATATCAACATCATCTTTTAAAACGCCATATTATCCATGTAAAACATACAATAACCTTCTTCCGTATTCATTAAAAAACTTTGTATAACTACTCCCTTCAAGTTAGGTAATGATTTCATTTTACCTAATAAGAGTGATGTAGCTAAAAATAACGGTCTCAGGATCAAAGTACCAATTAAGATATCAAAATCGCCAAATACTATCCCATCACTAATTATAACCTATCATTGTTGCATTTTTGAGTGATTTAGGATATGATTTGTGTCAGAACACCCTAAATAAAGTATACGATGTGCTAAAATAATATTCCGTGTATAATTAACTTCAAATTCATCATATCACCTCCGTAATCAAAGTTAAATACATTTTTTTATAGTGATTAGTTTTATTTTTTGTGGCAAGTTGCAATTAAGATTATATTTAAAACACAGTGAATGATTTTTTACAGTTGATATAAAAATGACAGTGGGAATGAAAATTAGCCGGTTAACTGCCAAAAGCGTCTTAAGACGCATAATTTTCTGTGAACGGAGCGCCGCTCATACAAAAATTACGTCTTAAGACGCGCCGTTTTAAATGAACAATCAACAATGCGCAATAAACAATTAATTTTACGATTATGGATAAATGACTACACGACTGGCGCGCTCTTCATTTATTTGGTAAGTTTTATAAATAAACTTTATTACACTTTCAATAACGTTATGCTTAGAAGGTTTTATTTTTGTCGTAAAATTCGCGGCGTGCTGGGTACCGCCATACATGTTCCTGCCGGCAGTTAAAAGGTTAGATAGAAAATATACTTGTGTACATGAGATGAAGTGATGAACCGTACATTGTACACGAAACTGTGTTATCATTTATGGGATTAACAGTTACTTTTATTATGTAATCGCATGCAGGAGAGCACACCCAGTCTAGACCAGTGCACTCTATTACGCTCAGTCAGGGAGGCTGGAGTCTGCATGCGGAAAACGTGTGTAGTGTTCGTGTTTGTGTGTGGGTTGGGGAGATTGCAAGTGTATATTTATCTATTTGTTGAAAAGATTCAGATTGTAATAAGGAGGAAACATAGACGCTGGAAGAGCATAGCAGAGTTTACCGGTGGCATTAAGGAAAGAACTTTAGAAACTGCCAGTTCTTGGTCGATAAACATTAACCGTGTATGGATTTTTGGCAAGTGTAAGACGAGTTTGTCGGTTGTGTTTCCGAAGAGCAAACTTAACACGATATATGTAAAAACAAGGAATGGTATTGATAAATAAATAAATTAAAAAGTAATTATGTTTTCACATACTCGTATTAAAATTATTATAAGAGAAAACTACGAGTATCAATGGACATGTTATCCGTAAATATAATACTCTTAGAGTCAGTACCGACTTTAGACCCTGCGGCGCCCAAGGGAAATTTTTTTTTAGTGCCCCAAATTGCTTACATTATACGTATATAAGAAAGACTGGTTGCCTTCGGCGCCCTTAGATTATTCGACGCCCTGGGGCACCGACCCACTTCGCCACCCCCTAAAACCAGCACTGCTTACAGCTCCCTTTCAATTTAACATGATTAATCTTTATTTTTGGCGGTTGATGGATCAAACGCGCAAATTTGTCAATTACATTAGTTATAAGCACTTGCAGTTAAGAATTTATTGATGTACCGTTCGTTTCAAACAAGTTTTTGATTCGAGTATTTGAAGACCGCCTTTCATCAATTTTCAGACAAAGCTTACTCTGGTTTAATTAATAGTTCATTAATAACGAAGAGTGTCATCGTAATTAACATCAGTTGATTAACCTCTTCAATGTATTTAAGAAGTAAATTAGAATACATAAATATATTATTAGGTTCACAGAGCATGGGTGGTACAAAAATTAATAATTTCGTATTCACGTTATACTATTTTAAGTAAAAATTAAATATATCTGGGAGCAGCTCGGTTTAATATACACAAGAAAATTCAACACTATCACTGACTTTTAAATTAAATAATAATAAAAAAAACTAGAATTCAAACTTGTAAAAAAGTAAAAATACTTGATATTACTGAATGTAGGTACAAGGTATTAGTTATTTAGAGAAAATATGTTAAGCGTTATAATTTTTAATATATATTCATTATTAAAATAAACACTCAATGATCATACTATTTGGCAGAACAAAAAGAGAAGTCAACAGTCGAATACATCAAGCAAGGCTAGCTTTCAATAAAAAAGCCAAAATTCTTGAGTCAAAGAATATTACTTTAGGGCTCCGCAAGCAACTTGTCAAAACACTTGTTTGGAGCATCTTAATGTACGGCTGTGAGACATGGTGCTTATCTGAAAGTGATAAAAAAAGACTAGAGGCCTTTGAGATGTGGTCGCACAGAAGAATTCTCGGAATTTCCTAGAGAGACCACGTCACGAACAATGAGGTTCTCAGGATAAACAACGAAGATAGGTACCTAATAAGAACCATCTCAGAGAGGCGAGCCCGATGGATTGGTCACATCATGCGACACGATGGTCTTCACGATATTGTGGAGGGGATGGTTGAGGGTAGAAACTGTAGAGGGCGCCCTAGACGGGAGTATTTACAGCAAGTATTCGAGGACATGAATTGTAGCGCTTATGCTGAGCTGAAAAGGGTTGCGGAGGACCGAGAGGAATGGAGATCGAGATGCAAGATTCTGTTGCTGCAAACCAATCCACCGGATTGATACTACGAAGAAGAAGATCGTACTATATTTTATTCAGTATAACATTAAGTGTTACATTTTTCATGTTAGGGTAGGTCACAATGATTTTAGTTTAAATAAATGAAACAACATATACATCAATGAAATAAGTTATAAAATGTTTTCTTTTTTTATGAATTTGCACCAAGTAACAAAATAATAATATATTTGTTAGATAATCGCTTATCGTATTATATTTATAACATCGTCCATTACTCGTAAATTAGTTAAATGTATTTTTTTTAAATATATATAGTATTTTTTGTGTACTTATTTAATTATATATTAATAACACCTATGTCAAACAATATATTTTGAAATTATATTAAAGTGACTTTGTCAACTGTCACCATTGTCTCTTTCGGTAATATACGAGTAAAACGAAATAATATTATAAAATTTTAATTTATCAAATTAATTTAAACTACTTTTTTTTTATATATACGTTAAGCCCAGATTAGTCAATCGATAGTATTAAAATAATTATTAAGATTTTTTACTATAAGTAATTAAAGCTAAAAAAACGACATATTGTTATTAATTCAGCTGCATAACTTGTCTACCTTATAATCTACCTGGAAATGTTATATAATTGCCCATAATTATGAAAGTGGCGTAAAAGTCAAGAAATTGTAAATAACGAGTCATTAATTTATTTCAGTTCCCAATGTTGTGAATTAATACAATGTTCATCCAACATTAATTTAAAAAATTTAAATACGTCATTTTATGCAACATGAAGTTGTCACTTTCATTGGTTTTCAACCAACGTCAAAACACAAACCTTCAAATATCTCAGAACGAATAAAACATGACTTACACCACTTTCATAATCATGGGCACATATATTCTCATGAATGTATTTAATCATTTATGTTCAATATTCGGTTACAAATTTCATGCCTGCATAAAGGAGCTCTCAATTCCCATTAAAATTACAGCGTCTTCATTTTGGCACACACGAATATTTAAATCTACAATAATAATAACATTATACTCACATTATTTACGGTAAATAGTAGCGATACACGAAATTCAAATATAATGCCGACTCATCCCGTCTAGATTACTCATTCTTTAATTCTAATCCATTCCGTATTCTCGGTAATGAAACTCTACTTAAAGTGAACTAATTGGAAGGCGAGTATCGTCTCTGGTCTACCTGTTAATCGATATAATCTGCCATATCCGTGGGTACCCACCACCCAAGTATGTACCTGGCGGTTAACTGGATTTTTTTGCGTCACATCGAGTCGGTGCGGACAATTTGATTAGATTAGATTATAATATAATCAATGCGGATTTATATGAAACTCATGCGAATCAATATTGACCAGAAAAATACATAGTAACGATCTATTATAATACGCTAATGCTACGACGCTTTTGCTAGAAATAATAGCTAACAAAATTAGCTTACAGTAAATATTAAGTGTGAATTATGTTCAAAACTTAATTTTTTTTCTAAACTTAATTGACTCAGTTCAAAGAAGAGCAATTCGTTTGATAAACAATGACACTCTTACGTCTAACCTACAATCAATGGAACACAGGCGTAAGATTGGTTCTCTTAGTCTATTCTACCGCTATTACCACGGTTGCTGCTCGGAACTTACAGAACTCACTCCTCCTGCACCCACCCACAACCGACAAACTCGTCTTACACTTGCCGAATATCCATACACGGTTAATATATGTCGACCAAGAACTGGCAGCTTCCAAAGCTCCTTCCTTAATGCCACCAGTAAGCGTCCAGCCTCCCTGGCTGAGCGTCATAGAGTGCACTGGTCTTGACCTCTGTATGCTCTTCTACATGCGTTTACATAAAAATAAAAAAACAATACTTTTAAAATGTTTAAAAACGCAGGTACGCAATAAGATAT
Organism: Glossosoma conforme; assembly: GCA_022606575.1. Classification (NCBI taxonomy): domain Eukaryota; kingdom Metazoa; phylum Arthropoda; class Insecta; order Trichoptera; family Glossosomatidae; genus Glossosoma; species Glossosoma conforme. The sequence goes on along the minus strand of JAGTXR010000003.1, from coordinate 1,151,045 downwards.
GAAATTAATATATGTGATAATACTAAATTCTATTTTGAAAAAATGTGCATTTTCACATACGATTTAATTTAAAAAATTTAGTTTTAACATTTGTAAGAATGCAGGTACAGAATATTAATAAGTATAAGTAATAAACTACATCCTATTTTGTTGACAATATATTTTTATAGATATTTTTTACTAAATCTAAGCAGGCCAATATTAATTTTCAATACTGACAACATTGATGCGACGTACGAGTACAACTATGTATATTAGTTCAAAAATTCGAAGCTTTAAAATGAAGGCTATTATAAAATCAGTTCACTTGTTTGGAAGTATTTTTATTTTTGTTTTATCTATTTGATCTTTTTTACTAAATTCGTTTCATATTTGGAGCATATAGGCAGCGCAAATTGCAGTTTTAACAGTTCTGTAAGCTCAGATTGTTTATAACTTGTCGCAGAATACCTGTATACACGGAGGTCCACGTGGGAACATAGATGGTTCCCGGGAGCCTCCTGGGCAAGAGCCCGCGAACTTGCATAGACTGCGGCTGTAGTAACAGAGAAATATTTGGTTAAGTTAAATGATCAGGCCTTTGTCTTTTAAAAGTAACTCAATCCTACTGGGGGCATGTATAGATCTTTAATTTAATCAAATGTTTTTTTAAAAATCAAGCTCGGTCGGTTTTGAACCGACCTTGTCCGAATGACAAACAAACGCTCTTACAACTGAAATGCCAACCGGGTCTATATATGTAGTAGATAAAAAATAATTTCCAATACTGGCAACATGAACGCGATGTACAACTACTGCAGTTCGACAATTCGAAATTTTGGAATATATTAAAGATATTATAAAATCAGTTCACTTCTTTAGAAGTTTCTTTTAACTCTTTGATCAAACAGAATATAATTTAAAATGGAATATTCTAGAATATTTAAATTTATAATTTATAATATTGAAAGCAAACTGTAATACTAAATAAACTACCTACTTCTTACACTCTACAATATAAAGGTGTGCTCCCTAGTTTCGCCTCAAATATCGTACTTATTATGATTCCTAGTGGCATTATTCGCCTCACAGGTTTACTATCAAAAAAGTGCCTAGTCATATTAAACACACTCATGTTATAAATTTTGAGTTTAAAAATCGAAGAATATTAAATTGCACTTTCACGTTGTATTAAAGATTAAGTCCATTACATGCCCCAACAATAACCAGACGAACAGTCCATTAAAAAGTTAATCAACGTGTATTTCCATTAATCTAGTTCACTTGGCTTAGCGGTCATTAACACATATTATATACTTTGAAATAAATGTAAACCAAACAATCTCAACAAAGCTACTAGTTAGAATACTTCACTATAAATTTACAACCAAAAAACACGTTATTTCTCCTTAAATTTATTATATTTTGTTACGTTTGCACCATTCCCAATACGCATTAATATAAATATACACCAAATAGAGTGAACTTGTCACTTTTTAAATGATTTCTTTTTTTTTCAATGTTTTCAGCATTCACTTTGAGATCCATTATAAATAATAAATATTTATTTACCTTGTTTTTACATCGATTACGTTAGATACGAGTTAGCCGAAACTGCAGTTTCCTAAACAGAGGCCATATCTAATGTGATCCATTTATTATTTAAACTCAATAAATCTCGTACTAGTTTACTTTTTCAGTGTACAGCAAGTATTTTCTTCTTCGTAGTAGTATCAATCCGGTGGATTAGTTTGCAGCAACAAAATCTTGCATCTCGATCTTCACTTTTTTCGATCCTCTGCAATCCTCTTAGCTCAGCATAAAAGCTCATGTCCTCGAACACTTGTATAAGAGCTACAACTTGTCCTCGAACACTTGCTGCAAATACTGACGTCTAGGGCGCCCTCTACAGTTTCTAACCTCAACCATCCCTTCCACAATGTCGTGAAGAAGACCATCGTGGCGCATGATGTGACCGATCTATCGGCCTCGCCTCTCTGAGATAGTTCTTACTACTAGTATTTTATTATATGCGTGTAATGTCTCATGGACTCTAAAATATGAAGTAGTTGGTTAATTTAACTATATACGCTTACGAAATCACTGTCTTTTTTTTAGAATGATATTTTCAAAATAATAATGTAATAATAGTCCTTAGCTTGTAAAAAAAATAACATTTATAACATAATATAAATATGTTTCTTTCTTTGCCCGCTGGCGTTGTTCTCCTTTATGTATTTACACAAATGAAACACATTAAAAAAACATAAATTTCCTGATACAGTTATACTAAAATAATTATGCTCAGATAACAATTAAGATATCAGACCTACATTAAATGAAAGCCTAAAAATATTTAAATAATTCCACAAAATTTTGAACATGTTTTTATGCATCAAAGAAAGAAATGATAATTGCTTGCATAAGACTGTTCTTAAATGCACGGCTTTTTTAATTCAAGGGTTGAAGGACTTGAAAGCTTCACCCCTAAATTAAAATAAAAAGTTTTGATGCTCTAATATAAGGGGATGAATCAAACTGGTGTTAATATTGCGGCACTAGAAATTAAGATATCAATTTGCTAAGTGGTTTCCTTTTAAACGCCAACATAGAAAAAATATTTCATAATAAACAATGGATTTAAAAAAATCAAGGATTTTTTTAAATAAAATATTTTTTAATAACTACCATGTTTAAAATCTTCAACTCTTTGGTTTTAAATAAACGTAATACATTTTATATTACCAAGCATAGTTAAGCTAAAATGCTTGAATTTGTGATATCATAGTCATAGCATTAATATATTTTTAAGTAATTAAAACCCCTATTTAGAATATTAATAACACATCATGAGGTGCTTTATGTGAATGAGAATTCTTCTTTATCCTAGCCATTTCCCATTATCTGGGGTAGGCTCTCCTTGTGCACGTTCGCCATGTCTGTCTGTCCTGCGTTGCATTCTCGGTCAAACCCATGTTTTTTAGATCCTTGTTTACAGTCGCAGTCCAGGTTGTCTGTGGTCTTCCAAGTCTTCTTCTCAGCGTGGGTATGTTGAGAGCTCTCTTCACCATGTGGTCCTCATCTCTCCGTGTCACATGCCAATACCATCTTAGGCGGTTTTCCCTTATTATTTCAGGTATGGGGGCCACCCAAAATGAACCCCGAATACGCTCATTTCGAACTCTGTCCACTCTAGTCACACCGCCCGCCCACCTCAGCATCTTCATCTCTGCCACATGAATCCTATCGATGTGAATGATAATTATTAAAACAAAAAGTTCAAACAACATGATGTATTACAAGTGTATAGCCGATCACTAATTAATATAAGTTATATTTTTATTTATTTTGATAATACATATTTTAATAATACAAATATATATTTTTTAAATAAGAAAACAGCTATTGTGTGTGCTACAAAAAATACTTCTTTTTTGTTTTAATTTTAAAAAAATTTCTATTTAAAAAAATTGTTCGATTTAATTTAGGGTTTTTCAAGTATTTAAATACTTCAAAAGTCAATCAAGCAGCAATTTAAGGTCACGGACCTCTTCTCCGAGTGACCCCAGTCAGACTATATAAACGTGTAAGAAAGGAATTAAATGCATTTTGAAAAAAAAAACAAAAAAGGTCTTGCCAAAGTTCGATGCAACGATGGCGGGCTAAGTTGGGATAATTTGCTCTGCGCAACTGAGCTTTCGTTTTCGGCTTATGGTTTTAAGGTTTTTAAGGTTTTAAGCCGATATCCGTAATTAGGATGGATCTTTGCGAAATGCGGATAAATGCTCATGCGTCGAAATTAATAGATTTAAATAATAATAAATGTGTACTTGTAAATAATACTTATGCTTAACTAAACACATACAGGAGAATACCGACAGACGGTGATAGTAATTTATGAAGTCTCATCTGTGGAATTCTGTGTCGCTTACCTTGGTGCGAATAGCTGAGCGCAGATCAACGCTCCACATGCAGTGGAGCGTTGATCCCCAAACGTCATAGACCACAGCTCGAAATTCACGCATCATCCTTTATTATTACAGGAATTTACTATGAATGGGTGGTCTTCACGGTACTACTCGTCTACCACCAATTTTGATTAATAGGCTATGTCTGGCATTTTACGGGTGAGGGATCAAATTCACACCAACCCCCCCCGTATTTTAGAGATCAGAAATCGATTAGGAATCTTTTTTTTTTTCAATCTCCGTCGGGGATTGAACCCACGACCTTTTGCTTCCAAAGCAAACGCTTTGACCATTGAGCTATACCCGCCAGCTTATAACGAAGACAATATCTGAGAAAAACTTCTTAAAATAAATTATTTTTTAGTTCATTATATACATAAAAATACCTCAAAGACCCAATTACTTTTTCCATAATGTTTCCTCAAAAAAAACTTACAAAAATGGTAAAAAACGGGCACCCTAAAGTAGTTGTTACCCTTAAAACATAATTTGTTGATGACGTGTAACAAATAAAATTGATTGAAAAGAATTGATGAAAATATTTTTTACATGAATCGCCGCAGTTGTCTTTTACGTTGGTACCACGTGTGCCTTACTCCACCATGCGTGGTCAGTCGCAACACTTCATTATTAACTACCAATTGGCGGTGATCAGTGATCTCCCAAACCCGGCCGGTGGTATCTGCTTTGATGCAGGTATGGTCGTGTGGTATCACCGTTCTGGTGTGGCATTACCGGTAGAATAAATTAGCCTACGCATCTCACCGGTAATTAACCTGCCGCTCCATCAGTCCACCTTCAAGACCCGTCAATCGGGCTACCTAGGGATGCTAATGCTACTGAAGACATCGATATTTGCAAGAAAAAATCAAAGCTCATCTAAATCTCTTCTCCTAATCACATCTCTACTCGTAACTCAGTTAAATAATTAATATAGTGGGAGCTTTGTTTAAAGTTGAAAATGTATATTTAAAAAGAATCATTAATATATGTACTCGTATATCTCTACATTAAATAGCAATATACAGAATAGTATATTTGTATACGTAAAAAGCTGACAAAGCTTCCGTTGCAAGCGAAACTGCTGTCTTCCAGGATATTAATAAACGTGATAAATTTTTAAAGAATGTGAAATTTATTTATGAATACAATTTTTGAAATGGATCCCAAAGTAAATAATTATTTATTTATTATTTTTATCAGTAACACAATTAAATAACTGGATATTTACTGTCCATGTAGGATTAACAAGAAGTCGTTTCCATTAAGTTCGTGGTTTATAAGTGACCCAAGAGGTCCCTTTAACAGATTTCGGACCGGAGTATGCAAGACGAGGGCACAAATGAAAGCCTGACAGTTTTACAGCGGGCCGACTGAATGTGACCGCGGCGTGGAGCAGACCCTGTCACACCTTCTGGAGTGTGCGCTGTGTCCGAGTAGCTGCACCCAGGAAGACCTGATGATGGCCGAGAGTAACGCCATCGACGTCGCCCACTTCTGGGCAGACAGGATCTGACCCTGTTGTTTCCGACACGATTACATATAGTGACCCAGAGGATACACTAAATAAACACATTGGCGGTACAAAATATAAATACTTGTAATAAAATTAATTGATTGAATCTTAATAATATAGAGAAACGACAATGTATTATTTTTTCGCAAAAGTATCGTTGATTCGAATATAAGTATCGGTAAATTTATACTACTTGCACATTGTAAGGTGCAAGCTGAATAAAAAGTTGCGCCAAAAATCGCACAGAAAAAACAATGTCTTAGTCCATCAAAACAAAACTAAACATTTTTGAACCATACATTGAGATTTTCTAATTAAGTAATTAAGCAATCAATTTTTTCGCTAGTTATGATTTTGTCGATAAAATTGTGTCAATTCAAATTAATTATATTAATATAATAATCAACGAAATCATTCTATGCACATTATTCTCTGTAATGTTTTGTTCGAGTAATTAAATATTGCATGCAGGTATTTATAGACGAAACTCTTCTCATATATTTTTTATATTATTGTTTATGCTAAAAGGTGAATAATTTATAGGTGTTTTGTTCTTATTTAATGGAATTGCATATTTTTTTTCTGAATATAAATTACTTTTTATGTAGCTCGGGAAAAATATAATACTTTATTTGTGGTAATTGATCTGTATACGTAAGTATACTATCAATGATAATGTTGAGTCGCCCTTAGAACCTGGTTCAGGATTTGAGAGAGTTAGACCTTATCATACGATGTTCCTTAAAATTCTGATTAACAAATTACCCAAAATATGCCTTAAATATTGCTGTCTCTTCAACTTCTCAGGCTTCTGTTCTGAAATACGTTCCCAGTGACATTCGGGTACAGAAAAGTTTCCAGATAAATCGTGAATAATGGCAACAACAAAACGATCAAATAGCTGCACTTGGTGGTTAGCTTATGTTTCAGATATATAATAAATTGGATATATCTTGTATAAAGGATCTCTTTGAGAGCTTTTGACTGTGAATTAAAAGGCAATATATATTATTATATATCAACTATTCGATAATTACAATAATAATATTAATTTTAATTCCATGAAACTTAAGAGTTTCAGGTGTTTAACTGAATGATACTACCTTATAAAATGACAGTGTATACTATTTACTATTAGAGTTAAGATAATCTCAATCATACTCTTGGTTATTGGTTCATCATCTTCATATCACTTTATGACACATGTCTGCATAAAGTTGTTTTCACTACAATTGTTGTCCAAATACGATGTTTCTGTGAGGAAATCTAAGCATCCAAAAGTCTTTAAAGTAATTATTAAAATCAAACTCTTTATATTAGATGGAATCTGTCGATTCATATACTCGGGTACGATACAGAGCATTTTTTCGTTCTATGTAAATTGAAGGGATAAAGGACCAAAACAGTATCGAGGAATTTGCGGTGTATGACATTCAATGTATTAGTATTAATCCTATAAATGCTTACTCATGTTGTAAATTAAGGTATAAAAATGGTGATCTTATCAAATAAATCAGTATCAACTCAACTCCGGTGTTTGGATTTACCTTCTATTTGCTTTGGTATTCCGGCTACACCATTTAAGCTGATGCCGTCATTTTGGGACCGTGACCTTGGTTCCGGAACAAAAGGGGTCAACTTTTCGATACATTTCTAAAGCATATTTCAAAAATCGAAAAATCTCAAAAGTAATGAATGATATTAGTAAATTGTAAATCGAACTACAGTTTATTTGAAAATTAATATTTTTTTCATCTCTTTTCGAATCCTGTGGATAAAAATGTTAATTTTTTCAATTACGTTAAAAGCAATCAAAAAAATATATTTAATGCGCTTCGTAAGCAAGTAAAGCACTAAGATATCAAATACAGTACACTCATATGATCGGATATTTTCATGTTCCAATAGTTATTAATTCCCAGGTGTAATCATGACTTAATTTGACATTGAAAATCGCATCATACCATTGCAGGGCTCTTAAAAAATAATAACGAATCGTCCGTCCATTACTGGTCCGGTGTGTAGGTACTATTAACATTACAAAACCTGCGGTCATTAACTATTCTTTAATTTGAAAGTCTTTTCAATGGCCGAAGCAATTTCTATTACCCCCTTTGTGCGATGGCTGCGTTTGGCAAAAACGTTAATTTACAACTATGATTTATTATGGGAGTCTTTTATAAACCCCGTCAAATTTACTCCAATTATGTCTTTATCGGTGGCTTCTTTTCCCGTGTGAGGAGAAGACCGGACTTGGCTGGCGGGCAGGGACGCCAATCCCGGATAGCCAAGATTCGTATCACGGGATATGATAACATCATATTAATTTACTTTCATTGCTTCAACGTTTGCTTTCTGGCGATGAATAACACGAATAATGTATAGAATAAACGTCCAAAAACAAGTCTTCTATTAAATAAAATATACCTTGCAATACCGAAACAATCAGCACGTTTGAAGCTCCATCAGAGTCACGGTTATTTGTTATCTTATCTGTTAATTTTCCACCTCATATCTAATAATGCTGTTTACATACGTGTATAAATCATCAGTTAATTAGATACAATACATTTATATTTTTAACCATTTTCTCTAAAGATATTAACGTTTTTAAAATAATATACGCCATTTCAGAAGAATATTCCCAAAAATGTAACTTTTGTTTAAAACAATCTTTCCGTCATCTGCCACTCTCTCATTTCTCGTTCTAGGACATATCTGCACCTGAGGGTACATATATGCTCCATTTGAGAACATATATGGTTCCTGACAGCCTCCAGATCAGAAGTCTAAGTACTTGACTAAAGGGTAGCTGTAGTACCAGAGGCATATTTTTGGGTGAGTTGTAAATTATTATTTTTCGTTCAAAACACTTAAACATTACTTTTTTTTTAGTATGATGAACTGCGAGTTTGTTGTACATACAATAACATATTTTGGTTCAATTTTTATAAAAAATTATCGGACATGTGTTGCAATGCAGTACGGGATTTCGACCCTGCGGCGCCCTAGGGCATTTTTTATTCTAGCGCCCCATATTGTTTATATTTAACATATATATTAGAAATATTTGTTGCCTCGTCGCCCCTAGCTTATTCAACGCCCTGGGGCACCGACCCACTTCGCCATCCCCTAAAACCGGCACTGTTGCAATGCATTCTGTTTATTGAAGTTCAGTTGGATATAATACTTGCCAACTTTTATGAACTGCAATAGTATTAATTCCAGATTCTTTAATCCCCTTTTTAGAAGTATTATTATATACAGACTTTTGCAAGTTGCACGCAATAACTCATGTAAGTTTCATCGCAATAGGATGAACGGTATAGCAGCGCTTAAAATACGAACAAACGAACTATGATTTTCATAAATTAGATTAGTTACAATGTCTACTAATTATCCTGAAAGTGATAAAAAAAGACTAGAGACCTTTGAGATGTGGCCATACATAAGAATTCTCGGAATTTCCTGGAGAGACCACGTCACGAACAATGAGGTTCTCAGGATAATCCAGGAAGATAGGCACCTAATAAGAACTATCTCAGAGAGGCGAGCCCGATGGATCGGTCACATCATGCGCCACGATGGTTTTCTTCACGACATTGTGGAGGGTATGGTTGAGGGTAGAAACTGTAGAGGGCGTCCTAGACGGGAGTATTTGCAGCAAGTGATCGAAGACATGAGTTGTAGCTCTTATGTTGTGCTCAAGAGGGTTGCGGAGGACCGAGAGGAATGGAGATCGAGATGCAAGATTCTGTTGCTGGAAACCAATCCACCGCATTGATACTACGAAGAAGACAATGTCTGCTCAAACTGCCTTATATGAAATAATAAACACATTTTGAAAAACTACAAAATATGAATGCTAATCGAGCAGTTAATGCCAATGATATGCTTAAAATTATGCCTCGTTCTTTCTCTAAGTAAAACCCGCGTAATAAAAAAAACTCTTTGAATAGCTAACCCTGCCAATGGTTCTCTTAATTTTCTATCAAATTACGTCAATCATATCCGCGTCTCGAGCTTGTTTTTGTTGCTCCACAGTCTTCGCTGTTCAGGCCGCGGCGAACTTGACAGACAATGGAGTAATGAACGCCTCGCTGTTTAGCGACCACTGGTTGTGACTACAAACGCTAGTCCAATGTCATGTCTTTCAAATATTGAAACATTTAAAATACCACTATTATCAGCTGTTATTTTTTAAATCTAAGTATCAGTTTCACATATTTTCAACATGATACCGTAAAGTGCATTTATGCTTATTGAATATTTGTGATTCAAAATCGTATTAAAATATACTTAACACAGTATTTTTTTAAATAATGACAACGTTTATGTCCTCAAACATCATTTGCAAGATTAGATTATTAGTCTGATGCTTCCGTACCAGGACCATTTAGTCCTAATAGGCGTCTCAACCCAATCAATGATATGCGGTAACCAACAGATTTTGATCCGCGTACAATGATGCTAAGATTCAGTAATGTAAATAGAATTACACTGACAATGTGCTATTGTCGTTGGTTTTAATATTAACATCCTCCTCTCTCTCAAAAAGGTTGTTATTCCGTCACGTGATGACATAATGAGGAGCAGGACAGCAAAACAAAGACTTTTTCAGAATCACATTGACATATATTTATGATAAACTTTACAAGCTTATGACCCGGACCTAGTCACAGCAGTAGGCCGAGCCACAATACAATATGCTCTCGCCAACGGGCGGTACATAAATTGCTCCGCGCGCTCGTCAGCGATGAGACCTCGCCCAGCGCCCGAGTGGCGATGTATATAACTAACAAACCCGTGAGCGGACTTGTCCGAAATGTTAATATTGCGACACATAAATGTATGCCAATCAAACAGAAATTAGAGACGAAAGATTGGATATCGAGGTTTTCAGCACCAATCAGCAAAGGCTACATCATGCGGATGTCAACGTTAACACTAAATATATTGTGCTTTTGTTACCTAATGTTCTAAAACCCAGAAGGTAATCGATTCCATTTAGCATGTAGAGTGCAAATAACTTTTGTTGGAACTTGTGAATCTTTTATCTTTATCTTCAAAATCTGCTATTTACTTACCATATATGAGTACTTATATGAATAAATTATTGAAACAAGAAACAACTTTATGACACAAAATAATTGTCACTATAACACATAAATATTGACCATATTTTAACATATCCATTGAAATCAAAAGACATCCCCCATCAACATCAACAGGGATGACGGCTTGATTCTCAAAACAGCATGGCTTCCACCTCTAGCACATATTCTAAAACCTGTACAGACAAGCAAGGACGACCACATAGTCCGATATGACATTCGTAGAGGTACAATTCTTAGAACATACCTACCGTACACGATTCTCCGGACCAATGAAAATTGAGTATGTAGTTGCCATGGAAATAAAAAAACAATGACGCTCATGATGTAAGATAACCTGACACCAACTGAAGAAGATCCCTGCAATGGCGGTCAAAATATTGGTTAAAAGAATTTCGCCACACACGGCTAAGCCCAAATGCCACAATATCATATCCATTCTGAATAAAAGTGTAAAACATGTTTTTTATGTAAAATAATATATCGCCACAAATTATTAACCGTCAAAAGTTTTATGAAATAAGTCGTACCTTCAAATTGCCGTTGTAAAGTCACTTCTTCTGCGATCAATAAGCTCATTAGTAACATTAAATTACACCTGTATAAAAGAACCACGGGCAGGTACAAACTAACTGTTGAATTAATAAACTCTAAACTCAAACACCGGAATGTTCCACTAATGCAAGAACATCATTCACTATACAATAATAAAATAATGATATAAGAGTAATATCGCACTGCGAACGAATCTAGATTTTTAATCTATTCCCTTATACCTACTTTTTATTCTCACTTTCAATTAAAATTCAATTTGAAATGTATAATTGAATGTGTTTTTTTATAATGTACTTGGATTCATTAGTTAATATAGTAATTAATGTACAGTGATTTAGAAGCAAACCTTTAATTGGTTTTATAATATAAAGGTGTTACGTTTAAGACCGAACAACTAGGACGAAGCAACTTTTCAAAATAAATCAACAGGCGTATGCAACTGGGATATGCAGCATTTGGAAAACTAAAGTACATTTTTAAAGCGAAAATTCCGATGTCTTAAAACTTGGCGTTTAACCAATGCATCCTTCCTGTATTAACTTATGGCGTAGAGACGTGGAATCTAACAGCAAGTCTTACCCATTAAAAAAAGGTCACCCAGCGTGTTGTGGAGAGATCTATGCTCGGAGTGTCGCTAAAAGGTAGAATCCGAAACGAAGAAATACGCAGAAGAACTCAAGTGGTGGATGCTACCCAACAAATAAGCACACTCAAGTGGCAATGGGCAGGACATATCTGTCGAAGAAACGACGTTCGATGGGGAAGAAAAGTATTGAAATGGCGCCCAAGAACTGGCAAACGAATTATTGGCCGACATCCTGCAAGATGGACTGACGACATAAGAAGAATAGCGGGAGTGACCTGGATGCGGAAGGCGGAAGGCGGAAGGCGGAGAATCGAAGAGGATGGAGACGGATACAGGATGATGATGACATTTAAGAGCTTATATTATGCTCTCTAAATAATTAGATAAATATTTAAAAAATATTTCACTTAGCAAATGTTATAAGAGTTATTATTAGTATATTAAAAAATCTTTGGTTTCTTTATACAAACTAGATGTTTGTAGATATATTGGACAACCTGTTAATAATTTTATAATATATACAAAAAAGAGAACTATCCAATTACTGTATCATTACTATTGCATACTCACTAGAAATGAATACTGATAAACACTGATATACAAACCTTATCAAAGTGTACTATTTATATAGATTATTTTTTCTGAAACAGATCACCATCAATGGAATTTCGTGTAGTGCGAATAATCCAGCATTTATTAATTTTCTTTTATTTTGTAACTATTTTAAAAACAAATATTAATTTTTACTTCGTTCAAAACGTTATTGTGAACATAATTATTTTGTATTAAACATCCTAGCCTTTAAAAAGTAATTATTATATTCAAACTCTCTATCTTAGATGGAATCTATCAAATTATACAGTTGGGTACGACACAGGGCATTTTTGGCACTCTTTGTAAATTGAAGGGATCAATGTTCAAAACAACAAGTATCAAAGAATTTGCGGTATATGAAATGCAATGTATTAATATTAATAAAGAATTCTTACTCATGTTGTAGACTAAAGTATTAAAAGGACTCTTATCAAATAAATTAATATCAATTCAACTTCGGTCTTTGGATTTATCCTCAGTACCGGAACTTTGGTATTCCGGCATAACCATTAAGCTGATGCCGTCATTTTAGGACCGTGACTTCGGTTCCGGAACATTGTGGTTTAATATCATTTAGAACCATAGTTCAATTGTATAAATTAGAGGTTTTTATACGCTTCTGTTGATAAATCATTACTAATTAAGATTTACCCAAAAAACAAGTAAATATTGTCTACATATAAATCTTTTTATTGAGAAATTGAAATACTTTTTTCCGTTAAATAATAATATATTTCACATTATATTTTTCTAGAAAGAAAACATTACAAATTATGCAATCAGGTAACTTCTTCATATTTTATACATAATAATAATGCTGAATGTGGAACATTGTAGTATAACATTTTGGTAACGTAAAAATTTAAGTTCGAAAATTTATACATCCGAAATATAATTATCTACTCGTACTTTATACATATATTTTACATTTTTTGTACAATTTTAATAACAATACGTAAGTAATAATCAAATAACTAACTAGTAGCATAGAAATAGTGTCAATTTTGGTGCTTTCCTAAGTGTCTTAAAAAATAAATGCAGCATAAAAGTATACAATTGTTTACATGATTATTTAATTCATATTTGGAATTCTGAAAAACTATATTTATTGATACTCTACCAAAAATCTACATTATGTAACAAATAATACTTCACTTACAAAAAATATGATTTTATCTTTTGATATTATTAATTGATAAAAAAATGTGTTTAACTGACTTAATAAAAATAATACAATTTGTTGTAAATTGTTAAACAAAATATAAATTAATTTTTAAATAGTAATAAAAATAAAAATTAATTCTTAAAATGTAAAAAAACCGGTAGTCTAAATACGTAAATTAAATAAACTTGTGAAGTATTACAGGACCAAGTAACGTAATACCAGATGAAACATGATAATGTAAACTTAATCTTTTTTCAGCGCTGAAATTTAAGATTTTTTCATGAATTGATGATATTTAATCAAATTACAAATAACACTTTTTAAAATAATGTTATTAAAATAGAACAATTTTCAAATATTATATTAATACAGTACGTCTATATTGAGTATTCACAATTTGGCAATAAATTTGGCTCATAGTAATCAGAACTTATTCATTCTAATTAATACATAGCTACAGAGTAAAATTATATCTTGTTATTTAATGTTACTTTTAATTTATTTAAACTAATTATTAATTACATGTTCAATTTACATTATTTTATAATTATTTCAATAAATTTATTAATTGAGCAGCACAAAAAATTATTATATACAAATTTTAAAGCGCAACTTTTAACATAAATAAATAAATAATCGATTTTAAAACAAGTCTTATTTGGCTCGTTTCGGAAATATTCAACACCATTCAGACATCAAAACTGGCCATATTCTAAAAAATTGATATGCATTATTCTTAGAAAGGTATTTTACAAAACATAATATTATATATACGTAACATTAATTACAAATACAATTTAACATATAAATATACACAAATTCCGTAACAGTCATTCAATGTTTTTTGTTATTTTATAAACAAGTCAAAAACTACTGTAGCAATTCGTAAAGTGCCGTAATGTAAGTCTGCGCCATCTGAAGAGTTTCATACTTAGAGAGTTGTCTGTCGCTGCCAAGGGATGGAAGGTAAGTTCTTAACCTATCGAAAGCTTTGTTAAGGTTCTGCATTCTCCTTCTCTCCCTTGCATTAGCCGCTAATCTTCTTCTCCTCATAACTAAAGGACTGACAGCCTTTCCCCTTCCGCGACCTCTCTTTACGTCTCCAAACTCTTCACCATAAAACGCCTCATCACCGGAATCCTGCATGATGCTATCGTCATCACACAAATCATCCATAAAGTCTCCATCATCAGCTTCAACATTTCCTAACACAAAACTATTGTCAACTGCTTCAGGATTAATCTTTACTTCGTCAATAGACTTTGGTGAAACTATTGCGCTTTTTTTCGTGTAGCTTCTCTTCTTTCGTTCACACTTTTTCAAATCGTTGTCATCAACAGAAGAAAGAAGGTCTGTGCTGTAGTATTCGTTGGCGAAGTCTCCAGAGTTTTGCACGACGCCTCTGTAAGCTATGTTGCTAGCTGATGGAATAAGGGTGGTGAACTGTTTTTCTTGGATGTTGATGTGATCTTGCGTCAAGACGAGGTGGTTAGGTTCGTGGACCTCTGAAGGGCTGAGAGACCTGAAACTGTCTCCAGGAGATGGTGTGGCCAGGTCTGAGCAGTCTCCATATCTTTGAAGAAGCTCGGCATGCTGAGGAGCAGGATACTCCAACGATACGTGCCCAGAATCTGGAGATCTTGGATACGTGTACGAAGATGTGAAGTAATTCGCCAAGTTATCACTAGCCGCGAAAGTCTCTTGTTTGGGACCTCCCAAATACACGTAACGATGTCCGTACATATCGGTAGCCATGATTTACTTTTTTAAATGCAAAGAAAACACTTTTTATTAGTAATTACTTTATTATTAAGCACTTTCACACAATAAATGTAATATGCAAAAATCTGCGTTTAATTAAAGAAAGTTTTTTAAGCACACAATGATTCGCTAAACAGCGCACAGTTTTAATATTAATTATTAAATCGTTTGAAGGTGTCGTTTTTTTTTTCGGATTCGATTCGCGATCTTTTTTACGATAGAAAGCCGACGCCTGTCGTTGTGCGGAGCGTCGCTGACTGATAGAACCTTTGCGCCGCACCGGTGGAACGGCAATAAGCCGGCGAGCTACCTGCAATATGTTTTATATGATAAGTGTTTCGGGGAGATTCCACGCGGGGCGATGAGGTTAGCGGGGCTGCGACTGTGGCGCCGCCTGGTGAGGGGCGCCAATCGTCATTACACTGAAAAGTTGAAAACTAAAAAGCTCACGACAAAAAAAACATTTTTATATCATTATACCTGTATAGGCTGTATATACCGATTCGATGACTATTGATATTTAAGCATAACATTCTAAAATATTTCTGCTTAACTACTTTTATATCAGCATGTTAATGATGATTTATCAATCGATAAAAAATAACATAGCTCTTTGTATCATATTCTTTTTTTTCATTATTAAATATCTTCAGTGAGAATACGCAATTTTTGCACAAAAATCAGAGCATTCAGCAACACAGTCAGTTATTGAATCAAGTATACTTTACATAAAAATTTAGAACCCAACATACTCGTGTATACCTGTATAGTAAAATATTTTGGTCAAACAATACTAGCCGATCAACACCTAACATAAATATCGTATATATATATATATAACTTAAAACTAGATCCGCCAACGTTGTTTGGTTGATATATTTACACATTTTAAAAATAAAAACTCTTTGCGGATCAGACCTAAATCATTTTTTTGTAAGAGAAATTCGTGTATTCGTGTAGTTAAATTGAAATTCAGGAAATTTTAAGTTTCAAGTCATCTAACTTGCGAAAATATTTATGATCTCAAAAAACCTTGACAAGCATATTATATGTTTAAAGGTTTCCCATGATTTAATCCCGGATTAATTCCAACCCACAAGTTGAGGTAAAGTAAACTCGTAAAATAAAGTATGTATTTTGCACTAATCCTGACTTTTGGTTGACCCCAGGGTGCAAGTGTGATGTATTTAATTTACAGAAATCGCTTAACTTATCACGGACCACTACAATAATCGGAATAAAGACGGGAACTATACACATAATAAACTCAATCTAACTCGTGAGTCAACACTAACATTGGATAATGCGAGGACCATGGCGGCTGACAGAGCTTTATTGCGCCAGTTCGTGGCGACTGTATGCTCCAATTAGAGGAATGTACATGAAAATTGTCAAAGCATTTGCTTTGCAAGCCAAAGGTCATGGGTGCGATCCCCGACAGAGATTAAAAAAATGATTTTTAATCAATTTATGAGCTCTAAAATACACGCGGTTGGTGTGAATTTGATCTATCGCCCGTAAAATGCTAGTCATAGCCTATTAATTAAAATTGGTGGTAGACGAAAGTCGTCCCGTGATGACCATTCATAGTAAATTCCAGTAATAATAAAGGATGATGCGTGAACCTCAGGCTGTAGTCTATGACGTTGGCGGATCAACACTCCACATGCAGCGTTTAGCCATACACACCATAGTAAGCGTCATAGAATTCCACAGATGAGACTTCAGAATTACTATCACCATCTGTCGGGCTTTTCCTGTATGTGCTAACATAAAAAAAATGTAGTAAATTAATTATATATGCCGCAGAAAAACATAAACTAAAGCTACCTTTTTTCAAGACTCTGAGCTCGCGTCGTCCTTGAAGGGCGTCGGAAAATAAACATAGAATGTACTGGGCTACGGGAGGCGTAACTGACTCGGGATTAGGCAGAGACCATGGCGGCTGACAGAGCTTTGTGGCGGCAGTTTGTGAATGTAAAATGCTCCTTTTTAGGAAACGGACAAGGTATGATGATGATGTACATATATTAAATATATATGGTTAAGTCAATTTGATTGATCCATTTTTAAAATTTAAAGTTTTGACGTTGAATCGATAAGTCATCAACCTTAGCAGCCGAAAAATCCCATAGTGATCCCATGTCTTGGATGGCCAGCCCTCCCGCGCCTCACCTTCTTGGATGTCGCATCAGCCGTCACCGGACACCTCCCGAGGTGGTCTTTGGACCACACCTGAACCCTCCGATCGTCAGCTAGCCTTGCGAATCAGCTACAAAATACGATCAAAATTTTAACGGATTTAGCATATATTTTTGCATGTAAACGCATACAAGAGAATACTGACAGACAATGATGGAGAAAATCTGTTATGTTACTAGTGAGTGATTAAATTCAGACTTTTCATGGTATTTATAAAGCTTTGAAATTGTTTAAATATTTTATTTTATTTTAATCTTTGTCATGGATCGAAATCATGTGTTTTCATTTAGAAAGAAAACGAAATTTACCTCTAATACATATTCAAGTGCATATTGAACAAGAAGCTTAATGGATATTTAAATTATTAAAATATAATTATGTTAATAAATATATGCTTCATTTTTAATATTATAAATAAATAATGAGAAGAGATTCAGAGAATCTTCTTAATGATTAAAAGCATATCCCATTTGGATCAAATGAGCATTTGCATATTTGTCCCC
This sequence comes from Glossosoma conforme, assembly GCA_022606575.1. Classification (NCBI taxonomy): domain Eukaryota; kingdom Metazoa; phylum Arthropoda; class Insecta; order Trichoptera; family Glossosomatidae; genus Glossosoma; species Glossosoma conforme. Next base: position 1,133,102 of record JAGTXR010000003.1, on the reverse strand, counting down.
ACTCTTAGAATTCGCTTAATGTAATAGGTCAATCCGTATTCTAATGTTACTTTATCTACCATCTTTGATTTTTTTCCCCCAAAATTCGAGTAGATGACGCTTATTTGTCATTTTTTAAAAATCAAATTGCACTAAATGAACATTCTTATTCGTGTTTTAAGTATATATTAGAAAAGTGTAACAGCTCTATTTTATTGTACATTTCTGAGGATATAAACTAAGAATTAAGCAGATACATCTTAGAAAGCTGTTGTAACGCATTTCGGTGTCTAAATACTTTAAGCGCTGTCATTTTAAGCTCACAAAAGTTTTTTCTATAAGTAAATTTACGAGTATTGCTTATATTAAATAGCACATTAATACTTTTATAACAATCGTTAGCAATTATTTAATCTGACTTTGTTATCATCTCGTTAAACTGTTGATGATCGGAAACGGATTCACGCAGTGAATTTAACATCCGTGGTCTATGCATACAAGTATATGTCGTACTATAGCCAGCAACGTAGATCTGCCAATGCAATATGCAGTATTGACTTGTATCATACCTGTATGCTAAATTTATATGAAAGGTTTCGCTCTTCACTGATAAATATGTGTATTTTTTTAAAATTATGAATACGCACTGGAGAATACCTGTAGAGGGCCTTGTTGTCTTCAAACTATAATACGTTCAAACATGCGCACTAGATCCTTGATAGTATTGCAAGTGTTAATTGTTATGTTTTATTCATAGGGAGCATGAAAAGAACATCCACGCGGTGCCCACTGGAAGGGAATTTCGTACTTCCTCCTCCGGCCAATATTTTCAACCCAGCAACAAAAACTGACACGAAGAAGATTATGTTTTTTGAAGAGATTTTACTTCTATCTATGAAAAACACAATTGCTAAGAGACGATTACAAAATATGCTTGAGGTGTTAAATATGGAGATTAAAAAGCTAGTTGTCCTGATATGACAAGTGAGTAAGGATGCTAAAAAAAGGTTCCATGGGCTCGAAGTAGATGAATTGTGCAGAAGACATCGATAAAAAAGACTAAGTGAACATACTGAATAATTGTGTAACGTGGATTGCAGATTAGACGTTACTAATAATCATACACATTGCACTTCTTTGAATTCAGTCGATCGAATCCTAAAAAGCTTTAATTTTTAAAATTCAGCTATTTTTTCATCACAAATCCACTAAACAATATATTTCTCATTGTAAATGAGTACTTTTCTTCCAAGCCACGTTCACTTGAAACCAATGTTGTGATACTTTTTTTATAAATATTTAGTGTTTTTGCACCAATTAGAGGCATTCACGCATCCAAAGAGTCGTCTCAGGTTACTGGCTGCACGCCCAACCTCACTCGGAACTTTTCTCAGGATTACCACCGGCAGAATCTTCATCGATGCCATTCCATCTTTTTTTCCCAGGCCCGATGTAAAGGGAGTCAGCCCCAAAGTCTTAACTTTCATGATTGGACAGTTTCGGGTTACCGGCGTTTTAAAAATCGATCGCATATTTCTTTTGTCTTAATTTTTTCGGCGTTTTTTATTTTGCGTCAATGTAGAATCCTTTACCCAAACTTTATAGACAATTAGAATTATATTTATTGACGGAAGAAGGCCGAAGGATTTATTTCCTATACGTCATTTTTAATTGTTTAAGGATTTTGTGTTCTGTGTTCCGAGTTTTAACTTAGATTCACAAATAAATTGCAATTTAAATTAATAATATGTATAATTTTAAAATGTATAGAAAAAAAAGTACATGTATTGTAATGACACTTCCAGCTATTTTACGCAACAAATCATTTTGAAAAGATGAGATGTTAGACTTGAACGCGCGGTAATTATTAAACCTTGTCTTTATAAAACGAATTAATTTTCCGAAATATAAGTTGATGGTTGTCATGTATATATTTTCCTCTGTTTCTTCTACATTCTTTCCTAAATTGGAAGAAGTGATAATCACAGCTTCCGACGACACGTTAGCTGCCAGATCCTTTAACATTGCCTGTCAAGTCAACATCACTTCCTAAAGTTCACATACTATGTCAAGTGATAAATATTTATATGGGACAATAAGCTCATTAACTAGTTGTAAAATTTTGGTTATGGTATTCTGTATGAACCATTCTTAAGTAAAATCAATACATTCTCAGAGATAGAGTTTTTACATCTATAAAATAAAATGAAATGTGTTTAATAAAAAAAATATGCTTAATAATATACATTTATTCTTTATATTTCAGGATAACGATGAAATATAACAAGAACATCAAGTTTTTGCTAAACCGATAGTTTCTCTCTGAAACTGAAATTTAAAAATAATGGGATGAATAAAATGTGCGTATGCGTAATCGATGATCAGCGACTTTTGTGTTCATCTAATAAATGTTTTGACAGAAGACACGCAGGTCTCGCTAATGCGCATGTCGTTTCGCGAATGTCTGACAGGACCAGTGAACGCTTCACGGACCAAGGGATAATTGCTGGACTGTTGGACGGGATCTGAAAGATGAACTGATGATGGAAGATGATGCAGAACTTGGTAAAAGAAGCAGAGAAATTTGAATCATTATAAAAAATATATTATTTATTTAAGTGATTATATTTGGTAGACAATGATTTATGTATATCTCCTTTGCTGATAATAAATATTGGTCAAAGATGAACATCCTTCATGGAACGCAACCCAATCACTTTTTTAAATCTTACTGCAGTTAAACTCTATTCATTTTGAGTAATATTAGACAATTTATATAATAAAATAAATGCTAAAAATATATTCATTTCAAAAAAATGCTGCCAATTTACGCTGGACTGTACTCTGATGAAGAACCACTGCACAATATTGTTTATTTATTTTTTAAATAAAATGTAATCGAAAATCAATTGCGTGAATTTTCTCGCAATTTACAAAAAATGTTATACTCTGCTAGAAACAAAATGAACGAAAGTATTTTTATTTTAGTCTAGTTAACAGAGCAAGTGATCCCAACAACGACTTTGGTGTAGTTCAACAGCAAAAAGAATTCAGGACTAAGCAGCAGTTCAAGAAGAGTTCCCCAAGAGATGGCGTAGACTGCTAAACAACTACACCAAAATTCGTCTCGTATTCTCATACGTAGATCACATGATGATCGGTTCATCATATTTTAAACTTGCACTTATTATGACGATACTGATGGAAAAGGATGAAAGGTTGTAAATATAACTTTAGAACTCTGAAACTTACCTAACCTTTTTACAAGAGAAATTTATTTATTCATTAAAAGTCTTTTATTGCGTTCATGAACACATTTAAATTCATACAAATTAAGCATTCTGTAAACTCAATATCAATTGATAGTACATACTTAATACGCGCGGGATTGAAAAGTATAATTTTTGGCAGGCATTGTTTTCAGTAATTGGCACACGCAATGTATAAAAACTAATATTATGCAAATTACTTGTGTGCTTTTAGCAACTGTCATAAAAGGCTCGCGATCCTGTCAAAACGCCTCTTATCCAGACCTCTTTCCTACAGCAGAAAGTATCTCCATCAGGCATTGCATGGCCTGGATCTCTGAACAATACTACGGTCTTAAGACCTCCAATTACACTACACAATGCTACCAAGTAATTTGTGCTACGTACAAAGGATGCGTTTCCTTTAAAAGCCTTATCATATTCTCAGTGAGAGCTTTTCAGTGGATGCTAGTCGGCTTTGTGCGCTTTCTAAAGGCTCAATTAATGGTACTGTTAAGGCTTTATTCTATAAAGTGAAAATGGACTTACGTAAGTCCATTACGGGCATGCGATATTGGTATCGGCACGCAAGCTCTGCGACGTTTCAAGACTGAATATTACTCAAAGGCACCCTGCTTTGTATTATACAGTTATCTTCATATTTTACTTTGCAGAATAGTATAAACAAATAATTATATTTTTCGTGAAATGAAAGCTGTAAACGATCGCAAACTCAGTTATTGAATGCTTCTTTATGGTTATCAAAATAATATTACTAAAATACCCTGACAACAGACATATATTTATTTTAGCACATTATTAAACTATGGCAACATTTTTAGTAGTATTTTATTCAATTAAATGGCAGTAATTATTTAGCAAATGGTCGGTAGTAAATACATAAAATAATATTTTGGTATCAATCGTATTTTATCAATCGGAAGAACGCCGCAAATTCAGTCGGTCCGCTGTAAAACTTTTGGTTCGTCTTGCATACTCCGGTCCGAAGTCTGTTAAGGGACCTCCATATATTCCACCCTTGGTCATGTCCAGGGGCTAGGGGGCAATTAAATTGCGCTTTAAATCTGCAGTAAAGAATTAATGAAAGGGAATTAATAATAGTTTAGTTTCGGTGAGGTTTTCATTTTATGGGTTAATTATTCATTCATTTTACATAACTTTTTACCAATATTGAATATAATAATTTTTAACTGACCACAATCATACACAGCGAATACTGTCAATTTATTTAATATACATCCGATTAATTGTATTAACCGCCAATTGATTTAACTTATATCCTAAACCTTGAATTAGTTACTCAACAAAGAAATAGAGACCTTAAGCAATTGTATATCAGTCCTATTACTTCAACGACACAAAAAGTAGACAGATAAACGAGTTATACAATAAAAAATCATCTTGCATTGTAGATACTAACATCCTCTTCTCCTTTAAAATGGTTGTTATTCAGTCGCGTGGTGGCAGGATGAGGAGCAGGTTAGCAAAACAAATAATTTTTCTGAATCACACTGACGTACATTTACGATAAACTTTACAAACTTATGCCCCGACCTTGTCACAGCATTCAGGCCGAGCCACGATACAATATGATCTCGCCGACGTCGGCACACGACTGGCGCGCCCGTGATGGGCTGTCGCACAGCGCCACAAGTGACTATCTCCGTAACTAGTCCAAAATGCCAATATGGCGACACATGCATGTACGACAAGCTAACAGAAATAAGAGACGAAAGATTGTATATCGAGGTTTTCGGTACCAGTGAGCAAGGGCAAAACATGCTGATGTCAATACAACGGTTATTGTTAAACTTGTTAATGGGAATTTAGTTAGTGCTAAAATAATTTTAAATCTAGTATTTTTATACATATAACATTTTCAATGAAAGTTTTACGTAATAATGCTATTTGTTAAAATATTATTGTATAAATATAGTAACAACTTATTTGTATATTTTCGTTGTATAAAAAGTTAATTTTCGATATAGTTCGGCACCTCACGTATTATCAATACGCACCTAAAATTTTGAACGGTATCTCACACAAGTTAAATAAATAACGGTCTACGATGAGAGGGTAGAGATATGAGGATATGGATATCGATACATCTACAAAAACAATAACGGTACAATATGGATGACAGCCGAAGAAAAAAATTAAACAAAAAACATTAAGGTCGACTGCTCCCTTTCATGTTATTTATATGAGCATACATCCATAGGCTATTTGTAATAATTACATACTCTTATAACCTGCACATTATAGAATATTTTTAAACACTATGGTGTACTATAAATTTAACTTGCTTCATGCAGAATAAATTCAAACGTATGTATTATTAACACAACTAACTGAGAAATTGGAAAACGAAAAATGACATTTGCAAATTTTGACATCGCTACTATTTACCATAAAGGTGAGTAAAGCAATGAAGATGAAATAATTTTATTATTAATAATTTAAGATTGATGTCAAATTGAAAAAATAAAATATATTAACCAAACGGATTACAGGACTATCAGATATTCAAAATTATGAATATAAAAGAACTGCATCATTATGCTTGTATTGTTGTGTCTATTTTCAATAATTGAAAAATTGTGCAATTTGTATCACATGTAGCCATATTTAATAATATAAGTACAAAGACTATGAAACATTCTTATATATATATATAATCGTGTCGGAAACAACAGGGTCAGATCCTGTCTGCCCAGAAGTGGGCGACGTCGATGGCGTTACTTCTGGCCATCGTCAGGTCTTCCTGGGTGCAGCTATTCGGGCACAGCGCACACTCCAGAAGGTGTGACAGGGTCTGCTCCACGCCGCAGTCACATTCAGTCGGTCCGCTGTAAAACTGCCAGGCCCTCATTTGTGTCCTTGTATTGCATACTCCGGTCCAAAGTCTGTTAAGGGACCTCCATATATTCCACCCTTGGTCATGTCCAGGGGCTAGGTCCTCTTCGGGCAATCCAAGTATTCCCCTCAGTTGCCTCTTCTCCACATGTTCAGCCGCAGGGTGGCCTCAGGTATCACCAGTTCCGTTGTCGACTGTAGGAAACTTCTTCTTGATTTGAGCCGTGTGGTTATCTTTTGGTACCCAAACATAGGGTGGAGTGCGTCGTGGGTTGCTTTGGTGAGCTCCTTCTTGGTAGTAACTTCTCGCCGTATGTTTGGTGGGGCAATGCCCGAGAGTTGATATAGCTTTGATATTGGGGTAGGTTTTAGGCGCCCCGTAACCACCCGGCACGTTTCATTTAGAGCAATATATAACATTCTTATATGTATAGTATAATTAAAATTTTAAATATGTCACAAAATCTTTAACAGTGTTCTTTTATATTCTATATTCTTCGTTTGTTTTTTTCTGTTTGCTGTATATTTTTCACTTTATTCCGGTTGAATTCTCATATTGTGTTTGCCCGAAAGATCAAAAGGATTGAAGGGTCTATTTTTTATGCAATATTCGTCCCGCCATTTAAGTCAGAAACCATCATCTACCGTTCCTTGTCATTATTCATATAGTCTTAAAATTGACATTCGAAGATCAATCTCCCATATGAAATAAAATCCTACACAACACAATAATAATATCTAAATCGATACAATTGTAATCGTGAATTCCTAAATTTAAATTAATTAATTAATAAAATAGTAAATATACTTACATTTATAAATACTTTAATATTACGTCATCAAAATATTAACGTGAAAACATGAAGATAAAATTTTAGCTACCGTAAAAGAGATAATTCAATAGCCATAAAAAATAAATCCGCCTAACTGTAAGCACAATCACGCATGCGCGTCCCGGCCATTTATTATAGACAAACAAATTGACCAATCAGAAATCGTTTATCAACATTCATATTTTTTTCTCTCTCTACGAAATAGTATATTATTATATTGGCATCTATTTAGTTCAGCAGTGCTTTTTTAAATGCTTTTTATCCACATATTTTGTGTCGACAAAAATATTAAATTATTGTTTTTCATAACGAGAGAATTTAGCGTTTTATATATTTTGTAGGACCGACAGGAATGGAGATCAAGATGCAAGATTCTGTTGCTGCAAACCAATCCACCGGATTGATACTACCAAGAATATATTTTGTATTTAAACACAATGTTAAAATGCAACAACATATACTATTACACAGATATATTTTGGTAAAATATGACATGAATTAAAAAAAATAGGCTTAGGTACCCCTTATAATTCATATCGACAACTTATGCAACTCTCTAGATTCTGTAGCGCATCTGAAATGTTTGCGCAGGGCAGAGTCCATTCATTCCCAGCATTATTGCGTCACCGTGTTGTCGGCTTCTGGAGCAGGATAAAGAAGTCCAACAACACCATCATCCTGGCTGCTTCTGAATGGCTCAACTCCTCCCTGAGCCATCGCTGGATGGAGATGATGCAGCGACCACCATGAATTATTATGTTTTTATGTCATTATTATTTTGTATGTATTATATAAAAATATATGTATCTAAAAATATGGCAGATTAGGTATTGCACAACCCACCCAATCCTGCTGGAATAAAAGCTTTTATTATTATTATTAGTAAAAATGCTAGAAGCTCAGAGCTTCTAGCATTTTTACTAATAAGGTCTACCTCAGGAGCGTCTTTAAGTCTCTTGGTTCTCGCCTTGGAGATCGTCGGAATCTATATACGCTTATGTTCCCAGGTGGGACCACAGAGATGTTTTGGGGCATAGCCATGGAAGACAAAATCTCCTTAGTAATTCATTAAGAAATTACTGCGAATAGATTTTTATGCATCATATGATAGCTAAAGGACATAAGAACCAATGTGATATACGACAATAGACCAGATATTACGAGTCAATTAATCCGGTATCGCTTCCAAAAAACTAGGTGTATTATATAGATCACGTCGGTATTTAAACGCTAAGCAACTTCTTCTTCTATATAAAGGACAAATCCGCCCCAAAATACCTTCTAAACTTAAATGACTCAGTTCAAAGAAGAGCAATTCATTTTATAAACAATGACACTCTTACGTCTTACCTACAATCAATGGAACACAGGCGTAAGATTTGTTCTCTTAGTCTTTTCTACCATTATTACCACGGTCGCTGCTCTTCGGAACTTAAAGAACTAATAACTCCTGCGCCCACCCACAACCGACAAACCCGTCTTGCACTTCACGAACATCCATACACGGTTAATATATGTCAACCAAAACTGGCAGTTTCCAAAGCTCCCTCCTTAATAACACCGGTAAGCTATGGAATGCTCTTCCAGCGTCTGTATTTCCTCCTTTCTACAATCTGGATCTCTTCAAGAAACAGATAAATATACACTTGCAATATCCCCAACCCACACACAATCACTAACACAACACACGTTTCCCGCATGCAGAGACCAGCCTCCCTGACTGAGCGTCATAGAGTGCACTGGTCTTGACCGGGTGTGCTCTCCTGCATGCGTTTACATAAAAAAGAAAAGTACATTTATGCTTCAAATACTAGTTTTATAATTGACAGTATAATTTGTATTCAAACCGAGCCGCAATGGAAGGGTTAAATGGTATGCGTAATAGAATCTACATTGATATTTATCAAGCTCTTTCTACTCGTACATATAAAATACAAAACTTTGTGGTTTTATTTTGTCATTCGTTACAATACGTTTACATAAAAATAATCATCTGGTAATTTGTTATCCCTCGTCAGTTGACGTTATTCCTGTTTGGACAATTACGGGATTTCAAAATGGCAGCATTTCCATATACAAAGGTTATCCCCGGCCTGGCGTGAGCGTTGCCATGTCTGGAGGAATGCTCTACATCTGCCCGCTTTGTTTCACTAATCAAGGGAGCCCCTCACCTTGCACGTGGTCGAAAGGAATGACCCTTCACAGTTCCTAAATCTAGGGTTCGAAATACGTCTTCAATTACCGGTAATATAATTTCACACAATACAAATTTTAGAACCTAAATTCTTATTGTAAACAAAAACAAAACTATCGCATAATCAAAACAGCATAAATATACTGTACTGTAAGCTATCAAACCTTGTGTTACTTTTTAATCCTGCAACACTGTGATACAAATTTTACATTGTAGGTAAACTTATATAAATATCTTCTTAGGTTTTCACGGCCAGATTGGATATTGTAAAACTATGGATATTGTAAAGATATGTAACGCTCGTAAAAAGATAATCTGACACCAACTCACAACTAAATCATCAAACCTGAAGAAGACCCCTAAAATGGCGGTCGATATATTGGTTAAAAGAAATTCGCCACAAACGGCTAAACCCAAAAGCCACAATATAAAACTTATATAATCAATATAATTTTAAAATAATTAAAAAAAAAATGAAGTACGGGCAGTTAATAACCTTAATCCTTTCGTTACGGCTCAGTTTGAATACAAATTATACTGTCAATACGGCATGAATTTTCAAACCATTTTTTTTGCTTAAAACTAGTATTTGAAGCATAAATGTATTTATCTGCCCTATTTTTATATATCACATTGGTTCTTGTATCCTTTAGCTATCAGATAATGCATAAAAAAACTATTATATTTAAAACAAACGTTCATTAAGTAACTCCATACATGTGGTGGCATTGACACATGTGGTTTTCAGAAAAATCACTCCTGTGACGAAACAAAACGATATTTATTTACGTGGCTTATAGATTCCTGTAAAGAATACATGTAGGTTGATAAAAGGGATGACTGAACTTCAAATTTCCTACCGTAGATGTCACAATGAGTACTGAAAGTAACAAACCGATATATCACGTCAACCGATATCAATGGTCAGGGAATCTTTGACGGCATAAGCCGATTTTTTTATTATCTTCTCAATTTCGTATAAATCCGCATCCAAAGTGCGATTAAGTATTTTATATATGGAGTACACAATATTTGACTATTAATCTGCTTTTTATTTATTTTTTAGTCAATAATATTGCCATTATTTATTAAAATATTATATGCATCTTACAAAATACCGATTGGACATTTTTACCGTTTGTATTAACCTGTTGTGTCGTGTTTTGCAGTCCCTAAGTTACCTCCTCCTCGACTTAGTGCCTTATTTGGCCGCCTATCTTCCTTCCTTCCATCGTAAGGTTTTTGTATAATTCGATTAGAATCAGACTAAAATAAAAGACTCCCGATAACGGATAACTTTCCTTGAAGCGGATGTAAACATTTTTACACAAAACTAATTTTGTGATTGTATTTTAATGGTTGTAACATCCTTCTCTCTCTCAAAAGGGGTGTTATTCCGTCGCGTGAGGGCAGATGAGGAGCAGGTCAGCAAAACAAAGACTTTTTCAGAAGCACATTGACATATATTAGTTACAAATTTTACAAAGCCAGGTGGAATGACATGCTGACGGCTGTAATGCGACCTTCTTGGCCATCAGCACACAACTTTCGTACCCGTAATGAGCTGTCGCACAGCGACACCAGTGACAATATATGTAACTAGTTCAGAAATGCCAATATGGCGGACACATGCATGTTGACAAGCTAACAGAAATAAGAGACGAAAGAGTGTTTATCGAGGTTTTCGGTACTAGTCAGCAAGGGCTACATCATGCTGATGTCAGTTGATTAATAATAAAAAACATTGTTAACAACATTATGTGATATGATATTAAGAAATAAATTTCACTACCCAATTATGTTTCATGTAAAATATGTTTTTATAAGCGATTTTTCTAAAGCAAAAATTCCGCAATGACTTAAAACTAAGGCGTTTAACCGATGCATCCTTCTCGTACTTATGGGGCAGAAACATGGAATATAAAAGCAGGTTTTACACATAAGATAAAAGCCACACAACTTGTCATGAAAAGATACTTGCTCAGAGTGTCTCTAAAAGATAAAGGAGAAGAATCCGTAACGAGGATATCCGAAAAAAAACGCAAGTAGTGGAGGCTAATCAACGAATAGGCACACTAAAGTGAGAATGGGTAAGGCATATCTGCCAAATATATGATGGACGATGGGTAAAAAAGTGTTAAAGTGGCGTCCAAGAACTAGCAAACAAAAATTTCGCTGCCACCCTGCAATAAAGACTGACGACAACAGAAGAATAGCGGGAGAAGCCTGGATGCGGAGAGTGGAGGATGGGCTACGTTCAACAGTGTATAGGGTGATTATAATGCCACATTCGGTAAATCTCCTCTTCCTTAACCCTTTCGTTACGGCTCGGTGGAGTACAGATTATACTGTCAATACGGCGTGAATTTTTCAAACCATTTTTTTTTGCTTAAAACTAGTATTTGAAGCATAAAAGTACTTATCTGACCTATTTTCATAGACCACATTGGTTCTTCTATCTTTTAGCTATCGGATTATGCATAAAAAACTATCATATGTAACAAATGTTCATTATATAACTCCATACATATGGTGGCATTCACACATGTGGTTTACAGAAAAATCGCTCTTGTGACGAAACTTTACGATATTTATTTACGTGCTTTACAGATTCCTGTAAATAATACATGTAGGTTGATAAAGGGAATTACTACACTTCCAATTTCCTACCGTATGTGACAATGAGTACTGAAAGTAGCAAAACGATATATAACGTCAACCGATGTCAACGGTCGGGGAATCTTTGACGGCATATGCCGACAGCCGATGCGAAAGGGTTAAAAACAGTTATTTTTTAAAAGGTTGTCGATCGACATAAGGAGCAGACTAATTATGTCATTTTGTCTTGTGCGGAAGAGTGCGAGGGTGATGGCACGCGCCCCATGTACCGGCCACGTGCGCGCCAGAGGGGGACGGAAAGTGCAATTAACGGCTTGTGCCACCTGTAGGTAGGTCGCGGCAACACTAACGGCTGGGGCTCGTTACGGCGCTAGCGGCCGTTGGAATACAGAGATAAACCGAGTAACGATTTAAAAATCATTGCTAAAGGCTATCTCAATTCATGAGTCTTAACAAGAATGACTGCAATGATAGCTCCAAAAGATTAATGTATCAAAAAAACGCTTAACAATCCATCCATAAATGACGTCTTGAGAAAACACGCAGGCACATACAACATATATTATTTTGTATGAATTAATTCGCCTTACCCATGATCCCATGATGAAAACCCATGAACAGTGAAATATCTTTGGCAGAAGATTATATACGGAGTATAATACAGCACTGTGTTAAGTCGTTTCAAAGGGCGTGGCAGCCATTTTAATGTGGTGGCTATATGCTGCTTCTTTAGAGTAAATGTGTCAGAAATTTGAGATGAGAAAGGACCGAGAAGTGCCGGCTTTAGACCTTGTAGCACCCTGGGCAAAAAAAAATTTCGCACCCCCTGTTTTATTTGGGTTGGAGGGGAAATCTTCAGAAAACATGCCCTGTAGGAGCTAAAGCCGCACTTAGCGCTCTTAGTTCAATCGGCGCCCTGGGCAGCCAACCCACTGAGCCACCCTCTAAAACTAGCACTGGGACCGAGTAATGATATTCGGCATAGTCCAGTGGTTGAAGCTTTTGTTTGTCATTCAGACGCTGTCGGTTCAAATCCCGACCAAGCTAGTTTAAATTTTTTTTTTTAAAAATCTTAGCTCTATACCCCGGGAGGGTTAAGCTGCCCCTTAAGGACAAAACAAAATTTGTCCAGGCCTCGGGAGCGTCGGGCTGATCATACGATCTCTTAAAAAAACGCTTATCAATGAACTCCCAAATATTTCTCTAGTACTACATCTATAGTCTGCAAGATCCACGGGCTCTTGCCCTGGAGCTCCCGGGAACCAGCATGTTCCTATTTGGACCTCCGGGTGCAGCTTTTCTGGGACCAGACATAGACAATTTGAGCTTACAGAACTGTGAAACTACAATTTGTTGACTCCATATGGTCCACACATGGAGCGGATATGGTAAAAAATGGTACTCGTATTTTGAGTGGATACCATCATTTAATTTTCAGTTAATTCTAAATCTTGTGAGAAAAAAAATGAAAATCAGATGCAATGTTGGATCAATTATTTTTGTATCATTTTTTGAGATTTCATAAAGAAACAGAAAGATTTTTGTTATTTTACGGCAATTTTCAATTAAGCAATACAAAAGGGTATAAATTGCACGATTGTTTAGCATTTAAAAATATTAAAATGTAATGGAAAATCTGTACAGCTTTGTTTCTTTTCGCAAACACAGTACAGTACCGGCTTTAGACTCTATCTAGATTTCTAGCGCCTCAAATTTTACATTTAAAAAAATCTAAAAAATATTGCTAGTCTTCGGCGCCCTTAGCTGTTTCGACGCCCTGGGGAACCAACTCACTTTGCCACTCCCTAAAACCGGTACTGACACAGTGTTGTGATATTGAATTTTGTATAACTTGTCAGGCTGTACGGCGATAATTATGTTTATTTTGTTGTCTCATTTTAAAAATTTAACCAATCGTGCAATCGGTATTGGTCGTGTGCGTAGCCCACATACTTCTACAATAAATACTAAAGCTCTTTCATTCGGTCAATGTCAAAAACAAAGCAAAACATAACGCATTCTTTCTTACGTTTACATGGCTTTACTTTCGTTTTCAGAAACGCCATATTTGAGCATTTGAAGATAAATCCAAAATCGTAAATCAATCTTATTTATCTGTCATCGCCCAAATTTCCGCATAAAAACCGTGTAAGAGGTCCAAAAGCGCAAGGGTTTAAAACCACAACAATGGGGCGGACACGTCAAAATAAAATTCGCCAGCCCTTCAATTCAAAATGAAAAAAAAAACAACAAAAATAATATAATTGATATTAAAGAAACAACAATAAGAATTATACGAAATCGATTCGATTCAAATTTTTATTTTCAAAGGGGGAAGCGAATTAAAAATAACGAAAAAATTAAGCATAGACAGACACACGCGACATGGGAGGTTCTTGCTAAATTACTATCTTATTATTTACGAAATCTATGGTGATTTGCCGTCACTGAGGGAGGTCTTGTAAAAAAATTAATATTACGATGTTTTACGAATTATTAAGAAACACAATGACTTGGAAGGTCGGAGCCATCCGGGAGGCGCATCATTTGTATTGTGAGAATTGTATAAACGTCAAATGGTTGCCACTCTATCGGACACATTTGAAGTGATCTCTTTCCGCTTTCTTTCATTGGGGCGAGTTCCCATGCGGCGAGGCGGGATGCTTTTCCATGGTTTCTGTGAAAAGAATTTAAATTCGAAATAAACAATGGACGTCATGCGCGCGCAGAAATAATTGCCATAAATAAGAAAAATAAAAATATAACGAACGATATCAAGTGGGTAGACTTCTTTACCATGAGTTTCCCTAGATTATTGCTCAGAAGTGAAGCTCTTGACTGACATGCTAGCTCTCGTGGATTCGGTACTCATTGACGCTTAAAGATTTATACTTAAATAAGCCAAAAATATAAATAAATTTAAATAGTTAATGTGAGACGTCTAATATTTACTTAGCCTAAATAGTTAAAATTGAACAAAACTTATAAGCGTCCGTAGGTATGTCACATAACACCTTATTAACAGTGAACAGTGACAATAGTCGATTTTGCCTTTTTCTATGAAACGTGAAAAAATCACATTAAAAAATACCTTTTTTGTTGATTGTACCTAACATTAGTATAAATAAATAACAAACCTACATGTTATAAGTATATATAATATATTAACATCCTAATCTCTCTCAAAGGGGGTGTTATTACGTCGCTTGAAGGCAGGATGAGGAGCAGGTCAGCAAACAAAAACTTTCTTTTACAAGCAAACTTTACAAGCTTCCGGCCAAGCGGGATGACATGCCGCTGTGGCCGTAATGCGACTTTCTCGATCGTCAACACGTAACTGACTCGTCCGGCCCGTGGTCGGTCACCAGCGCCGTCGGTGGCAAAACTGTATAACTAGTCCCAATATGGCGGACACACAAATGTATGGCAAGCGACAAGAATAAGAGACGAAAGATTGTATATCGAGGTTTTCGGTACCAGTCAGGAAGGGCTTCATCATGCTGATGTCAACATATCATATATATTATAATTATAAATTAATCAATGCTATGTATTTAAAATCCATATTAATTCCAAGCTAGTAAATCTCCAATTATTATGTAATGGATCCCCGTGTTTAATAATATGATCCTTTACATACACTCGTACATTTAAATTATATGGGTTTGTCTCTTCAGTTTCTAGTGGTATTCTCATGTAGGTTTTATAAAAAAAACCTAAGTATTTATTATTTTTTAACGCTAACCGGCAGTCATCGGGAACGACGGGGAATATATTATTACTTTTACAAATTGATTCGACCATGTTTCATTCCGCCGCGACTGAAGAGATCGAGGATGATTTATACCTGCCTTTTTTTTAAGCACGTGCGGTCTTTGATTGACTCCACAGCAGATTTTTTTACTAAATATATTTCCTATTTCTGTGTTGCACTATTTCAAAGTCAATGCACATTAGATATCCTCCATTTAAAATACCTATAAATAAATTAAGTACATTAATAACAGACAAATATACATAAGGTCAGTGCCGGTTTTAGGGGGTGGCGAAGAGGGTCGGTGTCCCAGGGCGTCGAATAAGCTAAAGGCGTCGAGGGCAACTTATCTGTCTTAGATTTTTTAAAATAAAAAAAAGATGAGACGCTAGAAAAAATGCCCTAGGGCGCCGCAAGCCTTAAGGCCGGTACTGCATAAGGTACATTCTTAATTTTTAAAAATATGTAAAACTCTCGAGTAGCATTTGCTTTGCAAGCCATAGGTCGTGACCACCCATTCATAGTAAATTCCTGTAATAATATGGATTATGCGTGAATCTCGGACTGTAGTCTATGACGTTGGCGGATCAACACTCCACATGCACATCTTAGTCATATGCACCACAGTAAGCATCATAGAATTCCACAGATGAGACTTCAGAATTCCTATCACCATCTGTCGGTATTCTCCTGTATGTTTTTACATAAAAAATGAAAAACATGTAAAATTTCCTATGTGTCTTATCTTCTTTAATAGTTGTTAAGGATTTATACCTTCAATTTAAATTTACTCAAAACACATATGATTACGTTTCGTGAATATTTAAATGTATATTTATGTATGTGTTTACATAAAAAAAACTGCTAAATGTTTTGTCTAGTTTTGATTAAGCATAAGAAAATATTCATGGCTTATATGTGCAGACGTCATAGAGTTATGCTTTCACGTAGCAACCACATTATATTTGGGGCATGTGGTCGCAATAATTTGCATAATATATTTCAAAATATATCTGCAGTGGATACAAACAGGTAGAAGTATAAAATTATCAAAAGCGTACGCTTTATTCACGTTATATAATTATTTTAACAGCTACTGAAAAAAATGTAACTTAATAACACAATAATTTAACATTGACGTCTCAATCGAGCCATTATACGCACACTGTTTATTTTATACCTACCCACTGCAATCACCATTATATTATAATATTACGCAAGATATAATCAACACTTTTTTGCAGTGTGACAACACCGACAAGGGAAGATTTGCGCGCCAAAACTTAAAGGAATAATAATTGCTTTTTTGATACTTAATTTTTATATCGCGTGACAAAACGCCATGTTTGTTTAACGCGTTCGAATATTTGAATATGTGATGAGACAGAGATTCAAATTAATGTCTTTAGTTGTACGTAACACACATAAAAATTAAGATTTTCGGATGCACATTTTAGTACATGCAATCATAATGGTAAGCATTAATGTCGAACGAATAATAGAAAATAAAAACTTATAAAATTGTTTAAAAATACTTCGGGAAGGTTTGTTGAAATATTACAATACATGTCGTGATGTTTTTTTGGCAAAACCCGTGATAGATTAATAATTTGCTTTGTTTCAATACGAAAATAAACTCATGATTAACAATTTAAAAACTTTTTAAAAGTTTCTATAAATGTCAGTAAATACTCAAATATGAAATTGGGAATTTATGTCATTATACTATTGTGTAATCAATAGTAAGTATATTAATGCAAACTCTTTTTCATCTTCTTCGTAGTGGATTGGTTCCCAGCAACAAAATCTTGCATCTCGATCTCAACTCCTCTCGATCCTCCGCAGTCCTCTTCAGCTCAGCATAAGAGCTACAACTCATGTCCTCGAACACTTGCTGCAAACACTCCCGTATAGGACGCCCTCTACAGTTTCTTCCCTCAACCATCCCTTCCACAATGTCGTGAAGAAGACCATCGTGGCGCATGATGTGACCGATCCATCGGGCTCGCCTCTCTGAGATGGTTCCTACTTTTCACATATTTTTACAAATAACTTCAAAATACGTAATTGTTTAGATTTTATAAAATTATTATTCCGGTTCGAATACAAATTGAATGTGTTGTAAGGGTGTAATATAGAGTTTTTTAAAATTTCAACACGTACTTTTATTACTATTTAAAATCACTATCATTTTTTTCTTATCATCATTACTTTACGATGAATAAGAAGTAGTAAACATAGATGAAATAATTGTCCTAAATATTATTTTAGTAGATGATAAATATATGTTATCAATTATTTTAATTTATTAATTATTTATACGGGCATATAGTATAGTATCATTAGTACGTATTGTGGTATTTTTGTTTAATAAATTAATATAAAACCATTTATTTACTCTAAAAAATGATTAATGTTTATAAATCTCTAATTAAGACATAAATAGTTTTAAAAATAAGACAAAAGGTAATTAATAACCCCCAAGCGCGAAGAATTTGTCAAGATATCTGAATCTTCAATCGGAAATTTCAGCAAAAATAACACAATTCCCGTTAAATTAAGAAGTTCGTGGCCATTTTTACCTAAATGATTTAATTGTCTGTGGCAACACCGTTAATAAATTTTAATTTATATGGAACATTTCAAATATATTTTCAAAATGTCGACCACACACATGCATTAGAAAACGGGTTGCGAATCCATATTGATAAAATATTTTTGATACGAAATATGGGATAATGTAAAAAATAGATTTTTGTTTTTAAAAAAAGCATTTTAGTTAAGATTCGGGTCAAATTGAAAGGGTCGGTTTAAATATGTTTAGCTTTGTGATATCATGATTATATACGAATACATACATATAATAAAAATGCTATAGGTCCTTATCAAATCCACTCCTTTGATGAAGTATATGACTTCCACAGAAACAATAACTAAAACCTCAGTTACTTAGTCGTTAGATAATACCCAAGACATCTATATATTTTTAAAATCCACCAAATACACATATGGTCCTAGAATCAGAAGCTAATAAGGTGTGTTGAAGGCATAGTCAAAATTTGAAAATACTTGTTGATCAATCTGATACTCCAATACGAGTTTTTTTTATGTAATCGCTTGCAGGAGAGCACAGCCGGTCAAGACCAGTGCACTCTATGACGCTCAGCCAGGGAGGCTGGACGCTGCATGCGGGAAACGTGTGTTGTGTTCGTGTTTCTGTGTGGGTTGGGGAGATTGCAAGTGTATATTTATCTGTTTTTTTAAGAGATCCAGATTGTAGGAAGGAGGAAACACAGACGCTGGAAGAGCATTCCATAGCTTACCGGTGGCATTAAGGAAGGAACTTTGGAAACTGCCAGTTCTTGGTCGACACACATAAACCGTGTATGGATGTTCGGTAAGTCTAAGACGAGTTTGTCGGTTGTGGGTAGGTGCAGAGGAATTAGTTCTTTAAGTTCCGAAGAGCAGCGACCGTGGTAATAACGGTAGAAAAGACTAGAGTGAACCAATTTTACGCCTGTGTTCCATTGATTGCAGGTTAGACGTAAGAGTGTCATTGTTTATCAAACGAATTGCTCTTCTTTGAACTGAGTCAATTAAGTTTAGAAGGTATTTTGGGGCTCCAATCCAAAGGTGACTGCCGTATTCAAGGATAGGTCGGATTTGTCCTTTATATAGAAGAAGTTGTTTATCGTGTAATACCGACGTGATCTACATAATGAGTGGCAAGTGAAACTGTAGTATATGGCAACACCATCAGTTGGTACCTCTGCGAAAAGGACGCGTAAAGCGCGGGTGAACTGTCAAAACAGCGACGCGGGAACGACGGGTTGTAGAGGAGCGTTTAACCACAGAAACCAACCAGCTTCCTTCTAAAATATTTAAAATACTAAGAATATTAATATTTATTAACGCAAGTTTGAGCTATAGTTGAAAACATATATTGAAATGTATGAACTTAAAATTTAATTTACGTACAACAACTCGATTTCCATTTCTCTAAAAACTAGATCAAATTTCAAATAAAAGAAATCTTCATCAAAATTACATTATTATTATTTTGACCTTAACATTTCCTCGGGCCGCAATTTGCGGAATTTCTTTAGATTTCATATTTTTTGTTCGGTAATCGTGAGTTGCACTTTCGGTAGGTAAATAAAAATCTGTTTGATTTTAAAAATGATGCTTCTAGAATCTCAGCACGTGGTAAACGTGTTAATTCGATTTGATTTGACCAAGTTAATAATTTATTTAAGGTCTGTGCCACTTGGAAAAAAATCAATCGCACCGTAGAAACTAATCCATTTTATACTAAATTCATAAAACTGATGTGAAAAGTAGGCAAGATGGCGACGGTCTTGTCATTATAATCAAGTATAATATGAACCCGTAAGCAATTTTTTAATGTAGATTTTCGTAATTTGGTTGGTATTGATTATTATATTTATTTTTACATTCAAAATATTCGAGTAGTTATCAGATTTGGTAGATAATGTGAAATTACTTTGAAGATATTTGAGGTTTGTGAATTTACAAAATATTTTTTTTTTACTACTAACTATAAAAACAATAAATATCATTCCACAGTTTTATTTAAATAAGCAATATTCTATAAAACTGACACTTTTTTTTTACCAATTTGCTGTGTAAGTCGGATTACAAATTTAATACCACAAAAAATGTGAGTAACAAAAATATGTAAACATTTAAATTTGTAACCTATTATTGTATATATTGACATCAGCATGTTATAGCCCTTGCTGACTGGTACCGAAAACCTCGACATACAATCTTTCATCTATTATTTATGTTCGCTTGTCGACATGCATGTGTCGTCGTATTGGCATTTGGGACTAGTTATACCGCCGCTTGTGGCGCTGGGCGAGAGCCCATCACGAGCGTGGCAGTCGTGTGCCGCTTGTCGGCGAGAGCATATTGTATTTTGGCCCGGCCGAAGGCTGTGACTAGGTCGGGGCATAAGTTTGTAAAGTTTACCGTAAATATATGTCAATGTGCTTCAATAAAATTCTGTGTTTTGAATTTGCTTCTAATCATGCCCTCACGCGACTGAATAACACTTTTAAAGAGAGGGGAGGATGTTAATATGATATGGTAGATGGATAAACATTGCAGTGACAGTGCATATACAATTACAAATAGTTAGGTACGCATCCCTTAATGAATATGCACTTGCGTAGTGTTAAACTACAGAAAATCAGTATCCTTTCAATTAAACGAAAACATTGTAAATATGGTTATTAACTTAACACTGTGTTACGTATAAATAACAATTTAATATGTTACAAATGTATCTTTCAAATCATTCCATGTCCAAGCACGGGGCCGTTGTATGAAGTCATGTGACGTGTAATTATACGCTGTTTGAGAATACCATAGAATACGAACCTTCTTAGTCCATTCGTCAATGCCAAATTGCTGCAGCAAAACGGGCGAGGATCTTGTAAGAGTTTGCCTTTCTTTTGAGGCTATTTTTTTATTTGTTGCGTAAATATATGGTGCATTTAGCCGCTAACGACGAAGGTTGTAAATACTATTAAACGGTCTTTCATTGCGTGCCGCCATGGCGTCTTTCTTCAATGAGATAATGTTGTATCGGCGGGATTGAAAGGATTGCGAAGGGTTCGGAGGATCGACAACACTGATCCCTAACAAATTCCTAATGACTTGGAAAGCGTTCGATCCTGACACGAGAGACTTAATGATAATAATGAAGCATATATTATTAACTTTTGATATTTTAATTCATACTTTTAACGTACATTTCGGCCTTTCAAATTTAAAAATATGTTCCATTGTTATATAAGTAACATACGAATATTTATAATATTCGTATTATACTTCAAACATTATAACTTTTAAATATATTAAACCATATCATACAAATAATAATAATATTAAATATATAAATACTTCCTACCATTTTTAAGCATGGATCAAATTGAGCACTGTTTATTCACTTGCTAGAATGTCGCGGTTTCACCTTCAATGAAAGCTTCAATGTGATGCATGTTAAAACAAGGTAGGTGGTATTTATCTTTTGAATATTTGAAATATATTTAAAGTAAATTCTAAAAATATAAATAACAACGGTTATTTAATTTTCCACTTTTTTATATATGGTATACTTGTAACTTATACAAATAATAAAAATACAAAAATTTGATTATTTCACTCAATGTATGTCGAATTGTAATCGTTATATTTAGCTTATATAAGTATATTTTGATGATGCATATTTAAGATTACATATTCATTTTGTGCATCTAAGGTTTACAATTTGTTCCTGCAAAATGCCCTTCTCCATAAAAAATATTCCATTCAGTATCATGCAATCAGAATACATGACATATTTACCTAATTGGTTTAGTAATTTTTTCTACTCATATAAGAGTATCCTTTATTTCGTTCTTTTATATTTTCATTATTTGTAAATATAAACTACGGCCGTCATTGCCAAAGTAAAATTATCTTTTACTGTAAAACCTTTCGCTACCTTACCTCTTTTCTGGGACAAGCACTATTTCAGTTGAATATAACTTCGTGTTTTGTTCGTCCATCGTGAATATTATTGAATAAACTATAATTTTTTTTTAATATATTATTTAATTAATACATCGCTTATCACACAGAAAACAAGTCCAACTGTCATTTAATCAAATTCACATTTTTTACATCATAAATACATCGAATTTATTCCTAAGCCATCAAGTATATTCGTTTTAAAATTTGCTCGAAAATAATTTATCAACCCTTTGTTTTAATATCATGATTGTTATTCCTTCATAAATTACTCACATAATCACTAGGATACCTAATCTATTCAGATCACTTAATAAAGGGATTCTAACCTGTATCACATAACCTCCAATTATACCAATCGACCGTTTAGGAACCGTCGACTTAAATGGAACTATTATCTACTTAGAAATAAAACAAACAAAATCAAATCTCACAAGAAAGTTCTTCGGCGTCTTTTCTCTAATGACGATTTTAAAAATTTAAGCGATTTAGTAATGAAGAGCAAAAAATCATCAAAATCAAATGCTTATTATATTATCAACCATTTCCAAATATACAGGGATGATAATTGTTAACTTAGTAAATGCAGAATGCTCTTATTATTTAACAAAACCACAGTACGAATTTAGATTACACTCTTTGAATCTGTATTTAGTCTCTCACGTAATTAGAATCTAATTATGAAACAAATTGATAAATGATTTTAATCTTCTCAATTAGAACACGCATACCATTTGTAAATACGCTTTATTGTAGGACCGAAATCCTCTGTCGGTACATTTCATCACCGGATATCTAGTAACCACATTGAGAGTGAAACTACGAGTATAAATCTAAATACGTATTTCTCAGAAAGATTTTAAAATACCATATATTTAGAGGTAAATATCAGGCATAAACGAATTAATTGAAACTCTTATTGCGAGTATTTTTGGTTTATTTCTGATGTTTTACTTTTAGTAATAATTTTTGAAACTCTTTCAGCTCCGTAATAATGCTATAATCATTAATTAAATATACATATACTATAAATAAAATTCTTTTTTTTCTCAACGCGTCAATCCAAGCACAAAAATAACGGCAGAAGCGGGATGCGAACCGCGGACCTTGGAAACCAACTATGCCCAGGTATTCATACCGCTCGGCCAACTGCGCCATTGCTATGCCTAGACCGACTCGCGTTGAAACTAGTATTTATATCATTGTTATCATCGTACGATAGATGTCGCTATAGTATATATTCAAAGTATGTATATTATTCTTATTATTCAATCAGTCTTCATTTATTCACAAGCTTAATATTATTACTTTTGAATATATACTATAGCGACATCTATCGTACGATGATAACAATGATATAAATACTAGTTTCAACGCGAGTCGGTCTAGGCATAGCAATGGCGCAGTTGGCCGAGCGGTATGAATACCTGTGCATAGTTGGTTTCCATGGTCCGCGGTTCGCATCCCGCTTCTGCCGTTATTTTTGTGCTTGGATTGACGCGTTGAGAAAAAAAAGAATTTTATGTATAGTATATGTATATTTAATTAATAATAATATTGTAATATAGTCAATGATCTATAAAAGTAGATTAGAATATTGAAATAATAAAATAATATTCTAATAAAAATAAAAAATAAATCATATAATGCTATAATCATTTCATTTGAAATTTGTAGAGGGTGGTCGTTTACTCGGTACTTATACTCGGACAATTTTGTTTAAATGGCCAAAACGTTTAGTCAATTTCATGGTAGGAAGAGAGCTTTTATTAAGATGTTAGGGCAAGAGTATTATAACTTCTTTTCCGGTGACGTAATTTGAGAAGCCAAACTTCAGGAAGTTACGAGGGTTTTCAGTAACTAGAAACTTAGACGAGTTATTAATATCAATTTAATTGTGACTTGTGAGAATGAAAAACTTACGTACTCGTAAGTATTTAAGGTATGGAATATATGAGAAGATTTTTTGATAATATGCTGAAAACAAGTGGTGTACAATAAAAATATTTTTTCTTCTTCGTAGTATCAATCCGGTGAATTGGTTTGCAGCAACAAAATCTTGCATCTCGATCTACACTCTTCTCGATCCTCTGCAGTCCTCTTCAGCTCACCATAAGAGATACAACTCATGTCCTCGAACACTTGCTGCAAATACTCCCGTGTATGACGCCCTCTATAGTTTCTTTCCTCGACCATCGCTTCCACAATGTCGTGAAGAAGACCATCGTGGTGCATGATGTTACCGATCCATCGAGCTCGCCTCTCTGAGATGGTTCTTTCTAGATGCCTATCTTCCTTGATTATGCTGAGAACCTCATTGTTCGTGAAGTGGTCTCTCCAGGAAATTCCGAGAATTCTTCTGTATGATCACATCTCAAAGGCCTCTCGTCTTTTTTTATCACTTTCAGATAAGCACCATGTCTCACAGCCGTACATGAAGATGCTCCAAACAAATGTTTTGGCAAGTTGCTTGCGGAGCTTTTAATTAATATTTTTTGACTTAAGATTTTTTCTTAAGTTAAGCTTTATTGATTTAAGAAATATATAGTATTAAAAATAAAATAAATAATATCCCTTTCATAACTAGGTGATTTGGAATGTAATGTAAGTCATGAAAGAGATACGTTACATTGTTCAAAGTACACGATGCTAAGGAAATAGTTTAATAAAATATGTGATTAATTAATTTTATATATTATTTCCATTTACATTATATTACAATTTAAGCGCCCCAGACGGGAGTATTTGCAGCAAGTGTTCGAAGGCATGAGTTGTAGCTCTTATGCTGAGCTGAAGAGGGCTGCGGAGGACCAAGAGTAGTGGAGATCGAGATGCAAGATTCTGTTTCTGCAAACCAATCCACCGGATTGATACTACGAAGAAGATAATTTAAAACATTACTTTAGGGTACTTGTTTCAGGTTAAAATAAATAGTTATTATATATAGCTTTTAATATAAAAACAATTTTAAAACAATCATTTTAGAATAAACAGTTGCCGTACGAATTGTTGAAAACAATGGCTTTATAAATCATACGTACGATGGACTAACGATATCCTCGTACCTGGAGAAGACAAGATTCGTAATGCAATCTTAGTAATCAAGAGTAGTGGAGACTTACACGTGACGCTAACTTTCAATAATGAAAGGAACGACTCAGTTCCGGCTTTAGACCCTGCGGCGCCCTAAGGCATTTTATTACTAGCGCCTCAAATTGTGTATATTTAAAAAAATCTAAGAAAAATTGCTTGCCCTCTGCGCCCTTAGCTCATTCGACGCCCTGGGGCACCGACCCACTTCGCCACCCCCTAATTTATACCTACACTTCCTCTTATAAATGTTATATTAAAATAAAACATTCAATCGTTTTTTAAACATATTATTGTATAATTATTTAATAAGTAAGATAACAGATGTGAATAAAAGTACAGTTTTCATCTGACAAAATATTATTTATTTATGTAAACATATAAAAAATATACTAAAACAAAAATCAACAGTAAACTAGGTAGGTAGGTACATAAACATATATAACACCAACACAAATAAAGCATTTTTTAAATATTTGTTAAACAGTTACAAACACATTTGAATAATTATAATATTATGTTAGAATGCGTAAATAAGGTACGATATAATAATAGTTAAATTAATATACTTACATAAAAATGTGATAATAAATGCATTTTAACATAAAATAAAAAATAGCACTAAAATTTGCATTTTTCACATTATTTTTATTTATAGATACACACTTGGTTTATTTATTTTTGTGTAATGTTGTAAATATACTTGTATGTTTTGTTTAGCCATGGATTATAGCCTACTGGAAGTTTCATAAGTCTATTATTTTACACGCAGGCTTTTTTTAACTTCCTTAAACTGCTCCAGTTGATTCAGAAATAAAATATTTGAATATATATTTACTATATAACTTTGTGTTGGGGTAGGATAAATTATATTACCTCAATGGCTTTACTAAAAATAAACTAATCGATAATCGTACAAACGATTTTTCTCACCTTAAATCTAGCAAATCTTGTTTCTTTACACATTTTAAAAATAAAATACGATAATTATATGTATGTACGTTACTTATGTTACACATTAACCACTTATAAGGCATTGTAAAACCTCCAAACTATTATTTTAACCCATTTACTGCAGATGATGTCCATAACCGTAAGAAACATACGTATTTTTGAGCCTCGTAGTACTGAAATATTGTACATTTTTATAGTAAAAAAGACCTAAATATATAATATATTGGATAAGGGGTAAGAAAATATAGGTGGCAAGTGGCATATTTTATTACAGGAAAATGAATTATAATCTTTATTTATTGGATTAAGAATTGATTAACAAATCCACCAACAAGATTAGTAAGTTTGTAGAAGAAGATTATGCGCATGTGTATATATATATATATATATATATATATATATATATATATATATATATATATATATATATATATATATATATATATTTAAGTCAGTATTATATCTGCAAAAAAGAATCCATTTAAAAATATTTTTGATTTATTAGATAGGATTTATTAATTTTAAAATGTTGTGGTCATATGGGTATAAAATACCAATAAATATTTTATAATCAAAATTAATAACATATTAGATTTTAAGAACATGATGGAGAGTTTGTAATAATAATTACTTAAATTCATTGCATGATAATTGTTCAGAATTATTTATATTTACTTTGATCTTAATTAAAGTTATCTTTATTTATCGTATTTTATATTTCTATGAATAAAATTATTATTGAATAAATAAATTTTAAAAATGAGTCGTCGCCTATAGAAACTGACATTTTCTTCTAATTATATCTTTAATTATTTCATTACAAGTGCAGCAGTAAAGTTAGTATATTTTATTTAATTATATATAGAACTGCAGTGTTGCAAACAATATTCTAAAAACAATCATATAAATTAATAATAATGTATTACAAATAAACCACGTAATTTATCTCTCAATAAATTAATGTAAAAATATAAAAAAGAACAAAAGAATAAAATAATTTATTATTTGAAATTTTTGCTGCCCGTGCTGCCATCTGGCATCGACACGCTGCGACAGACACCTTTATCGACCGCCGCGAAGAAACCTTCACTACCGACGGCGACAGCTCCACCCGTCTTTCCCGCCGAAACTATCGACATATCTGTCTGAGAACCACTGACTTTACACCCCGCACTATCGATGCTATCCTTTCTATCACCGTGCGAAGCTTCACCATGCAGATTGACCAACAAACTCTGCCTACAAAGCTTCGTAATTGTATTGAGTCTCTCCTTTTCGGCGTTCTTGTCTACATTTTTATTACTTTGCGGTTGTTTGTTCTTTCTCATGCGAACTTTGCGAAATTTAGACGCCAAGTTTGCGAGGCCGAATCTTGATTTTGACGGCTGCTCTCCTTCTGTTGCTGGGTTGGTCTGGTTTCTTGGTAAGGACTCGTAGCCCTTGTCTTTGTTGAGCTTGTCGAAGGCCTCTCTTTGCACGTGGATCATGCCCACGGATGCAGACTTGACCAGAAGTCCGCTGTCAAGGTCACGTGAGCTGCTTGGCTTGATGGGGATGATGAGGCAGTTTCCCTCGTAGCTTGTGTCGCTGCCGCAACTCACTTGACTTAACCTAAAATAATTACAACATTACTTATAAACAACTTACAACAGTCTTGTGTAATATGCACAGCACATAAAAGTGCAATATGATAATCACCAATCATTTTAAAGATATTTTTTACCTAAGCTAATGGTGGTGTCGAAATCTCATTTCTGGATTATATGTAGCCTAACAATTAATAGGTTAAACGCCGTATCTGGTATGTTGATGCAACAACGTCGTATATTACAGCCCGTTATTCAAGCAACATACATTTTTAACAGGAATTCACTGAAATGGGTGACGTTTACGGGACGACATTCGTCTCCCACCAATTTTAATTAATATACTATGACTGGAGTTTCACCTAACGGTTGAGGGATCAAATTATAATTTTAATCTTCATCAAGAATCGAAACCACGACTTCTGATATCTTAAGTATAAGCTTTATCACTAAGCCACACCCGTTGGCATTATTTTTTTCAAAAACAAAATATTCCTTGAAATTAAAAGACGCTAGCTAAATTTATATTAAGGAGTGGTATCTTACCTATAACCTGCCAGATCAGCATGACTTGATGTATTCCTGTCTCTCCTCATGCTTCCGCTGCTGTCGCAATTGATGCTCTTGGACCCAGAAGCCAGGAATTGTTCCTTCGCCCTCTTCAGCTTCAAAGCGCGGCTGCTAGACGAGTCCGATGACATATACATCTGATCAATCTCTGGCAACTCCAACGGTGTGCACGGAGAAGACTTAGCAAGTTTCAACAAATCAGAATCGATCTTTCTTGCGTATATCTCCATTTTATTTTTACAATCAACATCGTTGTCGTTTTTAACATCAACCGGTATTGAATCAGAAAAATCTTTTTTACTCTTTGATTTTACAATATTATTCACTGGCACGTTTTCAACAACTGCTTCAATTTCAACGGGCGTTTCAATCATTACTTCTATATCTTCGAGTACAGGCTTAGCGATACTTTCTAATTGATTGATGAATATTCTTCTTTGACAGAGTGGCGATGTCGCCTTTAAAGAACCGGCACTTGAACTCTTGAGAATTCCTCTTAGTAGTCTTTTGGGAAGTGGAGGAGTCATCTCAGCTCCATCGCTGACATTTTCCTTAGAATATTCATGACTACGAACAGAGCTAGGCTTTGATTGTCTCATGATCTGTGAGGCACTAGCCGATTTTTGGACTTCCTTATCGTAGAAGGGATTGTTTCTGAAACGCAATTTATTAATTATTTTAAGATATGTTATTTCACAAGAAAATATATGACTTTAAATCACATTTAATTAATATGTTTTGACATCAGCATGATGTAGTCCTTGCTGACTGTTACCGAAAACCTCGATACACAATCTTTCGTCTCTTATTTCTGGTCGCTTGTCGTGCATTTAGGTGCGCTGTGTTGTCATTTTGGACTGTTCCGCTAACGGGTGTGTTGGTTAAAAATAACACGGCTCATGGCCCCTACCCTTTATCGAGACAAGGTTGCGTTGCGGCCGCGCGGCATGTCATCCCGCGTGGTCGGAAGCTTGTAATGTTTTAAGTAAATATAATCAATGTGCTTCAAAAATAAAGTGTTTGTTTGCTGACCTCCTCCTCATCCTGCCCTCACGCGACGGAATAACACCCCTTCTTTTGAGAGAGGAGGATGTTAGTTTTATTAGCAATTCATAAAGAATTCAAATTACCTCACAGTAGAATGAGGAGAAGCACGTGGAATATCATGAGGAAACCTTTCTTGTGACCTTGGAGATCGCCAAGGTGGAGTATTTTGTCCAGCAGGAGGTTTAGCTTCAGCACCTGATACAAACCAAAAACATAAGCACATAAATATAATTTAATCAAAATATTTCTTAATCTAAATTAACTGAACACATCTTTAGTCAGCAATGAAGTAAAACTTTTGATTACAGTAATCACCTTCTTTATTAAGTTGCATGTTGTATTTTTGTATCATTATCCTGATGGACGGAGCCGTCTCCTTGGCCAGCGGCTTGTCCCTACGAGCTGATGGAGGAGAAGCCGGCAATGGTGGAAGGGAACTTGGAGTACCAGGCAAACCTGGAGTGCTTGCTCTGGACAACACTGGACTTCCCTTGCAAGCCGCCAAGTACCGTTCTCCAGACCCTCGCCGAACTGGAAGCACATCCTTGGAATGGTATATTGATTCATCCGAAGCGTTTCTACTACCTGATAAAGTCCTTTGAGAACTGTTCAACTGAGCGTGCTTCCTCATGAACAGTGGAGACGGTGTATGCGATCTTATGTTATTCAAAGATTCACTTGTAAACACACTGAACTGTCTTTTGCCTTCATCTTTAGGCGTATCTTTATTTAGCTCCGTTTTAGAAGAGCATTTATTACTAGTACTATTATCAAAATTAATTGATGATGCATCAGAGTTGTTTCTACTCTTCCCATTACTTCCAATAACATCAGGTAAATTTTCTAGCATTTGATTATCGGATCTATTCTTTTCGATCGAATTGGCAATTTCTTCTAAATCAAAACCGATAACAGCTTTCGGTTTGCCACTACTGTCTCTGCTTACAGGCGAGAATATCTTTCTAGTAGTCTTCACAAAAATATCAGGAGTTGAATTCACATCACTTGAAGTCTGAATTTCGATGCTTTCCGTCGGTATATCGACATTGAGTTGCTCCGAAGATAAAACGATCTCCAAAGAATCTTCTTTTTCCAACGAGCTGTTTAATTTTACACTAGAAAGTGCACTATCGAGTGATCTTTTCTTCGTTACCATTGCACGCTTTGAATCGCGAACAGATTTTGGTGAATCTTTATCAGTATTCGGAGCAGACTGTTCAGTTTGGTTATTAGATTTAAGCTTCAACACAAAAACATTATCTCCTGAATCTGTATTTGATTGCTTGTCAAAGCTGTTTTGTCTGGGGTATACTATATGTGTGTCTGATGTTCTCCTTGTTCTGATCAACTTTCTTCTTCTAGGGAAGTCTATCGTCACATTGCTGACATCCTCTTCTGTGTCACTTTCGGAATGTACCGACTTTTCTCTCTCGAGTCGTTGCCTCGCTTTCGTTTTTCGTTTTGCACTGTTCGAACTCGCTTTGTCATTCGCGTCTTTCGTTTTCTTTCTGGCACCTTTTGGCGACTCGCCCACAACCTCTTCAAAGGAGCCTTTACTAATATCTTTAACATCACCATCTTTATTCACTTTAACTTGATCTTCTTTAGGTCCATGAACTGTCACGCTTACATCACAAGTTGTTAAATTTGAATCGTTACTTTCTGGAACCTTTTTTGAAAACACTTCGACGTCTTTCGGAGGAGTGAGTCCTGTTTCTAAACTTATTGGAATAATATGTTCTTTAGCTTTTGATTTTTTCAGTGTATAGGATATACAAATATTACTATCTCGCCTTTGGAGATTACACTGATTGCATTCTGATTGCACATTCTCAATATTTTTCACCAAACTCTTTAAATCTTCTGTAAGATCACCACATTCAATTTTACCACGTATAAGCGGTTGAAAGCGTCGAGAATTTTGTGAACAGAACTTCATTACCTTAAATAAATTAAACACAAATATTAAAAATTTTATTCATTATAGTATGTACTCGTAAGGCATAATAATAGTTCATTGGGTAATTTAAATAATAAATTACCTTTTCAGAAAAGTTAGCCACCATTGTAGATAGAGAGTCCGATGATTCTTGACATGATGATTTTAAAGCATCAATATTTTTGCCAAGCTGTATCAAAAGGTCTCCAAAATTATTTGCTCTGTTCTTCAAAGAACTCTGAAATTAAATAAAATACAAAATGAAAGATTTACTTATTACACAATTAACAATTTAAACTATCATCTCAAATAATAATACCTGTAAAATATCCTTTTCCTTATTCAGTCTTCCCACTCTTCTCTCGAGGTCGGCTAAACTGGCTGAAGCTCTCAATGGTTGACCTGAAAAATATAAAACATTAATATAAGTAGTTTTTACACACAAACTAATAGAAAACACCTAATAATCCATATAAATGTTAATTTGGCCCATCTTAACAAAATAATCTCGGAATATTGCATAATCCATGCAACAGCCACTAAATAACACACTAGTTATTTAAATTAGTTTTCTTTCTAATATATATAAATTAGACCGACCTTTCTAAGGATTTATCATGTTTTGATGTCCCTGAAGTAGCTTTTGACGTCTAAACAACATGTTTGTTCTGGAGCAGACAGGCAAGCACCTGACGATACATATCCATTAACATCATATGAAGAATAAGAAAAGAGTTTGTTTTAACCTTTGAGTTGTTCTATCTGTCTGAGAACATCTTCACAGCGTTCCGTGGTGTTACATCTTCCATGCAGTAGCTTCTGAAGAATATCCTCGTTTTGAAGCAGACTGGCCAACGTCTGCCGTGGTGGGGCCAGCTGCTCAGTGCAAGGATGTGGAGGTGCAGGTACAAGATGGGGGATAGGTGACAGCTTTCCTTCAGTGTTCTCACTGAAATTAATACAAAACCCAAAAAATGACATCAGAGCAAGAAAATGGGTTGTATGTTGCCTGGCATGTCACTTGGACTGTAGGTCACCGTGTCTTTATTGCAGTAGTAATTAAATATACACATACAATTATACATCAAATTTTTTACACATCAATTCATTCAGAAAAATATCGGCAGACGCGGGATTCGAACCACGAGCCTAAGAACCAACCTTTGCTCAGTTCTTTTTACACCGCCCAGTCCACTCGACTATTTCTCTGCCTGAACAAACACGCGTAAGATGATGTATTTATACCATTGTTACCATCGTATAACTATAGATGTCTCTATATTATATAGTCAGAGTATGTATATTATTATTTTTTATTATTCAATCAGTGAACATTTATTCACAAGCTTTTTATATTATTACTTTCCGACAGTCTATTTATTTAGTAATTACCTTGAACCGAACTATAGATTGGATGGATGAGAAACAACTTCTTGTAAGTCCTACGTGGACTTTACAACCAGTTATTTACCTGTGTTACTGATGAACAATATTACCTTCTTGATATTGTCTGATATTGATAGAAAACGAAACTGATGTGGACGCCGATGATTTGGGAGACCCAATTATCCGAGAGGAATTTGACTTCGCATTAAAAAAGCTCAAAGATGGAAAAACACCAGGGATTGATGACCTACCAGCTGAACTAATAAAGTCGGCAGGAACCGGAACTCTAGATGCTCTGTTCACAATGACTCAGATGATTTATAATACAGGAATAGCGCCAGAAGACTTCAAAAAGTGTCTAATTGTAACTCTGCCAAAGAAGCCCGGAACAACAAAATGTGAACAACACCGAACACTCAGTATTCTATCCCATGCATCCAAAATACTGACCAACATAATCCTACATAGAATTGAACCAAAAATAGAAAATAGTCTCACTAGCGATCAATTTGGATTCAGAAAAAGAATGGGAACCAGAGAAGCAATCTTATCCCTGCGTATGATCTTGGAAAAGAGGATAAAAAGTAGACCAAGATACATATATTGCCTTCGTGGACATTGAAAAAAGCATTTGATAAAGTAGATTGGGAGAAGCTCTTCGATATTATGAAAGAAATTGGAGTCAAATACAAAGAACGAAGACTCATATTTTCACTGTACAAAGAAGAAGCTGCCATAATATCACTTGAAATGTCCAAAAGGAAGCAAAAAATACGTCAAGGGGTGAGACAAGGATGCTCTCTGTCGCCTGTACTCTTCAACGTATACATACAAAATGCAATTAATAACATCAGGGAAAAAATGGGCCATAGAGGGGTTAAAATACATGGCCAAAAGATTGATATGATAAGGTTTGCTGACGACATTGCTCTGATTGCTGAAACTGAAGATGAACTCACTGAAGCGCTGACATCCATGGAAAACATATTTAATTCCAACTACAATATGAAGATAAACAGCACAAAAACCAAAGTCATGAGAGTAAGCCGCAATGAGCAGCAGAAAATTAACATATCAATGCTAGGAGTACCCCTAAAAGATGCAAAAGAATTTGTATACCTTGGAAGTACGATTACCTGGGATGCCAGAACAAAAAGAGAAGTCAACAGTCGAATACATCAAGCAAGGCTAGCTTTCAATAAAAAGCCAAAATTCTTGAGTCAAAGAATATTACTTTAGGGCTCCGCAAGCAACTTGCCAAAACACTTGTTTGGAGCATCTTAATGTACGGCTGTGAGACATGGTGCTTATCTGAAAGTGATAAAAAAAGACTAGAGGCCTTTGAGATGTGGTCGTACAGAAGAATTCTCGGAATTTCCTGGAGAGACCACGTCACGAACAATGAGGTTCTCAGGATAATCAAGGAAGATAGGCACCTAATAAGAACCATCTCAGAGAGGCGAGCCCGATGGATTGGTCACATCATGCGCCACGATGGTCTTCTTCACGATATTGTGGAGGGGATGGTTGAGGGTAGAAACTGTAGAGGGCGCCCTAGACGGGAGTATTTACAGCAAGTATTCGAGGACATGAATTGTAGCGCTTATGCTGAGCTGAAAAGGGTTGCGGAGGACCGAGAGGAATGGAGATCGAGATGCAAGATTCTGTTGCTGCAAACCAATCCACCGGATTGATACTACGAAGAAAGATATTGTCTCAAAGTGACATTATTATCTTTATTTCATCTTCCTCACCATGCTCGATGTCGCTCTTGTGCTTGTCCATAGCGGTAGACCGGCGTTTGGGGAGCAGCACGCGGACTGCAGGCCACTAGTGGGGCAGCCGTCTCCTCGACCTCGTCCTCCACCTCTACAAGCATCGCAGCTGGACCTCCATCGGAATCACTCTCTGAACCGGCGACCACCGCGGCTTCCTCCAATAGATCCCCAGCGTAGCATTCCTCACCAAGCTCCAAGTCAGAGACCTGAAACAGTTCAATACAAAATAATATATCCGCTATATTAATATTTGAAGCCATTTATTATGAATAGGTTTCTGTAAAACGTGCGCGTTAAAAGGCCTAAATTTTTAAGTAGTATGTGAAAAGGGAATGTGTTAACATTATACAGGTACCGGTCGTCGTACTTTATGATCTAGTTTGCAAAAGGTAATCAGTAGCGTCTCTACTAACCGGTGACAGGATGATCGACGTAGCGCCAAAGTGCGGGTCAAGGTTGAGTCGGTCTTGCTTTTGGATTGCTTCTCTGATCGTGACGCAGCTTCACAGCACTTGCATTAACGCAAGGCATGGTTTGTAAGTCAAATTATTGTATTTTGTCGTTTAAGTCAATTTTCCCCTTGGAATCAATTGATATCAGCTGGATATAACTCCTTTAGGTTGATGCCGTAAAGCCTCGAAAAACGATCTTTTGTCTCTTATTTTGTTCGCTCGCCTGACATGCACATCTAATTTTTGTAATTGTAGAATGTTAAACGGTGTTTGCATACGCCAAAATATTTGTTATGACAGTGGGCCCATTTCCCGTTGGTACCACTGCCATCTTGAATCCGCTTTTTTCTGCAGCGACAATTGGCACCGCCGAGATGTCAGGGCGCGCAGTTGTTTCACAGTTGAAGTTTGACTCACGACCGTTATAGCGCGCGCGCTTAGGGCGTTCGCTATCACGGGCGACGTTTTCGGACAAATAAACGGGTATAGTGAAACAAAAAACAAGTTCTTTATATTGTGAACCTGATCCGGCATCCTTCATCAAGTAAATCGATGTCCTAAATAAGAAAGTAAGATATCACAATGTAAAAAAATATTCACCTGATTGTCAGCGTTGCAGTCATCGAGTCTGGTTAGAGACAAACTGGGTGCTCCAGGGCCGGTTGCGAGGGGTACAGGAGGAATCTCATCCCTCACGCTGCCTGCAGACTGAGAACGCTGTAGTCGACCAGCTCCCCGTTCGTGGTGATGATGATGATGATGGTGATGGTGGTGATGTGGTCCTGAGGCATGACCTGGTAAAGAAGTGAAAAAGCCTTTGAATATGATGAAAATGGTGTAGAAGCTGTAATATGATAGAACTGTGATTCTTCTTTGTATCATAGCTATACTATATATAAGTATTCTAATATGAATTCAGTTGTGGTTTTCCTTCACCAAAATTGATATAATATGACAAAAGTTATCTATAAACAAAAGTGTTTTGTGAATGTACTGTTTATTTGTTATTTGTGTAACAAATAAATGAAAACACAACCACTAGAAAATAAATCTTTACATGAGGTATCCATTAAACCAAGCTAATTTATATGCCTTAAATCTACATGTAGTACGTTAATATACCAACTTCCTATTATATACTCGCCTTATTGCTTCAATAATTACTGTAAATAGTGGCGGTCCTAAATCCAAGTGATTCATTTTCAAAATGCTTAACTCCCACTGCGGATAAGGTTGTAGCAAAAATATATAATAAGTGTTCTCACCGCTTGTTCTGGTGGTTGGAAGTGGAGGTCTCGCCAGTGATTCCCTCAGGAGGGCAGAGGTCGAAGCTTCGGGAGCGATCCCTCTAGACTTCTCCCATTCGTGCAGCTTTCGCGTAAATGACCGTGAAATACCTAAAAAGAAAACATAAGTTAAAAAGTAAATTATTACAACGAAAATAACAAATTTATGTCGTGGCTTGTTCCAAACCATTTGTCAGCCAATTTATGACTGGGCAAAACAAGACCAAACATTTCAAGTTTAGTCTTGTTAGCTGTCCAGACTGTTCATGTGGTAAATTGTTGGATGCTGAAATGTTCTTATTCATTTATCAATATTAAATTCTAGTAGTGAAAGGCTTTTTAGGATAATCTATCAAAGGAATAGACCGTTTGGATACGTATACCACATTTCTATAGATGTCAATTAGCATGCTTTCTTATATATATATCAATACGCGGTGACTTTCGACAGGTTACATGGAGACCGGCAACAAAATGATAATATCATACAGATAAAATAATTCTCGAATAACATTTTTATAATCATAAAGTATCAAAATATAATAAAAACAATTGTTACCTTCAAATCGGAAAAATCCTGCGTCAGTTCGCACCAAGACATCTTGTTTCTGTGGTCCAACTTTCTTTAATTTTTGATGTCTGCAAAAACATATAAACAATCAATAAAACAAATTTAATTTTGTAACTTAACATATGGAGGATAAGGAGCGTCATAATATACGAGTATATTCAATGTTTAGTCTGCTGATAACATCGCAAAAACATATTTTTAAAAACTCACTTTTCATCTCTTTCGTGATCTTTAGGAGTCCCGGCTTCTTCTCCCGTATATGCTGGTACAGAGTTTGTAGCTTTCAACCGCTTCCATTCCTCTGAATAAATAAATGTTAAGACAAACATACATAAAAATATAATTTTATAACTATTTAACTGGTCAATATTTTGAAATGTTCTAAAAAATACATGAATATTATATTAACGTCCTTTTCACTCTGTTTTGTCCGGAACGTTTAATTTATTATACAGATTCTTTGACTTACTCCCTTTCATTGGTTATCATAATCCCACATACTTTTGAAATTTGAATATTTCTAAAGACAACCGCTTATGAATGTCATGAGAACAGGAAGTTCCCTACCTGATATGCCATCACACCGGATGATTTTGATGTTTTATCAGCGATGTATAATTTATTTATATATTGCTACACACTAAGCGGTATAACTCTGAAACTTATCCTGGCTATAGGAAAGAGTATCCTGAATAATTAAATTTGGAAAGTCAATTTAAAACACTATTACACTTTTTGCAATTTGCATTATATAGCTACGTGTGAAGTCAATTAGCGCCCTTGCGGTCAGCGCATAGCGATGCCTAAAATAAGATTACTGCCGCGTTACTCCTGAGAACAGTGCTTTGATCGTATTAAACCTTCATTTCGGTATATTTTCGATCACACATGTGCAAGCCTTAAGCATTCTGACATCAATATATTATCGTTTAATTCTTACCTAGTTTCTTTCTGAAGTCTTCAGATAGTTGTGCTTGAGAGGGCACCGGCGCGGCGCCCCTTAATCGTTGAGGCTGCGGAGGCCAAGCACGGGAGTCAGCCCCTGGAGAGGGTCCAGGAGTCGATGGACCAGAACTCACACAAGCACCATCACCTGATAATAAAAACAAATAATATAAAAGTAATAAGAATGAGAACAGTGATTTTCCTATTAAGAATTTAAAGACCCTAAACAGTAATTTGCTTACCTCATGATATATAACAGTCGAGTTTGTATCATATATAATATTTAAATGCGTAAGCTTGATCATTCATTTTGACCAATCTGTACCAAATAGGAAGAAGAATTCATACAATCGAAGACTAGTACAAGATAGACACTCTTATAATGTGTTAGAAGTCAACCAACGCGTTATTTGACCATCCATTATTACTTTAGTCTTGTTGTTTTACTATATCCTTCATCGTTCGTTGCTTATCAACTACGTCTCACATTTACATGACAATACTAGTAAGAATTACAACATTTCTTGAACGGTATTCATGACTTGCAGCTGATTTCTTGATAAATTGTTCTTACCTGCTAGCGGCCTGGTTCTATGTTCCCAAGATTCTCTGGAAGGTGGTTGCCAGTCTCTGGCCTTGGTACGGAACTCTCTTCCTAGCCTAGCTTGCAGAGCAGCGTAGTCTCTCCTAACTGCTTCCTCCAGTGGCCTCCGAGGAGCGCGATCCATCTCCAACTGAGCACGACGATCGTGGAAGACATCACCACTGCTAACCTCATCAACATCTGTCAAAACAAAACAAAAATATATTAATCCATATTTTTAATTATTTATTAGAATATTATTTTATTATTTCAATATTCTAATCCACTTCTATAGATCATTGACTATATTACAATATTATAAGCAATTAAATATATCATACTTCATAAAAATTTACTTAAACGAGTCAATTTTTTCATAAAAATATCGGCGGGTTCAAAATGCGAACCGCGGACCTGGAACCAACATTTTTTTTTTTGCCCAGGTACCGCTGAATGGCCACCGGCCGATTTCTTGACAAATAATTAGTTTTATCTAAACGAATATGGTTGTGTATAAGTTATCATCGTATGATAGATGTCGCTATAGTATATATTCAAAGTATGTATATATATATATATATAATTTTTTTTCGTTTAAGGATTTTTATGTATAGTATATGTATATTTAATTGCTTAAAAGTATATTAATCCACTTTCGATAAACCAAACTCAACACCAAAAACAGTACAACAATACAAGCATCAACATGAACAGGCATCATGTCTTCATGAAAACTATACTGAAGAAAATATATCATGATTCCTAAGTATTCACGAAAATAATTGATATTTTTAATCATATTTAAGATTTCACATGTTCAAAATAACTAGTATCTACATACTTTCAGTGGTTTTAAGTATTTTAACTTTCATATAAGCCCGGATTCTATTTAATATAATTTAATTAGTTTAAATAGGTAATACTATTTTTTTTGACTCTAACATTATTATGGTAATTATTCTATACACATGGTGTATTGAATTAGTAAAAAAAACACAATATTATATATATTTAATATTATTATAAAAATATTGACGACGTATACATTGCATAATAGAGCGTTTTTTTCGTAGTAGCAAAATTTTGTAAAAGCAGAAAGTCAACATTTTAAAATATTTCTTGTGATGAATATGAATTATAAAATAACATATTGCTTATTAATCCATTTACATTATACATTTTTTAAAACTAATTTTTATTATTATCTAAGTTTTATTATCTAACTGACGTAAAAATGTGTAACCATTACGAGATGACAGTACACAACGTCCGGAATAGAAGGTGATTCAAGATTCTGTGAAGTGCAATCTAATACATGGAAGATGTAAAGGTGTCTGACCCTTACTGATATTCTGTACATATTTATAGACTCTTTCATGGAACCCAGCGCTACACCGGGAAAGTACGCAAGATTTTTATCTTAAATATCTAACACAAAGAAAAATAACATTACAACACAATAAGTTTATCAATTCGTCGTTCCAGTAAAACAAAACATAATAACAAAGAGCTTTTTATCAACGCACTAGTCTCAAAGTCAAGATTAAGAGTTTTTATGATAACTTAATACTCAATACTCAAAAACAAATATTATGAAGTAAAAGTACACCATTGTGTTAAAGAAATTAGGCACTTTGTTTTGGAATAATGCCCACCGTGTGATTCAAATGCTGATGATACAAAAAAACTATAGTTGGTTTTAAATTTAAATTAAACAATCTAAATTAAAATTTCATTTTGCTATATTACGATTGCCAACTTGCGATAGCAAACTCTGATTTTAGAAATTTAAGAAATGTAACGACTAAAATTGCATAATACTACTCACCATAATCCGCAAAGAATGAAGAGTGTCTCGATGGACTCGAAGGCGTGGACAAAGAAGCCGACGTAAGAAAAGCTTTTTTCACCTTCTTCCACTTTGAATCGCGTCTCTGCACTACAGGAGAGCTTGTATCTGCATCACTGGAGTCCAACACACCAGAACTGTGACCTTTACCCAGTTTCTTCGCCAAATCAAGAGACTTCTCTTTCCGCAACTCTTGATGAAACTGCTTCTTCGCACCGACATGAGATTGGCTCACAGATTTAGGAAGATAATCGCCAGATTTAGACGTAACGTAACGATCGAATTCTCTTGTTCTATTTGATGCTTTGGTCAGCTCTTCAGATGATGGCATCGTTATTGTCAATATGGGTGTTGTTCTTCTCATCGCGTCAAACGTTTCTTGACTGTTGCTAAGGCCTAATTCCGCTTTCTCTTGGCTGGATGTCTTTCTTTTTGGTTGTCTGACATCAGCGTTCTGCAAGATTTCTGCTGATCCAGCATTGGACATGCATCCTCCATCAGAGAGCGAGTAATTCTCACTGGTCCTTCCATCTGATGTGGATTTGATGCTGTTCCTGTTTTGCTTTTTTCTCACAGATTCTTTTCTTATTTGAATAATGTCCTTCATCTTGCCCCACGGCGTTTTGTGCATTTTACTACTGGATGGACAAGATGCTTCTTCTTCCTATTAAAACAATTTAAAAAAATTATAAGTTTAAAACAAATACCTACATTTGTGTAAGAATTGAAAAGGTTTTACGTGTCCATAGATTTTTTTCTTAACATAGAATAATAATTAATCAAACTATTTTAGTATCTACTAGTAAACAATATTTAATATGAAATATTAATGATCTATTTTAAAATCTTTAATGAGTGTTATTGGTTATAACAGTATTTAATGACACGATTCTGCCAAAACATTTCTAACATAACGAAGCTATTCTTGTAAGATACTTAAATTTGGCTATTCGCTTGCACTTAATTTAACCAAGTCAATTCAATAATTAATAACACTTGAATAAAGTCCACTTAACAAACTTATTATTGGATAATTTGGCGAAAAGTATCTAAACAAGAGCATCTGTTGAACCCACACTTGGTGCGCTAATAGAAATTTAAGTTATCTCATCAGGATATTTGCCAAATTATCTTCACAACAATTTTGACATCTGCAGTTTTTTGCTGTCATTCTAAATATATACTAGCAATTATAGAGTATATCTCTAAAGTACTCGTATAGATAGATAATGTTTCATACTCTCTTAAAATATAAAAGCATAAAACAATCAAAAACTGTTCAAACGAATATATACTTCACTTCATCCTAAAACAAAATTCGAGATGGCAAAGTATAGTAGCCATTATATATAAAAACTCATATATGGTCTATTTTTTACGCAACATATGCTTCTTATAAAGAATGCGTAATAAACGCAACGCTTCATTGCAACCTTTTTCTTGTTGGTATCTTTGCGATGGTTCCGCCGCATTTCGTTCATAGACAATTCGTTCAACGACTCATTGGTAACGGCGTGGGACGTACTGGATGTCTAGTGTGCGAGACATTTGGCGCACGGGACAACTGGTGTACCGGATGTCTTACAAACCTAACCTTACCTAGCCATACATAAGGATTTGTCTAGTGATCGTAGAATCCAGAGACGCATATGTCTTGTTGATGAAATATCGGTGAACTGTTTGTGGCGAGACAAACAGTGCACCAGTTGTCCCGTACGCCAAATGCCCCATGCACCAGACGTCCATTGCGCCCCACGTCGTTACCGATGATTCGTTGAACGAATTTTCTTTGAACGATAGGTCATGATATCCTTCGTGATATAGGTGATTGAAAAGCTCCACGAATTGCAACCATAAAGTTGTATCAACTGGCACGATTCGTCTAGTTTCAGGTTTGCTCCGCATTGCGAAGTTTCAATGAATCAATGCCATGTTTATCAGTGTGCATAATTATTACTTACGTTCTGTAAATGACCGGCCAGTGGATCCAAGATCACGGAGCTGTCCAGGGAACGACTTCTTCGACTGCTTTCATCTTTAACAAAAAACGAGAAAAACAGCTGTGATATGTTGACTAGCCCCAGAGAAAATCATTAAAAAATCTCTGAAAACACTT
Organism: Glossosoma conforme; assembly: GCA_022606575.1. Taxonomy (NCBI): domain Eukaryota; kingdom Metazoa; phylum Arthropoda; class Insecta; order Trichoptera; family Glossosomatidae; genus Glossosoma; species Glossosoma conforme. The sequence goes on along the minus strand of JAGTXR010000003.1, from coordinate 1,090,906 downwards.
TTAGGATTTCTTAATCTATTTTTTATCACTGAAAATGTTTCGACAATCTGTTAATAATCCTCATAATATCGCCACTAAAAATAAATCTAAATTAAATTAGGTATTTAGGATTGTTTATTGCATTATTTTGTGTTTGAATTAGTAGATAACAGCCAAAATTCGTGATATTTAGGCAATTCATGAATTGATGTATTTTTTTCGTTTCTCTCTTATTTTTCAGAAAAGTGTGATAAGCCGTTAAATTGTTGCAACAAATAAAGTATATTTGTTATTTCCGATTTTTTCGAATTTTAAAATTTAAATACGAATGAGAGAGGATTTTTAGTAGAAGAAAAATATTTTGTTAGACTACATGCAAATTCAGATGCCTTTTTAATGCCCTTGGCCTCCTGCTGTCCTAGAAGACCATCGGGAACTATACATAGAATATACTGGGAGGAACTTCGAGAGGCAGGCCTGATATATGATGAAGTGAGGGCCATAAAAATTGACAGAACTTTGTGATGGCACTTGCAGCATATATTCGTCACAAAATTTAAAAAAAAAAACCTAAATATGTAATTATACCGTACAGTCTAATGATCACGTGAACACAGACGTTTTGATATTATTAATAAAAAAATGAATTTATTGGTATGAATGGTGTTCTTCTTCGTAGTATTAATCCGGTCGATTGGTTTACAGCAACAAAATCTTGCATCTCGATCTCCACTCTTTTCGATCCTCTCCAATCCTCTTCAGCTCAGCATAAGAGCTACAACTCATGTCCTCGAACACTTGCTGCGAATAATCCCGTCTAGAGCGCTCTTTGAAGTTTCTACCTTCAACCATCCCTTCTACAATGTCGTGAAGAAGACCATCGTGGCGCATGATGTGATCGATCCATCGGGCTCGCCTCTCTGAGATGGTTCTTACTGATGGATGGTGTTAAAGCAATATAATTTCAATAACATCGATTCTAAGTAGTTAGCCTTTAAACGCCCAGTGATCCCATACGGGACCGCAAATTTGCGTCGTTCAATGCTCTAGCAAGCCAATGTTTGTAATGTTTCGTCGCATAATAGATTCTTCGATGAACTTACTATTATATACTATTTTTACAAATTAATGTAAGCCGATTGTGAAATAAACCATAAACACTCCTGTATGGGATCGTAGGGCATTGAACGAGGCAAATCTGCGGTCCCGTAAGGAAACCGCTGGGCGTTTAAAGGTTAATCAACAAAAAACAATGTGTATTTAATCCTATATATTAATTTGTCAATATCTGTTTTAAAATCCAAAGGTGATAATTACATCCACTCTTTGTTTCTGTATCTCAAATATGAGATTACAAAAAGGTCGTGTTAATATGGCCTCTACTGGACATTGATAAAAAGGCATGAAAAATGTCGGCGAGGAGAACCGCGTCCCCCGCCCATTCCATCACAACACCAGAGCACCGCAACATCTCAAGATTGTCGCTAAAGTTGTCATACGATACGAGGAAACTGGACTAAATCACTTTGACAAACGACGTCTGCAGTCCCGCTTCTAGGAAATATGCAATAATGTGCCGGTCAAAGGGAGGCAGAAACATTGTGGAGACATTCACTGAGCAAAAAAATGAGACTAACTTTCAGGAAAATTCTTTCATACGAACGATAAATGAATATATTTCTTAAATTTTACATTAATACCATTTTTTTGTTATTTTGGTATAATGCTTTGTTTGAATTATAATTTTCAGAGATATATATTGACTGTCTGAGAACAATGTTTTATGGGCAACCTGGACTTTACCCGCCTCACACCCGCATCACACTGGAGGACAGTTAAGTCTCCTTGATGACGCGCTCATTCAGATTATGATCAGTTAGCAACTGATAAGTCCTGTGGGAGTCCCCTCTGAACAATTGTGGCCACTGCACAGAAGTGCTAAAAGAAAGAACCAGTGAAAGAGATTAGAATCGCATTCATGGGTTGTAAAGAGATGGAGATGGAAGATAGATTCTCTCACCGAAAATACGAGCAAAGATTGTAAATGCGTGGAAATTTTTTTTAGTGGCCACAAAGTCTGCATGCCCGATAGAGCCGAGGCAATTCCCTCGAACTGCATCGAAAAGGACTCCTCTTTCTAACAAGAGGAACTGACAGTCCCAGAGAATGTGCTCTGAGGTCTGGAAGGGGGCGCCACAGGGACAACTTTGTGGGCAACCTATTTCACTTTCGTCAATGGCATTGTTTTCCTATATTAAAGGGCCGGCGGGTATAGCTTAATGGTCAAAAACGTTTGCTTTGCAAGCCAAAGGTCGTGGGTTCGATCCCCGATGAAGATTAAAAAAAATAATTTAATCGATTTCTAAGCTCTAAAATACCCCGGTTGGTGTGAATTTGATCCCTCATCCGTAAAATGCCAGACATAGCCTATTAATCAAAATTGGTGGTAGACGAAAGTCGTCCCGTGAAGACCACCCATTCATAGTAAATTCCTGTAATAATAAGGATGATGCGTGAAACTCGGGCTGTAGCCTATGACGTTGGTGGATCAACACTCCACATCCAGCGCTTAGCCATGTGCACCATGGTAAGCGTCATAGAATTCCACAGATGAGACTTCAGCATCACTATCACCATCTGTCGGTATTCTCCTGTATGTGCTTACATAAAAAAAATGTCTTTCCAACATATCAGCTTAATCCAATATTCGAGATCACGATCCAATATTACACAATATTACAGCTAAATAAATTTTATATCTTTTTGTAAATATGTTTGGAACATTGATTTTATGATACAAATTATATGATAATACCCCAAAATATTTTAAATATATATCTTTAAAAATGTTAATAATTTGTTCATTTCATTTTTTAAATAGTAGTTATAAATATATAAGCCAAGAAACTATACATGAAATAGAAATTTCTCTGAACGATATAGTTAGGAATTTTAAAGTTGAACTAATATCGACGATGAGAAGACAAGAAAAAGAATGTGTAAGTTTATACTTACACTTTCTTTAATCTTTCAATAATACACCAAAAAATGTTTTTGATTTGTGCCCTAGAATTTAAACTTGAAAATAAGTATTACGTGATAATAGACGAATTTTTACATCGAGATATTCCTCAAAAATTGGGACGGAAAATCAGCTGTATTTGCTAACTTTAGATATTAACCATAGAAAAGGCCACAAAAGAAATAAGTGGCACTGGCCGCCTTACCGATATTTCATTAATACGTTCTAGGATTCTAATTATGTATAGGCACTAAACACCCATATATAGGGTCCGCCAAATAACTTTTTTTTTTTTGAAAATGGGGCGCAAAACATCGAGTGTAGCTTCGGCTGTGTGGCACGTAGCGCCGTCCTGTTGAAACGAAATGTTGCTAATATCCTCCTCTTCAATTTTTGTGAACAAAAATGGCCCGATAACGATCGCCATTGACTGTAACGGCCACTCCTTGCTCATTTTCGAAGAAAAATGGCCTGATTTTCAAAGTAATGTAGTAATATTTTCCAGCGTTGTTCAAGCGTATACACAACCATATTCGTTTAGCGGAAAGATAAAACTAATTATCTGTCAAATCAGACATGAGCTAAGTGTTACCATTCACGAAATAAGCACTAGTTGAAAAAAGAATGTTAGATGGCGGACCCTTTATAATCGTATGTTAAATTTGAGTATTATGATTTGTTTCACTTGCTTGAGATCCCAGGTCAACACTAGAAATAAATCATCGGAGGAAATAAGCAAACGATTATTACCACCCTACAGTTGTTACTTTGGAGTTTTAAAAATATATATACAGACTACCTTCAATAAAGACTGCTGCACTTCTGTATATTAACCCTTTCGTTACGGCTCGGTGGAATACAAATTATACTGTCAATACGGCGTGAATTTTTCAAACTTTTTTTTTGCTTCAAACTAGTATTTAAAGCATAAATGTACTTATCTGACCTATTTTCATATATCAGATTGGTTCTTAGCTATCATCAGATGATGCATAAAAAACTATTATATTTAACAAACGTTCATTATGTAACTCCATACATGTGGTTTACAGAAAAACCTCTGCTGTGACGAAACCTAACGATATTTATTTACATGCTTTACAGATTCTTGTAAATAATACATGTAAATAAAACATAATACATAAAGGGAATGACTGCAGTTTCAAGTTCCTACCGTAGATAACACAATGAGTACTGAAGTAGCAAAACGATATATCACGGCTGCCGATGTCAACGGTAGGGGAATCTTAGACGGCATATATCGACAACCGACGCGAAAGGGTTTAAAAAGTAGATAATGACAAATTTTGAAGACAATTTAGAGCCACTAAGTATTGTATCGTTAAAGAAGTAGAGTTTATGTTACAAAAAGTCTAGCAAGCTAAATGTTTTTTTCCACTTATTATTTCCATGTTATTTTTTTGTATCCAGAGGTGGCCCTGGACGTCGTAACTAATTATAATATCCCAATGTGTTATGTTATTTGTATGCCAATAACGTTATTAGTAAATTCAGTGATCCGCGATGTTGTAATTTATCTTCATGTAACCCATTTTAAAACAGATCGTAGCGTAAGATTGAGTCGTCACTAAAGCAGATAAATTTCCGTTATGTTATTCAGAAGAACTCTAAATTTTTAAGCTGCCTAATTTATTATAGTGGTTTTCTCAGAAAGCGACTTATTTCAAGCTAGAGAAATTATACTTAATGCGAATAGGAAATGTGCCCAGACGTTTTCCAAGCTATAAACTAGCTGGCATTATGAAGTGTTTTTAATGTGAGGATACATAGTTGATGGTTTTGAAAATCGAATAAAATATAGTTTTATATTCGAAAATCAAACATTTGAAATGTCAAATTTGAAAATTGAATCACCGACAACAACTATTAATAATAATAGATTATATTTCCATCAACAACAATATTTGCTCAATAGGGAAATTAATTCAAGTAAATAAATTAAATAGTTGGATTTAATCGCCCGATGAGATTATGTGTAATCAGGCGAAACACACAAATTTACTTAAAAATGCTGATTTAAAAATTCCAAATATGGCTTGGCTTCTACACTTACATTTATTTCAGCCCCGTGATCTCACCCTAGAAGCCGTTGTAAACTATGAATATTATGTAGTCGGCGTAAATCCGTTGCAGATAGGACGAGGCAAAGAAAAGACATATATCTGTGTGGCGGTAATGTGTGTTGATCATATTCTCCAGTTGGTAAGCAAATATGTAAGGAGAAATGAAAAAAAAATGATTTTAAATTTATCAAAATTTTCAAAAATATAAAGGACGAAACAATGCATTTCTTTTGACCGTGACACAACTTAGCTATTATTTACTTAAAACAATAGTCTTGACAAGTATACAGAGCGGAGTTCTAGTCCATTTAACTAAATAATTAGACTTATAATAAAGAAAAATAAGAATATATCGTGTAAAAAATATTTACTAGTCTAATTTGCTTTTCGAACACTAATCAATTGAACAACTATAAATATACAATTTTGATTCGTTATTAAAGTACTAACGTAAGTGTGATGATGTAAATGTATTGACACATTTAGTGTCAATGACCTCACACTCGGAATACGCAGCGCAAATAGTTAGGATTTGTGACAACAAAAACCATGTCATAAGTATATCATGGTTGACACACAAATAACATGGCTTTATACCGTCATCCATATTAATCGCCGGGTATACTGATGTTCTGGAACAAGGCATAGACAATTAGACTTTACAGAACTGTGAGACAACGATTTGCAGTGTCTATGTGCTTCAAATATGGAGCGGATATAGTACAAAAATACAGTTACTGAATATATATAGTAATCTTCATTGGAAACATATTCTTAGTAATCTGTACTAATACCTCAAGATGAAATATTGAACTACTGAATAACTAAGTGGTCTCTAAGCAAAGTGTCACAGACTCTGAGGAACCTGTGACACATGAATGGTTCCTGGTTTAAGGTGTCTGTCTCCACGCCGAACCGGGAGCATGCCGCTGATGATGCTCCCAGTTATCGGATGCGCCTAACGCAAATAGCACAACTATTCCTGGGTGAGCAGGAATAGCAGCGGACTCGACTCAACAACGAGCTTAGCCCTTTTCTGGCCTAAGCTCGACGATCAACCGAAACACATGATAACAAAAATAATAAGCAAATCTTAAAGATAATGTCACCTGCTGCTAAACTGGATATTTAAATTAAATTTTTCAGGATAAGAGAAGTAAATATCTGAACAGTGCCTTTCGGTGTATTATATATATATAATCGTGTCGGAAACAACAGGGTCAGATCCTGTCTGCCCAGAAGTGGGCGACGTCGATGGCGTTACTTCTGGCCGTCATCAGGTCTTCCTGGGTGCAGCTATTCGGGCACAGCGCACACTCCAGAAGGTGTATCAAAGCTATATCAAATCTCGGGCATCGCTCCTCTAAGCATACGGTGAGAAGTTACAACCAAGAAGGAGCTCACCAAAGCAACCCACGACGCACTCCACCCTATGTTTCGGTATCAAAAGATAACCACACGGCTCAAATTAAGAAGAAGTTTCCTACAGTCGACGACGGAACTGGTGATACCTAAGGCCACCCTGCGGCTGAACATGTGGAGAAGCGCAACTGAGTGGAATACTTGGATTGCCCCGAAAGAGGACCTAGCCCCTGGACATGACCAAGGGTGGAATATATGGAGGTCCCTTAACAGACTTTGGACCGGAGTATGCAAGACGAGGACACAAATGAAAGCCTGGCAGTTGTACAGCGGACCGACTGAATGTGACTGCGGCGTGGAGCAGACCCTGTCACACCTTCGATGTATTAGGATTACTGTACTAACATAATATTGAAAACAATGAGATTTTTTTACTTTATTATTTTTCATATCCGATCTATATCTGCAGCAAATAGTAATGATTTGTTCTTAGACATCTCTGCACCGGTTCGTATAGGTACATATATGATTTCCAATATCTAGAATTTGATCTATCACCTGTAAAATGCCAGTCATAGCCTATTAATTAAAATTGATGGTAGACGAAAGTCATCCCGTTAAGACCAAGCATTCATAATAAATTCCTGTAATAATATGTAAGATGCGAGAATGTCGGGCTGTAGTCTATAAAGTTGGCGGATCAACACTCCACATGTAGCGCTTAACCATATTTAACATGGTAAGCGTCAGAGAATTCACAGATAAGACTTTAGCATCACCATCACCATCTGTTGGTATTATCATGTATGTGTTGACATAAAAATAAAAATATATGTATATAAACTGAATTACAATGTGTATAACGTAAGCAATTATAAAACAATGTAATTCTTTCAGCGTACAACATTCAAATAAGAAATATTATTTGTTATTCATCAATGCCTTTTTCAGATTCATAACCTATTTAAATTTCATTACTTACAGTAAATTCCCAGCACACTGTGCATTAGCATAGATCGTTAGTTTTAATTTCTTTAGGAACAAACTCTCTAATAAGAATAATTATATGATGAAAAGTAGTTTTTAAATTTGTTCTTTTTTTTAAATCGACATTCCATCGAAAGCATTTGCCGCATTAAAATGTAACACATGGCGGAATCTTTATGAAAAATGGCGCCACGAGATGCTGGAGCTCGATCCTACCAGGAGCATTTAAATATCAATAAATCACACAAGTTATTCAAATGTTGTGTTAATAATGACGATGCCGGACCAAGAATACGCGCGTTCCGAGAATAGGAGGCGCTGGCTATTTAAATATTAGTTCAAAAGGATTTAATCGAAGACCAAGCGAAATAAACGAGAGAAATACACATTCCGACATTCTTATTTAAAGAACTCCGGATCGATAAGATTAAGGTGTAAATATAGGAATAAACGATATTCACACGGCACGATTTTCTATTTGATAAACATCATTGAAATAAGAACTCAAATATTGCGCAGTGTAATTTTAGTACAAGAAAAAATAAAATAAAATAATATATGTTTTATTGGTTACTGCTTATATCATAGAATGGATGGAAGTTGAACAAACGTTTTGATCCTCTTAGTCATTTCGGAGGTAGAAGTAATTTATATTTCACACTTCTTAATTACACCTTTTAAGAAAATACGGTGTCACGATCTATCGTTCCCAGATAATTCGTTCAACGACTCATCGGTAACGACGTGAGGCGCACTGAACATCTGGTGCACGGGATATTTCATGCACGGGACAACTGGTGCACTGGATGTCTCACTAAACTAACCTAACCTAAGGATTTGTCCAGTGATCGTAGAGTCCAGAGATCCGGTGTCGTTTACGAAATAATTTAGGTTAGGTTAAATTAGGTTAGCGAGACATCCAGTGCACCAGTTTTTTCACCAAACTCCCCACGTCGTAACCGATGAGTTGTTGAACGAATTGTCTTGGAACGAAATGCGGCGGAAACAGAAAATCCACATTGACAAAACATTTATTGTACCAATCGTCGGCATATGAGGATTTCTAAGGATAAATTTAAATCCAAACTTAATAATTTCATATGAAACCAACAATGAAAGGGATCATATGCTAGAGGTCTCATAATATAATCGTTATTTTTATCCAACAACACAAACATAACAACATAAAACACTTTTCCAAAAAAACAAACAGTTGAATGAGTGTTCGATTTTTGAACTTTTTCTTGTATCTTGATTATTATAGATTTATGATTTGGTTATTTTAAAACGGTGATAAGTAATTAGTCAAATTTAGAAGAGAGTGGATGGAGCAGTTGTAAAAAAAGCCTCCACACTATGTAGATCCATCCTAGCTCATTTTCTAACCGTCTTTAAAGGAAGATTAGGTATCAGAAAAACCCTTTATACATGACGATGTGTATGTTAACGAGTATCTCTTTAACTTGATCGCATTTTATAAATACGCATTAAAACACACTATTTTTGTGAAAAAAAAAATGTATCAAAAAAGAGGGTATCCAATGATATGTGGCGTTAGAGGTGAAAGGTGCACACTCGGTACCGGCATTTTTTTCTAGCGCCCCATATTGTTGTTATTTTACAAGATCTAAGAAAGATTGGTTGCCCTCGGCGCCCCTAGCTTATTTGACGCCCTGGGTCACCGACCCACTTTACCACCCCCTAAAACTGGCACCGTTCACACTGTAAACAGTATACCTATACCGCTACGAGGCGAAGAAGAAGAAGGTTTGGGTTTTTTTTGCACTGAATAACAAATTTAAGCGTCGTACATTTATATGATTTATTTACGGTTATTTTATGGGCAGTTATCAAACGGTTGAAAGTTTTATGATATCGTTAGTGAATTGACCTGAATCCACGAGAAATATAAATTACCTCCTGGTCAGTTGTAAAAACAGAAACGATTTTATCTGAACCGGAATATATTTACTCAGTGCCGGTTTTAGGGGGTGGCGAAGTGGGTCGGCTGCCCAGGGCGCCGAATGAACTAAGGGCGCTAAGGGCGGCCTTAAATCTTACAGGGGGTATTTTCTGAAGATTTCCCCTACCACCAAAAAAAAATAGGCGGCGACAGATATTTTTGCCAAGGGCGCCGCAAGGTCTTAAACCGACACTGTATTTACTGTGAAGAAAAAAGAAACATTAACACGTATTCACGAAAAGAGAAGCTATCAAAATTACAAATATAAATTAAGATTTAATTATAACATTCGTTAATCGTTGGAAATATCTATATTTCTTCGTGTGCAGCGCTAAAATGCCGTTCCAAAAAACATATTTTTTATGGTTTATTTTATTCACACATCCTCCTCTGAGATGGGCTCGCACCTTCTTGGAAAAGCATTGAAAACTGTACATAAAATGTACTCGACGGAGCTGCGGGATGCAGAGCTTACATGGGATGAGGCGAGGACTACAGCTGGCGACAGAGCTCAGTTAGGGGAGCAGACGTGATGGTGATAATGATAATGATTTTTTCCACTTGAGTACAAGAATTATTAATTACTCAACCATTTCGCATCGGTTGTCGGCATATGCCGTCATAAGATTTCCCGACCGCTGACATCGGTTGACGTGATATATTGTTTTGCTACTTTCTTAGAATAGTTTTTTATGCATCATCTGATAGCTAAAGGATACAAGAACCAATGTGATATATGAAAATAAACCAGATATGTACATATATGCATATATACATTTATGCTTCAAATACTAGTTTTATAATTGAGAGTATAATTTGTATTCAAACTGAGCGGTAATGAAAGGGTTAATTATTCTGTGTAAAAAAAAATTAAGTCCTCGGACGGTACTCGAACCCACAATCCACCAAATCCAGCACTGCAGTTGTATGTAAATGCTGTTATACCGTCGAATATCACGAACATTATAATTATTACCGCAGGAGAAGAGATCAAAAGATGTTCCAATAGTTCGTCGATTTCCCGCATGTCTGGGAAATATTATAGTGTTATGAATTTCAAAGACGCGTAATAATATTTGCACAAATTAATGATCTTCATCGTGCATTTTGTTTGGCATTTCAAGAATCAATACGACTTTATATTTACGTATAGTTCTCATGTATAACGTCATGCTACATAGATATATATTTTTTAATCTTTCTATTTACCAATATAGCTATTATTCTGTATATCAAATATTTAGGGGACTGCCGTCTTCAGCTTTATTTAACCCATTCAGATGAAATAACGAGCCTGACTCGTGGTGTGTAACCAGATCCAAAATTAAAAACCACCAGTCTGACTCGTGGTAATTTTATTCGTTCCCTAATAAAAAAAAAATTGCCTGGTCCTAGCAGGAGCATTGCTAAAATATACTCCAGCTAGAACATACAATGTGCGAGGTAGACCAAGTACATCAGAAATCCCATCACGGCTCAAAAGTTGTGGGACATATCCCACCAACTAACAAAAAAAGTACCCTACAAAGGCTTGCAAAGTGTGTACAAAAAATTAAATAAGAATGAGACAGCCTGGGAATGCGAATTGTGTCTTGTTCTCCTGCATGTTCTAGATTGTTATAAAATATATCATTCCGTTTTGGACTATTAAATTTTAATTTTTTACTCCGAAAGTGAAAGCGGTATAAAAATAGATAATACCAACCCCTATTTGTCATATGAATTAAACTAAAAATTAAACATTAAACTTTGTGTTTTCTTCATTTTTTAATTCTTTATGTGTTAATGTTCCAAAATAATTTTAGTGTTGTATTTGTACATTGCTATTAAACTCTAAAATAAAATCATTTTACCTTTTTTTTGCACCTTTTCCCATTTTTTTTAAATTTGTATATTCTGAGAAAATGGCCTGCGAAGCAAGAGTCTGCGAAAAAGAGTATTTTTACATGTTCGATGGATTGAAGCAAGAAGCTAGAAATTTTATGGCGATCATCATTTCCGTCAGATATGTATTGTATAAATATTTTATGTAAGCCTAGCAAGTCCACCCCACCCCAGTATATCATGTTTATGATGAGAAAGAAATTAAACTTTGTTTATGATGAGAAGGAAGTTACACTTTCAGGATTATGTTATAATTTTGTAAATTCCCAAACGTTTATGTAAGGCATGTGATATCGGTAAAAAAATCTGCTATCGAGAAAGTACTGTTTTAATAAAATTACTCACAATTCAATTAATAGTTATAAAAATATTGCAGCATATGAACGTTGTTCTAAAGATTATGTTATAAGCCACTGCGTTAGGCACTGTGCCATTTTCGCACCTGATACAACTGAAAAATCTACAAATTATCACTATAATTTTCTTTAATTAACTACGCATAAGAGTTGTGCAAGATCGTGATAGTATTACAAACGTATATATGTTTTATAATATTAATTTAATATTATTAATTAATTATTTAATTATTCACCCAAAATATGCCTCGTATACTCGTACTATGTCTATTCAAATCCCAGGGCTCCCGTCCTAAAGGTCGTTAGGAACCATATAGCTCTTAGGTGGATCTTAGGGTCCAGAGATATTCCGAGACAAGGCATATACAATGACAGTCGACAAATTGAGTGAAAACCATATGAATATAGGAAGAAATACGTTATGATTATAACTCCTCATTGATTTTTTGAATAAAAATGCTCAGCACACTATCAAATGTAATAATAATAAATGTTTAAGCATTTCATTTTAAAGCGAAAATTCCGCAATGTCTTAAAACTAAGGCGTTTAACCAATGCGTCCTCCCTGTATTAACTTACGGCGCAGAGACGTGGAATCTGACAGCAAGTCTTACCCATAAAATAAAGGTAATACGCAGAAGAACTCAAGTAGTGGATGCTACCGGACGAATAGGCGCACTCAAGTGACAATGGGCAGGGCATATCTGTCGAAGAGACGACGGTCGATGGAGAAGAGAATTGTTTGAATGGTACCCAAGAACTGGCAAACGAAGCATTGGCCGACCCCCTACAAGATGGACTGACGATATAAGAAGAATAGCGGGAGTGACCTGGATGCGGAAGGCGGAGGATCGAAGAGGCTAGAGACTCAAGCGGGAGGCTTTCACGTTCAACAGTGGACGGATACAGGCTGATGATGATGAACCATTTCATAATACTCATCTATACACAGGATACTATAAAAAATACTATATATTTCGACTAATATGAGCTTAAAATCATAATTTAAATTATTAATTTCGTAACTACGAAGTCTTTAATCAGCTTACTCGAATCAGCTATAAGACTTATAAATATAATAGTCGTAGATAAAGTTGGTAGCTTTCGAGCTTTGCCGGCTGGCATAGTGACAGAATGCATCGCGCCCATTACTGCATATGAATGTCTCAGGATTCCAGAGTGCAATAGCGTGTGGGATAACAACAGTGCACTATTAAAAGATCCATCGACCACAAATATGTGTTCTCTATTCCCGTATTGCTCGTGAGTTATAATTCACCGGAATGCGTTTCCGGTAACGGAGCCGCCACGGTCAGGCCTTTCCTGAACAGGAAATGCAGTTTCTAATTTCATTCAAACTTCAACGTGACCTGATACAAAACAGAAGACTTATAAATATTTCTTTAACACAGCTTAATATGTAACAAGTTAACTTAGTTTCAATTATAACGACTGGTATCGCTTGCAATAAGATTGCTTTAAAATCCATTTCACATATTACCTTTTGCCTTACTTTAACAAAGATCACGTTATATATATAATCGTGTCGGAAACAACAGGGTCAGATCCTGTCTGCCCAGAAGTGGGCGACGTCGATGGCGTTACTTCTGGCCATCATCAGGTCTTCCTGGGTGCAGCTATTCGGGCACAGCGCACACTCCAGAAGGTGTGACAGGGTCTGCTCCACGCCGCAGTCACATTCAGTCGGTCCGCTGTAAAACTGCCAGGCCCTCATTTGTGTCCTCGTCTTGCATACTCCGGTCCGAAGTCTGTTAAGGGACCTCCATATATTCCACCCTTGGTCATGTCCAGGGGCTAGGTCCTCTTTCGGGGCAATCCAAGTATTCCCTCAGTTGCGCTTCTCCACATGTTCAGCCGCAGGGTGGCCTCAGGTATCATCAGTTCCGTTGTCGACTGTAGGAAACTTCTTCTTGATTTGAGCCGTGTGGTTATCTTTTGGTACCCAAACATAGGGTGGAGTGCGTCGTGGGTTGCTTTGGTGAGTTCCTTCTTGGTAGTAACTTCTCGCCGTATGTTTGGTGGAGCAATGCCCGAGAGTTGATATAGCTTTGATATTGGGGTAGGTTTTAACCCCGTATTGCACCCGGCACGTTTCATTCACTGGTATCCACTTTCTTTGTATGGGCAGACTCGCCCATACTGGCGCAGCATACTCGCCAGCAGAGAAACAAACTTCAACGTGACCTGATACAAAACAGAAGACTTGGGCTCCCCTTTAAACACCTGCCACTTTTCGGAGTAGGTTGTTTCTGGTGGACACCTTTTGTGCTTAACAGACTGACAGTGTTTCTTTAAAATCCATTTCATATCCAGCTTGACCTAAGGTCACGTTGAACACTGTTCATTCACATGCTGGAAAACCATGGATTTGCTTTCAGTGAGAGCTTTTTCAGCTCTACTAAAAAACTGAAGAAACCTTACAGTATGTGATGTGGTGAAGTGGTCAATGTGATCCATTAAAACAAAGTAAAGCTTAAAAGTTTTTGTGTATTTAATATCGAATATTTGTTTTCAAATACGATGATTATCGCCAAACTAATGACAGGGCAGACTGAGACAATAAATTGAGATTGTTTTCGTAACTAAGGATATAACGATATTGTGGAGGGGTGGTTGAGGGTAGAAACTGTAGAAGGCGCCCTAGACGGGAGTATTTGCAGCAAGTGTTCGAGGACATGAATTGTGGCGCTTATGCTGAGCTGAAAAGGGTTGCGGAGGACCGAGAGGAATGGAGATCGAGATGCAAGATTCTGTTGCTGCAAACCAATCCACCGGATTGATACTACAAAGAAGAACTAAGGATGAAAAAGACTGAATCAATAAAAATAATATTTTGAAAAATTAGTCGCGGTTAAGCCATTTTTTTTGTACAATATCGTTGTATTTACTATCACGTTAGCCAAATTTTGAATTAAAAGTACCACACATATTTTACACATTATCATTGAAATAAATAAGTTAAATAAAAAAATAAAACAAACTTTCGTTATTAAGATTGGCTTATCTCTACTACAGTAATGACGTTTCAGTCACGAGTACGTAACTTTCAATTGAGAAAGTTTAAGCTCTTCAGAGCTTTCAGACATCGCACATTAGATCTCTTTTACTTGGCCTGCAATAAGGTTTATTTTAAGAGCCCTTTTATCTAACCTATCCAAACTAACTTAACAGATTTCATGAACGATATCAGACATGACATAATTATACACTTGATAAATGATCCATAATTTAATATTAAGTTGTTTAAATAATTGTTTTTTTTTTAAGAGAGGACATAATAGTATTTTTTACTTACAAATCTATTAGTTCCAAAATACTAGGCACTTTGTGTTATACGAGACTATGATGTTCTAAAACAATTTAACTATTACAGAAGCTCTAAAAATAGTTTAACGGTGTCCTAATTATCGTTGCCACAGCACTTGCAGAACAATGCACTGTGAGCCGTGTAAACGAAATTCATTATGATATAATATCACTATAATTTTATGACATTTTAATGGATCTCTTATAATTTGGCAGCGCTAGCATTTACACTTGTTTGAGCTCTTAAACCATTCATCAACCTTTCCTGTCACATTAAATTACGTAGACAAATTTGCTACATTTCACATTCCGCACCACTTTCCTCTGTTCGGAGTAAAGGTTAAAATCCCTTTTATAAGTCCCCTATCTTGAACCTTCTTCTTCGTAGTATCAAAAGGATTGGTTTGCATATACTTCGATCTTTTAAATCAATCCCAATGTATGTACTGAATACCATTGAGAATCAGATTGCAGAGGAAATCATTATGCGCTTCAACTCATGTCCACGAACATAATGTTATTTTGAAGAGAAAAAAACATGTTACCGTATTCCAGTTAAAACCATGATTTTCTTCAAAATATCGTGAAGAAGACCATAGTGGCGCATTATTAGAAATTCAAGTAGAAAATTCAGGACGTGTGATCTCCATTGAACGACAATAGCATACTGTAAATGCGATTCTCGTTCGGTCACAGAAGTTAAGCAACATTAAACGCCGATCAAAATTTTGAACGAGTCACCACACGTTAATTAACCGCGATTCGTTGTATAGGTTGAATCGTCTCTTAGAACCAAATGACTCAGTCCTCATGATTTTCTCATTCATTCCCACATATTTCGTGGTTACCAAGGAAGCTAATTCGAGACTCGCTGTAGTATACTAACTTTGCAGCCTTAGACTGAGCCACTGAGGTCTATTTGACACCTAACTGATGCACTTAGAATTACGGGAAGGCCTTCACGCACTCTCTAACAAGTAGCTTTTTGCGTGCGTCCAGTAACGGGTCCCTATCTAGGTCTCCAAAAACAGAACGGGACAGGAGGGAGGGTTTTCATCAAGCCAGTTCTCAAGATTGTCAAGCTTATTATCCGATCTCTTTAAAAATGCTGATTTACAAACACCCAAAAAGTTGACGTCTCATCAAGTCCCCAGGCCCTAGAGGTCTTGGGGAACCATATGTATACCTAGATGAACGTACGGGCGTAGAGATGTCGTGCGACACGGTAGAGAAAATGACAGTTGACAGAACTGTTATTTAATCAGATATGAAAGTGGATATTGCTCTGAATGAAACGTGTCGGGTGGTTACGGGGTGCCTAAAACCTATCCCAATATCAAAGCTATATCAACTCTCGAGCATCGCCCCAACAAACGTACGGCGAGAAGTCACCACCAAGAAGGAGCTCACCAAAGCAACCCACGACGCACTTTACCCTCTGTTTGGGTATCAAAGATAACCACATGGCTCAAATCAAGAAGAAGTTTCCTACAGTCGACAACGGAACTGGTGATACCTGAGGCCACCCTGCGGCTGAACATGTGGAGAAGCGCGACTAAGGGGAATACTTGGATTGCCCCGAAAGAGGACCTAGCCCCTGGACATGACCAGGGGTGGAATATATGGAGGTCCATTAACAGACTTCGGACCGGAGTACGCAAGACGAGAACACAAATGACAGTTTTACAGTGGACCGACTAAATGTGACTGCGGCGTGGAGCAGACCCTGTCACACCTTCTGGAATGTGCGCTGTATCCGAGTAGCTGCATCCAGGAAGACCTGATGATGGCCGGGAGTAACGCCATCGACGTCGCCCACTTATGAGCAGACAGGATCTGACCCTGTTGTTTCCGCCACGATTATATATATCAGATATGAAACGGATATGGAAAGAAAGAAGAACAAAAGGTTCTCTATGGCTTTTCATTACTTTCTTGCTATTGTAGTCGGGGAGCAGTTACGCGATGCTAGCTGCACCCGTCACCTGCACCGACCCAAATTCGCAGACTATCGTGAACATTTCACATTGCAACATAATAAAATCGCACACCGAAACATCCGCAGAGTGTTCAATCAAAATGGCGTTGAGGCGCCATCTCGCGGCTGTTAATAATATCGAATATTTTTAATGGCGCTATGCATTTACAAACCACCAATAAATATTCGAATGGCTGGGAGAGTATTACGAGGTGTTTATTGAATAAATACTCGTATATCGGTCAAAAATAATATGCGTAAGTATTTTTAATAACGATAGAGACTATTTTGAAGAAAACTTTCTAATCTGATGAAAATTCTGATTTAGAAACAAAATTTAAGAACAATACAATATTTTTAATAATTAAATATACACATACAATTATACATCTAATTTCTTATACGCATCAATTCATTCAGAAAAAATATCGGCAGGCGCGGGATTCGAACCTCGAGCGTTGCACCTTTGCTCTGTCATATACACCATGTTGTCCACACGACCATTCTCCGCCTGGACAGATACGCGAAACTTGATGTATTTATACCATTGTTAACATCATATAACGATGTATCTGTAGTATATATTCAGAGTAAGTATATTCTTTTATTAAGATTTAATCAGATAATATTGAAATAATAATCAATTATCTATAATATAAAATTAGAATATTGAAAAATATTCTAATAAAAATAAAAAATAATCCAAATTCAATATTTATTAATTGATACGCATTTACAAAACTACATCATTTTTTTCTTATCAATTTGTTCCGAAGAAGAAACGGTAGACGCTCGGGATTCGAACCACGAACTATGCACCTCTGTTCTTGTATGACTTTTCTACGCCCTAATTGAGTCGAGAGAATTACCGTATTTATATTATTGTTACTTTCGTATTATGACAGATGTCGCTTTGCTGTAAATTAAATGTATGTATTTTTATATTATAAAAAATTCAATCTTCATTTATTCAAAAGCATTATTTATTTATTTTTTAATGAAGATTTTTATGTGTGCAACAACTTATAAAATATTTGTATAGATCAATTATCCATAGAGGATTTAGATTATTGAAAAAAATAACATCGAACAATACAATATTTGTTTAAATATTCAATACCTTTTAGTACATATAGTAACTTTTTTATCGCAAATTTGCCTTGGATATATAATGTAAAAACAAGGCGTTTACAACTACATAAGCAATGCTCATGTAGTATACAATCATTGAGCATATTAACTCAAAGTTATTTATGACAGGTATAAGTTGAAATATATAAAGAAAACATGAGATACTTTTTGTCTTTTTTATATGTTTCATATAGATTGTAGAATAACTTTCGTTTGGAAAAACGGGATTGTGGTTTCGTCCAATCTGTGCACTTTTTTAACTTTTCAATGATAAATATTAACTGATCGTTACACTTACAAGAAACATGTTAAATTAAGTGGTAAGGCAAAGTAAATAAGACTATTAAAGATAGCATGTGAAGAAGCAAATATATGTTATTTTGAACGTTTTACTTTTGAATATTCAAATGGATCTTTAAAGTTACTGGTTAAAATATAAATACTATTCAAAATGGCTCAATCGAACTAAAAATATTATGTAGAATAATTTGAAAAAATATTAAATATTTTAATGTATTAACCCTTTCATTACGGCTCAGTTTGAATACAACTGTCAATTATAAAACTAGTATTTGAAGCATAAATGTATTTATCTGGTCTATTTTCATATATCACATTGGTTTTGTTTCCTTTAGCTATTATATGATGCATAAAAAACTATTCTAAGAAAGTAAGCAAAACTATATATTACGTCAAACGATGTCAACGGTCGGGGTATCTTGTGACGGCACATGCCAACAACCGATGCGAAAGGGTTAAGCTCTCTGGTCACAAAATTTGTAGTCATAAATGCTATATAATATATCAAATATGAACACGTTATGTTTTTTAATAATGTATTAGGGTTACAGAAATAACAGCAGGTTGATCAACCTTTTGTGTGTGTTGTGAAAACTCCTGAAGGAGCGATACGAAAATACACAAGTACGATTCAAAATAGACAGTGTTTACAGGCACCGGTGGAAATTCAAGGTTCCCGCATTTAAACATGGCCGGCTAGGTAAATACACGCAATCTTTATTTTACTTGCAATACAATGACACGCGCTTTAAATAAATTAATGGCGGATCATAAAATATCCGCGCCGCGGCTATTTTCGGAAAATACCGATACACAGATACTGGATGTAAAACTATTAAAGAGGGAGGGGGAGTCTCCGTCGGCAATAAGTAGGTCATGCTTTTGTGCAATGATAATATAATTGATGCGTTGTGTTATTCAAATAATTATTTAATGCTCATTTAAAGTATGAAAGAGAACAAAACGTAATAGTACCACATGAAGTTTTTTTTTATAAATTGTATATATTCATGTTTGAATATATTGTAAATACTACGAGCCGGAGTGTCTAGGTGGAAAAATATTTTTGAAAACTAGAAAAATATGTTGTCGTTATGTGGTGATTAACGTGATTGTAAGAGTGATATTGAAATAGTATTTTTATCTGTTTTCAAACGTGCTCATATTGTATGATAGAGATAGAGAATGTATTAAAGCCTACCGGTGATATTTAGGATTGAGTTGATAAGTTACCTACTTTCATAGTAGCGGTATTATTGCAAAAATATCTGTAATATGCAATTCAATAAAAATAAAAACGAAGAATGGCTTAAAACATATAATGAAACGAATTTCATTTTCTGATTTATTGTAATTATTGAATTAAAATTAATAAAACAACCAACATATTTAACTAATTACAAATATAAATATCATTCGACCGGCACTTTATTGGTTCCGGTTCCTTTAATTGATTTTGAAAATGGGTTAATTTGTGTATTAAGCGTTTTTTAAATTTATTTTTAGTGCTTGGTTAATTTTTTTAATGATATATATATTTGAATACTACTAACTTTAATCTTTCAAAAAATAAGTTTTATTGTAATTTGTAATGAAAAAGCCGAAAATCCTTCTATACTCGTACATCTAATCAAATTAAATAATCTACGAAATCTACAGGTATACAACTTTAAAAACAATTAACATCGAATTTTAATAACGTTTTAATATGAATCGAATACTTGTTATAGTTATATATCACCTTAAACTTGCAAAAGCCTTAATCCTAGAATAAATAGACAACGTTCATCATAAAAAATGTAATTGTAGTAAAATGATTTATAAAATTAATTTTTAAATGTTTTTTTTCATTAGTTAAACGTTGATGCTTTTATACTAAGGGCTATTAAAAACCATAAACACCTCACATCCAAGCGGACGGATTTTATTTGCGGCTCTCAGTTTAAAAAAAGGAATCATAAAAAATATATCAAAGACAGCAGACAGTCGAAATAAAGAATCCGAATAAGAAATTTCAAAATTTAATGCTTCATCGTCCTGTGATAATAAACCGAACCGTCCGAGGCCCTTAACAAATGTAAACTGCAACGTGATTGATTTTGTAAATATTTGCGTAAAAAATGAATCGCTCTCTGAAGAACGATTCATTTTTTTTGTCTTCGCTACTACGCATTGTTTTAAAAATACGAGTATTACAAAATAAACAAATATTTAGTGCAGAGTTCGGCTTTGTTGATTTAATGGTGTACGTGAGCGGGAGTTGCCAGTTAAAAATCAAACAAAATTATATCAAATCGATGCCTAAAAATATCCATAGAGGAATAAACAAACAAACGATCGTTGTATATTAACAATACTATTTAGTATTTACCTACTAGTGCAACCAACCTTTATATATCTCGAACCGAAAGACTTATCGCTTAAATTTATAAATCGTATTATAGGTTATTACTTATTGTATATAATTTTTTTCAAAATAATGTTATTTTTTTGAGCTACTATATATATATATATATATATATATATATATATATATATATATATATATATATTATTATTAGATCATATTTTGTTAGTTCATTTTTATTTTAAAGGGACACACTGTTTTCAGTTGCTTACAAAATCTGGCTGTCAAATTAGGCTCCGTGTGGGTAAAGAAAGAAATTTAAGTGAATCAATTGCAAATTGTATGATTTTTAATCTTGTTAAAAATAAAACATTCTTCTCTATGCTCAAATAAAATAACAATACTACATAATACGGTAGGAAATATCTTGAGTCAAATTTATTTAAAGGTGCTGCTACCTCTTAGCTCTCATTCCTATGTAAACACTTTTTGGGAAAATTAGGTCAGGCGGCCGGACACACTGAGCGGGAAATCACAAATGCTACCGTCTTATAAAAACTAAAATGTAAATATCCTTCTCAAGTGTGGCGGGTTATTGAATATTTAACATTTGAAAAGCATCACGTATGAACAATAACTTACTGTTTATATTACATCTTCAAAGATTTCCGGGAAACTAATAATTTGTTTGGTTTTATTTGTATGATTAAAATAGTAGTCGAGCAGAAAGCTTGGCTGCATTTCAATTATTTTTTTCACAAATTACGTGAATCTGGTAATCTTGTTGTCAATTACTTGGCTCGTGTTCTTATTCAAAGATTAGAAATTGACATTAAATTAAATTTTAGTATGCCTAATTATGTAGTGCTATATAAACCTCTAATACATCCTAGAAAAAAATATTCTCAATTCGTCTTTCATATTTGCAATATATATTCATCACAAACTATTAACTGCCGTGATCCTTGATTCTTACAAAGTCATATTTGCACACTGAGTACCGCCGAGTACATACTATTAAGTTCCTAATTCTAAAGGATATTTGGATGATAATTCATCAGCATTTGTAAGGGTATTTGAAAATCTTTCTGACAATCCCGATTATTGGGCCATTCGGTACTATAAGACGCGACGACACAATAATAATTCTATACAATAAGTGGTGATTTTATTGCAGAATTGAAATGTTAATTTTGATGCCAGACTCAAGAAATCAGTCGTTATTTCGGTTTTATGTGTTGTTTTACAATGTTTATATGTAAAGGATTTACGTTGTCTTTAAGTATTAGTATTTTGAAAATTTCATAATTTTTATTCAAGTAACACAAGAGAATAACATGTTTCAAGAAGTTATACTGCCGAATTAAGCTTTGTAAATAATCTATAATCTTCCCAAGTATTTCCATTCATATTCAAGAAAATATAGCATGTTCCATGAGTATCTACTTAAATAATTAATTTTAATTAGTATTTTTAATGTGTCATATGTTTATAATATTTTAATTGCTTCTATCTACTGTCTCACCATTTCCCATCATCTGGGGTCGGCTCTCTTTGTGCACATTCACCATGTCTGTCTTTCTTGCGCTGCATTCGCGGTCAAGACCAAAGTTTTCAGATCCTTGTCTTCAGTTGCAGCCCAGGTTGCCTGTGGTCTTCCAGGTCTTCTCTTCGGCATGGGAATTTTGAGGGTTTTCTTCACCATGTGGTCCTCATCTCTCCGTATCACATGCCCATACCATCTCACTCGGTTTTCCCTTATCTTTTCAGGTATAGTTGCCACCCGAAATGAACCCCGAATATGCTCATTCCGAACTCTGTCCACTCTAGTCACACCGCCTGTTTGTATCTACGTTCAGTGATTTTAAATATATTTACATTTATCTAAGCCCGGATTCTTATGAGTATAATTTATTTAGTTAAATAGTCAGGGATCATTTCAAATTATCTCGACTATAAATACAAGTATTTGCTAATCAAATTTACTGCATGAACTTCTAGAAAATTGAGGCTTTATTATGTTTTCATCGGCAAGACCTCTATAACCTTAAATTACCTTATTTTTATACGTGGTTATACAAATGTATTTATACGTATTGTGATGATATTATGGGGGAACACGGAATTGGCAGGTTTATCTCTGTTTTCAATGGGGCATCTGGAAGATAAATACATATGCGAAGGCCCGTGATCATCGCCGCTTTGATTCTGCCGTCCTGAGTAAACATGGCTACAGATGCCGCATTCCTCGCGGCCCGCTGCAGTTTATTCCAGACTTTATGCTCTCTTTGTAAACATTTTTCAGATACGAAAGGCGGCAAGTGTTCTCACGTGGATACACATTATTTTGATAGTACCTATCTACGTCGCAAAAATAAAACAATGGAGTTACGTGATGGATACAGATGTAAGAATTACAAAATAGATATAAGTAATACATCATATACTCCTAAATATTTCATAATACATATGATATTACTCAAAAAGCTTGAATCATATTTTTCAATATTTTTAATTTAACTAAAACAATTCGAAATATTTTTAACCCTTTCGCATCGTTGTCGGCATATGCCGTCATAAGATTCCCTGACGGTTGACATCTGTTGACGTGATATATCGTTTTGCTACTTTCTTAGAATAGTTTTTTATGCATCATCTGATAGCTAAAGGATACAAGAACCAATTTGATATATGAAAATAGACCAGATAAGTACACTTATGCTTCAGATAATAGTTTTATAATTTACAGTATAATTTGTATTCAAACCGAGTCGTAATGAAAGGGCTAAAAAACTGAACAGTTCTCTAAAGAGGGATTAATTACGCTACGTTAATTACGCAACGTTAATTAAGTAATTAAAAAATAATTTAAAAGAGACATCTATACATATATAATGCTCTGTGTAAGACTTCTCCAATTCTAACAAGATGTTGGCTTGTCAACGAACAATACTTCGCAATACTTTACAAAAAGTTACGCAGAACACAGACAGTTAGTTATAAATACATACGCGTATTTTTAAGTTTTTATAGATTTTTCTGTTTTCAATCATTAAAATCATGCGCTTTGTGTCGCTCTTGTTGGCAACCGTTAACGATCGGTTTTCTTGAATATCAAGAAAATTAAATTCGAGCATTTAATCTTACATTTATCATCACGTAAATTTGTGTGTAACTTAGCCGTACATAGAGGTTATAGGTCAGTGTATAGCATATATTATTTTAGAAGACCAATCGAACTTGGAGAAAACAGTGTCTATGTTTTCAATAACGAGTTAAATATATATACATATCCCGCTTAACTTTCGACGCATAAAATATTATGTTAGTCAAGAAAATAAAATTATGTCTAAAAAACACGAAAGTCGCAGGATTCAACGAAAGACATATCCTATTGAAAAGAGCT
Source organism: Glossosoma conforme (assembly GCA_022606575.1). NCBI lineage: Eukaryota > Metazoa > Arthropoda > Insecta > Trichoptera > Glossosomatidae > Glossosoma > Glossosoma conforme. The sequence continues at coordinate 1,066,780 of JAGTXR010000003.1, read as the reverse complement.
GTTGCGGCTTCGGGGCATCAATATACCAGCTACAGTCATAGAAGAATTATCACAACTATGGTGGTGCTCATAGACTTAAGATGTATATTTACAAAATCTGAGTGAAGTAAGCCTGTCATAGAATGATTTATGTCCTTTTATTTAAATTATCACGAAATTATCAGTCAAAAGTGTGTAATGGTGTTATGAAAAATTTGATTTTAATGCTTACGAAGTTGACAGGAACGGTCGTCGGTCAATTCATCCACAGATGAAACAGATGATAAGGATCCTGTCGATCCTGGAGTAGCGGGAGTCATGGGGGCTGTTGGAGCATGTCGGATGGGGGCGTGAAGCACAGGCCCCGGGGGCGCCACAACAGCGGGAGGCGAATGGGACGCCTCAGAAGTAACACCAGTATGAGCTCTCTCCCACTTAAAAGCCGCCTTTACTCTTGTCCATTTAGAGATCTTTGATTTATCGTCTCCTCCTTTCATATCCGAGGATCTTCTTGACCTTCCTCTATAAGGTACTGCCAAATGCCTTGAATAATCACGCTCAGGTATCCCACAACCTTCTATTTCTTCCCCTCCCATCGATCTGCTTCTCTGCTTCCTAACAATGGATTGTCGAATCTTCGACCTAGAAGGACTTTTCCATTTAGCACGCTTTAAGCTTGCGTTTCTTCCGGCAGCCAACATACTGTCTAAAAGAGCTTCCGTGTATCCATATTCTTCGTCCAAATCCATGCAGGTGGCTTCATTCTTAAACATAAATTCAACATCTGTTGTCTTTGCTCTCTGCATCTCTCTTTCGATTTGTTTGTGCATCTCTTGTAAGTTTTTCATGTGCTCTAAATCGCGCACGCGCCGTTGCAACTTAGAATTATGATCTTTGAGAGTGAGTAATTGGTCCATCAATCTGTATAGCTTATCCAGATGATCGAAAGCATCTTCAGTAGCCAATATTGCGACCGCCGTTGAAGCGGATCGCTCTGACAGCGGCTGCAATTCGTTCTGCGAGGCTCCATCATGTCTAAGACGTTCGGCCAAGTCTGAGCAGAAACGTCTCGGATCCTTGAACTTTTTAGAAGTCGGCGTAGTGTTCGGCAAACCGGCTAAATTGCTCGGAAATTCTCTGCATTTCGCGTCGAACCGCCGTCGATGCAGCGGCACAATTTCCAATGATTCATTCCGTGATTCATCTTCCGGTGCGGGATGAGACTTATCTTTGCTCTCCGAATCTTGACTGGATGTTTGCTTTTCCATTTTGATACTAATTCAGTCGCTTCAATAATTCATTCACTTGTCGCATTGCACATGCTTCATTACGATCGAAGCGAGCGGACGATTATTATTTATGTACATTTTATGTCACTCAGGAAAATTGGCAGCGATTTAGTTTTACATTTTATTATGTATTTTGAGGACATTTTTTACGATACCCTTGCGACAATCACGTTTGCGTTAAAAACAAAGTGAAGTGCCAATGAAAGCACGCGTCTTTCCAAAACCGACTGCTCCATTCTCACACAGTGCCGATTTTAGGGGTGGCGAAGTGGGACGGTGTCCCGGGGCGTCAAATAAACTAGAGTCACTGGGGGCAACCTTTCTTGCTTAGATTCTTAGAATATTTAAATAATATGGGGTGTCATGAAAAATATGCCCTTTTGCGCCACTGGGTCTAAGCCGGCACTGTTCTCACATCACACAGTCTGAAGATCACAAGTATGCAGCGACTGGCACAATGAGAATTTTACTCAACATTGGACTTAAACGATGTGATGCTGACTAAAATAATCTCACAAACACAAATAAAATGGGTATCCGACGCACTCACATCTTCCTCAAAAATAATATTATTTAAGAGTCCGAAGAACTACAATCCGATTAAACATTACTTTGCACGTGCGAAATATTTAACACGAGCAATTCTCGCAGAAAAATTAGTGTATTTAAAAATAAAACAAAGAGACACTGTAATAACCAAATGTATAAATTCTTTTTTTTCACATTTTGTTGTTTGATCGAGTTCATCTATCCGTAGACACCACGTGAAATAATAATTTTATACCGCGTAAAGAACAGTTCCGTTTGGTTTTGCGTCAAGAGTGAGCGAGTTTAAGAGTTCAGAAGAAGAGTGTGGGTACAAGTCAGATGGGCGGATATATTTAGACGGGCGTCGCCAGAACCCGGCGCCTGACGCTCGCGACGCCCAAAGTCTACTGATCGACGCGATCACGAACCGGCACAGTATTCTGGGCGGGATGCTTTACCCAGTGACCACTGTACTCCTGTAAAAAGCGGGAAATTCAATGTATTAACGTAAGCCAATGGAGAGACCAGCACCACCATCACGATAAGATCCAGGTGTATCTTTAAAATATCTACATTGTACATAATACAAAATTCATATTTCGAATAAATGCATGTATATTATTCAGTTTTGAAAGAAGTGGAGCTCTACACTTGTGAAACAACAGCATGATAAATTAAAGTCTTCTTCGAAAAAATAAATATATTTGTATATTGACATCAGCATGTTATAGCCTCTTTGCTGACTCGATACCGAAAACCTCGATATACAATCTTTCGTCTGTTATTTCTGTTCACCTGTCGACATGCATGTGTCGCCATGTTGGCATTTTGAGTCGTGTGCCGCCCGTCGGCGAGAGCATATTGTATCGTGGCTCGGCCTAATGCTGTGACTAGGTCGGGCCATAAGTTTGTAAAGTTTATCGTAAATATATTTCAGTGTGCTTCGGAAAAAATCTGTGTTATTATACTGCTCCTAATCCTGCCCACCACGCGACGGAGTAACAACCTTTTTGTAAAGAGAGGAGGATGTTAATATGTATTAGTTTTTGTTTTATAAGGTGAGGAAAAAATTACAGAAATATTATGAAAAGATATTGCCAATACAATGCAACTCGTATCAAGATGTTTTAAGCAGTAAAACAAGCTCTTAAAATAATAAATAATTATAATTTATTTGGAAATAAGAGGAAAATTAAAATTAAGAGGAGATTGAATGAATGCAGCTATCCTAAATAGTCATAGATACTCTAATTTTGAAATAATACAAAGATGTCAAATTTCACTAATGTAACCGTCTTTTTCGCTTAAATATGATAATTTAAGTGGAAATGGATTAGGGAACAATATAAAATATATATAAAATATAATCGCTCACTTATATTCATTCGCTGAATTTCAAAATATCCGCTTCTTTATATCAGCATCTTACATTCACCACAAATATAACAACGAGATTCTGTATTTCGTATTGATCAGTTCGAGTTTGACAATTGAATACCTAACCTATGTTTATAAATGACTTTAAATAACTTTAAAAATTACAGACAATGGTAACAATAATAATTTTCTAAGTCGCCTAAACTCTCCGTTAGTTGTATAATGTTGCTTATATATTATCAGGGACTTCCCTAATGCTTGAAGTTCTTACGTCAATCATGTAGGTATATTATCAATTATTCAGTAGGTACAGGGGATTATTTATTTGTCATCTACAAGTAATTCATATTAATTTTAATAATATTAACTCAAACATTATGATCATCGAGTTATAAATATATTTGTAACTTCAATATTCTTGTAATTTTAAAGCTGATAATCAAACACATTTTTTGATACTAAAAATAGAAAAATAATAATAGGGTTTATGATTTGGATAACTCTAAATGTGTTATTATATGTGAAGGAATAATTTATTCTTTCTCTCCTTCCGTTAATCACACTTGACGTGAAAAAAAGCTCCTTGAATTTTCATGTTACTCAGGTTGGACACAGAATATTTAGAGAGTTCTTCAAAAAAATTGATCTTTCTTCTTTTGCCTAATGGTTATGTGATCTTGAAATACGACAGACTGATCAAAGGTATCGAGGGATAACGGGTGCTTTTAGCATGGCTTCAATGTTTTTTTTTTCGTATTTTCGTATGGTCTAAACTTGTGTGTAACAGGCAACCTTTTTTCCTCATTTTTTGGTGTAAAAAAATGAAAATCTTGCTATTTACAATCGTACATTACATCAAAATTAGCTTTAATGCATTATATCGAAATAAGAAAAAACTTTAAGTATTTTTTTATTGTAAAATCAAAAGTATCATCATTCGATTTAGACATTTTTAGCCTAAAGCCAATCACAATACTCACCCTATTCTTTCTCTGAACGCTCTCTCTCCTTCCCCACTCGCTGCAAAGCATAATGCTACACAATAATAACACTACATAATCTATTCTTGATGCGTTTGACGACGGCTGATGCGTCGTGCTGAGGCAACTGACGAGGCATGCATTCAGAGCTCTTGTGACAGAGAGGACGTCAATACGGTAGCCTGGTAAAACAATTAAAAAAGGGAAATAAAAAGGAAAGAATGAAAGGAGAGGAAAAGCTATACAAAAAGCTGGAATAAAATTATCTAATAACTTAAATGGTATAGAAGAAAAACAGTTCAACAACAATACTTCACAAAAATTATGTAAGAGTGCCGAAAAATTGTAATGATTGATTGTTGTCTTACTAAAATATATTCTTTGATTTTCGCTTGTATCCAATCCATTATTATTAAATGTTATCGAAGTGTATTTCAGGTTATTTTTTGACGAATATTAATTATTTAATCAATTAAACTTCTTCTCTTAAAAGCACTGCAGTATTTGTATAAGTATACTTACTGTAGTTTACATCTGCCTATTTAATCGTGATTATTTGCATAGTGCTAACCCCACAAAAAAGTATTAGTTTTTCAGTGCCCAACAATTAAATTAAAAAAATTTTGAACGTTTTTAATAATATTTGAAAATTTCAGTTCATTCTACTTACACCTTCACATCGCTAATCAAACCCGTGGAAAATTCTCCAAGAGCTAATGATTTCACCATCAATCAAGCTTTGGATTGTTTTCCCAACAGAAAATATGTTTCTATCATGTTTTATATCTTAATGAAGAAAATTAACAAGCATGTATAATAGCCTCACGCTTTCGTCTACTACATCTCCTTTACAAACATACTAACTATTGTACTAATGTACGTTATGGTCCTCTGAAAAGCCAAAATCATGTAAGCTGTAATGCTGCAATACATTTTTTTTATGTAAACGCATGCAGGAGAGCACAGCCGGTCAAGACCAATGCACTCTATGACGCTCAGCCAGGGAGGCTGGATGCTGCATGCGGGAAACGTGTGTTGTGTTCGTGTTTGTGTGTGGGTTGGGGAGATTGCAAGTATATATTTATATGTTTCTTGACGAGATCCAGATTGTAGGAAGGAGGAAACACAGACGCTGGAAGAGCATTCCATAGCTTACCGGTGGCATTAAGGAAGGAACTTTGGAAACTGCCAGTTCTTGGTCGACATATATTAACCGTGTTCGGCAAGTGTAAGACGAGTTTGTCGGCTGTGAGTGGGTGCAGGAGGAATTAGTTCTTTAAGTTCCGAAGAGCAGCGACCGTGGTAATAACGGTAGAAAAGACTAAGAGAACCAACCTTACGTATGTATTCCATTGATTGTAGATTAGACGTAAGGGTGTCATTGTTTATCAAACGAATTGCTCTTCTTTGAACTGAGTCAATTAAGTTTAGAAGGTATTTTGGGGCTCCAATCCAAAGGTGACTGCCGTATTCAAGGATAGGTCGGATTTGTCCTTTATATAGAAGAAGAAGTTGTTTATCGTCGAAATACCGACGTGATCTTAAAAGAGTACAAGATTTTTTCATGCAAAATATTTGGTAACCATACTTTTCTTATTGTCTATATGGTTCTGAAGATCGACTGCACCAGTCTGTGAGAGAAGTACTTGCAGAAGGACACCCTGGTGACTGATGAGCTGGTGACACATCGGAGGATCAGCAATTATTGCATGAGCAAGATCGCATTTGACTCTTCGTTCCGACGCACGGTCGTCCATTACGTCTTTTTTGTTTAACGTCCCTCGCACGAGCAATATTAATTAATAGATATATTTTCCCTGCAACGAGTTATTTCAAGCACCAGTACCACAATATACTTAAACCCAAACACTCCTAAATTACTCGTATAATTAAATATTCTCCGTTACACGGGCAATCACTGAAAATAAATAGTTATTATTTTATAGGATTATGCTGGACTTGGAAACCCCATTACATACAATTACAATTATCTACTATAACTCTCGTCGTTAAGGCGTTATGGCGGAGGATCGAAGAGGATGGAGACTCATGCGGGAGGCTTACACGGACGGATACAGGCTGATGGTGATGATCATCTTCAATGACCAATGTCGTATCCGATTAAAATATTATCAAATGGCCAAAATAAAAAAAAATCGCAGCCTTAGACTGAGGTCTATTTGACATCTAACTGATGCACATAGAATCACGGGAAGGCCTTCAGCCACTCTCTAACAAGTAGCTTTTTGCGTGCGTCCAGTAACGGGTCCCCATCTGAGTCTCCAAAAACAGGACGGGACAGGGAGGGTTTTCACCAAGCGGGCCAAAATAAAAGTCTTGCTTATATAATTAATTAAGGCAATATTTAATACATAAAAAAATATAAAATAATTTACAAAACAAAAAAAAAACAAAGTCGTTTGACTTTTTCGATCAATAATTCCTAAAGGAATTCCAAAAAAAAATATTTTGTAAATGAAAGGGATTGGTAGAACCACCCTTAGAACTATATTTATTGTCTACTCATACGAAATTATAATTTTGGGATTTTTCCAATCGCATCACGTTTATTTTATTTTTATTTTATTTTATTAACGGCCTAGGCCAATACATACAGTTTTAAAATAGAAAATACAATAAATGAAATGGTCAAACAGAACAATATAATAGCTAAGACAATACATTTAGACAAAACATGTACATGAGTAAAAAAAACAGAACTAGTACATTAGTAGAGGGATTTGCGAAATGCTGGAAGGTCCACCCCGAAAAAGTCCAAGTCACTAGAGGAGTTAACCAGTCTACACATTCTTAACATAGGAGAATAGAATCCGTAGTTGGTTTTGGATGTCCTTACATGTAGCAGGTCACTGCCTCTAGTGAACCGGGAGGGAACATTGAACGTAATTTCCTGCAATAATGTCGAGTCATCGATTATGGAGTTCATAATTTTAAAAATAAACAGCAAGTCAGTCACTGTTCTACGACTCTCCAATGTAGATACATTAAGTCGCCTCTCTATATCTTCATAGGTTTAAAGAGATTTTCGATTTATTTCTGTCTAAAAATTATGTGTACATTTTTATTTACTTTACATTAGTAAAATCATCATATTTATGTTATTATAATGTACACACAATGCATTTAATTTATGTTTTTCGTTGTATAATTTTCACGAAGACGCATCATTACTCATTAGTTCATCATTCGAAAAAACTGTCAAGCTGTTAAGTTTTTGGCCAGCGTCCAAAACACTCCCGGCGCATGTCCCATTCATTTACGTTTATGCACTTTATAATATGTTGATAATTATTATAGCAGACAATTATTCAAGCGCTTTTTGTCCCTAAGAGAGCCATTACAAGAATACCAAATGATGGGTTCACCGAAAGCTTTTCGTAATGAAATGCAATAAAATAAGTTTATTTATAAGTAACATTGGGATGTCGTTCCCGCCGTACGAACCTTTTTAAATATAGGGTCCACCATCTAACGTTTTTTTTAGTGCTTATTTCGTATATGGTAACACTTAGCTTATGTTTGTTTTGACAGATAATTAGTTTTATCCTTCCGCTGAACGAATATGGTTGTGTATACGCTTGAACAACGCTGGGAAATATTGCGACATTACTTTGGAAATCATGGTAATGTTGCAGAATGTGTGCGAAAATTGCGTAAGGATTTTGGAAGAAGAGAATCGCCGTCAGCTCCGTATGTTCGTTATCTTGTGAAAAAAATGAAAGAAACTGGCATCCTCATGGATAAACCAAAGCGTGAAAAGCCAAAAACAGTGCGTACACCCGAGAATATTGCTGCTGTGGCAGAAAGTGTGCGTGAAGCGCCATCAACATCAATTCACCGTCGTTCTCAACTATTGAACATTTCGAAGACATCATTGAGACGAATTTTGCATTAAGACCTTGGTATGACGCCATACAAAGTCCAATTGGTTCAGGAGTTGAAGCCAACTGACCATCCAATGCGTTTTCGCTTCGCTAAGTGGGCCTGCGATCGACTTACAAAAGATGCCGATTTTGCCAAAAAAATCATCTTTTCAGATGAAGCCCATTTTGATCTTGGCGGGTATGTAAACAAGCAAAATTGTCGCATTTGGGGCACAGAAAACCCGCAAGCATACATTGAAAAGACGTTGCACCCAAAACGTGTCACTGTTTGGTGCGGATTTTGGTCCAGAGGCATAATTGGGCCATTTTTCTTCGAAAATGAGCAAGGAGTGGCCGTTACAGTCAATGTCGATCGTTATCGGGCCATGTTGAACGAATTTTTGTTCACAAAAATTGAAGAGGAGGATATTGGCAACATTTGGTTTCAACAAGACGGCGCTACGTGCCACACAGCCGAAGCTAAATCTTTTCATCTTTGCATCTTTTCAAAAAAAAAAAAGTTATTTGGCGGACCCTTTATAAATGAATGGCAATGGGATTTATGGCTGTTGGGTTTTTGTACGACGATTTGCCTTTTACTGAGAATATATACTACTCAGATGTATTATAATATCTAACTGTGATATATTTTCTAAGAGTAGGTAGATAAGTCTTTTTATTTTTACACGACCGTTTCCTAAGTGGATAATGTGTAATAGCCACAAATTACCACTATTTAGTTATGTCAGCTACAATGATCTTCGACTAGTACTCATAGTTTTGCAACATATGCTCTCCTTCTCAGACAATTCGTTCGTCGACGCATCGGTAACGACGTGGGACGCACTGGACGTCTGATGCACGGAACATTTGGTGCACGGTACAACTGGTGCACTGGATATCTCGCTAAACTAACCTAACCTAACCTTACCTAAGGATTTGTCCAGTGATCGTAGAGTCCGGAAATACATAGGTCTCGTTAAACGAAATAGCTTCGGTTAGATTAGGTAAGGTTAGGTTAGCGAGATATATAGTGCACCAGTTGTCCTGTGTACAAGACGTCCAGTGCGCCGGACGTCGTTACCGATGAGTCGTTGAACGAATTGTCTGGGATCGAAATGCGGCGGAACCGAAGAAATTCTATAGTTAAGATATGAAATACTTATAATAAATAAATTTGTGTTAGGCTTAAAGATAAATCTTATCAAAAAAAAAGGTAAATCTCTAATTACAAGAACCTTTCCTACAATGATTTTCTTCCCATTTAAGAACTTTTTTTTACAATAAAAACGTCAAGGTGATTATTTTTAAGATCAAAACAAGCTACTTGAAACTGAAATTTTAACATGGCGAATTACATGTTTTGCAGCGTTTCTGTTCACACGATTATATAAATAATAATCTTAATAAAAACATGCATTTTCTTTACAGTTATTTATTGCCGCGCCCAGAGAAAAACGCAGGTAGATATTTTAATTTTAGGTGAGTCATACATAAATAGAGAAAAAATGTGCTTATAATAATATTTTGTGGCCCTGCGTGTGGTCGGGTCATAAACTTGGCGCCAATGTAAATCTTTCATAAACGTGTTGCACATAAAACATGACGAGAAAAAATAACATCGACATATCTATAAATCTATATATCTATATATATTACTTTTTATACTAGCTTACTTGGTGTATGATATTGTAAAACATTATTATTCAAAGCTTTGATTAAACTTAATTCTATTTTTCCTTGAATTTTTAATTGCTGTTTAATATTATTAATGTTATTTTTAAATATTTTAACTTCAAATACACTCACACATTTTACAACCCAACAGTACACAGATAAAAATTAATTATTTGTGTACGAAACTTAATTAATTTTAATAAAAATCATTAAGAAACATTGCAAATATGTTGTAAATTAATTATAGGGTATCCTAAAACTAGTATTATTATTTACAATATATGTCTATAAGTATAGATTATATGGGAGTGGCAACCTTTCTTTTTATAAATATTATGAAAAAACAATGCGATACTAAATATAGTCAAAACATTTTTTTTAAATAATCGTATAACATTGTTTAGTCGATAAGTATGATGACTTGTAAAATTGGCAGGAAAAGGGGGTAAATTGGTAAATCTAACAAATGACACTCAAGGCAACTATGAGTCAATAATATTATGCAAATAACATGCAGCGTCCAGCCTCCCTGGCTGAGCGTCATATAGTGCACTGGTCTTGACCGGTTGTGCTCTCCTGCATGCGTTTACATAAAAAAATATATATATAATTTTGATTTATAAAGTGTAGATTCCTAAATTCATTTGACCCATGGCAGCCATTGCAGATACAAACTTACTTGAGGCCCTGAGGAAATTTACCTTTTTAAATTAAAATATTAAAATAAATATTTATTACAATCTTCCTCGGGAAATAAAAGCGATCAGTGATATTAAAATATTGATTGAAAAGGTTAAACAGTACTTTAAAAGATTTACGAACAGAGCCGACGTCACTGCATAACAAATTGAAATAATGAAATGTACTAAAATGTATTATTAATTTATATATACTTTAGACTTAATTCTACGTCTTAAAGTTTTATTTATATAATGTTAGTATTATATCAAAATCATGTAAATGTATAAATGTGTATATGTAAAATTCTGTATAATTATATAAAACTGTAAAATAACATAGATGAATCCCACGCCACACACAAGATCTTATCTGTAAGTGGTGTGGTAAGCGAATCTAAAAAAAAAAGAGATTGGAATGTAAATTACTGTGTAAAATGTATCTTTTTATATTTGATTAAATAAAAAATAAAAAATATAAAATATTAAATTACATATAAATAATAACTAATATAACTTACCTGAGTTAATATTAATTATACAATAAATATTAATTACTCAACAGTTTAAGTATCGTATGCCTATGCCGATACTTAAACTGTTGAGTAATTAATATTTATGAAATATGTCTAATGGGAAAAGTGGCAATGTTCTGTTTTATTTTATTTTGCTTTAAAATTTCACCAAATGATATATTCAACTACGAGAGTATTTTTTTAAATTTCGCTAAGGTATTAAGGAAATAAAACAATTCTAAAAAAATTAAAAAGAAATATAATTATTGAAAAAATAATAACATTCCCTTACTCTCTCAGGTATGAAGCATGTATTTTTTCATAAATCTCTGTATACATAGTCAAAATAGAATAAGTCAAATTAATAAAACAGCACAAAAATACGAGATATTATTAAAAAAGTGATATTTATTTTAAAGAAGTAGGTATAATTCAGAAGGTTATTTTCGGAGCATAGTCGATGGTTCATTATAATCATAAATCTATGATAGTTTGTGTACAGCAACGGTGCGGTGAAGCAACTATTTCTACATTATATATCTACAAATAATGCGCTTTTAAAGCAGTTCTATTAATTTGTGACATTAAATAAACACTCTAGCATCATGTCTATCGAAATAGAATCTGCCGAGTAAGTCACAATCATCCTTAATTCCAAACAAGAAATACTTGTCAACTGTCAAAAATAGACATTATAATATTATGAATATTTATTATTATTTACAGCGTTATCCGCCTCATACAACAATATTTGAAAGAGTCGAATTTAACAAAAACATTGCAGACGCTACAAGTAAGTAAAGTTTATCATTTTTGGCATATTTAAGTTGGACACAACATAACCTCAAAGTTCTTACTTCTTTCAGGAAGAGACGGGCGTGTCTTTAAACACAGTTGACAGCGTTGACGGCTTCTGTGCTGATATCAACAACGGGCACTGGGACACTGTTCTCAAGGCCATCCAGTCACTCAAACTGCCAGATAAGAAGTTGATTGATCTGTATGAGCAAGTTGTGTTGGAGTTGATAGAACTGAGAGAGTTGGGAGCCGCGAGATCACTTCTAAGACAGACAGATCCCATGATTATGCTGAAACAGCAAGAAGCAGAACGCTACCTACATCTTGGTATATATTCAATAATCATTAAAACATCTTACTTACATAGATTTGCGCATTGATTTTGTATAATATGTAGGGAGAGTTACTAAACCTAGGTCATATTTTTCTTGTTACAAATATAAAAATCTTTTTTCGGAAAATATTTGAATAATTTTATTACAAAATTTATTTATTTTTTAGAGGTGTCAAATTTAAAATGACCTTATAATATAGATGAAGAATATTATTCATTTTAATGTTCTGTTTAATCTTTTGAATGCACCTTTTTAATGGATTTGTTAATCAATTTTTGGGCAATTAATATAGACTGTAATATATTTTCTAGTCAACAAGTATAGCAGATATTGCTTTTAGTTTTTAACTCAAATCCAATATATTTTTTATTCAGTTATATAGTAAGTTAATTTTGAACATAATAACAGTAGATTAAATATGTAATATAAGGCTACAAATTCCATATAAAGCTCATGACCGCTATAGGCATCCTACACACTGAACGGGTTTACATTGTTGCTTGTTGTCAGATATACTATTTTACCATTAAAAATACTGTTTTTTAAACAGTGATCATAACTATTTGGCGTCACACCCACTAAATGGGTTAATATTGTAGCTTGTTGTCAGATATACTATTTTACCATTAAAAAAACCATATTTGAATCAGTGATCATAGCTATTTAGACCATATTTTTTTATAACCAATGTCTTTCAGAAAACTTGCTTGCTCGGTCATACTGGGATCCTCGCGAGGCTTATCCCGAGGGTGGCAGCAAGGAGCGGCGACGAGCGGCCATTGCAGCCGCCTTGGCCGGTGAAGTCTCGGTGGTTCCCTCCAGCCGTCTGCTGGCCCTGCTGGGGCAGGCACTCAAGTGGCAACAACATCAGGGACTTCTACCACCTGGTAAGACTATTGGCCATATGTCTTCATCGAACAAATAATATGCTTCCTATTGTCACTGCGATCTCAAAATCTGTATTTTTCATATGAGTGTTAAATTCATTTTTCTTGTGGGTTTTATATATATTTTTCAAAGACAAAGGCTATCCTCTACACTCCCTTGATCAGACCTATCCTATATGCGACAGAAACATGGAATCTTACTAAGCATAATGAAATATAATTAAGTATATTTGAAGTGCGTATCGTACGTCGCATTTAATGACCTGTCTACAATGATAGAAGACAAATACTCCAGCACTGAGTTCTATCAACTGTACAATTACATGAGTTTACTCCATGTTGCTAATATAGATCATGTTTAACAAATGAAGGATGCGAAACGGACAATTGAATAATTTTTATATTGATTAAATTATTAATAATCATTATTATCTTAAATTTCAGGCACAACCATTGATTTGTTCAGAGGAAAGGCAGCTATCAGGGACCAGGAAGACGAGCAGTATCCAACGCAACTATCAAAACTTATCAAATTCGGACAGAAATCTCACGTTGAATGCGCTAGGTGAGTTAACAAATAAATTGCTAAACTATGGTTCTGTAAGTAGAGAATTAATTATTGCGAAAACATTTACATTCATATAACAAACTCACACACTTTTAATATTCTTATATAAAGCAGTTGTATGTTCAAAATATTTCGAATTTAAAATTGTTTAAAATAACATTATATTTTCCACCTGTTTCACATCTCTTCTTGTAATTTCTTTTAGATTCTCCCCTGATGGCCAGTACCTGGTGACAGGCTCCGTGGACGGCTTCATCGAGGTTTGGAACTTCACGACGGGAAAGATCAGGAAGGATCTCAAGTACCAGGCGCAGAACAGCTTTATGATGATGGAGCAGGCCGTGCTCAGCATGAGCTTCAGCCGCGACTCTGACCTGCTGGCCAGCGGGTCTCACGATGGAAAGATCAAAGTTTGTTATTTGATGATTCATTTTTTTTTTTTATGTAAACGCATGCAGGAGGGAACACCCGGTCAAGACCAGTGCACTCTATGACGCTCAGCCAGGGAGGCTGGACGGTGGGTGCAGGAGGAATTAATTCTTTAAGTTCCGAAGAGCAGCGACCATGGTAATAAAATAATAGGAAGCATATGAACTCATGTGAGAAACCTTCGTTCCATAGAAAACGGGCAATGGATGATATTGTGTATTTTTATTTACTTTTAGGTGTGGAAAGTTGCAACAGGACAATGTCAACGTAAGTTTGAACGAGCCCACGTTAAAGGTGTCACCTGCCTCCAGTTCAGCAGAGACAACTCACAAGTCTTATCGGCATCCTTCGATCATACCATCAGGTAAAGTAATTGACTTCATCACCATATAATGAAATATAATTAAGTATATTTATTTATTATTTACTCGAGCGCGGATCTATCATTTGGGCACCCCATGAGTTGAAATATAGCCTCATGTTGGAGAGGGTACAGAAGAAATTTCTGAGATCTTTCTACATGAGGGTATATGGATACTATCCGTGGCTGTATCCAACTAACTTCATACAGGGTATGTTGGGGTCGTATTGAATCCTGAAATTTTGATGAATATCGGTTTGTGTGTCCCCGATAGATATCTGAGAATAAGGAAGCATAGGTTGTTCGCTCTCCTAAGAGTAACACTAACCTGCCAGAGACTATGCCTCTTGGGAGAGGGATCAGACTGTTTAACCAAATCGCCTCGGATGTTGATATATTTCACGTAAGAGAGGCCCAATTCAGACAAGAACTCCAAGAGTTTCTTTGGAGGGATAATTGGTTGGTAACCATAGGGACCTTCTGTTGCTTGTCTTTATTGCTTTGTTCATAGTACTTAATCATAAGTACCTAATTTTGTATATATTGTATTTTTATTGTACTTCAGAAATGCATTGAGTTAAATAATTTGTAATGTTTCTGAAAGGCAAAATAAACAAAATTGAAATTGAAATTGAAATAATATTACAGATCTCATATATATGTTTTGATATCCTCCTCTCAAAGTTGGATATCGATTTACTGGATGACAGGATGCAGGATCAGGTTCACAATAGAAAGAACTTGTTTTTATTTTACAATTCGCGTTTATTTGTCAAACACTTGCTCTGTTGTCACCCGTTATGGCGAACGCCCTTCAGCGCGCGCCATAACGCGAGCTCAACTGACGGCAGAAAAACGCGAATTCAAGATGACAGTGACACCAACATGACATGGGCCAACTGTCATAACAAATAAAATGGTGTATGCAAATGCCGTGCAACATTATACAATTAAAACTAATGTTAGATGTGCATGTCAGGCGAGCGAACAAAAATAAGAGACAAAAGATCGTTTTTCGAGGCTTTACGGCATCAGCCTAAAAGGAGCTATTATATATCAAGTTTATATAATATTGTAATGTATTTTGAGTAATTTATTGTATCAATATTATTTCAGGATTCACGGATTGAAATCTGGAAAAACCTTAAAAGAATTCCGAGGTCACACGTCATTTGTCAATGAGGTCGTCTTCACATCTGATGGACATAATTTATTGAGGTATGTTATATTTTAAAAAAAAAAAAATCTTACCATTTCCAAAATTATTACCAAATGCAATATAGTGGTATGACCATGAATGAACTGAACATGGGCGGAATATTTTTGTGGCACTTTTGTAAAGAAAGAGTCATAGCTCAATGGTCAAAGCGTTTGCTTTGTAAGCCATGGGTTCGATCCCCGACGGAGATTAAAAAAAAAAAGGATTCTTAATTGATTTATAAGCTATATATATAACCGGGGGGATTGGTGTGAATTTGATCCATCACCCGTAAATTGCCTGTCATAGCCTATTAATAAAAATTGGTGGTAGACGAAAGTCGTCCCGTGAAGACCACCCCTTCATAGTAAATTCCTATAATAATAAAGGATGATGCGTGAATCTCACGCTGTAGTCTATGACGTTGGCGGATCAACACTCCACATGCAGCGTTTAGCCATATACACCATGGTAAGCATCATAGAAATCCACATATGTGTTTACATAAAAAAAAAAAAAAATGACGAGTGAATTTACTATTAGTTGATTATGATTTTCAGTGCATCTTCAGACGGAACCGTGAAGGTGTGGTCCGTAAAGTCCACTGAATGCACCAACACATTCCGGCCTCTGGGAGCTGCAGACCTGGCAGTCAATTCTCTTCATCTCGTGCCTAAGAACCCCGACCACTTTGTTGTCTGTAACCGCAGCAACACCGTGGTCATCATGAACATGCAAGGACAGGTATGAAAAAAAAAACAATGAGTAAATGCAGTACTTTTCTTTCATAACTACTTATAAGACATTTATATATTTTTAATATATTTAAAATTTATCTGATATCCGTGTTTTCAGATTGTCCGATCTTTCTCCACGGGTAAGCGCGAGGGTGGTTCACTGATGTAAGCGTGCTTATCACCACGCTGGGAGTTCATCTACTGCGCCGGCGAGGATCTGGTGCTGTACTGCTTCTCCACCAGCTCTGGCAAACTCGAAAGGACCCTCAATGTAACTACCAACACTCTTCGTTTATACATCATTTATTTATTTTTATATATACAAACAGGAGAGTATCTGCAGAGGTCATGTGTCCTTCACATACTCTATGACGCATAACCGGGATGACTGGAAGCTGTGTATGAGAAGGATGTAAACATATGATAGGGAATTGCAGGCGCTATTTAATCTATATCTTGAAGATATTCAGATTGTATATCAGAGGAAACACAGATTCTATGGTGATCTGTGGTGTTTAAGGAGCTTGGGATGCTTTTCATGATGAGTCGACAAATGTCAAATGATAAATAGTTACAGGAGGGATCAATTGAGTTAGTTTGGAGACGCAGTATCCATTAATGAAGCGATAAATTAGGCTGAAATGCTGATTAAATGTCTATTCTGTGGATTAACGAATAGATATTATGGTGAACTTTATCACACGCACTGCTCTTCCTTAAATTGAATCGACCGAATTGGAGAATTAATTTGGGACTCATATTCAAAACTGGCTGCTATATTTGAGTACTGAAAGTTAGAGCACTGTATAGTGTTAGTAATTGCACTTCAATACTATCATACAATATTGTATCTCAGAGTTAATGTGGCTATTTAATTTATAAAAATAATGTTTTACACTTTTTTAATTATATAACTCGTACTTTAATATATTTATATTATTTTTTTATTCCAGGTCCACGAGAAGGCTGTTATTGGACTTTCTCATCATCCGCATCAAAATCTGCTGGCCACATACAGTGAGGACGGTTTGCTTAAGTTGTGGAAGCCATAAACATTTAAAAAAAAAACATTAACTGTCAATTCATGAAAGCATAGAATTTTTATTTACAGTGATTGGAAAATTTTCACCGTTTGAATAAAAGCCATCCTAACCTAGAATTCACTTCAAACGGAAGTCTAACAGAATTTTTAAATGTATAAGAGTTTGTATGATAAAATATTGGTATGTTTACACCTACCTTCTTCTATCGTATATGTTTATTCTACGCTCTTAAATTTAAACTAAGTATGTAAATCTTCCAATCTTATATTGAATCAAATTATATTTTATATTTTTAAATAATTTGTGGACTTATTTAATAATTAAACTTTTGCTTACAAATTTGCAAACTATGCACATTTATGTATGAAATTTTTCTACGTGAATTTTCATGATAAAAATAGGTATGTGTAAACATGCCATTGTAATATAAAACATTTTTATAGTTTTTATAACAATTAAAATATTCATATGCAACCGGTTTTGTTTTGTCAATTTTATTAGGTAAATAACTCAAATATAATATATAAAGCACCTTTTTGTAATGTTACATTGCTGAAATTCTAAAAGCAAAAAAAAAACATTAAAATCATTCCTTCACACAAAAAAAAATGCATTTTAAATACAATCTGCAAAAAATATATTTATTGACTTTTCAATTGCTGGAAAGAGGCACATCTACACAAGAATATATATATCTATATAGTTGAGCCCTGTGTATATAGTATCTCAGGATATTTATATTGTCATGACAACACTGTTTGAAGAGAGATATAACTATCTTCTTCTTCGTAGTATCAATCCGGTGGCTTGGTTTGCATCAACAGAACCTTGCATCTCAATCTCCACTTTTTTCGATCTTCTGCAACTTTTTAGCTCAACATAAGAGCTGCAACTCATGTCCTCGAACACTTGCTGCAAATACTCCCGTCTAGGGCGCCCTCTGCAGTTTCTACCCTCAACCATCCCTTCCACAATGCTCTTTTGTTTCCTTTTGGACATTTTCAAGTGATATTGTGGCAGCTTATTCTTTGTAAAGTGAAAATATATATGAGTCTTCATTCCTTGTACTTAACTCTAATTTCTTTCATTACATTGAAGAGCTTTTCCCAATACACTTTATCAAATGCTTTTTAAATGTCCACGAAGGCAATATATGTATTTTAGTTTACTTTTAGCCTTTTTTCTAAGACCAAACGCAGAGATAGGATTGCTATACAGATCTTGAATTCAGTATAACTGTGTCTCTTTCCAATAGTTGATAATTACATCATAGCAGAGATATAAGTATTATTTTTGACTTGAATTTTTATTTATTTCAAGTGATATTTTTAAGAAAAATCAACTTTATATAATGAAGCCGGTTTTTAAAAAACAGCATTAACAAAAATAATACTTATTTATATTGTCTCCAAAATGTATTGTTTCTTTTATTATTATTTTTAATAAGAAAGTTCTACAATATGATAAATATATAATATTATGGGAGCATCTACACATCTGATGTTTGGTAAGTATTCAAATATTCACGATTCTTGATCATTTTCATATGTAAGTTATTTCTAGTGTTTCTATGATATAATAAATTCAGTGAATCATCCGTAAATAATGTGTGAATTAATTTTTACAAAATAAAATAATAAATAAGACAATAAACCTTTTTTATTTTATATATTTCATCAACAAATACAAAATCAAATTCCTTTAAATGTCTGAAAGTGCTTACTTTTAATTTAGTAGTAAAGTAGTCTTTTTTATTTTACTTTATTTACGTTTACATGGTGTACTTTTTATGGAAACATATAATAAAGAATACTAACAGACAGTGATATAAAAATCTATCTGAATTATATGTTGCTTGCTGCTTTTGAGGATGGTCAAAAGCGGCAATTATTTTTCTATTGACTTTCTCATAAGTTTTAATTGATTATTTGATAAAACTTATTTATAAACAAATTTTTTGCATTAGCTTTTTGTTATCGATGCCAATTCGGTGAATTTATTGTTTAAATTATGCCAAAACTATAGATAAAAATACATTTCAAGTAACCAATATGTCTCAGTTGACATCTATAGTTATTTATTTGAATCAAATATATTTTATATTCAGTAATATTTTCAGCTAATTTTGAATATTACAACTAAGGATTTAAAACCCCATGCAAAGTTCATGACTGCAAAAGAGGTCACTTGAAGTGAAGTGGTTAAATATTAACAATGCAATTGCCATAGTGAATATGATTAGTCTAAACAAAAAAAAACATTTTATTCATGAAAAATTATTCAGTTTTTTTACTTCAAATACAACCTTTTCCAATTCAAAAGCTACCTTTTCATTTAAAAATCAAACATTTTCATTTTAAAAGAAACTTTTATCATTTCAAAGAAAACATTTTTCATTTCTTATTAAAATGGAAAAGGTTGTGTTTGAAGTAAAAAAAAGTGCATTCGAGATTTTCACTGATGAACAAAACCACTTTTTAAAATTATAATTAATTATTACCAAATTGAAATCATAATTAGCGGTAATAAATACAATATTCGCACAATATGTTACATATTTACTTTAAATATGACTAGACAGTATATACAACTTAGTAATTAATTTTTATTAGAATATTTCACATTATTTTTGGTAATAATCAAATTGTTTAAAAATAAATCTTAAGCTTGTAAACTTTATCATGCAATTACAGTTATATTTTATTCAAGAATATGATATAACTAATATGCCACAATTTTTGTTTAGATAATGCAAAATATTCAATCCTATTGACACACACTCGATGCTCTTTTTGCATTTGCAATTCTAATATTTTATGCCATAAAAATGATACATTGGTTTTGTAATTTAAACCATTATTATTTGGACACCATAAAAAAAGCAAAAAGAGAATCAGGTATATAAATAACTCCTATGTAATAAGCCAAAATTATAATAAATATTTTTTTCATGGACAATTCAATTTAGGCAACAAAATATAAATGACACCATTTTTAATTACAATATTTTATGATACATCTTAGCATGTAATAGTAAATATTTGTAATATATTTTAAATGTTTGAAAGAAATGAGAAGTATAAAAGCATTTTTAAACTAAAATATCATACATAAATATGAGAGGAAATTAAAAAAAATATGCTTTTTATACAATTTCACTAAGAATTTAATTGAATTACAACTTTTAAGCATTTTATTGAAATCTTAACCACCCAGAAAAAAAACTCTAGTATTGTAACATTATTTATTTAAAATGGCGATCATGTAGTTTTAATTAACCCCTTGTGTGATTTGCCCGAATGCAATTCGGGTAGGTAATTTTCTGACACAGTGATTTTCCCGAACTGGATTCGGGCACATAATACACGAAACATTTTATAGTGATTTGCCGGAATCCAGCACGGGTCATTCCCCCACCAGTCTCTCTAGACTGGTGGGGGAATGACCTGTGCTGGATTCCGCATCGGAAGGATGCGAGTGGCAAAAAAAGAAGAAAAAAGAGGGCTTTATTTGACCCACTTTTTTCCAAGAGGTTGACCACAGTGGTTAACGTGTTTTCTGAAAGTTTATTTTATTAATATTTCATTAAAGACTCCGAGTCTGGTGTTAAATAATGATAGGATGCTGTGTTTTACAAATAATTAAATTTGTATTTTTCTGTAAAGGTTACATATGTAGATGACAAATACATAAGAAATATTGCACCATGTAGAATTTTAAATCTCAAAGTCAAGTGTCGTTCACCATATTAGTCATATTTACTGGTTGCTAATTCAATATACATATGTATAGCAATAAAGTGTTCTGAAGACGTGTGGAAACTATGGCGATTTATCGATCTCGGGAAATGGCGGAATAACTTTTTTTACGCCATTAAAATATTGGTGCGAGAGCGCCGACCGGGCTGAAATCCTCTGGCTCGGATCGTAGATGACTAATTTCTGAAATAAAAATAGATTCTGATTATTAATACGTCGATGGCTATTTCTTATTACCGGTGTTGTCATCCTATTGAGGTCGCCATGATTGAAGTTATTATGATAGGGGTTGCCTATAAATATTAGCAAGTGAAGGTGAATAAAGACATTTAGTATGTGAAAAGTAATTACGGTTAACCTATCATGCACACCTTTTTAAGTAGTAACGGATTTTTTTCTATAGTGTTTGTGACAATTTCTCATTTACCAGTTCCTTCTATTATAATTTTAAATTAATTTAAATTAAAAATTTAATAAATTAAAAAAAAATCTTTATGATTAACATTTATTTTAAATGATTACATGTTTCGGTTTATATATTTTTAGTTTCTTCTATGTTGTTATTTTAGGTTGAGCCGACTTTTATGACTGAGTAGTCGAAGCTTCGGAAGCATCGAACTAATCATCCAATCTTATGAAACGTCATAGAAGGGTTGACTGTACAATAACTGAATATATTCTTAAAAAATCCAGAAGAGAGGTATAGTCACTAATAAAAGTTTTATTGATAGTTCAAACTTGTATATTATCACATCTATATGAATAAAAATGAATGTCTGTATGTGTCTTTTATACATTCCTACACCGTTCATCCGATCAATATGAAACTTTCAGGAAATATTGCTTTTAGGACTGAGAAGAGAATATGGTACTTAATTTTTTATTTAATTACAAAAAATAATTTAATATTTATAAAAATAGTGTTTTCATACAAGATGTATACAGAGTAAAACATGAGTAATACAGAACAGCCATTTTTTTGAATTTTCAAATATTCTAATTTTATTCATATTTATTGCTGTTCTGAAATCTTATGAATATACGAAAACTTTCTGATTTATTTTTGTAAACGCACCAGATAGAAAAACAAAAAAAGATTGTATCCATAAACACTCCAATAAAAAAAAACATATACGGCCGATTTACACCCTGTCGAATTTAGGTAACAAAAACATAATCTAAGCTTATCGCTTCTGATTGGATCCGGCCTCGCCTCAAGTCCGACTTATCCAATCGAAAGCCGAGAGGCTGCCGACAAGGACTTTCCATAAACTCTCGGTTTACTTTTATGAGTGGCTTTGCAACGCATGCCTGGTACACGCTAGTATATAATTAAATAAATCTCGTAACTTGTCCACAAAAGATCAACATATTAATATAGTATTGAACCTTACTTACTTGGAAGTGGAGGATAATGTATTGATTTATTTAAATATAAATCAACACATAAATATTGTTTTCTTTGTTTGTCTTCAAATATTTTATTTATTAATTTAAACGTTTTTAAAAATTTACCTTGAATAAGTCCACGGCATTATCTTCGAGTGTCGGCAGGATGGCCTGCAGTGGTTTGGCGTGCCAGCGCGGGAACATGGGCTTGTAGTCGGGCAGCTGGGAGATGCCCGGCCAGGAAGTCTCATCTGGGGTGCCAAATGTGCGAAAGATCCGGAACAGCTGGTCAATCTCACTGTCGCCGGGAAACAGGGTGTGCCTCAGAAGCTGATGAAACAAGTTTAATTATCATATAAATACAGATAGTCCCCGACTTACGATCGTTTGAATTTTTTTTAGAATTTTAATATCCATAGAGCAATTAAAAATATGGGAAAGAGATGGCAAGAGGTCACATCATTTGCATGTATGGAATATAGAATTTAGAAAAATCTTAAGGCTTTAAAAATATAACTCACATTACGAACCACATTATAGAGCTTTGTCATTCATATTGTCTTCCCAGGCAAATTATTTTTGTAAAAATATTCCAAAAAAAACTATTATTATTTTCATTTGCTTTGAAGCATTCATTTTTTTTTAACCCTTCGAAGTGTATTTTTCCTATAATATTTTTTTAAATAATATAAAAAACGAAAATAAATATTATTTAGTACAATTTATATAATTCATTTTACGATACGATGTTTTCAATAATCCATAATCTATAACACAAAATACTTATAAATGTAAAACATAAGATTTCATCAAAGAGGCTAAAAGAATAACAAGCGTCTTTATTGAAATGTAAATAGAACGAAATTAATAAATTGAAAAAGCATTTGATAAAGTAGATTGGGAGAGGCTCTTCGATGTAATGAAAGAAATTGGAGTCAAATACAAGGAACGAAGACTCATATTTTCACTTTACAAAGAAGAAGCTGCCATAATATCACTTGGAAATGTCCAAAAGGAAGCAAAAATACGCCACGGTGTGAGACAAGGATGCTCTCTGTCGCCTGTTCTCTTCAACGTATACATACAAAATGCAATTAATAACATCAGGGAAAAAATGGGCCATAGAGAGGGGGTTAAAATACATGGCCAAAAGATTGATATGATAAGGTTTGCTGACGACATTGCTCTGATTGCTGAAACTGAAGATGAACTCACGGAAGCGCTGACATCCATGGAAAACATATTTAATTCCAACTACAATATGAAGATAAACAGAACAAAAACCAAAGTCATGAGAGTAAGCCGCAATGACCAGCAGAAAATTAACATATCAATGCTAGGAGTACCCTTAAAAGATGCAAAAGAATTTTGTATACCTTGGAAGTACGATCACCTGGGATGGCAGAACAAAAAGAGAAGTCAACAGTCGAATACATCAAGCAAGGCTAGCTTTCAATAAAAAAGCCAAAATCCTTGAGTCAAAGAATATTTCTTTAGGGCTCCGCAAGCAACTTGCCAAAACACTTGTTTGGAGCATCTTAATGTACGGCTGTGAGACATGGTGCTTATCTGAAAGTGATAAAAAAAGACTAGATGCCTTTGAGATGTGGTCGTACAGAAGAATTCTCGGAATTTCCTGGAGAGACCACGTCACGAACAATGAGGTTCTCAGAATAATCAAGGAAGATAGGCAACTAATAAGAACCATCTCAGAGAGGCGAGCCCGATGGATTGGTCACATCATGCGCCACGATGGTCTTCTGCACGATATTGTGGAGGGGATGGTTGAGGGTAGAAACTGAAGAGGGCACCCTAGACGGGAGTATTTGCAGCAAGTATTCGAGGACATGAATTGTAGCGCTTATGCTGAGCTGAAAAGGGTTGCAGAGGACCGAGAGGAATGGAGATCGAGATGCAAGATTCTGTTGCTGCAAACCAATCCACCGGATTGATACTACGAAGAAGAAAAATAGAACGAAAACCGGTTTAGAAACCCTGATTTTTTTTCTTGCAATATCAAAAATCGTGATATTATACAAAACACGTATTTGCGTGAACGCCGAAAATCTAACGACGATTTTAAAATGATCATATGGGAGCGGTTCAGGAAACACACCTTTTTGCGTGAGCATTATTCGTATGAACGACGGGGAATTGTTTAATATCTACTTACTTTGCATGAAATTTGACTTACGACCAGTCCAGGAATATATCTCGATTTTAAGTCGAGAAAAACCTGGATCATCATTTATTATCAACATGAAATACTTGTATTAAAAATGGTCTAGAAGGAACTGGTAGTCAACCACTACACAATTAATAGTGATTAGTTATGAAAAAATATATAAATATAATTATTGACCATTTCTGCAAAGATGCAACCCAAGCTCCATACATCGACGGCGGTGCTGTAGAACTTGGACCCCAGTAAGATCTCGGGCGCCCGGTACCACAGAGTGACTACTTCATGTGTGTAGATCCTCACGGGGATACCAAACGCTCGGGCCAGGCCAAAGTCGGCGAGCTTGATGTTCCCCTCCAGATCCACAAGAAGGTTTTGAGGCTTCAAGTCTCGGTGCAGGATGCGATGCGAGTGGCAAAAGGCTATGCCCTGGAGCAGCTGATTAACGTAACTCTGAAACATCAAAAGATTGGATTTTAAAAGTAATTTACAAACACATACAGGAGAATACCGACAAAAGTTGATAATGATAATGGAGTCACATCTGTGGAATCTATAACGCTTAACATGGTGCATGTGGCTAAGCGCTGTATGTGGAGTGTTGATCTGCCAACGTAATAGACTACAGCCTGAATTATATGAATCATACTTATTATTACAGGAATTTACTATGAATCGGTGGTCTTCACGGGAAGACTTTCGTCTACCACCAATTTTTATTAATAGGCTATGACTGGAATTTTACGGGTAAGGGATCAAATTCACACCAACCGGGAGTATTTCAGAGCTCAGAAATCGATTGAAAAACCCTTTTTTTAAATCTCCGACGGGGATCGAACCTAGATCTTTGGCTTGCAAAGCAAACGCTTTGACTATTGAGCTGTGCCCGCCGGCAAAACTCCATATTTTTTATGATTTGATAATAATTTGTCTCCATAATTTGTTCAAATGAAAAATGACATATTTATTATAAATAATAATTAAGAAATATATTAACCTTTACAAGTTCGGAGGTCAGGGGGTCCTCACAATCTCCATGTATTTCTTGAGGTCCATGCGTAGATGCTCAAAGACCAGGTAGAGTTTCTTCTCAGCCGGGATGACATCGATAAGTTGGATGATACCGGGATGGTTTAACTCCTTGAGAAGAGAAATCTCACGAATGGCAGTTGATGGAACACCTTCTAGTTCACTTTATTACAAAAACCACAGCAAAATATGAGATTTTTTTATTTCACTACATACCATTTCATAATATATGGCTGCTATAAACTTCCAGAAAACTTCCCCTTCTAATTAATTTAAATTGCACCATGTCTGGGCATTCCCAAGTTTCACTGAATATATTATACAGTCAGAAAGGTAATTTAGGATGATGCGAATCTATGGAAGTTATGTTTATAGTTGACATGTGCCTAAATTCAGGGATCGTTGTTGCAAAAGATCAAAAACAAATACAAAAGAGTTTATTTTAAATATTCACAAAATTAAAAAATAATAAAATAAAGAGTGAACTTGACAAACATTTGAGATTTTTTTATAAATAATTAAATAGAATAATGCTTCATCTAAGTACCAGAAATAATGCAATAATAAAATACCAAAACAATAATAATATTTAACTATAAATGAGAAAATCATCAGAAAATAATATTGTTGGCAAAAAAAAGTTTTTGGAATAAGTATTTTTTTGAAATCATTACTTTTATTTAAAAAGTATATATTAAACTGTTTACATAAATTTACTAACTGATTTATATAAATAATTGACACTAACTAATTTCGCACAGAACACTTCTTCTGACCATTTGTAAATCAATATGTTAAGGACATTCAATTTACATTCATATAATTTAAATTAACTGATAAGATACTGGAATAATACCTGAACATATTCTGGATCATGTCTTAGAAACAAAGTATTCTAAAACGATATTTTCACATTAAAAGAATGTTTATAATACTTTATGATGGACGTGTAACGTATTTTGTTTCTAATACTTGATTGAGAGTTTGTATTGTTGAAGATAATATGTTACGAAAGTGATAGGAAAGTGACAGCTTCAAAATTATTTTCGCGCCAAAACAACTTACTTGTCCAATCTTATTTTCTTGAGTGCTATACAGCGGCCCGTATTCTTATCGTGGGCCCGGTAAACGATACCATAAGTTCCCTCACCGATCTTCTCAGATATGGAGTAATTTTCCATCTCACATTAATATATAATTAAATATTAAATTATTAAAGATAAGTTATAGTAAAGATTTTACTGAAGTCGTTGACTCGTTTGAGTCTTGGATTATGATATAAAGATATGTGACTCTGACTTCAGTTTGTTTACATTAAAGTAGTTTTCAATATAACCGCAGAGCGCTGCAAGTATTATTCATAATAATAAATTTGTTATTGATTTACCCAGATAACTATATATTTTCTTAAATTAAAATGAATATGAATATTTTAAACTTAAGCTTGTGGCTTTTGAATTATTATATATATATTTATTTCTTTCGAATATAGGTATGTATATTTTTGTATAGAATTTCAGTATGGCATCACAAAATTTTCCCGATTTACCTAATCGCTTAATAATTTTGAGGTTATTATTAACTGTCAGACGTTTCATAGAAATCAAATAAAATTTATCATTTAATGTAAATACTTTATTGAATGAAGTGTAGTTTGTGTTTATTATGGCATTGCGCTTAGGCATATTTCAAACCAAAATAATCAATTTCAGCGTGCGTAGATCCATAATGACTTCCAATGCTCGCATACAGAAAGTTATGGAGGACATGCAGACGAATCCTTACTATGAGAAGTATGCCAAGAAAATAGCCACACTTCAAAAAACCTCTCCTGAAGAATTTATGGAGAGAATAGAGAAGAAAGAGAAATCCCAAGTAATACCCGAAAGCGAGGAATCAGCCGAACGGTTAGTATATTGTTAGACTATTTATTTTATGGCCATCATCTTCAGCCACTGACTCAATCCTTTGGAGAAGATAATGGTTTCTCAAAAATATAATATCTGATAATAATGTTAATGATGTTAAAGTATTAATTATATTTAAACATAATCACAATCCCCAGGACCTTGATTTAATCTTAAAAAATAATAAGAAGTTAATAAATGTGTTATATTTTAAGGAGATACGCATCCGTTCTGAAGCCAAAAGAACCTCTGAAGGCTCCTGCCGGGCCATCAAAGAAAGGCCTCGAAGATATTTTCAAGGTGGAATTGGTCAGAGACAAAACTGCTGACGAGATCATAGAAATATGGCAAAAATACCATGTGCATAAAGACTCAATTGCGGCAGCCATTCCCAAAGATATATACAGCAAAATGGCAGAGAGGATCAACAAATACCCAGCATTTTTATTCCCCCTTCCGAGAAGCCAAGGATATGAATTTATTACCTGTCAAGCTATAGGAAATGAAGTGCATTTTACAACGCTTTTGTGTTACCAGGTAATTTTATTGAATGCTTTCATACATCTAGATTATTAATGTTGGACATAAAAGAGTTTTTTTTTATTAAATTTTATATCGATCTGAACCTACGCTGAAAAAATAAGATATTGTTAGGAACCTTACGTTAACCCTTTTGCATCGGTTGTCGGCATATGCCGTCATAAGATTCCCCGACCGTTGACATTGTTTGACGTGATATATCGTTTTGCTACTTTCTTAGAATAGTTTTTTATGCATCATCTGATAGCTAAAGGATACAAGAACCAATGTGATATATGAAAATAGACCAGATAAGTACATTTATGCTTCAAATACTAGTTTTATAATCTACAGTTTAATTTGTATTCAAACCGAGCCGTAATGAAAGGGTTAATGAAATGTAAAGGAAGAAACTATTACATTTCTTGTGATCTGGTAAGCTTGGTTATTTTTGCTCTCACATTTTTAATTTTCATGAATTATTTTATTTTCTTTTAATAAGCTGAGATTTGTTGATTAGAGGAATGTCATATAAGACGATGTTTGCTGTGAATTTGTGTGTGTATCAGTTGATAAATCTACTATTTTTTATTATTCTCAAAACAAACAAAAAGACTACTTTATTATTTTTAATTTGGCAATATTGATTAATAACATGTGGAATTAATTATTGCAGGTCCATAAGGAGAATGCCCCAGAGTGTCTCACAATGATCCATTACAGTGAATTTGCACAAGACAAAGGAATTGTTCTAATGAGAGGAGAATTTGATAAGGTACATAATGATTCATCGTTATAAAATGGATTGCAATATTATAAATAAACATATTTACAATCAAGGTGCAGGCCTTTTGTAAGATTATTTCCAACCCTTTCTAGAGTATATTTTTTGTATATATTCTACTTGTATGTTCTATATAATTTTAAAATAAAGCTATTTGTATTAAATATTTTTATTTTTTCAGGATGTCATAAATGCTCAAGAAGCCCAATGTCTTGCAAATCAATTCCAACTCTACTATGGACAAGATCACCCTAATAAATTAGCACTGTTAGACACATTTACAAAGAAACCTGATAACTTCAAACACATGGACCTTGTTTTAGAACTAGAAAATTTAAACATTACATAAATTTATTGAGAATAAGTTATATTTCACTTAAAATATTGATAATAATACCTAAATCTTAAACGCATTAAAAAAATTAATGAAGAAATAGATTTCAATCAATATATTTATAGTAAAGTTAGTTAAAATGCAAAAGTATTCATGTAACTGATATTTTTGTGGAGATTCTTCAGTTGTGTATCATGCTTAATGAAATAGATGCATAAATAAATATTTGCTTGTAAGATTTTATCTTTTTTGTATATACTCGTAATATAGTATGCATATTGTTTTGTTATATTTCGTATTTTATTATTCATAAATAAAAAAATAGTGGTTGTCCAATACTTATTTATTGTTATTAATTTAGTTATTTTAGAGTATAAATAGTATTTCAAATAATATTATATTAACATTGATAAGTGAATTAAAATTATATTTTTAAAATTATAATAATTGAAAATAAATAATTGATAATGAGTGACGTATTCAATGGAGTAATATATTTATTGTATATATTTTAGTTGGAATCTAATAAAGTAGGCTTACATAGTATATAATTTTATAAGTTTTTTGGTACAATACTATTTGTAAATTAATTAATTACTTATAGTTAATGACTCATTGTCATGATGATCAATTTTTATTTAATAATTCTGAATTTCAATAATTTTATTCATCTTTTTAAATTTCTACATTTCTGATTTAAAATTTATAAAATATTTTTACAAGGTTAAGAGTAAAACAGTATTAGCTCTCAGCAATATATATTAAGTTGAAGAAGAATTATAATAGCATTAAATCACACACAATAAAATTCTTATCGAGTTGACCATATCAATCCAAAACAATTCTCATACATATATGTTATAATTTGAGAGAATTGTGCGAAATAAGCATATTTTGTTCTACTTTCTGTTTAGAACAAAATTCTTTTTGATGGTACGGTAATAAAATGTGAGTTACTTGCTCTAAATCATCCTTAATTAATACAAATAATATTAGAATTAATTATCGCATTTAATTAATTCTGATCATCACAACAGAGGCAAGTACAATTATTACAAAAAATACATTTTTTAATTATAACACATTTTCCTTGGATAATAAACAGCAGTGGGAGTTTCATCTTGCACGCTTTGAGATTTGGAATCATAAATGTGAGACAGATTTCTGGAATGATCGCTGTCCTGCGATAACTCTGTAAAGAGACTCCAACACATTTTAGTCGGATCTTGACATTGTTTATTGGATCTCTTTAATAATCCTTCATTACCTGAACGCTTATGATTAAATGCATTATTTGAACATTTGTTATAACTGCTGAAAGAGCTTTCAGAATCAGAATCCTCGGCGGTCATATCGGCATCAGAAGAATAAACATTGTTGTTCGGTTTAAAACGTTTGAATACTCGATCATATTCTTCTATGTTAGATTCCACTGTGTTTCTTTTATTTTCTTTAATTTGTTTCAGATACAGTAAAGGATTCAGCAGTACCGAGTTTTCAGTGACTTTTTTCACAGCAATTTCTGTCGAATTCATTGATTTGATTTTTGTTTTATTATTAATGTGTTTTTGTGCTGTACTATTCGGTGAAGGAACATTAATCAGTCGACTCATTTTAAACACGGACTGCAAATATGCTTTAACATTGATACTCGAATCGGTCTTTTTATAGGGCAAATATTTGCTGACTTCTATTGGGATACCGATAACAAACTCATTATACAGCTTATAATAATCAGTGACTTGTTTTATATTGCTCGGTATACTTGAACGTTTATTCAGTATGCCGATTTCTATTTTGGATGTAGTTGCTTTCAATTTTAAGCAATTAAGTTGAGACTTTTTGGATGACATGGTTACAGAACTTAAATTTTCTGCTAGGTTATTTAATTTTGTTTTAGAATTGGATGCTGGAGTCAAAGACTCAACGGAAAGAATTTTAATATCTTCCAATAAGTACAAATCATTGTCACTCACATTTTTTATTTTATTATCAGTAATCATTGGTAAATCTGTGGAATTGTAAGTATGTTTTGTGTAATTTTCGCTATTTACTTGATTTATTATGTTGGTTTTCTTATTAACTGGTTTTCCATTGGCAAGATCGATAATTTTATACAAATTTTCATTTGATCTAGCTTCAAATTCTTCCGTTAGACCGACACGAGAAACTGTTTCAGATCTGGCTCCCTTGGCAAATATTCCATGTTTTATTGTAATTCGTTTTTTTGTGATTTTATTACAATTTTGAATATTATCTAACATAAGGTCATTCCTTAAAGACCCATATAATTTATTATTGGTTAATGATTCCTTATTATTGATATTTAATTTCGTTTTCTTCCTTTGCTTGTTACGACAATTTTTAGTTTTTCTTTTGCGTACTTTGCAGTATCTTTTTTCAGGAGAAAACATAATGTTTTTATTTGATTAACTATTTGGCATAAAATCAACAAGTCAAAACTCGATTATGGAATATATATTTTTTTCTTTTTTGATAACTTCAAACGCAGCGCTTACAGGAGTGCTACCAACTGTTAAAATATTTACAGATTAAAAATACCTAAAAGCTGAGTGCAATTGAATGTTTTTATTTAAAAATAAAAGCAATGGATTATGTTATAGATAAAAACATACAATATTGAATGTATTAAAAATACAAGTATGTAATGCAATACTGTATGAAATTAAAACAATTACAACAACGAACTTTTAAGTAAATAATCGTCGTAATCGTGCTAGTATACTAACCATGAAAGTTAGATTATAAATAATATATTTACGAGTCTATCTCTAGAATAATTTGTGTTTTACTTGCAATCACCTATTATTTATAAAATAATTTGCATTTATTTGCAAATACCTATTCTTAATAAAATATATTTTATTTTATTCGAAAATACTTATTATGATAGGTGGAAAATAAGCGCTGTGATTTTAGTGCGCGCTTTGAAACTAGTAAGCGCTTGGCTCCCGTCAATATTAGTAGCTCGTTTGGTCGCTCTTTAGTTTCAATACATTTGTTTTTTATTTCCACCTATAGTTACCTATCCATATTTTGTTTCATAAAAGGATTTATAAATTTAGGAATACTTACAGCATATGAAAAGTAGGAAATTTGCGACACTGCTGTGTTTTTTTTTATTCTTTGCCCATTTTGCCATACAAATGAAACTTGCTAGCAAGCTCAGCTTCTTCCTATATATTTTTTTATACCACTGTTTTCATTTTCTAATCATTTTTAATACAACTCAGTAATGTACCTAATTTTTTAAATTAATTATCGGTCTTTTTTTTCAATTTGTTTTTTTTATTTTCATTTTATTTATTCATATTTTTTATGAGAAATTGTCATTTTTTAATACCTACCACTTCAATAATATAAGTCTATGGTGATAAGATTGCAGAGTACACAGCTTCGAGTGGAGTTCATTTCTCGTAATTATGGAGAGCTGTCAAACGTGTTCGTGATTATTGAAAGAAATTCCCACTTATTACAATTAATACAATTCTAGAAAAATACGTCCTCAGCATAAATACTACATGATGCTGTACATCTCAAGAAACATGTCGAAAGTTCACTCGCTTTAAAAAACATTGTGAGGTTGGTGAATACAAATCTTATAAGTCAAAATTAAATGCTATTTTACAGACATTATTTTTGATTGAATATTCACTTATAATTGATATATATCTTCTTTAATTGTAAGTAGTATTTCTTAACTATCTAACGACATGTTTGTTTTTCAGTACTAATTGATACCACTATGTTTTTAATTCAATCTTCACAGCCAACTGATATTTATCACCATCATAGAATCAATATATTTTGTTAATACTTTATTCATTATCCTTAATTTTTCTCATATCACAACGAAATTTGAACACATTTTTCTCAAATTATCTTTGTTATTACTTTGATGTCAAGGGGCTTTAATTTTGTTATTTTCTTGGTCCTATATTGCTCTAAATATATATTGATTTCAAATATAAGGATACTAGTATTTTTCCTTTTCCTTTTAATGGTGAGAAAGATTACCATAATTTTAACAAGTTTGTTACAATAAACCCTCTATCTGGAGCTGGTTGTCTAGTTGATGTATCCCTGTAGTTTTTTTTTGTTAAACTGACAATCATGCCTACACTGACCAGCTTATGTAAACAGATCATGTTGTGTAAACTGATCATCATATTTTCAGTCATCTGAAATATTCATAACCAGTATTGAATCTCTTAACATAAGTTTCAGTTGTGGTTCGCTACGTGGCAGTCACTTAGTGACAGTAACATAGCCACAACTCCAGCATTCCATGACAAATGTGCCACAGTTGTTGCACAGTTGACCATTGAAGATAAACAACATTGGACGTGGAACATACATGGATGGTGACCGCTTAAGTTCACCTCGTGTCACTAGTTGGGTCGAGCCCCTCTTTATGACTAAACTGTCATTAAGCTTGGGACAAGGCGTGGGTAGTGGCAGCGGACAAAACGGTATAGCGGAAATTTGAGGTAGCTATATGTTCCAACTATGGAACGAAAATAGAACAAATATATAATTTCAACCTTTCATAACAGTTTATGTACATGAGTTGACTTTTTGTACCCCTTTGATGTGCTCCATATCTCTTTATTTTTATTTCATGTTAGTTTACTCAAACAAAAAAATAAAATATGATTCACTTTTTAAGATTGAATCTATGCAATTGTGTATGTGTGTGCTTCTTGTTCAAAAGGCTGTATTATTTGTCAAATTAGTGCCTAACATAATGTAAAATACTCATGTTAGCCCAAAGGAAAAGAAAAACTGGCAAGAACCTTGACTGGCGGACCTGGAAATCCCTGAACACAATAAGAACCAAAGTCGTTACAACAAAGGAAAACCTCGAGCGGTGGGAAATGCTTCGGCAGGTAGAGTCACTGCTGTGTGACTGTGAAGACCTGCAAACCGTCTCACACCTAAGATCCTGCCCCATGTGCCGGACTAGCTGCGCTTCCCAATACCTAATGCTGGGCAGCACATGGGCTATCGATGTTGTATGATATTGGGCCGAAACAATTTGACGACGCTGACACGAAGAAGAAGATATTTGTGCAACCGGGTTACACACAATTATTTGCCTACAACTAGGTTTGATTGGTAGTTATTAAATAATTCAATGCGATGTCTTGTTATTCCAGGCATGGGTTAGCAGCGCCCGCTATGTTGGAGTCGGAGGTTGGGCAGTGCGATTCGGTGCTGCTGAGCCCCCTCTCCGAGGACGCCTTCATTCACAACATCCACATCCGCTTCAAGAGGGATATCATCTATGTATGTCATCATAACACAAAAATACCCAAGAAGAAATATGAATTGATATCGCAGGCTTAAAATGCAAACTCCATCAGTCTAGTCATTATCCAAATTTGATTATATATATGTCGGTCGGTGTTGTTTGTCATTTTCAACGTGTTACGACCCTGACTGTCACAACTATCTAGTATCAAATGCTTTATTAATGTTACAATTAGGCTTCACAAGTGATCAACAGTAGCCAGTCGTCGTTAAGGTGAGGCTGCTGCTGTGTGTCACTTATTTTCTAAAATAAATGTAATACGTAATGTTCAATAATGTTAATATATATTTTATTAAATATTCAGATCTTACAGATGATTTATTTTGTTACTGTAGCCACAAAAAATACTGGACTTTTATAATACATACCACATTAAACTTCCTCCTTGCGACCATTATATTTATAACAAACAGTCCACAATTCTCTAATAATGTGTTTTGAACCTTATATAATATTTATCACATATCGATATTCCATTGATAATTTACATATTGTAAAATAATTAAATTCATCAGCACATTTTCCTACCAATTCAAGCCTACGTGAACATTCCAATCCATTTTAATTGATGTACCCTTCTAAAAAAGCCAAAATTCTTGAGTCAAAGAATATTACTTTAGGGCTCTGCAAGCAACTTGCCAAAACACTTGTTTGGAGCATCTTAATGTACGGCTGTGAGACATGGTGCTTATCTGAAAGTGATAAAAAAAGACTAGAGGCCTTTGAGATGTGGTCGTACAGAAGAATTCTCGGAATTTCCTGGAGAGACCACGTCACGAACAATGAGGTTCTCAGGATAATCAAGGAAGATAGGCACCTAATAAGAACCATCTCAGAGAGGCGAGCCCGATGGATTGGTCACATCATGCGCCACGATGGTCTTCTTCACGATATTGTGGAGGGGATGGTTGAGGGTAGAAACTGTAGAGGGCGCCCTAGACGGGAGTATTTACAGCAAGTATTCGAGGACATGAATTGTAGCGCTTATGCTGAGCTGAAAAGGGTTGCGGAGGACCGAGAGGAATGGAGATCGAGATGCAAGATTCTGTTGCTGCAAACCAATCCACCGGATTGATACTACGAAGAAGACCCTTCTAGTTCATATTTACTATTGATGGGTAAATATTTTGCTTTACATTTTTCAGACATACATTGGTAATGTGCTGATATCTGTGAACCCTTACCGACAACTCTCGCTGTACTCGGCCGAGTTGGTGCGAGCCTACATCGCCAGAGCTCCGTTCCAGCTTCCTCCACATGTGTGAGTAAAGCATTAATATCAATTAAAAATACCCAAGTTAAAAACCTATAATTCTCTTCCTAGTCGATACCAATGATCTTGCAAAAGTATTTTCCATATTTCTATAGCCAATTAACATCTCCTTAACTTAAGAAAAGACAACTTCACGCCGCTGAATCGTTATTAGAACGCATGGTGGAGGAATGAGGAGCAGATGAGCAACACAAATGCTTGCACAACTGATAACTCGTCACCGGGCGCTCGTGGTTGGTGACACCCAGCGCCGAAATTCATCCAGTGGCGATCCACAGAACTACACCTGTCAAATAACTAGTGTCTTTAGGAGATTTTCTAGCATCAGCATTATTTAAATAATCTGCAGCTATGTCAGAGGAATGGCAAGAAGGCTTTCTCTTTAGCGGTACCATTTTGCATGTTCCTTTTTTGCAAGATAATAACGAGCTAAATAAAACAAATGTTCTATGATAACTATTTTTTTTGTCATTTACAGATATGCAGTTGCTGGTACAGCATTTCGCTGGCTTCGAGATAGAAATGAAAGTCAATGCATTGTTGTTTCTGGTAAGGAAATTCATTGAACTTTATACATTTTTCTTTATTTTTTTTTATGTAATTGCATGCAGGAGAGCACAACCGGTTGAAACCAGTGCACTCTATGGCGCTCACCCACGGCAGCAGGACGCTGGATGTGTGAAATAGGTTTTGTGTTTTTGTTTTGTGTGCAAGAGGAATTACTTCATTAAGTTCCGAAGAACAACGATCGTGGTGATAACGGTAGAAAAGACTAAGTGAATAATCTTACGCCTGTGTTCCATTTATTGCAGGTTAGACATATGAGTTGAGTTTATTCACTAAATACTTGGTAAATCTCCATAGTTATAATTTTATGATCATTTTAATTAAAATATATAAATTAATAAATTTAAAATATTTAGATTTGATTTCACATTTATTTTTAAGTGATTACATGTTTCGGACTCCCTGGAGTCCGTCTTAAATAATTATTACTTTTTAAAAGATTATTGATACAGGCGGACCTGTCGAGGTCCGCCTGTATCAATAATTCGTTCATG
Source organism: Glossosoma conforme (assembly GCA_022606575.1). Classification (NCBI taxonomy): domain Eukaryota; kingdom Metazoa; phylum Arthropoda; class Insecta; order Trichoptera; family Glossosomatidae; genus Glossosoma; species Glossosoma conforme. The sequence continues at coordinate 1,029,947 of JAGTXR010000003.1, read as the reverse complement.
ATTGGTTCCTGAAAATGTGTACAAAAGTTAAATGTCCGAAAGTAGAGGGATCATCATCATCATCAGCCTGTGTCCGTCCACTGTTGAACGTAGGCCTTTCGCATGAGTCTCCATCCTCTTCGATCCTCCGCCTTCCGCATCCAGGTCACTCCCGCTATTCTTCTTATATCGTCAGTCCATCTTGTAGGGGGTCGGCCAATGCTTCATTTGCCAGTTCTTGGGCGCAAGTAAGTAGAGGAATGTATAAAAAAAAAAACTCCAAAAATTGTACTTAAAATGTTTGTTTATCAAAAGTTACAAACTAAGTACATATTAAATAAAAATTATATTCTCTCAATAAACTTGTCAAGGGTTAATTGTATTTTACTCCTTTTTTTCTTTTCTTCGTAGAGAGTTCTGTAACATGCAGTACTATTATAGATCGCCCTACACACTTGAGATATGCGTTCTCCATTGGGATCACATTTTTCCATAATATTCAAAAATGTCTCGAGATGCGTAAAAGCTTCGTTCATGTTTTTTATTGTTAAGGTCTTGATGATTTTTTCTGGTTCTTTTTCCTCACTTTCAATTTGTATACTATTTTCGTTCTCTTGAGATTCAATCATCTCATTAACATCTTTACTGTTAACATCTAGGTTTAGTTCGTTCATTAGGTGAACTATTTCAAGTGTGATGGTTTCCGGAGTTTCATCAAAATTTATGAAATCACTCATCATTTGTGGGCATAGTTGCTTCCATGAACCTTTCATTGTTGACTTTTTTTTTTTTTTTTTTTTTTGGGGCCTTAGACCCCTGGCCGGTCGCCTTGTACCTGCGCTCCTTGGGAGCACTTACCAAGGCATTGTTTTCAGAGTACATTCTCGTTATACAAGTAACTGGTTTTGGTGAGCAACACCACACATGGGTGTAAAAGTTAGTAGTTGAGACGTTAAAATTTGCACTTTTAGACTTCTTCGCCGAAGGTCGCCGCGAATACAGAAAATGCATGGTAGTTGGGCTCCGAGATATGAGATCGATATATCCAACCGGTCCAGACTTCTGTTGGATTACGCTAAGGAGCCTTTGCCTCGCTAAATCTAATATTGGACAATGCCACAGAACGTGTTCAGCTCCTGCAAGGGGCTGCCGCATGGGCAGTCTGGACTATCAACGAGGCTAAACTTGAAGAGTTTAGCCTTAAAATTGCCGTGCCCAGTCATGAATTGACTAGTCCAGTGGTTTGGAATAAGCCACGGCATCTCCATTCTATCGAGGACAGAAGGAAAGAAGGAATATGTGTGTCTACCCTTGCGCGAGGTCGACCATCTGCTCTGCCATGCTGCGAGCGCCGCCAGTCTTACTTCTTTTCGGTTTCTTTCGTGATCTTACCCTGCGGAGGATTGAGACAAGTGCCCCGACCTCCGCAGAGAAGCCACGTCTAAGCAACGACATAGCGGCGCTCACCTGCACTTGCAGATCCAACGGCAGCACTCCCGCAAGGATAATCAATGACTCGGTGGCAGAGGATCGATAGGCTTTAGTAAGTGAGAGAAGTGGGGTTCTTTGACCGCTCAAGAGAATGCGTCTAATGAAGAGTAGTCGAGTGCGCTCAACCCAGCACCGCGCCGCATATGTCACCGTGCTGAGAAAGATCGCGTCATACACTGTTTTAAGGGCTCGAAATTTGAGTCCCCATGAATTCCCGTAAGGCGAGAAATACAGAAGAAAGCCTTCCGCGCCTTATCTACAACATGGCGAGCGTGAGCGGCGAAGCTTCTTTTACCATCTATGATTACGCCAAGGTATGTAACTTCTGTAGAAATTTTTACTTTAGCACCTTGGAAGTAAATAGCTGGTGGACGTAGTGGAGATAATTTTCCCTTTAAAAGAATAGCTTCTGTTTTATGTGGCGCAAAACATAGTTTGTTTCGTTGGCCCCAGGATGAGATTTGGTTTAGAGCTTCTGTGGTTGAGCGCTCCAGTGAAGATCGACTATTCATTGTTGACTCTTTTATTTTAGTTCATGCGTCTACAATATTGTTTATTGCGTTCCATATGTTATAATTGTTCCAGAAATGTTTGAATGTGGGTCCACCTTCCATGTCAGTTGCCTTAATGGCCTGATTCATTATCGACCGCATGTAATATCGTTTAAACGTAGCTATTACCGTTTGGTCCATGGGTTGTATGAGACACGTAGTATTGGGGGATAGAAACACAACATTGATTTCTGGGTATAAATTTTGTTGAGATTTTGGGTGTCCTGGAGCATTATCTAAGATTAATAATGCTTCAAATAGTAAATTATTTACTTCACAATAATGTTTTACTGGTGGTGCGAAATGTGAAGTGAACCAATCTTTAAATATTAAAGCAGTAACCCAGGCTTTTTATTGGATTTCCAAATGACTGGAAGCAATTTTTTATCTTTCCCTTTCAATGCTCTTAGGATTTTCTGCTTGATAAACTAACATTGGCTTCAATTTTAAATCACCAGCTAAATTTCCACTAAGAAGCAATGTCAATCGGTTTTTAGAAGGTTTATGACCCGGGGCAAGTGATTCGTTCTTTGATAAGAATGTACGATTAGGCATCTTGTTCCAAAAAAAACCAGTCTCATCTGCATTAAATATTTGACTAGAGGTACATTCTCCATCTTCAATAGTTTTGGACAATGACGAAATAAAGTCTTTTGCAGCAACTTCATCTGCATCAGCTGATTCTCCAGTGAATTTAATATTCTGTAAAGAATACCTTGTTTTAAATTTTGAAAACCAGCCGTTACTTGCATGAAACACCGTGTTAGAATCTTCGTTTAGACTAGCCTTCCAATCTTTATACAAACCAAGTGCCTTAGCTTGAATCATTGAAGTACTCATAGGGATGTTTTCTTGATTTTGATTACTTATCCAAAAACACAAAGATTTCTCCATTTCATCCATCACTATGCCTTGCCTTTTGGAAATAATTTTTGATGTTATATTTCCAATTTTTTTTTACATATTCTTTAATTTTATCTTTATTCTTTAATATCGAAAAATATCGCAAACCTTCTTATATCATACGAACGGCCGATTGAAGCATAAGACTCTCCATTTTTAGACTGTTTTATTATATCCATCTTCGTTTCTATTGTATGAAGTTTATGGGTTCTTGATTTTTTTTTAGCAATATCTATTTCGCAGTTTCTTCATTTCTCACTCATGTTAAAACGGGTAGGAAATATTTAAAACAAAACTCGCATAACAATGTACCCGTACGTGCACTGACGCAAGACTAAACGTATCGAGATCAGACGGGAGTGTGTACAAATTATTACATACAAACGCCGCGTTCGGACTCGCTTCAGCGCTCGTATGTTAATGCATATGTGCGAACAGAACGAAACATTTTTCACAGTACGGACCTCGTTCATATTCATTACATAGTGCGACAGGGAAACAACTGCACGAAAACAAAACATTTTTGAATTTTCGCCAAAAAATAAAATAAAAATATTTTTCAAATATGTACGAAATAGCGAATTGTACGAATGTACGAAAGTCGAGGTCCGCCTGTATATATATATATCCAATAATATACAATAATAATTACAGTTGATTAAAGCTAAACTATCAATTAATAAAAATGGTTTTCTGTTGTAGGGGAGAGTGGGTCTGGAAAGACTGAGGCTGCCCGTATCTCCCTGCAGTGCGTGGTGCTGGCCGGGGCCGGGGGCGGCGCCGGGGCCGCGGTCAGGGAGCGCCTCACTCAGGCCGGCACTCTCCTTGAAGCTTTCGGAAACGCCAAGACTATACGCAACGACAACGCCAGCAGATTTGTACGTAAAAATGTTTATTATTAAAAACATCTACTGAAGATCACAAACGGAGGGAAATGATGCGGTCCAAAATAATAGAAGAAGATTTGGATCTTATATTTTTTGAGCATTAATATGACAATATTGCTAAATGAAAAGATGTAAAAAAATTGTGAACACACTTTATTTTGATGAACATCAGTCATTTCGCCACGATAACCTGAGAATCTCGCATCATACATTTATTACAGGAATGCATTATGTACTGGTAGTGTTCATGGGACGGCTTTCGTCTAACAAAATATTAATTAATAGGCTATGAATGGCATTTACAGTTGAGGGATCAAATTCTCACCAACCAGGGGCATTTATAGAGCTAAGAAATCAATTGAAAATCTTTTTTTTTCCCCTTTTTTTTAAATTTCCTTTAATCTCTGTTGGGAATCGAACCCTCAACCTTCGGTTTGGTAAGCAAACACTTTTACCACTAAGTCATATGTGCTGGAAAGAACAAAAACAGAAAAAAGCGAGCATGTAATCATTTTGTACTTTTATTCATTAAAGGAAGATCATTTTCATTGAACATTGTCTTTCGGTGATTATTAAAAGAATTCAATAAACATATTTTTCATTTATTATTTCAGGGAAAATACCTGGACATCGAGTTTGACTACAAAGGAGATCCTATCGGTGGACATATAACGCATTGTAAGTATTTTACAAAAAAAAAATACAAAAATAACCACTTTAATAAATGCATGTGTGTGCTTAATAAATAAATGCATCATCTCACTCAAGCGTTTACCGGACACGAAATTTTCAGAGAATTCCTAAAAAGATTTGGACTCTCTTCTTGCAAAGCATGTCCATGTGATCCAGGCATACAACAGACAGTGAGACTCTCTCATGGAGTGCATCGTCCATGAGAATAGTAGATGCGTTCTGTGTTGTCGCCTGGGAGTCTCTGCCATTTCTCGGCAGGATTTTCCTGATCTGCTCCTTATTTCTGACGGTTCCTTTTGCTGTTAAACTTCATCGAGGCAATCGTCAGAGCTACACGCGCGGTTAATGAAGCTGACTTGGAATAGGCTCCTACGTTCTTCAACTGTTTGTCAGACGCATAATCTAAACTCGTGTGTAACTTGGAGGGTACAACACGTAACTATATGTTCTTTTCTACATTTTTGTAACAAGTCAAAAAATGCATGTTTTGTAAAGTGTATGCTAAGGTTTCCGCGAGGTGGGTGCCAAGAATGTTGACCAAAGACCATAAATGTCAACGCATTGAGGCGGCCCAAGAAATTTGGATGGTGTATTGTCAAACACCCACCCTACAGCCCGGACTTAGCCCCAAGTGACTACCATCGCTTCTCTGACATGAAGAAACACCTGGGTGGAACGCATTTCGGCGATAGAGAAGAGCTAAAAAAAGCAGTTCTCAGATATCTGCGTTGCTTGGCGGCAGATTTTTTTGAATCGGGCATACAAAAGCTCATCTATCGCATGCAAAAATGCATTGTCCTCAGTGGCGACTATGTAGAAAAATAAGTAAAAGTCTGAACTTTCCAAAAATGTATGTATTCATGGAATTAAACATGTTTTACACTGTGAAAAATTACTGGGAACCTTATTTTACGGATAACTCTCGTACATTCAACCTTATCTGTTACCAATCTTTTTTAATCGCCCACGTTTAATAATATATCCAACCTATAAAGCAATTAACATAACTAAATGATTTCATGCTGCCAGACCTCTTGGAAAAGGTATGTTTAGTACATTTATCTCAATAATATATTTTTAATATGATTTTTCATTTTCTATGTGTAATATAATTAATTTAAAAATCAACTAATAATGTGATTCATTCTAACTGAGATGCGTGTAATTTACAATTGACAGTCGCGGGTGACCTGCCTCCAGCAGGGTGACAGGAACTTCCATGTATTCTACCAGCTGCTGGCCGGAGCCGATGTTCAGTTACTGAGTAAGTCTTACTAATATAAATATTTTTAATTTATTTATAAGCAGAGGTTTCCATCATAGATCACTCCTTTGCAGATCTGTTGATCATTATCGACGGGTTACAAGCAAACTCTCTGCGACTGGGCATGAAAATCAATGCGAAGAAGACTCAGTTGCTGTGCAACAATGCCTGTCGAAATGCAGATTGTGTACTTACCAACGTGGGTGAGGCCATTGAGAGGGTTGAGATTTTCATGTATATATGGTCGTACAGGTCACTGAGAATGATGGCCTGCAGAAGTAGCTCGTCTTCAAGGCAGCCTTCCATACTACAGCAAGAGGCGAAGGTGAACCTGGCTGGGACATGTACTACTGATGCTGCAGGAAGTTTTTTTATTGTTTTATTAAATTTTACCATTAACTACAGCAGCCTTTTCTTTAAGCCCCAGGGCTTTTCCTTTCTTTGTTTCGTAAAGAAATCCTTTTGTATGATCTTTTATTTTTTAGAATGTTTGAAGCTGCAGCGAAGCTTCGAAGCGCATCGGATCTTGAGAAGACACCGAGCCCCCGGGGCGCCCGACCCTCCGCCGCCCGCACCGCGGCACACCACAGACGACAGACCTCATTTTGCATTCACCAAGGTTTTTCTAAAATAGTTAAATTATAAAATCATCAAAATTGTATCATTCAGGCATTGTTTTTATATTATTATTTTTTTGTTTTTAGACTGCCTTGGAAACCTTGGGTTTCACCGGAGAGGAGATCACCGATGTGTTCAGATTGGTGGCCGTGGTCCTAAAGCTTGGCAATATTGAGTTTGAGCCGGCGACAAACATTGATGGCACCGTCGGCTGCTCCATCACACAGGAATATGGTGAGAAATTACTGGAAAACATGCATTAGATCTATATGTACATTATTATCAAATAGTCTCGGATTATGGTCTTCTACTAAATGACAGGGGTTTTATCAGCCCAAGTGTTAACTCTGACAGACAAAGACGAGATTTAAACTAGCCTCTTGCTACCGTTCAACCTAATGGCTCTGAACTTCTTATGTGTAGTTAGCTATCCTTCATCTGTTAAGTCAGCAAGCAGTATAATTTAATTTCTCTTTATTCTGTATGTCAGGAATATAATTTTGAAGGTTCTTTATGGTAAATATTAGGTTGATTTAATACTATTATATCAATACTATAGGAAGCACCACAATGTAGATTTTTATTATGCACTTTTATTTATAATTTTATTGTCTTTGATGGTGGACATGACTCATGCAAAACTATTTATTGGTGATGGGCCAAATATCAAAATAATCCATCTAAAATAATACATAATGATGATAGTCACTTAAGGTATAGAAGGAATGAACATAAGGTGAAGAATTTTAATGCGTAGCGTCAATCTGATTTAATAAGTTAACAGAACTGCTGCTGTCTGCTGCTAATTATTGATTGGCTATACGAGTAATGAAGAAGACTCATAATAGATCATTGGTTCAGCAATGTTCTTGTTATGAAGAAGAAGAAAAATAAATATGGAGTATTCAAGTCGGCATTCTTACATCTCGATGCTGAATATCTGTGGACATTTTCTTTTATTCAAACTTATGAACATATCCACATATCTGTGAATATGTTCATAAGTTTGTTGATATCATTACTAATTTATTAAAATATGTATAATTCTAGCAGAACATGGGCAGCGGTAATAGCACATCTCACTAGACAGAACTAAATGGTGACAATTTGTGTTGACTATACTTTCCAGATATGGAATAGTCATGGAAAGAAAAAAAAACTATATTCTTTACTTATATATTATTTTCGAATTGCAGAAGTAGTGGAATGTGCTGCCCTACTGGGATGTTCCGGAGGCGCTCTGTCGGGGGCGCTGCGGGGGGAGTTGGGGGCCGGCGAGGCGGCCGCCAGGAGGGATCACCTGGCCAGGGCGCTTTACTCGAGACTCTTTGCATGGCTTGTGGGGCGGGTCAACGCCGCAATTAAGGTATCTACAATAGTTAGGTTATGTCTACTTATGTTTTTTACTCTACAATCATTATTCATTTGTTTTATTTAGACCAGAGCTGGGCAACGAAATGTTTTTGGCGAAGCGAGGGGGAGATCCATCACGTACGGTTGTCAAGCCAAGACTGAGCTCCGCAGGCAGCTCGCTAGGGAAGGGATTTTGAGTAGGGGAACCAAGGTACACTACAGAATCGCGGGATCCACCGTAACAGCGCTTTTCAGGACTGTAGCGCCATGGAAATTTTATATTACGGATAACCCTAGTATATCACATTGAGCACTGTCAATTATAGACTTGAAGACTGCGTTAAGTACATTTTTGCATGTGAAGAACTGACAAAGCGTTTATTGTATACGAAACCTCAATCTTCAAGCTGTGATTAGCAATGCTCAACATGATCCATATTTAAAATTTGTTAAAAACTGATTGTTTATATAACTCATTCACTGCTTGACGTCTATAGCGGTCATTTGCATGCATTGGAGTGGAGCTTTACATGGATTTTATATCCCCATGTTGCAGGTTTATTCTACTGTTGTAATTTGCAACATTAGCCGAATATAGCAGTGGGGAGTGCTTTGGCAGGGAGAGACTGCTGTGTGACTGTGGAGACATGCAGACCGTCTCACACCTAAGATCATGTGCCTGACTAGCTGCACAAGACCTAATGCTGGGCAGCATATGGGACAACAATGCTGCCAGATATTGACCCAAAATAATTTGACGTTACTGACATAAAGAAGAAATGACTTAAACTATATGTATTAATAACTGATATATTTGTTTACTGGAAAATATAATACAATCTAAATTTACTGTCTAAAAATCAGTTAACAAATCAACTAAATAAGTGGTCAAAAGATAATGTTTATAAAATAGTAAAAAAATAATAATATCAATTTGTATTTACTGTTTTTAGGTGGCCAATTACAGCAAGCGCAGTTCTCTCAGCATTCTGGATCTGTACGGCTTTGAGTGCCTCGGCAGCAACTCCCTGGAGCAGCTGCTGATCAACTACGCCAACGAGGCGCTGCACCACACGATCACGGCCACCACGCTGGGCGCGGAGCAGGACGAGTACATACGTGAAGGGCTCGAGTGGCAGAGGATACCTTACTTTGACAACGCGCCCATCTGCCATCTGATAGACTCGGTGAGGACTTCCATCTTTTTACAACCCGTGAATGCGATTCTAATGTCTTTCACGGGTTCTTTCTTTAAGCACTTCTGTGCAGTGGCCACAATTGTTCAGAGGGGACTCCCACTGGACTTATCAGTTGCTAACTGATCATAATCTGAATGAGCGCATCATCAAGGAGACGTAACTGTCCTCCCTTGTGAGGCGGGTAAACTCTAGTCCAGACTCTGTGAGGAATCAAATTCTCTTCAACTCGATAAAAAAAATGTATAGCTTGATATTTATTTAAAACTTAAATGGTATGAAATACCTTGTACTAAATGACATGTTTATATGACAAGCAAACGTAAAAATATATGCAAATATAAAATAAAATGAAAAAAGAGTTGCTCCATTTCATGTTGATTCAACTGTCAACTTGAGTTTCTTATTTAGCCGCTGTAATCATTGGGGCGCTGGCTGCTACTGTGCTCGTCAGTCAGCCTGTGTCCGGGACAGTCTTCGCCCGACCACTGCCCACGATACAACATGTTGCGGTCGGGTGGGGAAACCGAAGTCAACTGGAAATAAACGTGAATTGTGCTTTTAAACAAGTTCTTTGCTTTGCAATCTGCTCCTGCATCCTTTCTCCACGCGTCTGGATGATGAACCCGCGACCTGTTGTCTCCTTTTAAAAGATGGGAGATGTCAGTATTAAAGGGAAAAAAGGTAGTTCTGCTCTATATTTATCAATTTTGACATAATACAGAACAACATATATGTTTATAAATCAATATTACATTTTTTTTGGTCCCTACATTTGTAAATCATATGGTTTATTTTCACATTTTTGCACCTGTTGTAAGCTTCGGTCAACTCTATGACGCTCAACCAGAATGGTTTGACTTTGTGAGAAAAATGATGAGGTAAGTTCGCTGAATCGAAAAGATTGACTGGAAGTCCAAAGTTCCGTTTCCAGGGGGCATCGCATGGAGGTATTTTTCATGCTCCCCCAAGAACTGCACATTCCAAGAACTACTGAACTACGCAGCACACGGGCCATCGATGTTGCCAGATATTGAAGGAAAACAATTTGACAACGCTACTACTACGAAGACGAAAAAAATTAGGTAATGTGGTTTGGATTGTTATGTTCTTTGGGTGCTGCAGGATAAAATAGATCACAAATGCTTCCATAAGTTAAGACCCCTGAACTCTCGCTGTCCTGAAAAGCTTTCAGAAACTATATATAAAATGTACTCGGCGAAGCTGAGGTGAGGACCATGAAAGCCATATGACTACTAGTATGGAATGATGGATTACTTTAACCTATATTATTATTTAATTATTTAAGACATGTTTGAATACTTTTCTGCACTTTTCAATGATGAGAGAAGCTTTACAGAGGTTAATTTGTTGTATTTCAGAGTGCACACGGCTTGCTGGCGCTGCTGGAGGAACCGCACGTGGCTGATGGGGGCGCCCCGGAGCTGCTGGGGAGGCTGCAGCAGTGCTGGGCCGGACACTCACATCTGCTCATACAACCTCCGGCACAGTTTCAGTAATATCCTTTCTAATTCCGTATTACTACTAATACTTAGACTTACACGACAGATTTTTATCTATATTTCAAGATTATTTAATGTCACTGGCTATATTTATATGCATTTAGATCAAATGAGCATATATTTAGAACATGTGCAAGGCTGTTTATTTAGTGTCAATAGTTTCTCAATAGTCAATAAGTCTATAATAAAATATAAATACAGTGGTACCTCAACAAACGAGTTTAATTGGTTCCGCAACCTTACTTGTATTTCAAATTACTCGTATCTCAAAGCAAATTTCCCCATTGAATTTAATTGAACAAAAAGATGCTTTGACAGCGAGAGCACACTAATAACTGGATTCTCTGACCTTGGCCGGGGGATTCATGCGAGAAAGCGTGATGTGCGGTTCGTGTGCAACCGGCCAGCCTGCTATGCCGATTGCTCGTATCTCAAATTTTGCTCGTATTTCAAAGCAAAAAATCACTCGCTCGACGTCTCGTATCTCAAAAAACTCGTATGTTGGGGCACTCGTATGTCAAGGTACCCCTGTATTATGCATTATCATTGTTTTTCATTTGTAATTATATTTGCCTAGATTGCGGCATTATGCAGGCACAGTAACTTACGATGCAAACGACTTTGTGGAGAGAAACAGCGACTTCCTGCCAAGAGGCATCACCAACGTCATGTTCCTGTGCCGGCACACACTCTGCAAAGATCTTTTTCCAGAAGGTATTGATACTTTAAAAATATATCAACACCTTATAATTACACACACCAAGAAAATACTTTATTTCAATCGATTAAGTACACACATACAAGTATTGTCCTATATAAAATAAATAGTAAAATCTCTTTAATGGAGCTTATTTTTTTTTAAATAAATTTTCTTCCATATAATTTTTGTCCTGTTATTTTTGATTGTGGAGTAAAATTTGTTCATTAAATCACAACTTTGACATTACATATTTTTTAATAGAAGAAATACATTTTAATATTATCTTTAAGATAAATGACATTATTAATATCACAATTTTTGCTGCTTTTTCTTCATTCTCTTGTTGCAGACAGTGGACATAGTCAAATCATTATTTATTTAATGATATTTATTTATTAAGTGTATATGATTTTAATACATCATTTTATTATAATCTTGATGATTAATGATGATTTTTATACAAGGAAACCAAGTCAAAATTATTACTGTTGTATTTTCTTAGCCCTCCTCTTACTGTCTTAAAACATTCGAGAGCTCCGATGATATGTATTTTCTACACCTTTGAAAATTTCATTCAAAAACTGGAAAAATGTGAATATTCCCAAATATTGCTTTGACTGACTATGGTTAAAGGTGAAATGTAACAATTTTTGTAATGTAATAATATCTAAAAAAGCGAAAACAACACAAAAACATACGCAATCAGCCGATATAGCCGGCGCAGCCATCAATTCAGCGCGCATATTGACCTGTGTGCAGCCGACTTCATACTGACGGAACGTTTGCGAAGCCGTGCATATGCGTCATTGTCCATCTACCCTGCCGCTCGCGTAGATCCCTGCGCGTGATTCTATACCCGATTACTCCACAAATTATTAATTTCCATGGGGAGCATGAAAAGAACCTCCACGCGGTGCCCCCTGGAAACGGAATCTCGGACTTCCTCTTCCGGCCAATCTTTTCAACCCAGCGACAACAAAAACAAAATGAGAAGCAGCAAACCAGCTCTCACCACCATGTCCATCAACATAGAAGGACTATCTTCCTGCAAAGAAGAACTACTTTGCCACATGACGAAACAAATACAATGTGATGTTCTTTGCATGCAGGAGACCCATCGCGGCATGCAAAGCAAAAGACCATCCATTGAGGGAATGCGCCTGGTCTCGGAAAGACGTCACGAGCAATATGGAAGTGCAATTTTTGTACGGGATGGCCTGACGGTTACCTCGACTGACCACACAGAGGTTAATAACATCGAAACCCTTACGGTCGAGTTGGACCATTGCACCGTTACATCGTATTATAAGCCCCCAAATGAAGATTTCCACTTCCATGAACCAGTAAATTTCCGAAATAAAGATATAAAACTTATCCTGGGCGACTTCAACAGCCACAACATTCTCTGGGGATACAACAACACTGACCCCAATGGAGAAGCCCTTGAAGAGTGGTTTGAGGCTAACCGATTATCTTTGGTGCATGATGCTAAACAACCGGCATCTTTTAACAGCGGCAGATGGAGGAGGGGATACAACCCGGATCTCATCTTTACCAGCAGCCAAATTAGCCAACAATGCACCAAAATAATGGGCACGCCAATTCCACACTCCCAACACAGACCTCTCATTCTCCACGTAATGGCAGCTATCAGGCCAAAAGATACGCCATTCCGTAGAAGATATAATTTCATGAAATCGGACTGGGATGCATACACAAATGCCCTAGAAGAATCCGTCGGACATGTCAAGCCAACACCGGAGAACTACGACACTTTTACAAACATCATCAAAAAAGTGTCCAGAGCCCACATCCCCAGAGGATGTCGAACAAAATTTATTCCCGGTTTACAACCTGACACTGTAGCCCTGCTCGAAAAATACACCTACTGCTTTGATACCAGTCCATTTGCAGAGGAAACTATGCAGCTGGGCAAAAGGTGTCAGCTGCAGTGGAGCAGAGCAGACGGGAACGCTGGATCTCGATGGTGGAAAGCCTTGACCTTACCACAAATAGCCACAAGGCCTGGAGACTCCTGCGAAAAATGGATAACGATCCAACAGCTCCTGTTAAGCACGCCGGCCACAACTGCCAATGAATTGCTCATCAGCTCCTCCTCAACGGGAAGCTGAACAATAAAACGAAAAAGCAAAAATTGGACAGAGACCCTCTAATTGAACACAGCGATCTGTCAAAACCCTTCTCAATGGCTGAACTGGAGTGTGCTATCAAAGCTACTAAAGACAAAAAAGCGGCTGGATTGGATGATATATGCGTAGAACAGATAAAACACTTTGGCCCCCAGGCTAAACAATGGCTCCTTGAAATGTTTGATGCCTGCATGATCGGCAGTCAAATCCCAAAATATGGAGAAAGTCCAAGGTCATAGCCATTTTAAAGCCAGGGAAAAACCCTGATGATGCTAAAAGCTACCGCCCAATATCTTTACTATGCCATATATTTAAAATCTTCGAACGGATACTACTCAACCGACTCACCCCTTTATCGAACCTAAAATGATACCCCAGCAGGCGGGCTTCCGACCCGAAAGTCATGCACTGGGCAAGTACTAAACCTGACCCAACATATCGAAAACGGTTTCGAACTAAGGAAAGTGACCGGAGTGGTATTCGTCGACCTAACCGCTGCATACGATACAGTGTCGCACAGCACACTCCTCAGTAAATTGTACAGAATGACAGGTGACTTCTCGCTAGTGCAGATGATCGCGGCTATGCTGCATAACAGGAGATTCGCTGTGGATTTTCAGGGGAAAACCAGCCGATGGCGTAACCAAAAGAACGGCTTACCACAAGGCAGTGTACTTGCTCCTATACTATTTAATATATATACAAACGACCAACCCACCCCCAAAGACACAAAATCTTTCATATATGCGGATGACTTAGGTTTGGCAGCACAAGCAGTAACGTTTGAAGAAGTTGAGGACATCCTAAGCCAGGGACTCAACGAGATGTCCCATTACTACGAAACCAACCATCTCAAACCTAACCCATCAAAGACACAAGTCTGCTGTTTCCACCTTAGGAACAGGGAAGCTAACAGAAAGCTTCGTGTCACGTGGGAAGGTAGAGCACTGGAACATAGCGACCATCCAAAATACCTCGGAGTCACTCTAGATCGCACCCTCACCTTCAGGCGTCATTGCAGCAACACCAAACAGAAAGTTGCAACAAGGAACAACCTCATCCGCAAACTGACCAACACTCACTGGGGAGCCCAACCACCCCTTCTTCGTACCTCAGCTTTAGCACTTTGTTTCTCAGCCGGAGAATATGCGGCACCAGTGTGGGGTCGATCAGCCCACTGTAATCAAGTGGATACTGCCCTGAATGATGCATGCAGAGTCGTCACAGGCTGCCTCAAACCAACACCCATTTCTAAACTATACCCCTTGGCTGGTATCGCACCACCGAACATAAGACGCAAAGTCATATGCGCCGAAGAAATGCGTAAGGCAATCAACCAACCGTCCCACTGCTTGTATAATCAGATACCCCCAACACCAAGATTGAAGTCTCGAAGCAGCTTTCTGAAATCCACACAACCTCTCACATCCGGCCCTGAAATGAGAGACTCCAACTCTGGCAACAAATCGCACCAGAGGATTTCATTACTCCAAAGGAAGGCCTCCCAACTGGCAAGAGCCTTGACTGGCCGACCTGGAAATCCCTAAACAGATTAAGAACCGGAGTTGGTAGAACAAAGGACAACCTCGAGCGGTGGGGAATGCTTCGGCAGGGAGAGACACTATTGTGCGACTGTGGAGACCTGCAGACCGCCCTCACACCCACGATGCTGCTCCATGTGCCCAACAAGTTGCACATCTCAGGACCTAATGCTGGGCAACACACGAGCTATCGATGTTGCCAGATATTGGGAAAAAATAATTTGACGTCGCTGACACGAAGAAGAAGAAGAATTAATTTCCATTGCTACAAATGAATAACAATGCATTATTATAATTTTTTTTAATGCTTAATTTTTTTTTATTTAAACGTATGCAGGAGAGCACACACGATCAAGATCAGTGCACTCTATGCGGCTCAGCCAGGGAGGGTGGACACTGCATGCGGGAAACGTGTGTTGTGTTCCTGTTTGTGTGTGGGTTGGGGAGATTGCAAGTGTATATTTATCTGTTTCTTGAAGAGATCCAGATTGTAGGAAGGAGGAAACACGCTGGAAGAGCATTCCATAGCTTACTGGTGGCATTAAGGGAGGATTTTCGTTACATTATATTATGGATGTTCAGCAAGTGTAAGACGAGTTTGTCAGTTGTGGGTGGGTGCAGGAAGAATTAGTTCTTAAAGTTCCGAAGAGCAGCGACCGTGGTAATAACGGTAGAAAAGACTAAGAGAACCAATCTTATGCCTGTGTTCCATTGATTGCTGGTTAGACGTAAGAGTGTCATTGTTTATCAAACGAATTGCTCTTCTTTGAATATTACAGAGGTATACTAAAATTGTGAGCTCAGTATCTATGGTATGGATGTTCTCCAAATATATGGATATTCGCATTATTAGAGTCGAGTTGTAGTAAATATATATCATCGTAAAGCAAGAGTTAAAATAATGACACTGCATTGCGGGAAATGTGTCTACTATGTTAACGGAGAGTTGTATTGTTTTTAATATTACTTTTTGTACTTAATATTGTATTGATGGTAACCCTCTAGGTAACCCTTCTCGAGGAGGAGCTTGGCGGAGGCCCAGCCCCCTGGGCTCCCAGCAAAGAGTGTCTCTGGGCGCCCTGCAGAGGACCCTGAGATCTCGGCGCCTGCATCACGTGCGCTGTCTGCGCCCCAATGACTTGGCTCGCCCGCGGGTCTTTGAAAATGCTCTCGTGCAGCATCAAGTGCGTTACCTGGGGTAAGACTATGTCAATTATCTTTCTGTCATCTGGAGCTGAATGACAAGTACACCACACCCAATATAATAATTGCTGTTGTCATAAAACTGAAGTGATTTTAACCATTAGTTACTGCTAATTTTTTCTTCAAGCCCACAGGCTCTCGTATCTTGGAAGATCATCAGGAACTATTTACAGAATATGCTTGGTGGAGCTGACATGTAATGAGGCGAGAATCAAGGCGGCTGAAAGAGCTTTATTGCGGTGGCTCGTGATGTCTATATGATCCAGTTGAGGGAGTAGACATGGACAAATGAATATGAAATGATTTTAAGTAATCATTAAAGATGGTGTCTATAGCAAGAGTTTAGACAAGCCATTTATTGCTGGCACTATTCACTGTACCATTCGCTGCAGTCAATATTATTAGCATAATATAAATCTTTTACGCAGAAAAACAATTTGCGTTGTGGTTGATGATAATTTGAAAGATCAGATTTTTTGGACCGAATGTTGGCCGGAATAAGCTAACACCCAGCTAACCTCATCAGGTCAAGCTGGTTAGGGCACTCTATTGTCCTGGAGGTAGTAAATGCCCTCCTAAGGCGGATGAACCTTTATGGTCAACGGCATTAGGATGTGGAAATAAAGGGGAAAATACCACATTAAAGGTCTTAAAGACATCCCACGTATCAGAAAAAGAATGATTGCATCTCAAGTAAAATTTTCCGGAGATAAAATAGTCCCCCAATCGGATCTCCGGGTGGGGACTGCTCGAGACAAAACAACCAAGCAAATAAGAAAAACCTTCAGCCAACAAGATATGCCACCTGGAATGTTCGAACATTACTGCAGAACAGCGCCCTAGACGGGAGTATTTGCAGCAAGTATTCGAGGACATGAACTGTAGCGCTTATGCTGAGCTGAAAAGGGTTGCGGAGGACCGAGAGGAATGGAGATCGAGATGCAAGATTCTGTTGCTGCAAACCAATCCTCCGGATTGATACTACGAAGAAGAATATAAATCTTATTCTTGTTTCTAATAAAAATCTAACTTTTTGATTCTTAAACTTTTTATAAAGATACATGTATAATTAAATTGAGTAGCTACGAGTATCTCTATTTTTGGTTAAATTGATATCTTTATTTAAACTGCATCCAAGATGTTGTGGCTTTTGGGTTGAGCCGTGTGTGGTGAACTTTTTTCAACCAATATTTCGACCGCCATTCAACCCAAAAGCCACAACATCAAATCTGGCCGTGAAAACCTAAGAAGTTATTTGCATCCAAGATCCTTTCTCTACATTTTATATAAATATTCTTCAAAAAAATTAATTGAATAAGCCATTTTTTTCATTTTTTAATAACTACATGGGTGCATTGCAATCTACAGTTTTACTGTAAAATGATTTTTTTATTTTGTGTTAAGATATATCTATAAATGGTAATGGGCAGGACATCTGTTGAAGATACGACAGCTGGTGGGGAAGAAAAGTGCCGAAGTGGCCCCCAGAACTAGCAAACAAAGCGTTGGACGACCCCAGAATCAGACGACGTCAGAAGAATAGCGTGTGTGACCTACAGGTAGATGCGGAAGGCAGAGGATCAAAGAAGACGAAGACTCATGCAGGCGGCCAATGTGTCAACCGTGGATAGACAGGCTGATGATGATGCTTTTTATTAAAGTCTTAAAAGTAGATTTATTCTATCCTTCTCTGAGTTATTCATCTTTACATTTCAGATTGATGGAGTCGGTGTTGCTGTGGCGATCAGGCCACTGCGCTTCGCTGCCGTTTGCGATGCTGGCCGGACGCTTTGCTCCACTTTTACCAAGGTCGCCATCGCTGGGCAGTGCGGAACCTCTAACCGTCTGCCGTGCCCTCATCAGAGCTCTGCCCATTCCACCTGCGGAGTTTGCTTTTGGCAGAACGAGAGTCTTTGTTAGAAGCCCTCGAACGGTAATACATTAACAAATCTTTGACTCAATATAACTTTACTAGATTTAGGCGACTGTATTTTCATTAAATTTACGTCAACAATTTTTGTGAACAATACAATATCAAATTATTTTTGATGTTTTTCAGGTGTTTGAGTTGGAAGAAATGCGCAACCATCGGCTGGAAGGCTTGGCCGCCGTCATACAGCGAGTGTGGCGAGGACACCGAGTGAGAAAGCAGTTGGCTATCAGAGGACGAGCGCAGACTGTCATAGCACGCGCCTGGAAGAGGTGGAAGGTGAGCTAACACTGGACATTAACCTTTAAACGCCCAGTGGTCCCATACGGGACAGCAAATTTGCGTCGTTCAATGCCCTAGCAGGCCAATGTTTGTAATGTTTCATCGCACAATAGATTCTTCCATGAACTTACTTTAATACTATTATTACAAGTTAATGTAATCCGATTGTGAAATGAACCATAAGCACTTCCTGTATGGGACTGTAGGGCATTGAACGACGCAAATCTGCAGTCCCGTAAGGAAACCACTAAGCGTTTAAAGGTTAAATAACAGTTTTAATCAATATAAATCAAATTCAGAGCATTTTGCTGTGCTTTATAATGCGAAAAGTGAAATAATGCATCAATTTATATGTTCCAAAGACTGAAAAACCATTCCAAATAAAATATGGTTATATTGTAAACCCATGCAAAAAGGAACAAAAGAGTGGTATATTCAAAATTTCGAATCCCTTACAAAAATAATGTGTAAATATACATTTGTCAAAAGAAAAGATTCCAATAGATTAAAAAAATTAAATATAAATGAAGAAAATGTAGGATGCCTAGTCCCACCTCAGGTTGTCAAGCTTGTAATAATATAATATTAAAAAAAAACATAATAACATTAAAACATTCTTTTTGAGGTTAGGTTTACATACAATTCTAGATATATAATTTTCTGAGGTGTAGGTATGAACTTGTTCGTCAAATATACTCTATATTTGTTTAATAATTACATTGCGCTTTTGAAACATCTATAGCTGGAATTATAATGCTTTATGTTTTTTATCTGAATTTCCAACAAGTATTATCTATAATTGATTATTCAATCAACATATAATAACCAAATATCGTCAGCTAAACTGAGAAATTAATTATCTATTAATTGTTTTAAAAAAGATAAAATCTACAGGTTATTCAATTTTTGTTTAGTATTAGTTTTTTTTTACACATACAAATAAATATAAAATTAATTACTGAAATGAACTGAAAATATTATTTAATAAGTTTAGTAAAGTAAAACTATTTAGGCTGGTGGTGATATTTGATTACTGTTTACAAAATTCTAAAACCAAACCAAATAACATATTTTATAATACTTGTTATGTTTTCCTCATCATTTATTATTTTCCTTTTTCACAACACTATTTATGTATTTTAAAATATTTTTTAAAATTTTATTCTATATCATTGGCTGCCATATTTTTGTCATTCTTTTGTTTTAATTTATTTTTTTACCATCAGGACACTCATGACTTGGAGGAAAGAAAAATCCTATTGAGAAGAAGATCGGTGCGTTTTTATTATCATTTTATTTTATTTTATTTTTATCACCATTTCTTACATACACATATTATTTTTAAACAAACCAAAGTAATTATTATAACAATAGTAAAAAAATACAGATTCCTTTCCTAAGTACAATCTTATTAGTTTTTAGTCGCACCAATTAAAACTATTTTTACAATACAAAAATGTGTTTCATATGAACCATACGGCACAATTATAATATATAAACAGTGTCTAGTATAGTAGTTCTGTATATAACAACATATTTAGCTCATACTCATTCTGATGCAGTGGATTTTTGCTTTACATACCTATTTTTTGTATTAAAAATATTATCATAACAATCAATGTAAAATGTGTAATGTGTTCAAGCATAAGCATTTTTTGGGTTTAAATACAAAAAAATGGCCTTTTATCATTGTTTCAATTCTCATTTTACTTCTTGTATGAAATCCTATAAAGGCAATACAACTTCATAGTGTTATCTTGAATATAATGACAAGAAGGGATGTGTGCTTAGGTATGCATTTCTTCTGGCTATTGCGTGGCGTGTTCGGGAATCCTGAAATTTTGTTGAAAATCCGTCTGTGTGTCCCCGATAAATATCTGAGAATAAGGAGGCACAGATTCGTTCTCCCAAAGAGTAACACTAACCTACCAGAGACTATGCTTCTTGGAAGAGGAATCAGACTATTCAACAAAATCGCCACAGATGTTGATACATTCACGCAAGGGAGGCCCAATTCAGGCACGAACTTTATGAATTTCTTTGAAAGAATAATTTGTTGCAGTCATCTGTTTGATGAGCATTGGGACCTTCTGTTGCTTGTCTTTATTGCTTTGTTTTTAGTACTTAATCATAAGTACCTTTATTTGTATATTAATCTTGATTGTACTTCAGTAACGATTTGAATTTTTTTAAATTTGTAATGTTCTGTAGTGAAAAAAAGTTAAATAATAATAATAATAAAATGACAAGCGTTCCTTTGTGGATTTTCATTTCAAAATCTGTTTGAAAACTTTAACAAGGATTTTTGTTTCCCAACAAAATTCAGTTCATAAAATGAGTTGTTCGTAAACAGATGTTCCACTATTCTACTCCTTCATCACATAATGTTAAAGCACTCTAGTAATAAATATTCTATTTTAGTTCTGAACGGGCGTTTGAAAAGTGGTTATTATATATTTTAGTTTCTGAACAGGCGCAGTGAATAGAGGAGGAAGCACAGCATCAGTTGTATTCTTCTCTCGTTTACTCTCGTTGCCAGTTACGAAAGTGAGTGAGATAAAGCTCACTTGATAGTCACCACAAGTTTCCTTAAGGATTCTGTAGCTTCACAGTGTACTTGTATATGGATTGCTTATAATCCTAATTGTAATGAATTTCAATTAATAACATATTACATATTATACTTATTACGTATAGACATATATTTAGTAATTTAATTGTAATTAATAACATTTATTACTTTTTACTAACTATATTTATTATTAGTTGATTTTTGTAATATATAAGAAATTAAAATTAAAAAAATCTATTGAGAATAAATACTAAAATTACTTTTTACCATGTAGGGTAGTTGGGTTAAAACGCCACGCTTGCAAGGCGGCTTGGCAAGTTTATGGGCGGTTTACCGGTACCGTGCCTAGTTGAAGCTGAGAGATCTCTTTTGGTAAATCTCCCAGCCCTCCTTTCTCCCGTCAGTTCAGGATTGGTTACCGTAATCTTGATGTGACATGACTGACAGGTCACTCCTGAAAGATGGACTGATGACATAAGGAGAATAGCGAGAGTGACCTGGATGTGGAAGGCAGAGGATCGAAGAGGGTGGAGACTCATACGGGAGGCTTACGTTCAACAGTGGATGGATACGGGCTGATGATGATGATGATGACTAAAATTACATATTTGCAATATTATATGAGGGTTATCCGTAATATAAAATTCCCATGGCGCTACAGTCCTGAAAATCGCTGGTATGGTGGATCATGGCGACGAATACCTCAACTCCATCGTCACTGGAAATGAGACTAGGGTGAACTACCTCACACCCGAAAACAAAGAACCGTCTAAAAAATGGAAGCACCTAGAGTCGCCGAAAGGAAACGGATCACCGAGCGCAGCTCACACCTGGCGGGCGAAGCGAGGGGGAGATCCATCACGTACGGCTGCCAAGCCAAGACTGAGCTCCGCAGGCAGCTCGCTAGGAAAGGGATTTGGAGTGGGGGAACCAAGGTACACTACAGAATCGCAGGATCCAACATAACAGTGCTTTTCAGGACTGCAGCGTCATGGGAATCTTATATTACGGATAATCCTCATAAATCATCAATCAAAAAAGTATTTTGTTTTTATTCCACAATTATATTTTAGCCATTCATTAAAAAAAATTAACCTTTCATATATGAAAAAAATAATCACATATAGTCTTCAGTTAAACCTGTAAGTTCAAGTGGTTTAAAAGTTGTGACTATGAGTGGTTGTTAAGACTTTTGTTTTGTTTCTGATATTCTCAACAGACCCGTAAACGCATACAGTCCATGAAGCAAGAGAAGAGAGTCATGTGGGCGGTTCTCACAATACAGAGGCACTATGTCCAGTGGAAGGTAAATCATGAACTAAAATATAATTTAAGAAACACTATTATGGTTGTTCAATCCACATATAAATGCAGTCATATTTTTTTTTCTTTTTTTTTTTTTTCTTTATTGTATTATATTTTAATATTTTATTATTATTTTTAGGGATAACGATTGATAATACTTGTGGAAATTCATGCTTAATAGAATAATTATTATTTTGACATATTTTTTGTATGTGTTCGGGTATTGATGCAATTATTTAAAAACAGAAGAATCCATTTCTTTGTCTGTGATATAAAGTGTTTTGCCCCGAAAGAGGACCTAGCCCCTGGACACAACCAGGGGTGGAATATATGAAGGTTCCTTAACAGACTTCGGACTGGAGCATGCAAGACGAGGACACAAATGAAAGCCTGGCAGTTTTACAGCGGACCGACTGAATGTGACTGCGGCGTGGAGCAGACCCTGTCACACCTTCTGGAGTGTGCGCTGTGTCCGAGTAGCTGCACTCAGGAAGACTTGATGATGGCCAGGAGTAACGCCATCGACGTCGTCCACTTCTGGGCAGACAGGATCTGACCCTGTTGTTTCTGACACAATTATATATATATATATATTATTGACATTTATTTTAAAAAGATATCCCCATTCATAACTATTTCGATAGATAATATTTGGTTTTAATGATTAATTTCTTATTATAATAGTTCACTTTTTTATTCCATCATGTACATAGTTTCAGGAAATGAGTTAATTTTAGAGATGTAGGATCTTGTATACCTTAAACTGTACCTTAGGAACAAATGGTTCAAATCTCAGGTTCTCTGAGCTAATCGCACATCACTTTTAAATATATGATTTATCAACCAAAGCTTATATGTGTCTCTAATACTACAGCTGCATTTCTTTATGTATGAAATCTTTTATAATTATAAGACTGTCTTGATTATTATTATTTTAGTATTTGTAAACCTCTTTTTTATGACCGAATGGTCATTCCAAAAGCGTTTCTTTGCCTCTCTGAGTAAAAAGGTGGGTCTTGAGTCTGCTTCTGAAGGATGCCTCCGCTTTAAGCTCTCTTATGCTTTCCGGGAGCGAGTTTCAGGCCATTGGTGCCGCGTAGCTGAAAGCACGATTGCCAAAGACCGTGCTAGAAAAAAAGAAAGAAAAAAAGATCTTAGCAGCTGAAAGAACAGTACGGTAACAATTTGTGGTAATCATACGCTACAGCAAAAAAGAGGATCCGGAAAAAGATATATAGACGATATATAATTTTTTACACGCTTAAAGCAAAGCAATAAAAATTGGCTGGAAATATTATATATTTGAACTAATATAAATATATAGAAATATTCTATAATTGAACTGGTGCGCAAATGAATAACAATACTCCATTTGATTTTATTGTGTTCATATTTGGTGCTGACTGTCTTGTGTGTATATTTCAGAGACGGAGATACCTGTGTGAGCTGATGTCCCAGCTCCCCTCGGCGCACATGTCTCCGCTGTGCGGCGGCTGGCCCCACGCGCCCCCCCGCCTCGCACCAGCGCACCATCTGCTCTGCCAGATACATCACCGCTGGAGAGTAAGTCAGAAAACCCAGCTAATTGTAATCTCAAGATAATACGGCAACTCATCAACATCTCATCTTTTTATCTAAAATTGTATTTATGTATAAAAGAAGCCAGGTGGCATAATCCAGTGGTTAAAGGGTTTTCAGAATCTGTCGGTTTAACTTCCGAACAAGCTTGATTTAAAAAAAAAACAAAAACAAATCTTAGTTCTATGTATGCCCCCAGTAAAGTTGATCTACCCTTTAAGGACGAAACAGAATTTGTCCAGGCCTTGGGAGCGTCGAGCTGATCATCTAATCTCCTTAACAACACCTAAATATATAGTACTGTGGCCGCAGTCTGCAAGTTCGCGGGCTCTTGCGATTTAAAAAAAATCTCCGGAAAAGGAAATGCATATTTATTTCACAATCTGAGCTTACAGAACTGTAAAACGACAATTTTTCGTGTCCATGTACTCCACATATGGAAAGGATATGGTAAAAAAAAAAGTAGAGATTCAGCGACATACATATTTTCGATTTTCTGTTTCCCACTTGCTTCGCACTCCATACAAACTACTTACTATACAGATGGTCCGACGCGGTGCTAACACCTAATGCCACAAAAAACATCACTTTAGAAAAAACTGTGTTGGCAATCAACATATCAAGTTACTTTTATTATTTTTATTTAATACATATATTTGTCACATATTTTGTTAACAAACATAAAAAAACACAATGGTTTGTAATAATGCAAATAATGCAAACTATTCTTGTAAATCTCAGTCGATATCTTCAAAAAATTATTTTGAGTCAGACGAGCTAACCAAATGAAATGATCTTATTAATAATTCAATTGCAACAAGACTCAGTAGTATCAAAGAAATGTTAAATGGTATTAATACTACATTTTTTTAAATATCATATTTCTTATCAATAATTCAATGATAATACATATTTGATATGTTTATTTTCTGTTTTTTTATTGCAGTGTCATAAGTATAGGTTAAAGTTTGATCAGACTGCGAGGAACAGGATGAGGGAGAAGGTCACGGCCAGCATCATCTTCAAGGATAGAAAACAGAGCTATGCCAGAAGGTAATTCATTCACAAATTTGCGTAATATAAATATTTACAGTCTTGGTCTCATTTCGGTAGTAAATCAAAATACGACACTCATATGTTGGCTAATCAATACTCCACATGCAAGTTCACCCATAATTTTCCCTTTGGGTATATCAGATGTAAATTTAAAATTGTTTGTAGGTATTAAAAGGTCTTTAGTTAATTCTCAGAATAATGATAAATTTTTAAAAACGATAGCATATCTATGTATATACAGCTCATACTAGATGTCTTCCAGCTCACCGAAATACCGAGGGAATCTGCTTGTTTCTGAACTGAAAGTCTTGGAGATTGTTGAAGCGCAGCTCGAACTTTCTCGATGTTTTCTGGGGTGGAGACGCTAAACTGAGGCTCTCTTCTCCACGCAAGAATTCAATTCAGGACTTTAGCCGCCGGGGGCTATATTGAACCTTAAACGGGAGGCACGCTGCACGCCGATAATTGAGTAGTTCGAAAAATAGGTTTGCACATAAAAACTTGTCGTTCAACGGACCACTTCATTATGGCGACTGACACTGCGTGGAACATAAACTTCCTCTTTCAAACCTTCCACTTTCAACTTTCTCAAACTGCTAGAAATGGAGCATTGCTTTTTAAAATCCATGCGTCTGCCACGTGCCTCCCTGTATTCTCATTGATACTATTAATGATAACTGCAATTCTTTTTTATAACCCACCAGAAAGAGCAAATTCATCAAATGAATTACGGAGACTAACTGACCACAATCAATTGATTAAGAATAGTATATTTGCTAATGGTAACCTTTCAATGTTTAGACTGTTTTTGTAAATATTGATTATTTTTATGGGCGTTTTACTTTCAGTGTTTCTCATCCCTTTGTCGGCGATTATGTTCGGTTAAGACAGAACTCCGTGTGGAAGAGAGTTTGCATCGACACGGATGACCAGTATGTTGTCTTTGCAGACATTGTTAATAAAGTCACGAGATCTAGTGGAAGGTAATTCATTATTAATCACTATCCGTGAATGTAATATATTATTTTATGTACATTTATTATTATGTTAATATAATATAGTCGATCAAGAGGCGAATGTGGACCTGCCTGGGACATGTATTAAGAATTCCGGAAGAGAGCATAAACTACTGCTAAGGCAGCTGGCTTTTCTGCAAGCCCCCGGGCTCACGCCGTTCGTAAGGCCATTTAAGACTATACATTGAATGTGCTCAGCTGAGCTGCTGGAGATGGAGCTGACTTGAGATGAGGCGAAGACTATGGTGGCTGGCAGAGCTTTATGGCAGCAATTCATCAATACCATATGTTCCAGTTAGGGGATGATGATGATATTGACATATTTAATGTAATATTGCTTCAGATTCAGTGCTGGTGTGGACGGATACGAAATGTTGGACGTTTGATTTTGTGACAATAATGCCGTGTTATCTGTATGTCAACCATGATATACTTATGACATGGTTATTGTTGTCACAAATGCTAACTATTTGCACTGTGTATTCCGACACTTGTTCTGAAAGTGAGGTCATTGACACTCATTGTGTCAATACATTTACATTATCACACTTGTGTTAATACTTCGATAACGAATTAAAATGATATATTTTGTAATGTCATTGAAGGAAAAAAATAAAAAAATGAAATTGAAAAAAAATAATGTTTGAATAGATATGGAACGAATACGGTAAGAAATAAAAAATTATACTCTCAAGAATTTAACAATGAATGTTGGAATTTTTCAGTTGGTTCCGACCCTAGCTGTTGTGTCTACATCTGCAATGTTGCTGCTGGATCAGCGAACTCTTGGAGTCAAGTACAGGATCCCCGCTGCGGAGATTTACAGAATATCCTTGAGCCCTATGCCGGATGACATTGCGGTTTTTCACATAAGAGCCGTTAGTATATTTTTAACGATTTTGCATTAACTGTGTTTGCATTTTGTGTGTTTTTTTCATCCCGTTGCTTCATTATTATGCCGTGTGTCCATTGCCGTGTGAACAGTATTCAAAAATGTACAAAACTAATGTTATATCATTATTCAAATTATTTATTTGTAGATAGTATAGTACAGCAGTTAAAGCGTTTGCTTGACATGCTGAAGGTCGTAGGTTCGATCCCCGATGGAGATTATAAAAATAAAAAATAAACGATTTCCGAGCTCTAAAATACCCCCTGTTGTTGTGAATTTGATCCTTCACCCGTAAAATTCCAGTCATAGCCTATTAACCAAAATTGATAGTAGACAAAAGTCGTCCTGTAACGACCACCCATTCATTGTGAATTCCTGTAATAATAAGGATGAAGCGTGAATGCCGGACTGTAGTCTACGATGTTGGCGGATCAACACTTCTCATGCAGTACTTAGCCATATGCAGCATGTTAAGCGTCATAGAATTCCATAGATGAGACTTTAGAATCACTATCACCATCTGTCGGTATTCTCCTGTATGTGTTTACATAAAAAATAAATTTAAAGAAACATAAAATAATCATCCTTTGAACA
This sequence comes from Glossosoma conforme, assembly GCA_022606575.1. Lineage (NCBI taxonomy): Eukaryota > Metazoa > Arthropoda > Insecta > Trichoptera > Glossosomatidae > Glossosoma > Glossosoma conforme. The sequence continues at coordinate 1,002,670 of JAGTXR010000003.1, read as the reverse complement.
AGGGATATGATTTAATTAATCCTTATTTGAATAAGATTATTTAGTAATTTAATAATCCAATTCTTATTTACATCACTGTTAGTTTTTTTAATATTCAATGTAATATATTAATTTCTAAGAAGAATTATTACAGGGGATGAGAAGTGGGTCCTGTACAGTAATTCGAGAAGAAAAAAACTATGGTTATCCGCAAAGCAGATACCTACTGCTCGGCGAAAATTGGCCCTAATTAATGCCGCTGTATTAAAATTTAATACAGAGGCAAAAAAAAACTCAAAATAGAAAGAGTACTAATAGAGCTTTAAAAGGATACCAACCACGACATGCTAACTCAACGGCGACCGTTGACAAACTGACGTCAAAGTGACAAAAATGGACATTCCTTTCCGAATTACCTAATATTAAAAAATATTACCCAGTATTTTTGATTCTGTTTACTATTATCTTGAGAATTGTTGATATTTTGTCAAAAATTTGATCAAATATTGTTGTATGTTTATAAATGGAGTTTCATTTTGGTGTTTCATTGTTTATCCATTCATGCATCAAATACAATTATTCACTACAGAGATTTCCAATATTTATGTCTCACCTAATTAATGTTGTCAACTGTCAACACTTTTTTCCCACCTATTATAATTTCACCTTTACATTATTTGGATGTGTGACTTTGATATTATGTTTAATGTAATGTAAAAGGAAGTATTTTTGTAAATTGAAGGTGTATGCTACAATATATAATTGTGATAACAGGATTCATAATTATTCAAACTGATAATAATTTCCACAACAAAATAAGGGAAATACTTTATATTCCAGCATACTCCTCAATCTTTGTTTTTATTGAAGTGATTTCCCGGTTTGTAGTGTTGGCCTGCGTAGTTTGTTTGATTGAGTCCTCCCTTCCCCAGTGTTCTCTAGAGGGAGACTCCTATGAAGTGGACTCGCAACTGTCATCAAGAGCCAGCACCGACACTACTGGATGCCTTTTTGGGGTAAGTCTTGCAATTAGGCATAAAATACTAAAGTAGTTTTATAAAACAAAAAATACTATCTTAAACATTTGAAAGAATTGGACTGCATTTAGTTCTATGATGCTTCAATAGCATAATTTTAATTGTAATAAAGGAATTATTATTATAGAGCTACTAGCTGCCACAACAAATTTTATTTTGCCGGTAAATAATATTTATGCTAGTGATTTAATTAATTAAAAGCTTAGAAGATATCCTGATCCAAGTGATCGAAGACAGGAAACGGATCACCGAGCGCAGCTCACACCTGGCAAGTGAAGCGAGGGGGAGCTCCACAGGCAGCTTGCTAGGGAAGGGATTTAGAGTGAGGGAACCAAGGTACACTACAGAATCGCAGGATCCACCATAACAGCGCTTTTCAGGACTGTAGTGCCATGGGAGTCTTATATTACGAATCACCCTCGTATGTCTCATGCAGGTAGAGCAAAACGTATATCTGGTAAAAAAAAAAACTATGCCGCGTTTTGCCTCATCTTTCAAGTGTTTTTAACCCTCTAGGAATTTCTAGGAGCATAAAAAAATAACCTCTTATAATTATTTACATTTTAAAAAATACTCTTATTGATGTTCATATTTATTTTTTCATTTCACTTGGAATTCGCCTAAATAAAAGATATAAATTAAAAAATTTCAGAGCGACATCAGCAAGAAGAAAGGCGACTTTGTGTTCCAGACCTGCCACATTATTGAGATGGTCACCAAGCTGTTCCTGGTCGTGCAGAATGCTGTGGGGAAGGCTCCAGAGGTTAACATCAACACAGAGTATGTCGGCTGCTGATTTTAATTATTTCTGTTTGAAATTAACGTTTCTGTTGTATGAACAAAACAATCATTATTAGTCTGTTTACAATAATAAAAGTGATTGCATTTGACACCTATTTGCTGCCGTCTATATGTTTTAATACTTTTCTCATCATGTCATGTCCGCTTCCCTAACTGAAGGATATGACATTCACAAACTGTCGCCACAAAGCTCTGTCAGACGTCTTGGTCTTCGTCTCGTCCCATTTCAGCTCCGCCGAGGACATTCTAAATATAGTTCCCGACGGCCTATCAGGACGGTGAAAGCCTGGGGGCTTGAAGAAAAGGCAGCTGAAGTTAATGCTGTCCTGCGGCATTCGTATGATATGTCCCAATCAGGTCCATCTTCATCTCTTGACTTACTGCAGTATGCAAGGCTGTCTCGTCCGCTCTCTCACCTTGTCATTCTTCACAAAGTCAAACCAGCGCACTCCTAGTATTCTATGCAGAAATCTGTTTTCGAAGTCCATTATTTGGCTGCATTGGCCTACTGTTTAATATTTATTGATCTTTTAATTTAAAAATATAATCTATTGTGAATTTGACTGGGTATTTTAAATTATTTTTCCTAGTTTAATTTATCCATGATATATGCCTGAGTAAGAGGCTCTAACGTTAGTATCAATTACTTTAGTTTCAATATATTTTTCATAAATATCTTGTAATAACCTCATAAAGGTTTTCACGACCAGATTTGGTATTGGTACAGTGGCTCCTTGGATCATACCCACTGTACACGGCTCTCCGACATGATCTCGTGAAGGTACGTTAGGCTGACGGTTGACCTACCTCAAGACACCAACTCATCACAAAGTCATCAACCCTGAAGAAGATACCTCAAATAACAGTCAAAATATTGGAAGAATTCGCCACACACGGCTAAACCCAAAACCCACAATATATATTTCATGTTTATAAAACGAGTTACGTTGAATATTTTCATCAAAAATATATATATGTAGAATCAGTTCTACAAATCATTGATTATTATTATATCAGTATTTATATAGCTCTTTTTATGACCATTTGGTCATTCCAAAAGCGCTTAGTCACTTATTGAATCCGCAGTTAACATATTCTAATGTTTTTAGATTGTTTCATTGATGTTTGATTTTGATCGCTTTCAGGTTTGAAGCGAACTTTGGGCAGCAGACGGTCACGTTCACCTTCAAGTGCTATGGCCTCCCGGAGCTGCACCCGGACGCGGTGCGCGTGCTTCGCAAGGGAAACAAGATGGAGGTGCACATTTGATGCGGGCATGCCGACCCGCACAACGCGTCCAGTTCTTCCAGCGCTGCCAACCGCCGGACCAAAGAAATCGAAAACTCTCTCTCGGTCCCGGCGACACGTATTATACACAAAGTGTTCATGTTTGTTATGTATTTTTTACGGCCCGCGTGCAGCCGCCTTCGGATCGGTTGCTTCAGAGGCTCGCTTCGATGTATTTATGATTAAAAGTGCCTGCGATATATCGGTCGAAGAATATTTGACATTGTGGAGGTTTTGATTACTTTGTTATATATTTTGATTGTAAAACATCTTGAACTAATGGGATCTATAATTGATTATGTCTTTGTGTCATTTGGTCATCATTTTTGACATTGATGGTTCTTTGTTTATAAATATTCTGATAAAAACTTGTGGAAAACATTGCATAAATAAACTTGAAGAAATTAACCTAACCTTCCATCAGGCGCACTGTCATAAAATTTACAACAAATGCACCTCATCGCTTCCTCCACTTTTATCACTTAGTTGCATGCATCGAGCTCCAAGCTATTTGAAGGACAGTGTCTCTCTAACCTACCATCCCAAAAGAATTCTTGCCACTCTTCTCGATCCTCTGCAATCCTCTTTAGCTCAGCATAAGAGCTGCAACTCATGTCCTCGAACACTTGCTGCAAATACTCCCGTCTAGAGCGCCCTCTACAGTTTCTACCCTCAACCATCCCTTCCACAATGTCGTGAAGAAGACCATCGTGACGCATGATGTGACCGATCCATCGGGCTCGCCTCTCTGAGATGGTTCTTACTAAGTGCCTATCCTCCTTGATTATGCTGAGAACCTCATTGTTCTTGACGTGGTCTCTCCAGGAAATTCCGAGAATTCTTCTGTATGACCACATCTCAAAGGCCTCTAGACTTTTTTTATCACTTTTAGATAAGCACCATGTGCTACAGCCGTACACAAAATGCTCCAAACAAATGTTTTGGCAAAAAAGTTTAATAGGTAAGAGTAATCGCACGATACTGTCTACTGAACACAGTTCGGTGAAGAAGTCTCAAACTAAAGCTGACTATATTGTTCACCAAATTTTGGATAAATATCTCTTGAGCAGGATTTACTGAGATGAGGATGCATTTCCTGTTATTCTGTCAGCACCAAGTGGTAAATTGTACTTTTCAATTGGTTCAAGGTCATTACACTCAAAATATAATATATTATTTATTGCCATAGTGAATGGTAAAATTGAATTATATGTTTAGTTAAATGTTTGGTTTTGTTAGAAGTCATTTTGTTCAAAGATAAGCAAACCATGTGAAGCTAAATAATATTATTTAACCCTTTTCACTCCTTTGTCAGGCGTATTTTTAATTGTTTTTAAGAAAATTAGGGATTATTTTAAGAAGAAATTTAACCTCCTATATTTAAATTTATTATGGCTTATAACTAAATGTAATATAAACCAAAGAAATGAAAAGTAGAGAACAAAACTATATTATTCTTATGTTTTGTTTACTTACTTGTTCATAATTTTAAGAAACTTTTATACAATGCAAATAAATAGATTTTATAATCAATTTCGAAGATTTCGGAAATTGATACAATGTAGGTATTGTGGCTGTTGGGTTTAGTGGTGTGTGGCGAATTATTTCGTACCAACATTTCGACCTCCATTGCATGGGTCTTCATCAGAGTCGATGAAGTCGTCAACCCTGAAGAAGACCCCTGCAATGGCGGTCGAAATATTGGTACAAAATAATTCGCCACAATACCAAATCTGGCCGAGAAAAGCTAAGAAATTATCTGATACAATATAGTATGGACTTATTTTCAATAAATTGTATAATTGCTTCATCTGTAATTTTACTAAAAAAGGCATGAAAATATAAATTACATTGTTTTTAGTTAAATTTTCTCTTCAAATATTGTCTTATTATCCTACCAGTTTTAAATAGAAGAGTTTTTTCTTTTTGTTAAGTGTGCCAAACATGTGTGCCAAAATAATTCCAAAATAATTCCAAAGTATTGCCAAAATGAATGTGCCAACATACCTTTTGAATATAACTAAATCTATAACTTATACAAATTACTTGTTTTTAATATAATAAATAAATGCTGAACAAGAAACTTAAAAACAATCCGGACAAAACTTAAGACTCAAAAGACTGAAGCCAATTGTACCCCCATCACTTCACATTCACTTGGTGCAACAAGTTTTTAAACTGAATATGTTTGGTTGTCTAAATATGACATAACTTCACTAAAATTAAATAGTATTTTTCAATAAAAAATTAAATATACTTTATTAGACTAGCCCTAAACATTTCTACATTTGATTAAATTAAAAGTAAACAAACATGGATGTCTGATGCGTAAAATCTGCAATTGGCATTTTCAAATTCAGTGGTACCTCGACATAAGAGTTTAATTCGTTCCGCAACCTTACTCGTATTTCAAATTACTCGTATCTCAAAGCAAATTTCCCAATTAAAATTAATTGAACTGCCATTAATCCGTTCCAGCCCCCAAAATGTCACTCCAATTATTTTCAAAACAATACAAGAATGTAAAAAAATAAACTACATTTATAAAGTGTTAATTTTCGTCACAGCTTTTCGCTTCACTGGTCTTTGCCTTTTTCACCACGCTTTTCTCACTTTCACCTGTAGGCCTTTTAAAAAAAAACATGTCCAAGGGGGTCTGTTTCTTCCTTCCTTTCAGAATGTTCCGGATATGAGTTAAGCAAGTTTCATTAAATAGCTCCGATGCCCGACCAGTAGCGACTTTTCTGGGTGTTTCTTTTCTACGAACTGTGAAACTCTCTCACATTCCCAAGATCTCCTTTATCCCACTTGTAGAAATAACTTCTTACTCATCTGGCTCTGAATAAAGTACAACTGTAAATGTAAAAAATCACAAAACACAAGCACAACTTATCATAGATGCTTTGACGGGGAGAACACACTAATAACTGATTCTCTGATAGTGGCTGAGGGATTCAAGGGAACTCGAGGGAAAGCGTGTCGCGCGGTTCGTGTGCAACCGGCCGACCGCTAAGCCGATTACTCGTATCTCAAATTTTGCTCAAAGCAAAAACTCGCTCGCTCGTATCTCAAAAAACTCGTATGTTGGGGCACTCATATGTCAAGGTACCACTGTATATTAAAAATATTAATTTTTGTGAGAATTCAGCTAGACTTATATTGCTGTTATGTGTTTATTATTCATTACAAACATATGATTAATTATACATGGTCAAATATATATTATGGAGCTGTGAGTTTCATCAGAGAACATATAATATAGAATTTGTTCCATAGAACAATAAAATAATGTATTTAAAAAAAAAAAAATACCAGCGTAGTCAATGTATGTTTTAAATATTGACACTTGTATCTAAATCAGATGGAAGTAGTATTTTTAAAGAATGGAGTCTTTGAACCTTTTATTGGGTCGTCTCTATTCAATGAAAATGTAATATATTATAAGCATTTTGATCGTTAAATTCATCACTTATTACTTCTCAATGGTTTGGTTATATTTACATCACACGATCACTTCGTGCCTTCCCAGCCTGTACATTAGGTGAATGATTCAGCATTTTTGATACATATTCATTTATACCTCCACTTGTTGCTTCCTATCTATGCCGACATTAATTTTCAATTCACTGGAAATTATTAAAGTTAGCACGTATAGGATATCAATATTAGTGTTGCCTGTAAATTAAAAAATAATATCATAAATGCCATAGATTATAAACACTTAAAACTTCTACATTCATTTTAATCTATAAAAATTTGTCTTGACATTTGATACCAAAATAATGATTCTCATCTGAATGTTTATTATTCCACTGATATTGAAACATGACCTAAAAATTTATATTGATATTCGACAAGTGGATGACGTAGCGAAATAAATAAATGAAGTGCTCTTCTGATAGAAAAAATAATGAGGCATATTGTCTTGTAATATATAATTATTTACCTATGAAAGAATATTAGCCATTTTGAACTGAAAATATAATGTGTGTGAATGCGTGGATAAAATGTTTGAACGTTAATATTTATTATAAATAAAAATCTGCGTAGATTTTAATATAATGTTAATACTGACTTACGAGTAATGTTTTTTTACACACTGTTTTAACATTTCATTTGTAAATATTGTTTTTTTAGTTATATTGTGTTTAAAGATAATTTAATAATAATTTCTCTAATAACTGTCTTATTTCCTAGCTTCCTGATACTAAAAAAACTGTGTTAAATATAATATAAATTAGATATTCAGTATTTTATTATCAAAAGTCATTAAAAACAAGTAGGTCATTTTAAAGCTGTTGTAAGAGGGCAAAGATTTTTTTTGAAAACAACCTTATTGTTGTTGTCCATTTATGGTATTGTGATTTTTGGGTTTAGCCGTATGTGGCGAATTATTTCATTCTAATATTTCGACCGCCATTGCTGGTATCTTCTTTAGGGTTGATGACTGTGATGAGTTGGTGTCTTAAGGTAGTTCAGCCATCAGCCTAACGTACCTCCACGAGGTCATATCGGAGAGTCGTGTACGGTGGGCATGTTCCAAGGAGGCCCAATACCGAATCAGGCTGTAAAAACCTAAAAAGTTACTGTCCATATATACTCGTATAACAACATACATCTTCTGTGCTGTAATCAGTTTTATTGCTATCTTAACTCCTCGATTATGAGCTTCTTTAGAATGATTAAATTAATGAATGGAAGTAAAAACATTCAAATTATATTTTGTAAATATTAATAAAAAATTTACTTTATTAATGTTATGCAAATCTTTTACATGCGTTTTGTTAGACATTGAATTTGAGTTTTTACTACATTTATTATGTATTGTTTAATTATTACATTATAGGTTAAACATATATACAGTGGTACCTCGACATACGAGTTTAATTCGTTCCGCAACCTTGCTCGTATTTCAAATTACTCGTATCTCAAAGCAAATTTCCCAAAACACGAGCATAACTTATCAAAAATGCTTTGACAGCGAGAACACACTGATAACTGATTCTCTGATCGTCGCCAGGGGATTCACGCGGGAAAGCGTGACGCGCGGTTCATGTGCAACCGGCTGAGCCGCTTATCGGATTGCTCGTATCTCAAATTTTGCTCGAATTTCAAAGCAAAAAATCGCTCGCTCGACGGCTCGTATCACAAAAAACTCCCATTTTGGGGCACTCGTATGTCAAGGTACCACTGTATTTAATTCTTAAGTCATTTGTACCTATATAAATTTCTCGTCAATAGAGTAAATCTAGATTATTTTTTTTGCTTAAAAAGTATATTCATAAACAACTTTATTTAAAAAGAAAAAAATAGAAATTTATTTAAAATATCTAAATCTAATACATATTGTGGGAACAATGTTTTTGTAAATACATTTTGTGTGTATTTGTTTTTGTTTATTATTACTGTATAAAATGCACAGTTTATTTTTATTCTAGTCGTTAGTGTTTCTTTCCTAATATTATAATCGGCACTAAAGTAATAATAAATAAATAAATCTGGTAGTTATAACTTAGTTGTTAACGAGCATTTACTCCCGATAGTTTTCGATAGTTTTCCCCGAGTCTTTAAATGTAATACTTTAATCTGACCAAATTGAATGTATTGTTTAGGTGTAATTGCAACTCTGATAAGTTTTAAAGACATATCGTTTTAACTGTCATATTTTTATGGATATATTAAAAAGTGATGTTATAATTTGATTATATTTAAAATATATTAAATGTAAACAACAATGGAGTGTAAGGTCAATCGCCCGATCTCTTAAAAAATATACTATTTGATTATGTTCTTGATCAATGCTCACTTTAAGTGCAGTTTGTGTAGTCTTACTCTATACGCATTACCCTGTCCACACGGTCCTTATAGTAAAAAGGCTTTCTATTCTATCTATATTACGAAAGGACATAAAAATTGTAGGCCTCAAAAATAATATATTTTCTTTGTAATGTTTCTCTTAGACGAACATTTGTCCTAACCTTAAAAGCTACCGACACCGTGGATTGAGATATGTTTTTAAGATTTTTAAAACAATCGGTACATACATATATACATATATAATTGTGTCGGAAACATCAGGGTCAGATCCTTTCTGTCCAGAAGTGGGCGACGTCGTTGACATTACTCCCAGCCATCATCATGTCTTCCTGGGTGCAGCTACTTGGACACAGCGCACACTCCAGAACGTGGGACAGGGTCTGCTCCACATCCAGTCGGTAACATGCAGTCACATTCAGTCGGCCCGCTGTAAAACTGCCAGGCTTTCATTTATGTCCTCGTCTTGCATACTCCGGTCCGAATTCTGTTAAGGGACCTTCATATATTCCACCCCTGGTCGTGTCTCGGGGCTAGATCCTCTATCGGGTCAAAAAGGCACGCTTCCTTTATGAGAGCATAAAGTAAAAATGCATTTTCTTCATCTCTCTGGTTTTGTATTATCCCAGTTGAAAGAATTTTTCTGACTTGGAATGAAGTTTAAAATCTAGTATATGACAAAGGTGTCTAGAGGCAGTGTGTGGCGACCATACGCTCTAGATTGGATGTGGCTTAGAGATAGATATTATATAATATAGTGGGGATTTCAATATAATGTATGCTCTACAAATTGTACACTGCAGGATTAGACATCTAAGGGCCCTTTCCCACGGACGTCCAGTTTTGCAGGATCACGTTTAGTAGTATACGTGCTACTGTGGTAACATTCATACGAGCTTTTGGTTTGCAGGATACCGCAAAAATTCGATCCGTTCGAAATGTGCTGTACGGTTTTGCCACTACAAACTGGACGAATGGATCCAATAAAAAACGTTATCCAGTTTAGTTACGCACATAGTGTAATGGAAGTGTTTCCACTAGCATCCTGCACACATAAATAATACAAATGTATTTTATTCTTACCTCAAACATATTGCTAACTTTTCTTCAGACATTATGCATTTTCTCATAATTGTATCCTGTTTGTTTAGATTATTCTTCAATTTTTCTACGTGGACATTCTGAAGTAGTTAAAAATTTTGGATTCATCCTTTCTCAAATCACCCATGAGATTACGAAATGTGCATAATCTCAATTGTAGTTTTAGGATCGGATGAACCCAAAATCTTATTTTTTTGCGTTGCTTTCGGCGGCGAAAGTACCAGTTTAATATCAGAAGAGTATTCACGTCCATTGCGTCTGAATTTTCTTCTCCGACTGCCAATGTTATCCCGTAAAAAACAGGATGCAAACTTCTATGTGTGAACACAGGTATGATTTTTGCGGTATCCAATAAAAAACCGATCCTGCAAAACTGAACGTCCGTGGGAAAGGGCCGTAAGACACAAGAAAAACATCCGATTTGCATGAACCGTCAATTTGTAGTGTTCGGTCACAAAATCACACCATTAGCGAAGAGTATGATTTAGTCTTACTCTTATTCACTTCTCCTCGTAGCTAATGTTCACAGTTCGGTGTTATCTCAAGTGTGTAGGTTGCGAGGAGAGACTCGGCGAGTAGTTGAATGTAAATGGCGATAATTCAGGTTCAAATTTGGATTTACCATAGGAAATTTGCTGTTCGTAGAATTTTACTATATTGTATTGTATTCCCCCGTCTATCTCCTTTTATAATGTGATGAAATAGAAGGAATCTATCGATCTTGATGACGTAACATTACAATCGAATTACTTTATTTAGTGTCATAAAGTTCACTATAAAATGGCATTGTACTATGAAATTTTGTGTACCATTTACCTTTAGGACAGTCCAGGCCTCTAATCATCCGATTTCCTTTAAAAAATCCCTTTAACAAATTACCCAAAAATATGCCTGGGAGACTGCAGCTGCCGCCCCTTCAAGTACTTGGACTTCTGCTCTGGAGGTTGTCAGGAATCGTTTATATTCCCAAGTGAACCTTCAGGTGCAGGTAGGTCCTTAATAAAAGGATGGACTGCGGCAGCTGACAGAACTAAGAGCTGGACTTTACCCGCTTCACACTTGCATCACACCGGAGGACAGTTACGTCTCCTTGATGATAGGCTTATTCAGATTATGATCAGTTAGCAACTGATAAGTTCAGTGGGAGTCCCATCTGAACAATTGTGGCCACTGCACAGAAGTGCTAAAAATTAAGAACCCGTGAAAGAGATTAGAATCGCATTCACGTGTTGTAAAGAGATGGAGATGGAAGATGGATTCTCTCACCGAAAATAAGAGCGAAAATGGTAAATGCTTGGAATTTTTTTCAGTGGGCACAAAGTCTGCATGCCCAATGGGCCGAGGCGATTCCCTCGAACTGCATCGAAAAGGACTCCTAACAAGAGAAACTGACAGTCCCAGAGAATGTGCTCTGAGGTCTTGAAGAAGGCTCCACAGGGGCAACTAGGGTTTGAAACTAAAAGTTCGAACTAAGTGCTGTCAATTTGTGGTAACCATTCAGTACCGGCTTTAGACCCTGCGGCGCCCTAGGGCATTTTTTTCAAGCGCCCCAAATTGTTTATATTTAAAACTATATCAGAAAGACTGGCCGCCCTTGGCGCTCCTAGCTTATTCGACGCCCCATGTGACCATATGTTTCAGATATGGAATGAATACGGGAAGAATAACACTGTTTGCCTTCAATTGCTCAGGTTCTCGTCTACGTTGAGCAACGTGCTCCAAGAGGACTTACATTTATGAGTCTGGTATCTTATAACTGAGTATCGCCACAAAAGTGATATTATATGGACGTTTCTCCGAGTCTTTCTACAGACATTCAGATGAATAGCAGTGGATAGCAACGCTCCTATAGCAGGTTTCGTTATGTTGGTATAGCATATCCGAGTTCTTCTTATGTGTGTACCTCCTACCTCGTCTTGGATTGCCGGTAATATCAGTGCTTTTTTATAAATCTAGATGGTCTTCATACATTTGATTAAAGGCCTCTTCTACTTCTTCGTGTCAGCGACGTCAAATTATTTTTACCCAGTATCTGGCAACATCGATAGCTCGTGTGTTGCCCAGCATTAGGTCATGAGATGTGCAGCTTGTTGGGCACACGGAGCAGGATCTTAGGTGTGAGGCGGTCTGCAGGTCTCCACAGTCACACAATAGTGACTCTCCCTGCCGAAACATTCCCCACTGCTCGAAGTTGTCCTTTGTTCTACCAACTCCGGTTCTTAATCTGTTCAGGGATTTTCAGGTCCGCCAGTCAAGGTTCTTGCCAGTTGGGAGGCCTTCCTTTTGGAGTAATGAAATCCTCTGATGCGACTTGTTGCCAGAGCTGGAGTCTCTCATTTTCAGGACCGGATGTGAGAGGTTGTGTGGATCTCGGAAAGCTGCTTCGCGACTTCAATTTGGGTGTTGGGGGTATCTGATTATACAAGCAGTGGGTGGGTTGGTTGATTGCCTTACGCATTTCTTCGATGCATATGACTTTGCGTCTTATGAATGGTAAAGATTAAAGGCCTATTTAAAATATTCATTTGAAAAAGGACTTTTGATTCCTATATAATTTTTTATTACTTACCCATACCTGCATTTTTATATAAAACTAATCTAATGAAAATGTATAAATTGTCTTGTAAGGGTGCTTGGCACTTAAGATTTTATGTCATTTAATGATGAAGATGTTTTAGTTATTGAAACAATCCAACTTTAAGGCATTTTAGTAAAGGAAATGGACATGGAAGTACCGCTAGGTGGGCCTTAAATAATCGATTATATTGCACAATATATTACAGTTTGTACTATAATACAAAAATTAAGTGCAATCCATAAGTAGAACAACTGCACAATATTGTTGCGTATAATTGATGGTGTAGGGTGCGCCTGGAAGTGGATAAATACTCGTATGTAATTCATAATAAAATTGTTTATGGTTCAACATTTTAATTATTGTTTTTGAATATGTTTAGTTTTTATGAATGTTTTAATAAAGTATAATTGTCAATGAAATAGTAATAAATTGTTTGTATTTAAAAAAAAATGAATTTTAAGAGTAATAAAATAATGTTATACTGATTATGATGGTTATTACTTCATTTCACCTACTATATATCTATTATTACAATAGGTTCATGATGGCGGATTTGCAAAAGTGCTTCTTCTTCGCAGTATCAATCTGGTGGATTGGTTTGCAGCAACAAAATCTTGCATCTCGATCTCCACTCTTGTCGATCCTCTGCAACCCTCTTTAGCTCATCATAAAAGCAACAACTCGTACACGTAATTTTAAAACGTCCAGAAAAAGATATAATAAAAAATCTATAAAAGTCGTATAAAATAATTTCCCCCACTAAAAATGCAATAATTGTCATAGAAATCAAGCTTTATAATATTTTCCAAGTATGATTTTTCACTTACTATATAAATTTTACGCATATTAAAACCATTTCTAGTAGTCTATGATCTATCATGTTTGTAAAAATGTGTCATTAAAAAACATTTTTGATGTGTTTGATCAATATTCCCTATGGTAAGTACTTAAGCTACCTCCATGTATCTATATGTAATCTCGAACCTCATAAAATAACAACATTCAACTCTAATACTTGGGTGTTGAAGGACGCTTAATAGTAAGCATTAAACCAAAGAAAAAAACACTGTTTATTGTATTTTAAAGTAATTATTGATGGGTGGGAAAGGCAAGAAAAAGAAGAATTCGATTCCGAACGGCGGCGGAGGGGATCAAAAGAAAAAGGCGAAAAAACCGGCCGGGAAGGTTAAAAAGAGTGGGAAATCTAAAAACAGGTGTAATGTCGACATCTTCACTGAGGCGGCTATGGATAATGCCTATTACGTGTGTCACAACGTTCAGGACTTGCTGAAGATAAGAGGGTTTCCGTGGCCAGAGGCGCAGAAGAAAAAGAAGGGAAAGAAGAAGTAAAACTAAAAGTTGCACTTTGGTTTTGATTAAATTTATATATTTATGCACAAAAATAAAATAACAAATGTCTCAATTTCTGCTTATTGATTCCCTTACGAGCACTTAAAAGGTTATTTTTAAATGCATTGTGGTGCCTACAATCATTAAAATAAATAAATACAATAGTACTGAGAAATAGTTTTATTTTAATGATATTTAATATAATATATAAATATTTAAGTATGAACATTATTACTATAGCAGTATTGTTATTGAATTGGTACCATCATCATCAGCAGTCTGTATCTGTCCACTGTTTTGAACCTAGATTCATTCATGAGTCTCCATTTCTCTCGATCCTATGACATTCGCATTCAGCGTCCTCCCGCTAGTATTTTGATTGTAACAGTCAATCTACGCCTATATGCCAGTTTTTGGATATCATTCCAGCACCTTCTTTTCCCAATGACCTTCGTCTTTTTCGCAGATGTATCCCGCTCATTGTCACTTAAGTCTTTGGTATTTCATAAAATAAAGTAGATAAATGATTAAGTATTTTAGAAATACACAAAACGAACGAAGATATAAATATATCTATATGTACTCGTATATTTATTAAAATTCTCTTTATGTAGGCGCAGAGTAAGTTTAATTATAGCAAATCTATAAAAACTATTACAAAAATGACACAATTCATTATCAAATACATCAATCAATTGAGTACTAATTTTTTATACTGAATTTGGTTTTGTGGTCAGAGGTAAAGGAATAATAAGCAATAATAAATTGTAATTTTGATGGAAATTGATTGAATGTAACCTACGAAACACCGCGATTCTCCAAGAACAAACTCTGCAAAGCTCGCACATTTGCCATTTCTTATAATTATGATGTTTATATAACAGCGATCCTTGGAAATTATGGACATAAAATAAAACGTTTCCGGAATTTCCAAAATTTCCAAAATAAACAAGCTGAAATCTGTCATTCGTTTCATAGCTACTTATTCTGTATCGATCAAACAAATGTTTGTAAATGACTTTCCACATTTAACGTTAAGATTTCTGTTCTTAGATAGATACATAATTCCAATCCACAGTATTATTACTGTCAATCTTAGTCCATTTTAACTGGTAGTACATTCGTACCAAGAAGCTATGAATGCATGCTCATAAATCTCGAGTGTGTGCGTATTCAGAAATAACTTGATGTGTGGCTGTAACGTGACGCCATTTTCACATTTTTGCAGGGTCGGCTTACACAATGATAAAAGGCGAGATATAGGGCATGACTGAGATAACAAGTAATGCGAAAACTGACTAGGAAACGAATACCAAACTATGAAACACGAAGTATTCTAATCTTATATAATAAAATCACACTATCACAAATGACGCAATCATACCAATAATTTTGTATGCATTTTCTACACTAACTATAGACGTTTTATTGCATTGGAAGATTTTTTTTAATAGATTCCTCTTGCCTTTTCCAATATTGTTTAATAGGGACTATCCTATCCGTATACAGCGTAAATTACTATCGTATTTATACTTTCCATCCGATCATCGAAGTTAAGCAACATTAGACGTGGAACATACGTGGATGGCTGACCGCTTGAGAACACCGCATGTCGATGACGACTTGATATAATGCAAAAAAATGTTTGATAGATATAAAAATGTGGGGCTGTAATTTTTGTAGAATATATTATGCAGTTGCTAGACAAATTATCAAATATTAACTCGTAAAGCTCTCTGCACATAAATCGAAAAGTGGAAAATTCTTAACCAATATAAGTAAGTACCTTTACTTCTGAATATCAAAATAATATCATAGTAATACTGTCACACTTCACATGATACATTTCGGCTTAAAAAAATCGGGATATATGAAAAATTCCGTGATAAAGACTAGTACGAGTACTTCTTTATTGTTTGCGTCAGCTTCATAAAATCACGTAAACGTCAAAGTGATATTTATAATTGTATAAAAGTACAGAGCACAACTTCCATATTTTATAGTTGCAAGGAACGCTTGATCTGTCATCTGTAACCAACGTACATATTATCTACTCGTATAAGCTCGAAGCAGGGCTTGTAGATATAAAATCCTTTCAACAGATTACTGTAGCGTGGAAGAAATTGGACAATTTTTGTAATAGAATACCACTTTTTTTTAAAAGAACACCAATAAATAGGCTCATAAAAGCTTATTGGTAGTGGAAGATGACCTAATCTCTGTATTGTTGGAAAAACAAACCACTTATCGACTTGGACTATTATTTTTTCTTGATTATAAATTTTAAAAACCAACAGTTAAATTCATTGTAAGCCCCGTAATTTCAAATATGCTGGATTTTTCACGAATAACGTCATTCTCAAAAAGGCTAATAATTCAAATAAATCAAATAACTTTTCTAATTTCGTAGGCAATCAATGCTTAATTTGAGATCCATTGAATTTTTGTTGTGTTTAATATTTTTAATAATTTATAAGATCACATTTTTTGATGCCGAAATATCGAAATAGAAAAAATAATCCGCAACACACAGCTTAACGAAATAGCCATAAATCAAATAATGTTATTCTTCAATCATTGAAAAAATTAAAACAATTATTGCGTTCAATTATTTAATGTAATAAATTAAACAGTATTTATTATTTACACTTATTAACGGCCCTGTTCTGGAAGTATATTTTTAAAATCTACAAATTCCAGTCATCATCTAAAAAAAATTTCAAACATTGTATCCAGAATGTTCCATAATACCTAATGACTAATTTTGAGATAGCACTCCGCCGAAAGCTCGCGATAGTATTAAAATAGTACACATACGTTAGTATTGGGTTATTAGTGGACCGATTTGAGTTCCCACGCCATTTTCAAGAGCTCACCTCGACGTTAAATCTCTTTTAAATCTATTTATGTATCAAGAATATGTGAGCTTATTAGGAAAGCGCCTGCGTTTCCGATCCTCGACAGCTTGGCACTACAAAACTCGGCGTGGGCGTCGGATTTTCTTGGCGGGGATTGCAAGTTTCACGTTTCCAGCTGCGAACGGAGCGCAGTTGGTGAATAAAAGTTAAAAATGAAACGGGCAGCGGTTTAGTCTTTCTTCAGTAACTGTCGTTGCAGTTTGCCGTGTTGCTTACCGTTAATATTATTACTGCAATAAACATAAAAAATATTAATCAATAATTAAAATCGATCGATCATAAAATTTGCGTTATATTTTCCAAAATTAATTAATGTATTTGCCAAATTAATAATCCATTTCGTCAGCAAAAATATTTTTTCCTGTCAAATCTAATCGTGTGTTATTTTATAATTGACATTAATATTTTGACGTATTAAAATAATTATATCATTTTATTTGAATGAAACGGATTAAAAAACATTAATTTCATTAAAACACAAGTTTAATTCGTAAACTTATTCTAATTTTGGCAAAAATAACGCATTATAACGTGTTTAAATTAAGAATGTGATATTGGAATAATTAATAATAAGAAGTTTACTTAAACATTTTATTAAATGTCTTTTTAATTCATATTTCACTAATTATTACAAATCAGTTTATATATATTATATTTATATATTATTATACAAATATATTGTACAAATCAGAGTGCGAACATGTCATCTTTATTTTTACGACAATTTTTATTACAAAATATCTACTAATTAACACTTTTTTTATTTTCTATACTGGGTTAACTGTTAACGAAATCCTAATTGAAAGTTGTTTACGTGGATACATTATATTTTCTCATATATTTGAAATAATTCATATTGGATTTTATAAAATATTTATCTTAGGCAATACACATATAAGATTTTACGGAGAGCGTTTTGCGCGCCTTATGCCGGCTACTCACCATTAACACTATCCAGTCCGCGCGTTACGCGATTAAACTTACGCTGGAGGCCGACTGTTTTTTTTTAAGAATTGCTAAATCTATCGTCATGTGTTCAAATAAAATTAAATATGACCTTTACTAAAACGGTTTGAGATCTTTGAATTATGGTCGAAAGTAAAAACAACACATATGTTGTGTGATCGGCCACTAACGTTTGAAAAAACATCACAAGCTGTGTGTAGTTGGCCACTAAGCGTTGGCGGAATGATCACACACAAGTTGTGTGACCGGCCTTAGACGTTCGGCCTGGCGATCACACACATATTGTGTAATCGGACTGGATAGTGTTAATTATAGTATCTAAAATGTTGATTAACCGTCAATACGTCAATACTCTCTAAATGCCTAATCTGTACACGGCTTTAAGAAGCCATTTTACACATCCAATGCCATATTACACATATTACACATATTACACAGAAGCCATATACACATCCAATAAAATGTTGTTTCCGGAGTATGCAAGACGAGGACACAAATGAGGGCCTGGCAGTTTTACAGCGGACCGACTGAATGTGACTGCGGCGTGGAGCAGACCCTGTCACACCTTCTGGAGTGTGCGCTGTGCCCGAGTGGCTGCACCCAGGAAGACCTGATGATGGCCAGAAGTAACGCCATCGACGTCGCCCACTTCTGGGCAGACAGGATCTGACCCTGTTGTTTCTGACACGATTATATATATATATCCAATAAAATGTGAAATGCTGCAATCGTATACTAAACTTCCTTAAGAAATATTCCTTAATAATGCACAATGTATCAAGGATAATTTCACGTGTACACTCCTTTTTAGCATACTACTTATACGTTCAGTCTGGTTTTTTTTAATTTAAGCTACGTATATTTTTAATTTTTGTTCCATTTTCGTGTCAATTGTTTTTGAATGTGTGTTTCTTTTGTACATTCTGACAGGTGGTTTAACACCGGTATCAACAGTTTTATAATTTTAAATTAACTAAAAAAAAGTGAGCAGCAAGATGGGAAAAGTGCCCGCGGTGGGAATCGATCTCGGAACGACGTACTCCTGCGTCGGAGTCTGGCAACACGGCAAAGTGGAAATCATCGCCAACGATCAAGGCAACAGGACCACCCCCAGTTATGTGGGCTTCACCGAGACGGAGAGACTCATTGGGGATGCTGCCAAGAACCAGGTAAACATATTCAAAATCAAACTGTATAAATATAAAATGCTTAACCCTTTCGTTACGGCTTGGTGGAATACAAATTATACTGTCAATACAGCGTGAATTTTTCAAACCATTATTTTTCCTTAGAACTATTATTTGAAGCATGAATGTACTTATCTGACCTATTTTCATATATCACATTGGTTCTTTTATCCTTTAGCTATCAGATGATGCATAAAAAACTATTATATTTAACGAACATTCATTATGTAACTCCATACATGTGGTGGCATTCACACATGTGGTTTACAGAAAAATCGCTCGTGTGACGAAACCTAACGATATTTATTTACATGCTTTACAAATTCCTATAATGAATACATGTAGGTTGATAAAGAGAATGACTGCACTTCCAATTTCTTACCGTAGACGTTACAATGAGTACTGAAAGTAGCAAAACGATATATCACGTCAACCGATATCAACGGTCGGGGAATCTTTGACAACCAATGTGAAAGGGTTAAATGGCATTGGGGAGGACACATCTACCGAAGAGATGACGAAGAAGAGATAGAATTTCGGAATATCACAGAAAAACCATCAAACATCTGTGCAATCAGAAAGATTTGGATACATAAAGATCCAGTATCTGAGTTTTTTTTTTCATATAATCTCCATATTTTTGTGAAACAGATCAATATACACTTGCAATCTCTTCAAGAGTGATCACAAATATCTCAGATATATATTTTTCGTTTGCAGCAACCAGCTCTTCTACTTGAACATGATAAAATTCACTGAAAGGTTACAAGCCATTTTTGACCCTCTTCTGTATGTTTAGTTAACCTAAATGAATTGAGGATATTTTATTATATATTGTGCCTACTTACCATAATAAGTTACATTAATTGATGGTTAGGGAGCTAAAGCTTCTTTTTAATCATCTGATAATCTCAGACGTAACTATTTATTACATCTGAATCATAATATGTTAGCATTGTGCTACCAACTTTCTTCTTCGTTGTATCAATCCGGTGGATTGGTTTGCAGCAACAAAATCTTGCATCTCGATCTCCACTCTTGTCGGTCCTCTGCAATCCTCTTTAGTTCAGCCATAAGAGCTACAACTCATGTCCTCGAACACTTGCTGCAAATACTCCGTCTAGGACGCCCTCTGCAGTTTCTACCTTCAACCATCCCTTCCACCGGAGAAGACCATCGTGGCGCATGATGTGACTGATCCATCGGGCTCACCTCTCTGAGATGGTTCTTATCAACTACAATACTAAAATATTGTACCAATGGCTCACACGTTGGTTAAACGAGTATGTCACGATGCTTGATGTAAATCTATTACCATAGTAATTGCAATACTCCATTAGTAATAAATGGTAGCTGCATTTTCTCCAACTTTTTTCCCGTATAAGATCATACGTATGAATGTAATGTCTGCAACGGACTTTTGTGATGCTGAGTTGATTTGGGAGAAGGCAAACGACTCGTCGTTTGACAGTTTTTTGGCAACCATATCCTCCAAATAGAAGGCAGGGTCTTCATACGCGATAAATATATAGTAAATAACTGCACTTTTCGATGTCCACTTATACACTAAAGCAGACATATATGTAAATGTACTCGTATAATACATAAATGAAAATTTGATCATTAGATGTATTCTCGATTATTATTTTTACAAATATTACAAGAAACCTTGGCTTACAAACTCAAGTCATTCCGCAAAACTGTTCGTTAACTGACCTTTTCATAAACCTGTCATACCTTAAATATTATTACAATGTTGACATATTTAAAAAAGATTTATATCACAATTAAAAAGATTTATCACAATTATATTTTATTATATAATTTTGCTCCCAAGAGGCGAAAAAACGTGCATCAAATATCTAAGAATATATTTATTTCGCTTTGTGTAATTTCATCTGTCATTGTATTTTGCTACTCTTAACTCTTTCATTACTGCTCGGTTTGAATACAAATTATAATGTCAATTATAAAACTAGTATTTGAAGCGTAAATGTACTTATCTGGTCTATTTTCAAATATCACATTGGTTCTTGTATTCTTTAGATATCAGGTGATGCATAAAAAACTATTCTAAGAAAGTAGCAAAACGAAAGTAGTATCACGTCAACCGATGCGAAAGGGTTAAGGAAACTGTTTCAGCTCCTCCGTAGTAACTTCATTGTTGTGGTACTCACATAGTTCATCAACAATATAACTTTTGATAAAAATAATTGATGATCGTTAGTTGCATTGTTCATAAATAGTCATTCGTAAATATAAGTAAATATAAGTCCTACTTTAGTTCAATTTAATAATATCACAATTCCATGATTTTATAACACAATGGATATTTAAATATGCCAAAATATATATATATACTCGTATAAAATGAGTACACAACATATGTTTTATGTTATGTCAAATTTATCATTTGCAGAACGAATAATATTCGATTTGAAATTTAAAAATGTGACAGTCATTTAATGTCAAAACGAATGAAATTATGTTAGTAAATTCATTTGTGGAGCGTTGGGTTATTCAGCCTGCTTCTTTTAAATAAAATAACATCATCTACTACAGCACATTCAAATGCCATTTACTTACTTACTAGTTTGAGGTTATAATTTAAATATTTGGTTAGAAGTTATTACTAATTCGAGCTACTACTGTAAAGGAAGTATCTTAGGTCTTTTTCTTATTATGCCCACGAGTAGACTAGTAGTTTAGTAGTATATTATGAAGAAGTCGACAAAAGGGTTCAAATACCTAAGCTGTTTTATGTGAGAGCTTGAGGGTAGACCTTATGAACAATGTAAAAGCGGAACGGGGAACCCATTTCAATTAATATTTACTTTTCCTATCAACAGCTCTCTTGTCACATTATTTTCTTGATCCGCCGCCTGTATTTATCAAAGCCGAACAATATATAAAGTAAACCTTCTTGGCAACGATGCTAAGCGCTTCCAAAAATCTGCTAAAAAAATATCTACATACAAATATAATTATTAGATCTTGTAATAGTTAAAATCATACATCAAATATCACAAACTATCTGGACCAGAATCAGGTTACTTATTACTTTATAGAAAAAAACGAGAATAATAAATTTTTCGGTTCATTTAGATGCCCTACTTTAGATATACGAAGCATCTACGAGAATTTATTAGACGCTGGTCTGTGTAACTCCACTTTATGTAAATATATATCATTTATGTTCACGAGTAGATTAATAATCTCCATCTAATCGTTACATCCCATCTGTTCGTTTCGCCTATCCGAATAGTGTGAGTATTATGTGTCTGTGTCGTCACTGTTACTAGTTCTGGTGTTGGTGCTGGTTCCCTAGAAGGCTTGTCGCTGTCCGCCGCCCGTACAAGGTGCCGGCCCTGACCAGAAGACAATTTGCTTCCATTCCGGTCAACATGGCGAAAGCTCACACCTCGAATTACGTGGCTTAGTAATGAACTTGACAGCTGGCCGGTAAGAACAGCTTTATTCAAAGGCCGAATGTCTCAAACGTCAAAATCTTGGAATGCCATCTCCATAAGAATATCCCCTTCATTAGAGGAAAATGCACGGGAAATTACTCACTCAATTTCCCTCTTATATATTCTTATTCTACAATGTCGTTATTTCTTTAACAAAGATCGAAAAGTGTTCCGTCTTTTCACGGCTTTTCTGCACCATTTACCTCCAATATTCCCAGTTTTGGGTGATGTCAAACACCACATTGAAAGTTGATCCATTTTCTTGAAGACCCATTTTCTCGTTTGCAATCCCTCAAATAATTCTGACATTTATCAATTTCACTCCTAAGATGTATCTAGATACTTTTTGAATACATTTGACACTATCAATATAAAGGCATCTAAAATTTCATTTTTACCTATAAATTAAACTATTCAATTCATGTTTTTTAATAGTTTAATGTCTTCAACACGAGTTTACAATGACGCAAACGGAAAATAATAATTAGTATATACCAGTAATGTATCCTGAAGCTTTACAGTAACATTCTTTGATACCGTTTTAATTGTTTATTTGAGTTATTATACATAATTGTTGATTTACAACGAAAATATCTTCATAATACATTTCAAATATTACAAATAACTGCATATTTTGGCAAGGAACTTTATGAAGCGATCGGCAAATATGTTCACATTGAATAGTTTATTTAGTAAATATTTCACTAGAGCTAGCCCGTGATTTGTAGAAAATATAAATAAAGCAATGCTACTGTTAACTCAAGCTTAAAATACAAACGTCATCTAATGTGATATTTCTAATAATATCGATTCTATTGATAGCATTTTCATAACGCTTTCAAGCACTCGAGATTCAACTCAGATCCTTTCTGTATGTATTATGTTACAAATATATAGCCTAGTTAAGTTGAATAGTATCTATTAGAAAATTATACACACGATGTCTTGACCTGTTCATAAATGCAATTTTTTAAACACGCATCTCGATAAAATAAGAACTCTATACATACATGGAATTTGTGAAGCACTCGTATTTGAAAATATTCCATTTTTCTTTTCAAACCAATTAAAATCCATGAAGATTTCGGCTTTCATTCAACGCCTTACTTAAGTTGAAATGTTACATATTAACAAATTTACTTATAGTGTTTTCGCAAGTAATAGTTTTCTTTTAAAGTTCGCGATGTTTTTGTAACAACACTACCTTATAAGAATTGGCATTTAAAATTAATCGAATTCAGCATAATCCATGATAATTATAAGAGTCGTGTTACGAAAACTAGGTCACTTGAAAACTGTCTATAAACTGCTAAGTCTAGCCGATGGTGTGACCATGTACGGAACATCAATTTGTTATAAATCATGGCTGCACCTGTCAAAAAAGAAATGTGATATTATTACGGAGCACGATTTAATTGGATACATTTACACGTTCGGATTTTAATATTTCTATCATATAATATTCTCCTTAGTCATACATATTCACTACTTGTTGAAGCATATACATCCACTTATTGCAGCCACACAATTCTGTCAGCTGCCTCGTCTTGCATCGTCCTTTCCTCGTCCTTACCTTGTCCCAAGTCATCATATAAATATACCAGTTATGCCCATAGTTCCGAACTTGTTAATTGGCGAGATCTTAGGGGGTTTTTAGAGAAGGTAACTTCAGTATTCAATGTTTATTTGGACATTTGTTACGCAGAAATTTCAAGGGGTTTGCGGATGGTTGGCTCGACCATTGGTCCATCGAGACGGGGACTCGAATAATGTATTATATAATATAAACTTTAGCTCTGTAATTTAAATTAAAATGCGGGTAGGCGGTTTTTTTATTTAGAGAAAGCCTTTAATTAGAAATGCAAACCTTATAAAGCCGCAGTTATCACAGGTCTAACAATCGTATATTTCAAAAATATGTAAATATTCCAAAGCTCATGCTTTTCGACAACATCAAGTTGAAAATTTAGAATTCTCTATATACGAAATATTTTCCAATATTCCGAATACAAGCAATTGCCATTAATTAATATTTAAATGTAGAAATTGTTTTATAAACACTTTTATCTTGTCGTTTCTTCCATCTGAGTTAAAAATCCAATTATATAAATTTCGAATGTTATTTTTTAAACTTCAGCAGTCTTTTGATGATTCACCAAGTTTTCCCAAGCTCAGTGTTCCTGTCCCGGTGATATTAATAGTCGCGTCTTCCAGGAAAGTGTGAATGGATATGTTCATGAGCTGTGACATCGTTTCGAGATAATTGAACTGAATACTTTTAGCTGTTTTCTAGGTTATGCCGTTAAGGAAACTTCATCACATATTGTGTCATTTAATAAGATGCCCGCTTAAATTAACGTAACAATTTTGCATCAACATAAATAATTTAATATAATAAGTTTGTTTACAAAGCTTAATCCATCAACATTCTTGGATTATCAATCTCGAATAATGTCAAATATTACGAGTCAATTAAGTATAAAGCCGGTCTCTCTTCCACAATACTAGGTGTATTATATAGATCACTGAGGTATTTCAACGATAAACAACTTCTTCTTCTATATAATGGACAAATCCGACCTATCCTTGAATACGGCAGTCACCTTTGGATTGGACCCCAAAATACCTTTTAAAATTAATTGACCCAGTTCAAAGAAGAGCAATTCGTTTGATAAATAATAATGACACTCTACCGTCTAACCTGCAATCAATGGAACACAGGCGTAAGATTGGTTCTCTTAGTCTCTTCTACCGTTATTAACACGGTCGCTGCTCTTCGGAACTTAAACAACTAATTCCTCCTGCACCCACCCACAACCGACAAACTCGTCTTACACTTGCCGAACATCCATACAGGGTTAATGTGTGTCGACCAAGAACTGGCAGTTTCCAAAGTTCCTTCCTTAATGCCAGCGGTAAGCTATGGAATACTCTTCCAGCGTCTATGTTTCCTCCTTCCTACAATTTGGATCTCTTTAAGAAACATATAAATATACACTTGCAATCTCCCCAACCCACACACAAACACGAACACAACACACGTTTCCCGCATGCTGCGTCCAGCCTCCCTGGCTGAGCGTCATACAGTGCACTGGTCTTGACCGGGTGTGCTCCCCTGCATTCGATTACATTAAAAAATGTGAAACTCATGTTTTGTTGGGTTCCTTCATCTACAAAAGCAGCGAAAATTATAGCGAAATATCTCATGTGCGCCTTAATATATCAAAAATAATTGTACTATTTGCAAATTTATCTTATTTATCATTGACACAATAAATGTTTTGCTGTTATAAGCAACAGGCAAGTCTACGTTATTTTTTATCACCGTTTAAATATAAAAAATACAGTTACTATATAGAAAAACGTGCAGCTAAAAATCAAACGTCTGTCGATAGACGTAATACATTGAATATTTCGATACATAAAATAGAAGAAATATATTATTGCTTCAATAATATCCGGAAATTCCTTCAGCTAGAGCAGTAACTAACTACTTAAACGTAAACGAAGCTGTTGCATCCGATGTAAGAATAGCTGTGATTTTATCTGAGCTTTGATACCAGAAGAACAATAATATAATTTAAAGATACATACTCGTAATTTAAATATTAATAAAAGCTTCTACGTACTAAGTAGCTTCGCTAAAATGTATGTTTACGGGGTTTTCACACGGCTTCAGAATAACACGAAGAAATATTTTGAAAAAATAAAGTGGTATATATAGTATTTTTTAACACTAAATTATTTTTATAATAGGTCACTTTTTACACTGTTTGTTGCATCACGGTATTGCAGAACGTATAAATAAGGAGTTTATTTTATATTAATTTTAGTTTGTACTCTTTTAGAGTATCAATTAAATTAATAAAATATTTTTCCATGCTTTGTTCCAATTGTCTTAGGTTATAAACACAAAGTAATTATTTTTAAACATTATTTTCAGTTTATAATAATATTTATAATATTTCCATCGAAGCCCTTTCTGTTCTAGAAATATAATAGACAGGTGCATGACATAAAAGGTAGCCTTGGGTCGTGTTTTCCTGCACAAACGCACCTAGTTGAAACGTATGGTCAACACAATTCATACATCACATAGGTCCATGGTGAGATACGGTGCTGTGTGAAAACACAATATCTGTTTTGAGTATAATGCTGAGATTCTCTTAATTCAAGTAGCATACAATTAAATGACTTAGTTTTCTGGCATGGTCACGTGAAGATCTAAACTCTAAAGGAGACATCTGATGTGGGCGGTGCTCTCGTAAAAATATTACTTATATCAAATATTATGTATTTCTGGAGATTCTTGGCTTCGGACTACGAAATGCTTTCAAAAACCATCCGACGGACAACCGTAATTTGTATTCCCGCCGTTTTTATGTTGGCATATCGGAAAAGTCAAAATAATTTTGTTAATTTGCTATTTTCATGTCGGAGCAGTGACCTGATTTATGTGGAGCAAAAGTATACAATACTAGTTGTATATATCTTGTACGGGTTCATGATGTTTGCAATAAATGTCACGTAACTATTTGTATAACAATGCAACAACGTGCTTTTGAAAAAAACAGACAGATACCTATCAACATTTTATGTAGGTATCTATTGTGATTGGAAATAAATATACGCCTGTATTATAGAAGTAATTTACTTACTCGTAGATAGTCGGTTTTAGATTTTCAAAGATATCTCAGATCCTGGATTTCATATCACATAGATACTAGATTATGAGTCTCTGACTTCCATGCTTCAATTTAGGATGTTAACGCCTTGGCTACGACCATCACTTATTTTATTGAATTAAAAAAATACAAACGTTGAAGCGATGGAATAAATGTGAATAGAATTATCTAGACTCGTAAAGGCGTAGTTCAATGCGTTTCTGTGTAAAAAGAGCCTAAAACACAAACTATTAGCGTATTTTTTAATTTTCTCCTTTAAACTTGAGATATGAAAAATGATATTCTTTATCGTTTTGGACTTCTCTTATAATCCAAAGTACCTTATAGACTCGAAATGGTTAAGACTTGCTATCCTTGACACTGATTAGATGAATAATTAAAAATGCCTTTATAATGCACAAAAATTATACAACTTTAAAATTTACACTTGCTCTTATCTTAATGTCATTGTTCGATGTGTAATAATACATTATTTAAGAAAAAAATAGCAGTAATTTGTTGTCTTAACTCTATCAATAATCACTACTGCTTGCTTCGGTTATTTAAGAGAATTTAATAAACAACCATATCTTGTGTTTTATTTTTTGATCTTATACAATTTAGACCTCCCACACCCATTTAAATTCACGCAGATATTATCTCTAACACCGTGTACCTGTTTGCTGTAACGTCGCTAGGTCAAAAATATCTCAGACATTTGTAATAAATAAACATAATTTCATCAAACTGCACACTAGTAAAATCCTTCACATAAACATTTCGAACAATTCAAAATGTCGCGAAAGGTTACTAGTTGCAAATGTATTTATTACCGTTGATTTAGAATTAAGTTCGTCCACCTGACCGGTGTTCCAATAATAGTATCTTCACTCTCATCTCCGTAACTTGGTCGATGATTCAGACGGAAGCTTGCTGGATGCTGGTTTCTGATTCGAATCCCACGCTCCGCGATTCCTAGACATTTTTGGCTATATTTTTTGTAATCAAAATGTATACCTACCGTAATATTTTTTTAAGGCCCGCCCGTGGGCGCGCGGCATTGTTTTGGATGGTCACGTTACTCGTACGAATCGGTCATATCATTTTTTATGAGAATATTCAATATTATTTGCATACGAGTATAACACTCGTAGATGATTAAACGTTACAACCTTGGTTTTTTTTATTAATTATTTTAGTAGTAAAATTTGTCATCGATAAAATTGCTAAATTACTTGTACCTAAATATCCCGAAGTCTGTTCACAACGATACACTCAATATACATATTCGGCGGAACTTCGAGATTCAAAGCTGACCTAGAAGGAGGCTACAACCTTGTGATCAGACAAAATTTCATGTAAAGAAATAAGAAACGAACATTATTGCTTAATCTTGATTGTTAGTAATTAAGAATTAATATTTTTTTTATGTTTTTCTTTTCCATGCCCTCTATATAGCTGTAGCATATGTTCACCATAAATTCCCGCATTGGTAACTGACCGCTGCCTTAATCCTTGTCTCACCCCAAGTCATCTCTATACCCAATCTCCTTGCTTAGTTCCCGAAGTACACTAGGACGAGAGAGCGAGTGTTCACGTCTTCAAACTTTCCACAATTAATGTGGCTTTACGTTTCTCTGCGTTTAAAAATATTAACAGCGATTCATCCGAAGCATATTTGCAAACTGAGTCAAACCATTCGAAATAATTTATATTCCTATGTTTATATAAAAAATCATGTCAGTGGCTTTAGAATCATGATATTTTTTCGACCAATATATTTTTTAAATACGATAATATGAAGAAAAAAAATCGACAGGCATGTTTTGCAGCTGCCTTCTGCCTTACTTAAATTAATTTAATGACTTGATTTAATTTTTATTATATGTAGCCTTAAATACATTGATTGTAATTCGATAAATCAAAAATGAAATGTGCTTTAATTATTATCTAATTTTCTCCTTAAATAATCCGTTTATATCACCTGCATTGTCTTCTGAATATTAACATACTCGCACATCTGAGATACCTTTAATGACTCAGAACAAATAGTTTATCGAGTTTTTTCTTTAATATCACACGTAGCCTTTTGAATACTTATCCCAGCATATTTGTTTCCTCCCTTATACAATTTAAATATATAAGAGAACCACTAGATAGCCCTACACACGCATTATATTCATCTACCGGTGCTCTCCCTCTGTGTTTGATCAGGCACTAAGTAATCGGAGCATTTTCTTAGAGCGCTTTTTTACTTTCACGATTGCTAAAATGATTCAAGTTTTGTGTTACTAAATATGATGCATTTCAGGTGGCGATGAACCCCAAGAACACCGTGTTCGACGCCAAGCGGCTGATCGGGCGTCGCTTTGACGACACCAAGATCCAGGAAGACATGAAGCACTGGCCCTTCCGCGTGGTGTCTGATGGCGGCAAGCCCAAGCTGCAGGTGGAGTACCGCGGCGAGACCAAGACCTTCGCCCCGGAGGAGATCAGCTCCATGGTCCTCACCAAGATGCGCGAGGTGGCCGAGACCTACCTTGGGGGGAAGGTATGTAACTAAACAAATCATTCGCATTTTGAACATTCTACGGAATATTCTGTTTCTGTATCATGTAATATTCTAAAGATTGTGGTACTCGTGACTTCTCCAATAATGATAAATTTTTGTCACATTTGATTTGGACGTAGCTATTAACGAGTATGTATTTTAAAAAAGAGAGAATTTGCCCGTTTCCTTCTGACATTGTTATATTATATCCGCTCTATATTTAAAGCACATGGAAACCGCAAATCGACGTTTCACAGTTCTGTAAGCTCAGAACACCTGTAAGTCCCCATGGTAAGATAGATGGTTCCCGGGAGCCTCCAGAGCAAGAGCCCGCGATCTTGCATAGACTTGGGTATTCAATTATCAGGGTTTTTTTTAAAGAGGTCGATGATAAGCCCGAAGCTTCCGGTCATTAACCATATTTACAACCATATAAATAATCCTTAAAAATCAATAAAGCTCCTACCTCTAGTATAAAGATATTTGAGGGTTTAGTAGATAATTATTTGACATCACATTTGGTTAATTAGTATGTTGAAAAGAAGTAAAATCTGGAAAATATTAGCTAGATGATTGTAGGAACCGTATAATTACTATACTACGATACTGTGAACTGAAGCCAAGCACTGTTTTATTCGTATAATGTATGCAGCATTCTGTCATAACCTTTTTGTATTGCTAGGTTGGCAAAGTCGTACGACCCTGAATTAATTTAAGCATTTTATGCAATAGTGAGTAACTTAAGTGATGACGTAAATATGTCGTCACTCAAGACTACCCAAGGAAGAACATACATATATTATAGAATATAGGAGTATTATAAGAATTAACTATGTATAAGCAAAAAAAAATATCATTGGTTTATTACTTTACTTTTTAAATGGCTTGCTTGAGAATTATTTTTTGACTCGACGAAATATTTTAAGTAAAATATTTTTTAGGTTACCGATGCCGTGGTCACGGTTCCTGCCTACTTCAATGACTCCCAACGTCAAGCGACCAAGGATGCTGGAGCCATCGCTGGTCTCAACGTCCTCAGGATCATCAACGAGCCCACCGCAGCCGCGCTAGCTTACGGCCTGGACAAGAACCTCAAGGGAGACCAAAACATCCTCATCTTCGACCTGGGCGGCGGCACCTTTGACGTATCCATCCTTGCTATCGATGAAGGATCCCTTTTCGAAGTCAAATCGACAGCGGGAGACACTCACCTCGGAGGAGAAGACTTTGACAACAAGCTCCTGCAGCACTTCACTGAAGAGTTCTTTAGGAAATACAAGAAGGACATCAAGGGCAACGCGAGGGCTTTGAGGAGGCTGAGGACCGCGTGCGAGAGGGCGAAGAGGATATTGTCCTCCAGCACCGAAGCCAGTCTTGAGATTGATGCTCTCCACGAAGGCATTGATTTCTACTCTAAGATCAGCAGGGCGAGATTTGAAGAGATGTGCATGGACATGTTCAGGTTGGTTGCCTATATTCATTATTATACAAGTATGTATATATTTTTGGTTTGTGGCTATTTGGTAAGTACCTTTTTTAGGTACATTTTCTTTCCAAAATCTTCTCACTTGACTAACTCCTCCTATATGTAGTACTCGTAATTAACTTACTAAATATATATATTTTTTAACACTTCTTGAGTCAAAAAATATTAATTTAAAGCTCCGCAAGCAACTTGCCAAAACATTTGTTTGGAGCATCTTGGTGTACGGCTGTGAGATATGGTGCTTATCTGAAAGTGATCAAAAAAAGACCTGTAGCCTTTGAGATGTGGTCATACAGCAGAATTCTCAGAATTTCCTGGAGATACCACGTCACGAACAATGAGGTTCTCGGCATAATTAAGGAAGATAGGCACCTAGTAAGAACCATCTCAGAGAGGCAAGCCCGATGGATGGGTCACATCATGCGCCGCGATGGTTTTCTTCACGACATTGTGGAAGAGATGGTAGAGGGTAGAAATTTCAGAGGGCGCCCTAGACGGTAGTATTTGCAGCAAGTGTTCGAGGACATGAGTTGTAGCTCTTATGCTGAGGTAAACAGGTTTGCAGAGGATCGAAAAGAGTGCAGATTGAGATGCAAGATTTTGTTGCTGCAAACCAATCCACCGGATTGATACTACGAAGAAGAAGGAAAACTCCCAATACAATAATGAAAGAATAAAACTAATGCCAACAATGCAAAACTGTCACACATAAATAAATATAGACATGATCATTTGGCATCATTTTTGAAAAAAAAACGTTGTTTTGTGCAAAATTTAGTATCTTGTCTAAATACTTCTGAAGTGTTGAAGGTACTCACACTGATAATGCATGTAAAATTTGACTTTTGGATAAATAGTTGTAATAGATGATAACCATTATTTTTTCGCATCGTAATGATTGTTCAAAATGATGTCACAGGTCCACCCTGGTGCCTGTGGAGCGCGCTCTGAATGACGCCAAGCTGGACAAGAAGGCCATCCACGAGGTGGTTCTGGTGGGAGGCTCAATCCGCATCCCCAAGATTCAGAAGATGCTGCAGGACTTCTTCGGCGGCAAGTCGCTCAACCTCTCCATCAATCCCGACGAGGCCGTAGCTTATGGCGCGGCAGTGCAGGCGGCCATCTTGACCGGAGACACTAGGTAGATTTTTATTACTTATTTCATCAGATTAGTATAATACAATCTCACATTATTAAAAAATTACATGCTCTGTCTAATTAAAGCGACTCTAAATCGCGGGATTGTCATTGGGATAAGTGGTAGATGGATGAAAGCAAGTAGCCAAAGCACAGAACTTGTCGAGAAAGCATACTGACTCTCCGGGCGCTCGGAGACAACTAACCAGCAGCTAGTTGGTAAGCTAGGAACCCTCTCTACCGAATCCAGTCGGTGCGCGCGCACTCCGAAGTACAGTCGCGGCGGAAAAAAATCAGTCCTATTATTTCCGAACAAACCCTGTATATGATATTTATTTTAAGTTAAACAAAAAATACTGATAAAATTTGGTTTTCCATCCAGGACACAGAAAATACTGCTAACTAGACAGTATCCGGGCAGCGACTGCCAGCTGGCGGCAGTAAAAGTCACTACACCCGAAAACTACATAGTGGCTATATGGCGAACTATCCGCTTCCACATGACATGGCTAGCTTTCAAAAAAAATGGCGCATGCAAACGCCGCGTTTTATAACTTAGACTAAATTTTTTATATTTGCGTGTCAGATGAGGCAAAAAGGTATATGTTATGTAGGATATTGAAATTTAATTGTAAAATTTCTCTCCCAGTTCTCAGATCCAGGACGTCCTTCTTGTCGACGTGGCGCCCTTGTCTCTGGGTATCGAAACAGCTGGAGGTGTGATGACTAAACTCGTTGAGAGGAATTCTCGTATCCCCACCAAGCAGCAGCAGACCTTCACCACATACTCCGACAACCAGCCCGCCGTGACCATCCTTGTAAAAAGATTATGAAAAACAATAATATTTTACCTTTAAAATATGTTATCTTCCAACAAATAAATGTCCCAAATTATAGAAGTATTCTTTTAGTTTGATGCAACTAAGATGCTATTTCATCATCTATCGTTATGTCCTTCAATAATAAACTATGCTACTGTTTGCTGTTCTTGAATCACCATAAATACTTACATAATGATGGGGAAATTATAGTTGTCTTGTTATTTTGAATAATTAAAGGCAGTTCATAAAATCTATTTTAATATCTACAGGTTTAGAGAAGTAGGTATCTGTAATAATGAGAATATTGATCTATTTCAGGTATATGAAGGAGAAAGGGCCATGACAAAGGACAATAACCTCCTTGGAACATTCAGCCTCAACGGCATTCCACCTGCGCCACGTGGTGTTCCCAAGATTGAGGTGAGAGCAAAATAAATATTATTACTATAATTCTATATTATTGCAAAAAAATCTTACTACTAACCAAGCATAATGTAGGAAAGGGTGATGCTGAACCACAAATTTAGAGATCATGGAAATTGTATGGCTGTAATGCATAAAGAGCTGCTTCCAAAACTATGAAGTTAATGCTACAATAAAGGCAAAATATAAAGATTTCCTTTTAAAATTAAAATCCTCAACCACTTTCAAAGTTACTTGAATAGTATGAAAGTCGTGCTTTTCAAGCAAGTGCCGGCGGCTATAGCTCATGGTATAGCTATAGCTAATGGTCAATGCGTTTGCTTTGCAAGCCAAAGGTCGTGGGTTCGATCTCCGACGGATATTAAAAAAAAAAAGGATTTTTAATCAATTTCTGAGCTCTAAAATACCCCGTTGGTGTGAATTTGATCCCTCACCCGTAAAATTCCAGTCGTAGCCTATTAATTAAAATTGGTGGTAGGCGAAAGTTGTCCCGTGAAGACCACCCATTCATAGTAAATTCCTGTAATAATAAAGGATGATGCGTGAATCTCGGGCTGTAGTCTATGACATTGGCGGATCGACACTCCACATGCAGCGCTTAGCCATGTGCACCGTGGTAAGCGTCATAGAATTCCACAGAGATGCAATGAGACCTCAGCATCACTATCACCATTTGTCGGTATTCTCCTGTATGTGTTTACATTTAAAAATACTTATGAAGATGATTGTTGATTTCAGGTGACCTTTGATATGGACGCCAACGGCATCTTGAACGTGTCCGCCAAGGACAACAGCACCGGCCGCCAGGAGCGCATCACCATCAGCAACGACAAGGGCCGTCTGTCCAAGGACGAGATCGACCGCATACTCGCCGAGGCCGAGAAGTACAAGCAGCAGGACGAGCAGCAGAAAGAGAAGGTGGCCGCCAGGAACCAGCTGGAGGCATACCTCTTCAATGCCAAACAGGTACTGATACCAGGCATCACCTGATTAAATCAGTCCAACATCGCTTCCTATCAAGAGTAGCACGACTGATCGGCCTTGAGAGAGATAGCTACTCCTAAGAAGATTTAGAGAAGAAAAGAGGCGATTTAATTCATCTTTATTGGAGAGACGTAGAACAGTGACTGACTTGCTGTTTATTTTTAAAATTATGAACTCCATAATCGATGATTCAATATTATTGCAGGAAATAACGTTCAATGTTCCCTCCTGGTTCACTAGAGGCAGTAACCTATCTTCCGGCATTTCGCAGATCCCTCTACTGATGTGCGTTATGTCTGTTTTATTAACTCATGTTTATGTTTTGTCCAAATGTATTGTCTTAGCTTATATATTTATTCTGTATTACCATCTTCTTTAATTGTATTTCTTATTTAAAACCGTATGTATTGGCTTAGGCTGTTAATAAAATAAAAATAAATAAATATTAAAATCATCTATGTAACGTTGGCATCGAAATTCTCATCCTATAGGAACGAAAAGCACTGGAAAATACTCAACAATCATATTCAAGATTTAAATTTAGAACACAAATTTAATTTTGTTTTTAGAATATTTTTGTTTTTTTTCAGTTTTGTTCAATTGTTTCCAACGTTTGTAAGTGTGTGACACCAACCTCTCTCAGCAGTGCTTTTCCTTTCTGTGGCTTAGCCTCAACGGCTAGTGAGTTACTGTATGCCGTAGTTTTAAGTTCTCCGAAACACACGGAACTATCTGCTGCTAGGAAATCACTGGTGGAGAAGATGAACATGTCTCTTGAAAGGGTTCACGATGGGGTGACCTCAACCTCGTCAGTTTCAACATTTTCAAAACCCATTCATGTACTTTCTCCACCAAGAAGACTGCTATGGATCCTGTATCTTTCAACGGTTGTTCTCTTCCAAAAGCAAGCTCCATCAACATTCTTGGATTATTAATCTCGAATAATGTCAAATATTACGAGTCAATTAAGTATAAAGCCGGCCTCGTTTCCAAAAAACTAGGTGTATATAGATCACTGGAGTATTTCAACGATAAACAACTTCTTCTTCTATATAAAGGACAAATCCGACCTATCCTTGAATTAAAATGAAACGTTCATTATACCTGTATAACTTCATATATTTGGTGGCATTGACACATGTGGCTTACAGAAGAATCACTCCTGTAACGAAACTCAACAATATTTATTTACATGCTTTACAGATTCCTGTAAAGAATATATGTAGGTTAATAAAGGGAATGACTGCACTTCCAATTTCCTACCGTAGATGTCACAATGAGTACTGAAAGTAGCAAAACGATATCACGTCAACGGTCCGACAACCGATGTGAAAGGGTTAACAGAGTTAAAGTTCAAAGATGTACAAAAAGACAATAAATTCAGTGTATATTAGACATGTTGCTTATTTTTTGTTGCGTTTCGCAGTCCTCTAGAAATATTTTCTTATTTTTTTCCAGGCTGTGGAAGGCGCCCCAGCCGGCAAGCTCACCGAGGCCGATAAGAAGACCGTCACTGACGCTTGCAGCAAGACTCTGTCCTGGCTGGACTCCAACACTCTGGCGGAGAAGGACGAGTGCGATCACAAGCTGAAGGAGGCGCAGACAGTCTGTCAGCCCATCATGATGAAGCTGCACGGGGGCGCCAGGGGCGCTGGGGGACAGGGAGGAGCCGCGCCGGGCGCTGGGGGACGCGGAGGACCCACCGTCGAAGAGGTCGACTAAATAGATGCTCCAAAGTAATTCAAATATGTTCTGTATTTATTTGTTTTTCTTTTTTTAAAGCATCAAATTTTTTAAATTCAATGTATTCCGCTAATGAAGTAACTGTATCCTACTCTAATTGATTTTACTTTTGTTGAAGTGGCGCGCAGAACTAAAAACATGCTTTGATTTTATTTATTTATTTACAATTATGTAGGTTTAATGATTATCATAATATTGTTGTACTTTTACAAAATAAATGTTTAAAAATAAATTGCTTATTTTTTCTACATCATTTTATCACTAGTCCCCAACTTTAACAGATGTGTACATTTTTCAAATGTTGTTTTTGGATATTTAATCAAATAATTGCACCATAAGATCCTTCAGACTGGCAAAAAGCCTTGATTAATGAACAAAATAATCAATAAAAAGAATATGAATAAGAGTAGAAAGACTTTGAAACAACTAAAACTAATAAGGAATACTATAACAGTTGCTGTTGTGGAAATGCAGAGACCTACGAATCACATAACATCTAAGATCCTGCTCCATAAGTTAAGTATGAGGTCGATCAGCCCATTTTAATCAAGTAGATATTGCCCTGAATGATGCTTGTAGAATCGTCACAGGCTGCCTCAAACCAACAACTTACACCCATTTCAAAACTATACCCCTTTGCTGGTATCGCACCACCAAACATAAGAAGCAAAGTCATATGCACCGAAGAAATGGGTAAGGCATTCAACCAATAGTCCCACTGCTTTTATAATCAGATACTCCCAACACCCAGACTAAAGTCGCGAAGCAGCTTTCTGAGATTCAAACCACCTCTCACATTCAGCCCTGAAAATGAGAAACTCCAGCTCTGGCAACAAGTCACATCCGAGAATTTCATTACTCCAAAGGAAGGCCTCCCAACTGGCAAGGACCTTGACTGGTGGACCTGGAAATCCCTGAACAGATTAAGAACCGGAGTTGGTATAACAAAGGACAATCTCAACCGGTGGGGAATACTTCAGCAGGAAGAGTCACTATTGTGCGACTGTGGAGACCTGCAGACCGCCTCACAGCTAAGATCTCGCTCCATGTGCCCAGCAAGCTGCACATCTCAAGACCTAATGCTGGACAACACACTGATGTTGATGTTGCCAGATACTGGGCAGAAATAATTTGACATCACTGATAAGAAGAAGAAGAGTCCGACTAAGCTACGCACGGGATATAATGCTGGGCAACAGACTTTATATGACGTTGCCAAAAAACAATTATGCAAACCTGATTTTTATTCTTTTTTAACGTCATGTAAACTGGATAGATTTAAGAAAACAAACAATTAATTAACTTTTATAAATTACATTTATTTTTTATTTAATGGTAGAATAATATTTGAATATACCTAGAGAGGTTAAAATGTTGCCAGCCCAGTATAATTTTATTATTTTTAGAAAATATGCCATTTTGGGGTGGAAACATTTGCATCACACTTGGTGTATACAAAAAAAACTGAAATACATAAAAAGTGTATTACAAGATTTATTTACATGATTTAAACGTAACAAAGTAAGTATAATTTTACTCACTGCTTTTAAAATACAGTGGCACCTCGACATACGAGTTTAATTAGTTCCGCAACCTTGCTCATATTTATAATTACTCGTATCTCAAAGTGTCATTAAATAGCTCCGATGCACGACCAGTTGCGACTTTTTTCTGGTGTTTCTTGCTAAGCCGATTGCTCGTATCTCAAATTTTGCTCGTATTTCAAAGCAAAAAATCGCTCGCTCGACGGCTCGTATCTCAAAAAACTCGTATGTCAAGGTACCAATGTATAAATACACCTATCCCCCGATTTACACGGTACTTGTTTTACACGTTTTCGCTTTTACACGGTTTTCCAAATAAGTTTTTTTTTTGTTTTTATCGCACTCTACTAAATGCTACTGTGTTTGAACACGTGCGCTGTGTACACATCTCACGGGGAATCCCGAGCTAGTTGTGCTGACTTGCTGCAGACGCACACTGTGTCTGTATTTCTTCGCATAAAATTAAAGTTTTATCTACAGAAAATTGTATTTGAGTGAAAGTTTCACAGTTTCAGAATGATTTAATTTTCCATATTCGTAAATTACAAGTGAGTGCATAATTTAGATTATTATAAATTAACATAAATTAAAAAAAATTATAGGCTTATAATGTCGAAAGAAGTTAAAAGAAAAGTTATTTCTTTAGAAACTAAAATCGAAATTTTGGATCGCTTACGAAAGGGAGATAGAGTAGTAGATGTTGCAAAATCATATAGCATGAACGAAACTACAATAAGAACTATTAGAACAAATGAAAACACAATTAGAAAGAGTGTTGCAGCTGGCAATACCACGAGTATGGGCACAACATCATACACCAGAAATATCGCAATGGAAAAAATGGAGAAAGCGTTAATGCTTTGGATAGAAGATCAAACACAAAAAGAGTACCCATTGATACGGCCGCTATAACAAATAAAGCATTAGGAATTTACGAAAAATTGTAGAGCAATTACCATCTTCTTCTTCAACTGAAAAGAAGCCAATTTTTTTGGCAAGTCATGGCTGGTTTGAAAGATTTAAAATAAGACATTCTTTACACAGCTTAAAATTAAAAGGTGAACTGGCTTCTGGCGACGTAGATGCAGCCCAAGAATATCCAGCAAATTTTGCAGAAATTATTAACGACAATTCATACACCCCTGATCAGGTTTTCAATGCTGATGAGTCAGGGTTATTCTGGAAAAAAATGCCAGAAAGGACTTATGTCTCAAAATTTTATAAATCGGCTAGTGGTCATAAAGCAGCAAAAGATCGCATAACAATTCTTTTCTGTAGCAATGCTTCAGGAGATTATATTATGAAACCATTAGTGATAAACAAATCAAAAATGCCCCATGCCTTTAAAGGAGTAAACATCAATAATCTTCCCGTTTATTGGAGGGCTAATAAGAAAGCGTGGGTTACTGCTGCAATGTTTACTGAATGCTTTCATGAATGTTTTATCCCAGATGCAAAAAATATTTAAGTTCAAAAGGATTGCCTTTTAAAGTGCTTTTGTTAATTGACAATGCGCCGGGTCACCCACAAGATCTAGAATATGAGAACGTTGAAGTAAAATTTTTACCAAAAAATACAACTTCATTATTACAACCATTGGACCAAGGCATAATTTCTACTTTTAAAGCTTTGTACATAAAAGGAGCCTTTACATATATTTTGGAACAAATGGAGAACAATGAATCTTTAACAGTTATTAGTGCTTGGAAAAATTTTACAATATTAGACTGTGTGAGGCATATCGCCTTATCATACACTGCGATTAAGCAAACAACGCTCAATAGCTGTTGGAAAAAATTGTGGCCAAATGTAGTCAAAAATGAACATTCCATTTCAACGTTAAATGATGAATATTCGCAGATAGTACAGATGGCGCATTCATTGGGCGGAGAAGGTTTTGATGATTTTACTGATGATGATATCGCAGAGTTAATGGCTGATAAAGAACTAAGTGAGGATGATTTAGTTAACTTAGTTTGCGAAAGTGAGTCTGACAAATCTGATGAAGAGGAATTAGTACCAGTAACATTCACTGCTAAAGTCATCCGCGAAGGACTCGCATTGGGAAGAAAGCTGGGTAATCATTTTATACAAAATGACACAAACGTTGAAAGGGCTTTACGATTCCAACGTGACATAAATCGCTGCTTGGCTCAATATGAAGAAGTTTACAAAGATCTTACAAAAAATTCGAAGCAATTGTTAATAACCGATTTTATTACCACCTCTCAGAATGTAAATATTTCTGCTTCAAACATCCAATCGGCACAAATAACTTCGAGTGATGAAAGTGAATTCCAACCTTCGATTCCGAAAAAAGAATGAGAGTAATTTCTGATAGTGATGAAGGATAATAAAACACCTTTGGTTTTATTATTTGTTCTTCTGTTTAATGTGTGTATTGTAATTAAATAAAAAAACAGTGTTTCCGTAATATATTACATATTTTAACCTGTCAATGCATTTTATTTTTATTTCTGTGTACACCTAAAAATATTGAAAAAAATCACAACTGTTAAATAGCAAAATTATGAATTTTCTGCAAGCTTTTCGATTTACACGGTTTTGACTTGAAAATTTTTAATTTTCGATCTACACGTTTTTCTCAGGAACGTATCTACCGTGTAAATCGGGGGATAGGTGTATTCAAATACAGATCAATGAGCTCCGATACATAAGGCCTCAACTGTATTTAACCTTTATGGGTTATAAAGCTTCTCTGTCAACCATCTCCTGGATGAGTGTAAATTTTTTTTAAGGTTATATATTTTTTTTTAGGTCTATTTATGGTTGACCTGTAGTACAATATTGAGAGCAGATTAACACATCAAATGTTAAATTTACATTTGATATTATTATGCTCACCACTGAATAGCAAGACCAAAAAATATAATTAATTTATATTCCTTCAAATTTGTTACATAAAAAATGTATTATACTTTATTTGTCACTGGTCTCATTAACCTTTAAATGTCCAGCGGTTTCCTTACGGGACCGCAGATTTGTGTCGTTCAATGCCCTACGGTCCCATACAGGAGTGCTTATCTTTCATTTCACAATCCGATTACATTAATTTCTAATAATAGTATTAAAGTAAGGTCATGGAAGAATCTATTGTGCGACGAAACATTACAAACATTGGCCTGCTAGGGCATTGAACGACGTTTAAAGGTTAATCACAACAGGTTTTGAAACCATGGAACCTTTTGGAAAGCATAAACTTTTCTTTCAGGATTACAGAAAAGTTAAAAGATGCATTATGCTAATAGGTTTGCTGTGAACAGACATGACAGAGAAAAGCAAATAATTGCTCAGATACTATATAAGGTAATCTCCCCGCTGTAATCGACGTGGGTATCTGTTTTCCTCAGATTAATATGACAATGTCATCGACGACCATGACGTGGTTGTCTAGCGTCATCTGTGCGAGCGCCGAGTTCAGTTCAGCCCGCCCGAAGAGATCGTGAGGATATTGCTGGTTGATGGAGTCCTTGATGCGGGAGACGGGCAGTGACTGAGCGCTCTCCTCGCGGAACAGCTTGTGTAAAGCGGCCTTGAAGATTTGTAACCTAAAACAATAAAAAAAATAATTTTAATTTATAGATGGCAACAGTACGATCCTTCGTTTCTTATTTTTGTTCGCTCGTCGGACACGCATATATAAAAATGTTAGGAACATAAGACAGTTCCGCCGCATTTCGTTCCCAAACAATTCGTTCAGCAACTCATCGGTCTGGTGTAAGGGACACTTGGTGTACTGGGTGTCTCGCTAACCTAACCTAACATAAGTTATTTCGTTAACGAGACTACGATCACTGGAAAAATCCTTAGGTTTGGGTAGCAAGATATCTAGTGCACCAGTTATTCCGTGCACCAAATTTCCCATGCACTAGATGTCCAGTGCGCCCCACGTCATTACCGATGAATCGTTGAACGAATTGTCTGGGAATGATAGGTCGTGACACCACGATAAAGATATTACAATGCGCTTCTCGACATGTTCTTTGATTTGAAGAGCTGCTCCCCATCCATTCACCAAACGTTCCGATGACGATCACGGCGAAATGAAGTCGCCTTTCATTTACGGGGTAATGGCTGAGCACTTGACTATACAGTTTTACCAATTGACTCTAATGCAAGCTGTTATATACTTTCAAAATTTGCAAATTATATACTTTATTTGACAGTTTGACAGTTTATTTATTTTCCTTAAATGACATTACAAAATAGGTAACATTTCAATGCGTCATTAAAGTAGATACAACCATAAGTGTGGCGATGTAAATTTATTGACACATTTAGTGTCAATGACCTCACACTCAGAACTAGCGTCAGGAGACTCAAGATAAATAGCTTGACTTGTAACAACAAAAACCCTGCCATAAGTATATCATGATTGACACACAAATAACAAGGCATTATTGTCACAAAATAAAACGTCCAATATCTTGCATCTATCAATGCCAGCACTGAATCTGAAGTAATATTACACCAAATATGTCAATATCTTCACTTAACCTGGTTTCAACCACTGTTCACTGCGATTCTTTCGTCTTACACGTATCCAGGGTTGAACGATGGTCTTTTCAGGCCACACTTCAGGCTCCATGAGAGACTCTAGCGAAGTCGCAATGACCCCGACTTTGAAAGAAGTTGACAGCGTCCGTCTGCTGATAATCTTCCTGATGGTCATCCAAGAGGGATTGAATGCAGCGGTCGCTGCCAAGAAGCTCTGCAAGTCATCAGCTGTTGTATCCGGGTGAAGACCCTTGGCGTGAAGATACGCCATCTTCACTCCGGCAACCTTCTTTGAAGGAGCTGCAGAACCGCGGATCACCCGACCTGCTGAAAGCCTTTCCCCATCAGAAGAGGCGCGACTCATATCTGAGTGGTAAACTTCGCCGGAAAGACTGCTCGTGGGAGAGAGAGAGCATCCACGGAGAGAGCATTCCGGGCCTCCAGTTCCTCGAACCACGAGCTGGAGGACCATCTTGGGAGCCCTACTCAGAACAGCAGGGGCTCCTTGCATAGCACACTCCGAGGATTCCTCTTCTTCGGAAGCCTCACTTGAATATGTACTAATATGATTCACAAATATCTAAAAATACTTTTGATGCTGTCATAGTAGAATAATCAAATTGGGTGGTTGACAATTTATCCAGTCATTACCCATTTAGCGTTAGTCCGCTATTAAACAATTTTTATGTATTTTATTAGTGGATAATACGTGAATGCCAGGTCATGGTTTGATGACAACCGTAGATGGACATTATTTACATGCAGCGCATAGTTATCCAAGCATCACAGAAAACATCACAAGTGAAATATCTTCATCATTAATTTAACCCTCCAGAAACGAAAGTTTTTTTTTGATAAAAACAAAAAAAAGTTTTAAGCTATATTTTAGCAACACGTAGTCTTCATAAAAAATATATTTTTTAAAATACACGATGCTTTCTTGTAGAAAAGCTATGTGACCATACGGTCACGCTAGTCTATTGACAACTTATTTTGTATGAAACATTATTCTTTATTTTGTTTTTTGTATGGATTCTAACCTTGACTAGCCTTTGGGGTTGAAATACAGCTACAAATAATATATTTATGATATTACCTTCTTAGATCAACATATTGTTATACGAAATGAATTAGTAAATACTATGTAAATCATTTTTAAAAACATTGAAAATTGTATTTACTCTTTTGAAGTATACATTTTATAGAAAAAAAATTAAACCCAAAATAAAATGACTCACAAGGGTACTCGGTAACTGTTTCCGTTGCCGCGGCTGCAGAATAACTGTGGTGGAAACACTTCTTAACCGAAACTGAGCGAAAGATACAATGTATAGGTAGAAATGGGAGTGGAGTAGGGATAAATAGACAATAGTGTTCACTGTGACCATACGGTCACGCTCGTCTCTGGAGGGCTAAGAACTCTTTAATGGGTTTCAGATTCAAAAACTTTATGTAATTTAAATTAAAAACAAATTATTTTATACCAGGTTCATATAAATTAAGGCATGTTTACGTGAAAATGTGTAAACATCAATTTATCGTGTTTTATGCACAATTAATACTTGTACAAAAAGTAAGAGTTCATTTTCAACATAAAATTTTTTCAAGTAATCACTTAATAGATTGATGCTAAGCAAGATACAATATGATGAAGAATACCTCTACAAAAAATACTGGGTGTTTACCTTTCTGGAGTGATGGGGCCCGAATCTCTGGCTTCAGAAGCCTCAGGAACTTCCTGGTCTGTGGATGTTGCGGTGGTCCCGGAGGCCCGCGACTGTCGTGTAGTGGCCGTGGTGGCCACTTCTTCTT
Source organism: Glossosoma conforme (assembly GCA_022606575.1). Classification (NCBI taxonomy): domain Eukaryota; kingdom Metazoa; phylum Arthropoda; class Insecta; order Trichoptera; family Glossosomatidae; genus Glossosoma; species Glossosoma conforme. The sequence goes on along the minus strand of JAGTXR010000003.1, from coordinate 958,499 downwards.
CCATCTCAACGTCTGATTGGTATTCGTAAGGGTCACCAGCGTCTCCCTGAAATTAATAAACATTTATGTAATCTTACACGTAATTTGTTTCATTGTTTTATATATTTATTTTAGAATATTCAAAAATTCTCCATTTCAGATGGCATATAACTGGAGTGGTGAATTTTTAGAAAAATTATAATTACTAAGAATAATAATTATTACATTCATCTTGTTTGTTCTGGAATAATCTTTTTGAATTACTCCAGAATATATCAGTTTTTTGGAACTATAAATAGGACTAGTTGTTGTTGTTGGGACAGTTTTGTTTCAGCATTCAAATAGATAATAGATACAGTTTAAAAAAAAAGTATAAACTACATGAATAGCAGTAAAAATATATAGTAGTGCCATAGAGATTTCTTTAATTTAGTTGAATAATCAAATTATTATATCAGTATTTATGCTTTTTATAAGCAAATGGTCAGTCCAAAAGCGCTTCTTTGCCTCTCTGAGTAAAAAGGTGAGTCTCGAGTCTGCCTCTGTTTCCTGCTCTCTTATACTTTCCAGCAGCTAGTTCCAGGCAGTTAATGCCGCGAAGCTGAAAGCACAATTGCCAAAAACCTACGACTACCTCTCGTCAGCTGCAGGGTGCTTGAACTTGCTTTAACTGATCTAAGTGTCTACACGCGCACTTATCGCCGATGACATGATGAGCTCTGTTAAATAGCTCGGTGCAGGTATCAGAGTAATGACTGCAATAGATTTAATTGTTAGTCTGGCTGACCTGCGTAAAGTGTATTACAGCAGTCAATGCATTATTACTTTATAAGACGTTTACAAGTTTATAGGTATTCTGATAATCTTTAAAAATATATACTAACAGGATATAATATATACAGTAAGACCCCGCTTAACGCCGGGGATACGTTCCACATTTACCGCATCTAAACTGTTTTTTTTCGCTGATTCCACTATTTCTTCTATATCGACAGTGTCCAATGTCTTCGCTCTTACTTAAATCTAGCTGCGCACAATTTCGGGGAATCCCCGGTTTGAAATAAAAGAGCGCTAAACCGAAATAGCAGCGCTAAACAAAACAGCGTTAAGCGGGGTCTCACTGTGCTAGAGTATTTTAATAAGATTCGGGTTAACAAAAATTATAAAAGTAAATATTTACATTGCGTCTGGTGCGTTTAGATTTTGGTCTCGCTGGCGATTCAGTCTCCGAGTCTTCAGCGTTGCTGCCCCCCGAGGAGTCTCTCCTGCGCTTCTTCTTGTCCTTGGCGAGCACCTTCTTGAAGTAAGCAAACTGCACCAGCTCGATGGCCGCCTGGGCGTCCTCCGCGGTGACCTTCTTGCTCATCCTGGCCTTGGCGTGGGCCGTGGACAGGCGGATAAGAGTCTCCAGTGTTCGAGCAGTCACGGGTTGCGTCTGAAATTCACATAAAATTAATATATTCGTTTTGTTGTCATGTGAGGTGGTCTGTGATGTAGATGCCTAGATGTACATGGTATATGATGAACAAACAAAATAAGCCGTAGCTCGTCACGCCCGTTAGAGTGGAATTTAAATTATAATCGTTTAAGTGTCTTGACGGAATATATCTTATTACTATCACCATCTATTACTATCACCATCTGTCGGTATTCTCCTGTATGTGTTTACATAAAAATAAAATAAAAAAATATCGTCATACCCCCTACAGTTGCTTTCTTGGAATGACGGAATATTACGTCATACACGGTTAACAATACTGTTTATCCACAGTTTATTCTCTCATCAAATGCCCTCTAATTGAAGTGTATGGCCATCACAATCTAGAAAACAACAACCTGGCAGGTTCATGGTCTCTAATGCTGCTATAGTGAGGAAATAATAGAGAATGAATGCTTAAATAGCTTTTTGATTCACGCTGCCATCATCCTGCGGGACTGTCGACTATAAATCATATTTTCTGAAGAACTTTGTGATACTGAGCTATAAAATGTTTGGTTTGTCGTAACCATGCTTCTAATATATTGAGTACATAGTCTTGTATATTTGATAACTCTCTCTTCTATTCCTCTTATATTATTTCTTCTATAATAATTTATTTATTACTATGTTGAGAGAAAAATTTAGCCAGTATTCCCACAATGCTCTCGCCAATTTGTCATGGTCGGGTTCACCACTAAAAATAACTTTTGTGATTTTGAATTCGAAGTGTCTCCTACCCTGGCGACATCGCTGTCCATCATGTCCTGGCTGCGCAGCTTGCTGTACTCGTCTGCGATGGCCTCGGACGCCTCCTCGGTGAGCTTGGGCTTCAGGCACTTGGCCAGGTGGATGTACTTGCGCATAAACTGCATGGACAGGATCTGGTCCTTCTTGGAGCGAGACTTGCCATGCAGCAGGGCGTCATACTTCTCAAACACCTGATTACTGCTCTCCTGGAATTAAAAATAATAATTTAATGTATTAAAGCTAAAAGTATAACTTGTCCATATTTTTTTCTATCATAATGACACTGCGAATTGCCATTTCACACTTCTTAAAGTTCAAATTGTCTATGCCTTGTCCCAGAACACCTGTATACCCGAAAGTCCACATTCCCGGGAGCCTCCAGGGCAAGAGCTTGTAAACTTGCATAGACTGCGGCTGTAGTACCAGAGAAATATTCAGGTGTTCAATAATCAGCTTTTTTAAGCTGATTAGATGAGCCTGACACTCCCGTCCATAATACAAGAAAAAAATTACTAATTTTACTATTATAAATTTACTATTTACAAGTAATAACAATGACAATACATTTGAGAAGGGGTCTGTATACATATATAAATCTATCACCTTGGATGACATCTAAAGCAGGCTCGAGCTTTAGACATATTATTGAGCCTCATGTTACAGATGTATTCTAATAATGTAATTTTTAAAATTAGCTGAATACATTACTGAATATATACATTTACTGCATTTCAGTTGAAAATTATAGGTAACAACCGACACTTCTACTAGAAATATATTACAATCTATATCAGCCCTGGCCAGCCTGCGGCGCCCATACGTGCGGCCCGCGGTCATGTATGAAGAAAGTATCGGGTACTTCAGAATGTCTTTAAAATCACATTTAAGTTATTAAAACCAATCATTTTTTTATAGTTACACCAAATGCTCAAATTCTGCTGATTTATATTTCCCGCGCATAACTTCTCGCTCGAGAAATCGCTTTCTGGATGAACAACAGATGGAGCGCATAGCTTCTCCTCGTTAAGCGTAAGAGAAACCTCAATCTGCTTGGAGCGTCGCCACGGGCAGGCGTGTCATTTTTGTAACTACTCGGTTTTGACGGGGTTCGACAGGTTGAGATTCGTCATTATTCTCCGATTCTTGTCGACGTGTGTCGTCTGTTCAGTGTATTGCAGCTCTATAATACTACTCTATAGTCTCGACATCTAGTTATCTATAATAGTAGTATTCAAACGAGACAAGTGTTTCAAGGTGAGGCAAGATGACCAACCGTAATTAATAAAACATGGAATTCATTAACCGTTGGGAAGACGATTATTTCTTTCTAACATATAATTCCAAATTAACGTGTTTAATTTGTAGAGAAACAGTAGCTGCTTTCAAAGAATTCAATGTTAAAAGACATCATGAAACAAAACATAGTGACTATTTGAAATTTGACGATGAAGTGAGAAAATATAAGCTTACCAGTCTTAAATCTCAATTAAAATCCCAACAAAGTATGTTCGCTTCATCATTACAACAATCGTCCAATATAGTCAAAGCAAGTTATTCTGTCGCATTGTAATAGCAAAAAAAATGAAGCCATTTTCGGACGGGGAATTAGTTAAAGACTGTGTTCAAGCCATCATAAAGGATATTTTGCCCGATAAAAGTAAATTATTTTCAAACTTAAGTTTATCACGCCAAACTATTTGTCGCATTAATGATATTTCAGAAGAAATAGTTTTAGTAATTTAGTAATGACATTAAAAATTTTAAATCCTATTCTTTAGCTTTCGATGAAAGCACCGATATTTCGGACACTTCACAGCTTGCAGTATATATTTGTGGTGTTAATTAATCGTTCCAGATTACACAAGAATTATTAAATCTCTCAAGCTTGAAAGATACCACAAAGGGTGAAGATATTTTTCAAGCCATAAAAAAATGTCTGTTAGATAACGGTTTACATTTAGAGATGCTTTTCCGGATTAACAGATGGAGCGCCGGCTATGATTGGAAAAAATAAAGGTGCTGTAAAGTTAATTATATATGAGTTGGAGGCAAAAATTAACAAAACCAGTGATATATATGTGATACACTGTTTGATGGATCAACAAAATTGATGCGCTCAAGTGTTATCTATGAGCCAAGTCATGCAAGTTGTTATAAAAACAGTGAACTATATCCGTTCGCACGCTCTTCAGCATCGCCAATTTAAGACATATCTCACTGAATTAGATTCTGAGTACGGCGACATTGTTTATTTTACCAATGTTAGATGGTTGAGTCGCGGAAAATGTTTAAGGCGATTTTTTGAGTTACGGGAAGAAATCAATTATTTTATGACAGAGGAGAATATGCCTATTTCTGAATTAACAAATGAAGAATGGTTGCAAGACTTATGTTTCTTGGTAGACATTACGGAAGAATTGAATCAGTTAAATATACAGTTGCAGAATCAGAATAATTTAATTACGGATGCTTGCAATTTGATTAAAGCGCTCCAGATGAAATTATCATTGTTTGAGAGCCAACTTAAAAATAATAATGCACATCATTTTCCATTGTTGAAAGAATGGCAAAATAATAATTTTTCAAAATATTCTGACGAAATAAGAAAACTTATAGTAGCCTTTAATTGTCGTTTTAAAGAACTAGTCAATTATGAGAAAGCATTTGAGATGTTCAGTTCTCCATTTGGCTTCCACTGTTTCAGAAACCTTACAAATGGAATTAATCGACCTACAATGCAATGTTGAACTAAGAAATATATATCCCACGATTCCAAAAATTGAATTTTATACTAAGTACATTACAGCCTATGTTCAACAGTGGACGGACACAGGTTGATGATGATGATGATGACATTACAGCAACAACATTTCCTAATATAAGATGTTTTGCCCAAAAAATTATTAGTGCCTTTGGATCTACAGATTTAAAGAAATATTTTAAAAATAAAAATGGGGCTTCAATAACAGACGTAAATTTGGAAAACCAGTTAAGGTGTGCAACTTCAACTATTGAAATAGATTTAGAAAAATTAAGCAACCGAAAAGAAACTCAAATCTCGCACTGAAAGAAGTAATCATGATAATTGGTTTTATTTAAAATTGTTTGATTTATGTGTCTTGACTAATTTTGATTGTTAAAATTGTTAAACATGTTGATTACTATAAAAATACATTTTTTATAGTAATCAACATGTGTTTTCTTTTCACATCTGGCTATAGTATTGTTTTCTTCACATTTACCTGATTGTACTTTCAGATTACCTCTGCATTCAAATTATTTATAATACTTACAAAAAAAGAATTAAGTATGAAATTTGTTGTGATAAAAAAATGTAATTATTTTTGTTGTCTGTATGTGCGGCCCTTGGAAAATTTTAGGTCGTCAATGCGGCCCGGGGTGCAATTTGGGTTGGCCAGGGCTGATCTATATTAACACATTGTTGTCGGGAGACGTAGTAATACGTTTTTTTTAGTCTGGTGCTCAAATGCGGGAAACGTAATAATACGTTTTTCACTCTCTGGTGGTGGACGTCGGTTAACGTAATAATATGTGTGCGTAGTAACAGATTTTGTTGCTAAATCTTATATTTTACTTCAAACTACACATTTCACTCACAAATTTGTATTTATTATGCTTTATTACTAGGCAATTTTTTTTTTTAAATATACATTTTTTTGTGTGCTCGAAGAAACCTTGAAGCAGTCGCGTTTTCAATGCGGAATAATTGTTTTCAACTTGTCCGGAGAATGGGGTGTTTTCTATCTGCGATGATATAGAGGCTACGAATGTTTTATATTTCAACAAAATATTATAATTTTTTTGTTTGTTTGTTTATCATCATTATATCATTGCTGCACAATAAGGTAAGTTACATTTAAAATTTCACTAAATTATCGCGGATATTTCAAGTTAAAAAATGTTAAAAAAAACTCGCGCGCGAACCCAAATATCGCCCGCGCCAGGTGGCAATCAGCATAAAACGTTTCCCGCAATCGATGTGTTAATAATAGTCTATAAAATCCGATTGAAAAATCTATAAAAAAATGTTGCGGACAAACAATTAAAAAGTCAATGGAATACTGACGTGTGGAAGGATTTCGAAAGCCACCTAGGAATGAGACTCATATACTTTTAGGTGATTGTTGTTGCCTGATGATAACTCAGAAACAACATTGACTGAAGATATATAAGCTGTATTCTGTCATTTCACAGAATACCAAGGTTAATTTATAAGAAGATCTCACCTTTTCTTCATCCTCTTGGTCAGGGTTGTGTGTAGAGAGAATATCAACGCTAGAACCCATCGGTAGAACTTCACCATCTTGCTCTTTGGGATTCCTATAGTAAAAAATAATTCATTATGCCAGAAGAAATTTGTTTGACAAATACGAATATATGTATCGAAAAAAAAAAATCTCAGGCTACAGGTGTTCACTAAAACATTGTTCATGTAAAATTAATCTGACCCTTAAAAACAATAGTCGGGGCCCAAAACAGATGTACAATGCATTTTGCTAATTAATTGCCATTATTAATGCATTGGTGGCAAAAAATCATCGGTGGCAGATCAACAGGCAATAAATATAGTAAATATCTATAATATTCCAAGAAACTTTTGTCTGGACATAGAACCTTGTATAGATGCAACTGTTTTGCTAGATCTAGCAATATTTCAATTTCTTTTGCCCATTTACAGTCTTGAAAGATTATTACACAAAATCAAATAACGACAACTAAAATGAGTTACTAAGATTTAGTGGTTATTTTCATTATGTAGTTTTATAAAAAAAAACTTTCATACATTATAGTTTTAGCTGGATTACGTTTGACATAAGTTGATTAAATTATCATTTTTCACTTCACAAATTTTTAGCCAAATATATATATTTTTTTTTTAGATTTTTTTAATGACTTACCGATATCTGTGCATGCGGACTACGTGTTCCGAGATCATGTGATCGTGGTCGCCCTGCACCAGGTCCAGCATCACAAACAGCAGATCAAAACGGGACAAAAGAGAATCTTGCAGGCCGATGTTCTCCATCGGGGTCTTGTACTGATCGTACTGGAAATAAAAACAATTTAAATATTAAAAAAAATCTATTTATTAAAGTTCTTTTTGAGATCCATGTCTATTATAATAATTACTACGAAATTAAGGCATCATCATCGCTTCCCTAACTGGAGCATATGGCATTCACGATACGCCACCATAAAGTTTTGTCAGCTACCATAGTTTTGGCCTAAACCCATGTCATATATTAACCTTTTCACATCGGTTGTCGGCATATGCCGTCATAAGATTCCTCGACTGTTGACATCGGTTGACGTGATATATCGTTTTGCTACTTTCTTAGAATACTTTTTATGCATCATCTGATAGCTAATGGATACAAGAACCAATGTGATATATGAAAATAGACCAGATAAGTACATTTATGCTTCAAATACTAGTTTTATAATTGACAGTATAATTTGTATTCCAACCGAGCTGTAACGAAAGGGTTAAGGGTTTAAAAGTAAGGTTAGGTTACATGTCCTTACCCTCCCATAGACAGGGTTGGCCGCGGCCAGCACGGAGCAGCGGGCGTTGAGGCTGGCGTGGATGCCGGCCTTGGCGATGGTCACGCGACCTTGCTCCATGACTTCGTGAATGGCCGTGCGATCAATGTCGGACATCTTGTCAAACTCATCGATGCACACCACGCCGCGGTCGGCTAAAACCATGGCACCGGCTTCCAATCTGAAAAATAATCATTTTAATCATTAATTTGAAATATTATACTAACATGTTTTAACCCTTTACGTGCGAAATAAAATTTCATAAAAAGTCACGAAATAAGTCAATGAAAAATAAAGTTGACTATTTAAGGACGATTTTTTTATGTGTTTTGATTGGTCAGTGCTACATTTATATTCACCTTTAGAACTAAATTAAATAAATCCATTATTATTTAAAAAAAAAAGGGCAAATTTGAAACATGTGTAAAATGACCCACAACTCAATACATATCGTATAAAAAATATTGACGAAGGAATGTCGTAATACAAAACAAAATTATATTCAATATAGTATTCGGATAAATCCGCATCTCGCACTGAAGCGACGTGTTTTTTTCAGGGCGTGGGATAAATCCACACCTTTAAGGAGCAGTGCAAGTTGGTGCGGATATATCCGCACCTCGCACGTAAAGGGTTAAAGTAATTATTTTCGAAAAATTTCATTGCTTCAGAACAGATCAGTTTATAATAAACTACAACACAAATGGTATTGTTAGTTTTACAAACTAATCGTCGATCGAGGAGATGGAGCATCGAGATTTGTCAGCTGTTCGTGGGGCCTTTTAGTGGACTGTAGCGTGTCCTGATGCCGGATTCTCGTGGTTGGTCGCATGTCAACACAGTGTTGCCACAGTATAAAAAATAAATGAGCCTTTACTTTCAAAACTGACTCAACTATTTACATTTAAATACATTATTCGAAAATGCTTTTTCATCACACACTCGCATCACACATATCAGTTAGAAATTGTTAAAGTTTCTTTTGAATAATAGGAACTATCGCCCAAAAGTGATATGAAGAAATATATCCGGGAAAGATTTAAGAAAAGTGTTATTTAGATTTATTATGGATGAAGAAAGAAAATAAATATCAGTTAGTGTGAGATGATATATTTCTTACCTCCGTTCTCCGGTTTCTTGGTCGGTGGTGACGGCAGCTGTCAAGCCGACGCCGCTGGAGCCGCGGCCGGTGGTGGGGATGGCGCGCGGCGCTGTGAGCAGCACGTAGCGCAACAGCTGCGACTTGGCCACTGAGGGGTCTCCAATCAAGAGAACGTTGATGTCACTGAAATGTAAATAATGTATTAAAAAACATGTTTACCTATTAACCGAGTATGACGTAATATTCCATCATTCCAAGAAAGCAACTGTAGTGGTTATGACGATATATTCCGTCAAGACACTTGTGAAATTCCACTCTAATGGGCGTGACGAGCTACGGCTTATTTTGTTTGTTCACCATATCCCATGTACACCTAGGCATCGAGTTGCACGGACTCGCCGCGTGTTATCTTTTTAACATGAGCAAAATTAAATCCCTCGGTTAACTTTTTACATCATATATTGACATAACATGTGTTTGAAAATACTTGCTTATTATGTTTCTAGTAAAAAAAAAACACACCCTAGGTGTTCAAAGTAGAAGTTTTTTTCTCTCCTGAAAATGTAAGTCAAAATCAATCTAGTATTTTTCTGTTTTTTACATTAGTCTTTAACAAAATGATGCTTTAGACGTCTTAATAAACCTTACATGATGACACAAAAATTCAATTTTTTAGAGCTATTCAAATGAATGCTGGTACCAACAATGTTAAAAACAGTTTAAAAATTAGAAAAAAAACTTTAAATTAGCAATATCTCGAAAACCGTGCAACTTTTACTGAGGTCATGTTGCTGGGCGGAATCATCTTAGCCTGGATTATCTTTTGTGTCACTGCAAGTTGTCCATTACGGGACAACCTGTATACCCACAAAATATGTTTATTATCGTCAGCCCGACAGACTTCGAAACTGCTTTAAAATATATAAATATAAAAATTCAATTAATATGTTACTGATAGATGTGCTCGAATTGCTATTCTCACCCTCTGAGTCGTGTTCCGTTCTGCAGGATCTTCTCCACTCCTCCCAGCAGCAGGCACAAGATGGCTCTCTTGATGTATTCGTGGCCGTGGATGGACGGAGCCAGGGAGCGTCCCAGCAACTCAAAGATGTCAACATTGGATTTGTTGGCCAGTTTCTTGCACATGGCGATATCGTCACCAGACAGCGACAGGTTAGAGTCCTTGCTTAGCTGAGAGATGTTGTTGGCAATGAGAATAGTCCTGGAATCAAATCATTCAGTAAATTATTTTAGGCTTTTTATTTACTTGATTCAAGCAGTTGCGCTTGATGACCTGGTGAACAAGCTCTCCTCTTTTGGGCTTACTTCACCCGTGTTTAAGGATAGAAAAATGTCCGAGTGTATAGAATGTGACCTTAAGAAATAAATGATTTACGTTGTTTAAAAAATAGATTAAAAGAAAAAAATGTATTTATAAAAATATTGGTATAACAAAATAAACTTTATAAAATATTGACATCAGCACGATGCAGCCCTTCTCAAATGGTACCGAAAACCTCCATAAACAATCTTTCGTCTTGTATTTTTGTCGCATGCCATACCTTTATGTATGTAGCCACATTGGGGCTAGTTACATAGTTTTGCCAACGGCAGCGCTGGCGACCGCATGGGCCGTGGAAGTGTGGACGGCCGGGGAGTCGGTCTCGGGTGGAACAAGGTCGCGTCGCGGCCGCGCAGGCATGTCAACCAGCGTGGTCGAAAGCTTGTAATATTTTTATCGTAAAAATAAAATCTGTGCCTCTACAAGAAAGCTTTTGTCTGCTATCCTGGTCCTCACCCTGCCTCATGCGACGGAATAACGCCTCTCTTTTTGAGAGAGGAGGATGTTAATATGTTCAATTAAAATAAAAACAATGTTGAAACATGCTTACAATAGTAATAAAAAATTTCGCATTGGTCAAACCCATTAATAACGACCTAAATTTGGGAGCATTATATATAAAATAAATGTAAACTAACAACACAAAACATCAAGTCGACATTTCTGAGTCTCAAAATTGCAGATATTTAAAAACATTCTCAAACAACATGATTATTTTTAGGGTAATTAAATGGGTACAAAACAATGTGATGTTATGTATGGAGCATCATACAACTGTAGCTCTTAAGATGGGGCAGCCACTATTGATCAGCCTTGTTGCACTTGCGACAAGTTTTTGACACAATTTGTGTTGAAGTTACCTGAAGGTTCCTGCAGTGAAGCTGCCCTGCTTCGCCGGCAAGCAACGGAAGTTGCCGACCACCTGCACGCGGTCCCCGGGTTTGCAGCGATCCACAAGGTCATGGTCGCAGATGACATCTACACTGCGTGGCAGTTGACCGGCCGGCGCCTTCTCCGGCATCTCCTGAATGCTGATGGTCTGGTGGTCTTTATAGCGCGAGAGACCGTATTCAGTCTCCAGTAAATTACCGTCATCATCCTGTAAGTAACACCCAATGGATTTTTTAACCTTTTAACTGCCCGCAGGTACATGTATGGCGGTACCCAGCACGCCGCGTAATTTTTGTATGAGCGGCGCTCCGTTCACAGAAAATTATGCGTCTTAAGATGCTTTTGGCAGTTAAAGGATTAAAATTGAACTCTGTGTAATGTTGCCATCATTCACAAAGTTAATATCCGAAACATTGACGTTATCAGTTGAATGCTTAACACAAGTGATAACATCTAAATGTTCGACTTGGCATCAATCCAAGCGCCAAAGCAACCATATAAAATGTTTCAATAAGAGTACCTTCAGAGAATAAAAGTGGTGCAATGATTTGAAGTCGCAAACAGGCTAGGAAGAAACTGACCTTGGTGGGGTATACAGCGCTGGAGGGGAAGGCCTCGAAGGATGTAAGGTCTGTGTAGCGTCGCTCCATGACCTTGTTGGTGGCCGCACAATAATGGACACTGCGCACAACTTTCGGGCGCACCAAAGACACTCGAGTCACAATACCTTCCACGCATATTAAGTTACCCAAATATCTGAAAGAAAAAAACAAAACCATTAATGTAAAATGAAAACCTTTCATATTTTTGTTCATATGATGTGGAATTTCTTTTTAATACATGCATTCCCTTTTGTGTGAGAGAACAAGTTTGTAGTGAAGGCTAATATATATTTTAAAAGTTTGAAATATAAATATAACTGTTTTTGTAAATGGGTAATAGTCTAATAATAATGCTAGAATACAAATCAAATACTAATTGTATATAATATAAATAAGTTTCAGGCCTTCAAGCAGGTCTCTACTAACTGCTGGAAATATATTTTAAATTTATATAACTTTTTTAATTGAGACACGATAATATTTTCATTGATATGGAGATTACATTAAATAAATAGGACAGATGAGCGCAGTAGCGAAGCATTCTTAAAAGCAAATTGAGTATTTATAATTGAATTTTATGCTTATTTAATTGTGAAAAAATTACTTTGTTTTTATTAAGAATATTTTTCTTACATTCTCTTCGCAAAATAAAACAGCAAATACCATCGTATATAACATTACAAGTGGAGAAATTGAATTAAAAAAACATTGGTGCAACGAACCAAAGATGGGTATGCAATTCAAACCCTCACATTCAATTTTTTTTTCTCTTTGATTAAATGATAATTGAAAAAACATACAAGATAGTATTTACTATAGATTTGTATGCATATCAATTGTAGAAAATGTTGCCAGAGCATAAAAATATTGAAAGGACGAATGAAATATTAACCTTGATGTGAGCTTGCGCGGTGTTACATGCTTATTCCCCAAGCTTCCTTCGAACGCCACAAAGAGTTCTTCCTTGTTCTTGGCGAACGTGGGGTCTACGGATGCGGCATACTCTCGCAGAGCTCGCTGGAAGGCCGTCTGCTCTTCAAAGGCGTGGCAGAGCAGCGCCGAGGCCCGCGCGGGATTCTTGCGCCGCAGATCGTTGATGTTGACAGTCAGACGTGCCGAGTTGTCAGCGATCATCATCTTCACGCGCTGCATGTAGATGCCCTGGTCTTCCTGACAATTGTAAAAATAACAAAACATTCGCTTAGCATTTTTATATTCTCTTATCGTTGCATTGTTTAATGATTAATGTTTTTTTAGCAACACTTCACTGTAATATGTTAAGCTTTAAGATATATTCAAGCTATAAGTCAATACAAGTTTTTTTACAATCAAAAGTACTATAAAAGTTGTGGATAATCGAGAAAAATGCCATATTCACACATTCCTTGCAACTCTTGGTGAAAAAAAACGGTTAATTATCAACAATAATAATAAAAATAAAACTGTAACATAATTTAGATATTAAAAATCTTTAAACAACAAAAAAGTAAAAATTGCATGCTACACATGGAAAACAAGTTTTTTTTTATCAAAGTTATGCCTAACCAACAAATGAAGAATTAACAATAAACATTCAAATTAGGTTTACAAAACACACTGATCTTCTCCAAAATACATAATGTTATATTCCATAGCAATACGAGTAAGTAATATCATAAATAAGGTGTTCTTTAGAGATATTTTACTGCAAAGAATTGTTCTGTATGAGCCGCTGAGATATAAAAGTTTGTACCTCATCGTCGAGAAATTCCAGGTATTCCCTCTGGAGATCTCTCAAGCGCTGGTCAAAGTCACCGTCTAGATCCATGTTTGGTTAATATAACAGTGAAACAATGTGCAATATTGTATAAAACAAGAGAGATTTTATTTTATTGACAGTCGGACAACAACGGACATGTAACAAAGTTTTCGCGCGAAATCATACACGCTCGTGAAATGTTACCAGTATCTATGATCGGGAATATAACAATAAAAAAACTTATTTCTAATCTAATCCTAAGTCTTGGGTACTCTGTATAATACGACGGAAGAGTAAATATATATATTTTGGGCAATAATTTGCCCTTCTCTTAACCTGAACCCATAACCCTGAACTTTTTTGATTATAAATTGTTACTAATGAATGTATTTTTAAGATGCGATTCAAAAAAATTAAACTTCGTTTAAAAATATATTAAAACTTATCAAATACTTTCTTTAATTTTAATTCAATTATACTTTAAAATGGCATGCTTCTTAAAGTCTGCAAATTATATTTATCTCTCAAATCTAACAGTAATCTTCCTTATTTGTTTCCATAATAAAATGGAACGTGATATTTTTCTTTTGTTTAACACATTTGATGTAGTGCTATTTTTTAAACGGGATATCTTTTCTTCACTGCTATCTCAATTTAAAAATAAACATTACTTTTTTTAATGAATATTAATTATTGTTACTTACAGACATAAATTATGGTAAATTTTTCAAAATAACCTAATAATTCAACCGATTTAAAAAAACATATATTTTGCATTCGATTTAACAAATTTATTACATAAAATATTAGCAGTTTAAAAGTTTAATTTTAAAAGCTCTAAATGTGAAAATATATATTAAACTAATCTATATTTTGAAAACATCTCTTAATTTTTATATCACCTATTTCGCATGATTTTTTATCTAACCAAAATGTTCTTTATTTTTAATTAATATATTGTAAGCCTTCCAAAATATGTACTGAATTTAATTTAAATAATCATCTGTGAGGAAAGTATTTTTTACATCACATGTTGGGAAACTATCACCACAAGGACACAAATGTCAATATCATTTTGAAATGTATTCGTTTGCTTCGGCAAATTTTCTGCAATTGCTGATTTACCATTTGTAACTCGTACGAAAATAATAAATAACAGCTCCGTTTGAAGAAATCATTCCGATGAATATAACAATGTCGGAGTATACGCAAGAAGGCAAACCCGGTGCAGCAAATATGGCTTTATATGAATCAATAAAGTCGCTGGTGAAGGAATACTCAGAACTGGTAGATTATATTTTATATAAATAATTTTTTTGAACTCCAAAATGCAGGCATCTCAAATTATGAAATCCTTAATTTCCTTGACAAAAATATGTATGAGTCAATAATTTGCATAAGGTTATCAAGGAAGTCAGATTCTCCTCTTGGTATAGGCTCTTTCCAGTGTCCTTTCTTTTTGTAATGAGAATGAACTCATATAGATTATTTTCTTCCAATATAATACAGAAAAAGAACGGTCCTTTTATAGAACAATATAGAAAATATTTAGCAAGAAAATGGTTTAAATGTAATATTTCAGGGAATGTGGTCAACTGCACTGTTTTGGGCTGACAAACTGTTGGCGCTGAATGGCAGCTCAGGGGCCGAGGAGGTCTGCCTCTTGGCTGGTTGCATGCTCCGCGCCGGTCAGCCCCACCGCGCCGCTCACGCCATCTCTTCCCGGGGGCTGCATCGGGCGCATCTGAGATGTTACCACACGGCCGCCAGGGCGCTGCTGCAGGCCGGAGAGTCCCAGGAGGCCCTCAGATTACTGGACGAAGCAGACCCCGAGCAACTGCCACATGTATCTAACTGGCCCGCCAAGAATGTAAGACCATAGACTTACAACTGACTCTTATGCAATGTGCAAAAAAAGTTCATAGAATATTATAGTAAAAAAATAAGCTGTTACTTCTTGAGAAAGGTTTTTTTCTTATTTTTTATTTTACTAAATATTACATTTAACTTGGCACAGTTTTTATAAAGACTGCTCTAAGGTTTCTTGCACTTAACCATCGAATACAATATTTTGTTTAAATCCTGTATTTCGAAACCTGGAGTGAACTGCAAGGTTTATTGAAGACTCGGAAGACACTGAGGCTCTTCAATGCATATTATCTAAATTCTAATTGAGTAGGGAAGAATGTATGTTTCACTTTTGTCGATTCCTGCCTAATCTACTCTGAATTGCCTAATAAGCCTAAAGATATTTTATTCAATTAAACACAATTTATGATTTGAATGTCGTGATTTCAGAGGATTCTCGGCGCCATTGCTGTCGTGCGAGGGCGAGTGCTGGGAGCACTGGAGCGTCGCGCAGCCGCGGGCAGCAGCTTCTTGCTGGCGCTGCAGAAAGATGTACACTGCTACGAATCACTGGACTACATCACCCGCCACCACATGCTTACACCACAACAAGGTAACATAAATATGGATGGTTCATTTTTTTAAATGTATAAAATCTCCAAGGATAAACATAACCATATAGTCAAATTATTGTATACTTACCCCTACTTTGGTTCTTTTTTACCTGAACATCATAGCTATCACTCAATTTTGGATCAGAAGACTCTCTTCCACAGTTACCCTGCAGCCTCGCCAACAAAAACAACTACTAAATACTCTTGAGATTAATTTTATTTACAGTTAAATTATTTTCATCAAAGTAGACATTTCACTTGTTTTTCATCATCAAATTTTACAATATGCAACCCTGTAAAAACGAGAGTGACCATACAGAGTAACATAGACATGTTAGACGTTGACTGTATAAAGCTAAAAACTAAATTTTTTACTAAAAAAACTCTCGCCTCTGGAGAGTTAATACCAGAATGTTTTGGCATCAAAACAATATTCATGTGTGAATTTTCAAAGATTTTTTTCCAATGAACGATAGCAACAGTTCCTTGAAAATCATAAAAATATTTTGACATTTGCACTTTTCTAAAATTATAATAATATAATTTGTTATTTATTTCAGAGGTGGAGCTGTTAGATAACCTCCCATTGGACGCTCAGTGCAGCAAGGCGGAGGCGGCTCTGCTGAAGATGGTGTACTCCAATGAGATCAACCGCTACAACGCCTCTCTGGTCTACTCGGGGGCTGCTGGTGTGGCAGGAGATGAGGTGCGAAGGTTGCTGGTCAGCAGCAGCGACGCCATGGAAGCTCGCTCCAGGAAACTACTCGGCCGCGGAGAGTTCCAGGCTTGCTTAGACACCCTCGGACCGATGGAGGGTAAAACATATTTGAAATATTTTTATATAAACATGTTACTGGACTTTACCTGCCTCACACCGGAGGACAGTTAAGTCTCCTTGATGACGCGCTCATTCAGATTATGATCAATTAGCAACTGATTAGTCGAGTGGGAGTCCCCTCTGAACAATTGTGACCACTGCACAGAACTGCTAAAAGAAAGAACCCATGAAAGAGACTAGAATCGCATTCACGGGTTGTAAAGAGATGGAAGATAGATGTTACTATAAAATATTGACAATTTCACCTGTGGATTCTATGATCCATGTCATTTAAGCTTAGTTATATGCTGTTTGTGGAGTGCTGATTCCCCAATTTCACTAGACTACAACTCGGCATTCTAGCATCATCTAAAACCAACAGTGATTAAGAGACTTGCGTGGTCTAAATAAGATGACTTTTAACACCAATTATTATCTTTATGACATTTCTCTCATCAATATTGGAGAAAAAAATGTATTTCAATGTGTTAAATATTGATACAGATCTTCAACTATCTACAAAGTATTAAAATATTAACATCCTCCTCTCTTTAAAAGATTGCTATTCAGTCGCGTGGTGGCAGGATGAAGACTTAGACAAAGAATTTTTCTGAACCACATTGACATATATATTCAATAAAGACTTGGTTTCCCCGATCGATCGTTACATGGCGTTACTTTCCCTACGATCGATCGGCACTTAACCATACGATCTCGCCACCGTCGGCACACAACTGTGCGCGCTCGTGACGGGCTGTCGCCCAGCGCCACAAGCGGCAATCTACCGAATCAATGGCGTACCAATTACAGCAGCCATATACATAACGAACGTCACACCCATGACCGAACTTGTCCAAAATGTCAATATGGTGACACATACATGTACGACAAGCGAACAGAAATAAGAGACGAAAGATTGTATATCGAGGATTTCGGTACCAGTCAGCAAAGGCTAATATTGATATCAGCACGATAGTGCTGATATCACAATATTAAAATATAATCTAAAAAACCAAAAACAATTTAAAATGACTTTCGTTTACCTAAAAACTCAATTACCTACGACAAGCATTTTTATAGGTGAGGAATGCGCTTCAAATATATAATTCTGATCCACAGACTCGATGACAAAGAATCGACGGTGGATTTACCTCGGACATATGCTGTTTATGCCACAGAAGATCATACATCATAGTTACCTTAACATTAAGCCCCTGAGCTTATGCCGTTCTGTTCACCCACAAAAACATTTTCTGTGAAGATTGATTAATTGATTTTTTTATTAACACATTGTTTGCGGGCAATGTTTTATGCTGATTGCCGCCTGGCGCGGGCGATATTTGGGTTCGCGCGCGAGTTTTTTTAACAGTTTTAAAAATCTATAACTTATGAAATATGCGCGATAATTTAGTGAAATTTTAAATTAACTTATCTTATTGTGCAGCAATGATAAAATGATGATAAACAAACACATAACAAACAAACAACATTGTGACAACGACCGAACGACCGAACGCTTACATAATCACAAATATTTTGTAGAAATATGAAACATTTACCCTTTATCTCTTCGCAGATAGAAAGAACCCCATTTTCCATACAAGTTGAAAACAATTGTTGCGCATTGAAGGTCAAAATATTATCAAGCCAACGCGAACTGCGTCAAGGTTTCTACGAGCACACAAAAAATTGTATATTTGTAATCATTTTTTTGTATGAAGCATAAATTATAATCGTATCATATTAAAATAAAAAATTGCCTAGTAATAAAGCACAATAAATACAAATTTGTGAGTGAAATGTGTAGTTTGAAGTAAGATATACGATTTAGCAACAAAATCTGTTATTACGCAACACGTATTATTACGTTACCCGACTTCCACCACCAGAGAGTGAAAAACTTACTACGTTTCCCGCATTCGAGCACCAGACTAAAAAAAACGTATTACTACGTCTCCCGACAACAATGTGGTAATTGCATATTTGAATTATTTTTTAGGGGACAGTGAACGTGCTTCAGAGCTGCGAGCTGCGTGCCTGGCTGAGCTGCAGAGACCTCCTGCACTGTTTTCCTTGGCACATCGCCTGGTGGACAAGTATCCTCAGTCAGCCACATCCTGGTTTGCCGTCGGATGCTATTATTATATCATCAGTGAGTACATTCTTTGATCATTCCTAAAATCTTATCCTTCTAAAAGTGAGCAAATCGATACAACATTTCTCTTCTTCTTTATCCTAGCCATTTCCCATCATCTGGGATCGGCTCTCCTTGTGCACATTCGCCATGTCTGTCTGTCCTGCGTTGCATTCTCGGTCAAACCCAGGGTTTTCAGATCCTTGCTTACAGTTGCAGTCCAGGTTGCTTGTGGTCTTCCAGGTCTTCTTCTCAGCGTGGGTTTGTTGAGGGCTCTCTTCACCATGCGGTCCTCATCTCTCCGTGTCACATGCCCATACCATCTTAGGCGGTTTTCCCTTATCTTTTCAGGTATGGGAGCCACCCGAAACGATCCCCGAATATGCTCATTTCCAACTGTCCACTCTAGTCACACTGCCCGTCCACCTCAGCATCTCTGCCACATGCATCCTATCCAAATCGATACAATAAAATTCATCATCATCAGCCTGTGTCCGTCCACTGTTGAACGTAGACCTCCCGCATGAGTCTCCATCCTCTTCGATCCTCCGCCTTCCGCATCCAGGTCACTCCCGCTATTCTTCTTATATCGTCAGTCCATCTTGTAGGGGGTCGGCCAATGCTTCGTTTGCCAGTTCTTGGGCGCCATTCCAATACTTTTCTTCCCCATCGACCGTCGTCTCTTCGACAGATATGACCTGCCCGTTGCCACTTGAGTGTGCCTATTCGTTGGGTAGCATCCACTACTTGAGTTCTTCTGCGTATTTCCTCGTTTCGGATTCTATCTTTTAGCGACACTCCGAGCATGGATCTCTCCATAGCACGCTGGGTGACTTTTATTTTATGGGTAAGACTTGCTGTCAGATTCCACGTCTCTGCGCCATAAGTTAATACAGGGAGGACGCATTGGTTAAACGCCTTAGTTTTAAGGCATTGCGGAATTTTCGCTTTAAAAATGTACTTTAGTTTTCCAAATGCTGCCCATCCCAGTTGCCCTGCCCATGTCACAATAAAATTATTGAATTTTAATAATGATATATTAATAATTTTCAAATAGACTTACGTGTTGGATGGATGAGAAGCCAAAGCAAATAACTTGTCGAGAAGAACATGGACAGTTATTTTACATACAAGAAGACACATCATTTTGTGATCCATCCGGGAGAGAAAATGCTGTGCAGCTCACAGCCTCTCGGACAGACTTTGACTGAGATGGTCGGCAGCAGTGACAGTCGCTGTGCTGAAATAAACATAGTGGCCATCTATGGAACTAATTGCTCCCATGTGACATGGAGTGACTGTCAAAATAATAATCTAAACGCCGCATCTTATTAATACTTAAATCTAAAAGTTAGACTAACATTTTTATATGTTCGTGTCAGGCGAGTGAACAAAAATAAGAGACGTAAGATCGCATATCGAGGCTTCTCGACACCGGCCTGAGTTAATATCAGATTTTTAATTATAGCTCAATTACTTTTCTTTCCAGATAAGAGTGAGTTTGCCCGGCGGTACTTGTCCAAAGCGACATCATTAGACCGTGGCATGGGGGCCGCGTGGCTCGCTTACGGTCACTCCTTCGCTGCCGACAATGAGCACGACCAGGCTATGGCCGCCTACTTCAAGGCCGGCCAGCTGATGGGCGGCTGCCATCTTCCTCTGCTGTACATCGGCCTGGAATGCGGCTTGACAAACAACGCCAAAATGGCCGACAAGTTCTTCCGACAGGCGTTGCTTCTGGCTCCGGGAGATCCACACGTCACGCACGAAATGGGAGTAGTCGCATTCCAAAGCCAGCAGTATGAAGAAGCCGAAAAGCTATGGCGATCAGCCTTGCAAGAAGTTGAACAATGTAATTTTTTCAATCCATAAACCATAGCTTTATTTACATAAAGAGAATACTAATGAATTGTGTATTACGCATTATATTTTAAATTGATAATTTGTTAGCAAATACTCATTACGCAACATCAGCTGTGAAGAATTTCTTTAGCACTACTGTGCTGGAATGATCAATGACATCTCTACAACAGAATCCGTGTAGAGCTCTGAAGAAAAGTGTCTGAAAAAGATAGCCTAGATGCATTCCAAATTAGATCACTTTTCCTAATAGGAACATGTGTATGCAATCTTTCTTGTAAACTTAAAGCCACTACAATATTTAATCAAATATCCAAATGATGCAGTTTGCTTAACCTGTTAACCGGGGAATTTAATTTTTTCTAATGTGAAAAAGAAAACACGTGGCTAGTCCGTGCAACTCGATGCCTAGATGTACATGGTATATGATGAACAAACACCGTAAGGTAGCTCGTCACGCCCGTTAGACTGTAATTAAAATTATAATCGTTAAAGTGTCTTGACGGAATATATCGTCATACCTGCTACATTTGCTTTCTCAGAATGACGGAATATTACGTCATACCCGGTTAACAGGTTAAGATTCAATTAATGGGAGGCATTAACCCATTCACTGTGTATGATGTCTATAACGGTCAAGAGCTTTACATGGAATTTGTAGCCCCACACTACAACTTTATTCTACTGTTGTAATGTTCAAAATTAACTTACTGTATAACTGAAAATAAAATATATTAGATTCCAGTCAAAAACAGCAAGAGCTGATATATTTGCTTACTATAAAATATATTACAATAATCATTTCAAAATGTACCATAAAGGCGCCTTGTTCAAAATAGAATGATGAATTGCAGATAAGCTGATGAGCGAACGGTGGCATCCGCTGCTTAACAACCTTGGGCATGCGTGCCGCAAGAACGGCAAACACTTGGAGTCCATCGAGTTCCACGAGCGCGCCCTGGCCGCCGTGCCGGGCTGCGGCGCCACTTACTCGGCCTTGGGACTCTGCCTCGCTCTGGCTGGCGAGGTCACAAGGGCCATAGATGCCTTCCACTGTTCGTTAGCGAGAAGACCAGATGACACCTTTGCAACAACCATGCTTACTTACTTAGTGGACCAACTCGCTGAACAAGCTATCCTAGGTAAGGCAATAGACTATATAAAAGTGCATTTCGAAATTTATCCTATTTTGTATAACCTACCTGAGCCATATAACCCACACCCTGCAAGCAGTGTATACTTTTTAAATGTCTTAACCCTTTCACTCCTATATCGACAACATATATTTTTGTTTTGAAATCGGCGAAGATTGCTAACGATGATCGTCGTTTACATTAATTACAAATGTAGCATTTTTCCCTTGAATTTTAAAAAACTTATAGCAGCCAAAGGGTTAAGGTATTTCTGTTATTTAATGACCCATTAGTATAGCAAAATTCTTCAATACTTCAGCCTTCTATGATTTTCCAGTTCATACAGTCTTTGCACATCGAGTAGGAGGTGGAGCATGGGAAGTAAATAAAAAAATAATGAAAGGGATAAAGAAAAAAACCATTTCATGGTTAAAATGAACTAATGGTATACTTCTCTATGATGATATATCTGCACTTTAATGGCAGATTCACTCATTTAAAATTATGTCAATTGTTCAGTAGGGGAAAATGTTTATCATTAAAAATTAATAATAATTGTTAATTGACACAAAAGCCAACATGATCAAATATTTACAAAATATATAAATCAATAATCTCTGGGTAAATAATCAAATACATAATGTTTTTGAAATAATGGAAAATTAATAAAATTGTTAATTAATAATTTGGCACACATTATATGTGAAAATTTTACACATGCTTACCTGAAATAACGAACATTGAAATAACAACACAACTGACATAGAATCTTCTAACCATCGCAGCCTATTTCTCTATAACAAGCTTTTATGCAAATCCACAGTTGACATGAGGATAATTCTTTAACATGTGTTTTTCTTCATTACAGATGATGATGAGATTCCCGAATTCCCGTTCCCGGACAGGATAGGCGCCGACACGCCGTCAGTCTCCTCCAAGCCACACTCGGAGCATTACGCGCCGCGCGAGTACGAGAAGCCCGAGTACAACCTGACCTGCAACTCTGACATGAGCATGAGCTTCGAAGACTGATACAGGAAGTCTCTTTGGTGCAAAGAAAACCTTTAGGGTTGCACCATTGAGAATAATCCTAAAAATTACTAAACATAGAACGTACGCAGCAGAGTTTTGAGATGCGGAGCTTGCTTGAGAATAAACGAGGATCCTGATAGAATTTGCAGCAATTTGTGGCAAACTACTGCTCGGAAGAGAGTATGAAAAATAATAAATTATGAGAGGAAGAATCCATGTGATAGTCCATTGACTTCTTCAATTGTATAGACCTTCACCTTTAAACGCCCAGTGGTTTCATTACGGGACTGCAGATTTGCGTCGTTCAATGCCCTACGGTCCCATACAGGAGTACTTATGGTTTATTTCACAATCGGATTACATTAGTTTGTAATAATAGTATTAAAGTAAGCTCATGGAAGAATCTATTGTGCGACGAAACATTACAAACATTGGCCTGCTAGGGCATTGAAAAACGCAAATCTGCGGTCTCGTATGGGACCACTGGGCATATAAAGGTTAATGCATATCATTTTATTAGCAAAATTCATTAGTCAATATTGCTGACCCATCTACTTGATCCGTGCATCAACAATATCGGCGTCTTTAAAATATTTTGCCAGAAAAATAATTAACAACTCTTTGTAGCCATCAGATGAGCACAGGATTGCCAAGATTACAAAATAAAACCCATTGACCTGATAATGGTTACTCACAAATGGACATCTTACTCGGTAATGATGATTATTACTAAGTACAACCTGCCATATTTTACAGATGATTCAGCTATTAAATACAATGGAATGTTTAATTGACATTTACCAAAAAAATAACTGATATTTTTTTAAATTGAACTATTTAGTGTTGTGGTTTCATTTAGAATGTCGAATTGTGTTTTGGACAACGTGAATGTTGGTGGTGTGTTGTAAATTGAAGTGAAGTGATATTTTATTTTGATGTATATATCCGTTTTTAGGTTAAAATAATGTATATTAAAATAAATGTTTTGTTAATATACAGTATAAGTTTGGTGATTATATCATGCCTGTATAATTTAAAATGGATTATCCAATACATAATTACAAATTTACTTAAATAGTAATTCAGTCATTGTGTAGTACCAATGACTCAATGAATGTACTAACCTTTCCTCATCTTCGTTCTACGTTTGGATATTTTCAGTTAGCCTTTTACACCATTTATAATGTACATATTATATATATCTCGCAACAGAATCACTTTTTTCATTTTTTTATATTAACTCTTAAATTATAATTCTGAGCTATGAGTTATATGAGTATTCTCCTGTATATGTTTACATAAAATAAAAAAATAACTTTAAAATTTTATATTTATACGTAAAATAAATTGCAATTGATTAAAAAATTAACTGCAATTTCTTTTAGTAATATTCAATATATGTATGTAGCTATTTATTTTATTATTTTGTTGTATAATAATTTGGCATAAGAATCGAAATTCTTTTATAATTTTCTTTTAAAAAAAAAAAAACCACTCAAAACCAACAAAACATTGTAATTCAGATTTTGGAATCATTTTCAATGTGTTTTATTACAAAAAATGTATCAATAAATTTCAATGGAAGTTTTAAAATACTGTCTTATTTTATCATAGCCCTAGTTTACATTTGTCTCAAGAAAATCTAAGTGATCAAAAACAATTTAACATGTTGACCGCCAACACCGATTTTTGTAATGATGGAAATGAACTGTTGACATAGCGGTTGACCCTTTAGGTGCGGCCATTGTTTTTATCATGGTTCCATAAGGAGTGTCGATAATCTATGGAAAAATAAAATTATGATATTTTTGATATTTATGACGAATTATTATTCTATAGATTTTACACACCTTTATCGTTTTTTTTTAATTTAGAACCCGATTAATTAATTAACCATCAATTAAAACAAACTATAATTTTTTTTAATAAAACTCTATGGTCTTGCCTATATATCGGCGCGCCGCACTCTATTGACATGGCGTGTTATGCCGATATATAGGCACGCCGCATTGAGTGATTATCCGACAGAGACACGCATTTTCCACATGTTTATCAAGTTTCGTATCGATACATACCGCGAGCAGTTTTGTATGGCCTTGGCTATATATCGGCACGCCTCACTCTAGTCACATAAAGTGTCATGCCGATATATAGGCACGCCACAACTGAAGGGTTAACGTGTCAAAACATATTGAACACAATGATTTTTGAATTCTCTTCTTCATGTCAGCGACGTCAAATTTATTTCTGCACATTATTATCTGGCGATTTTCAGATCCGCCAGTCAAGGTCGTTGCCAGTTGGGAGGCTTTCCTTTGGAGTAATGAAATCCTCTGATGCGACTTGTTGCCAGAGCTGGAGTCTCTCATTTTCAGGGCCGGATGTGAGAGGTTGTGTGGATCTCAGAAAGCTGCTTCGCAACTTCAGTCTGAGTGTTGGGGTATCTGATTATAAAAGCAGTGGGACGGTTGGTTGATTGCCTTACGCATTTCTTCGGCGCATATGACTTTGCGTCTTATGTTTGGTGGTGACATACCAGCAAAGGGGTATTGTTTTGAAATGGGTGTTGGTTTGAGGCAGCCTGCGACAATTCTACATGCATCATTCAGGGCAGTATCTACTTTATTACAATGGGCTGATCGACCCCATACTGGTGCCGCATATTCTGTTGAATTTTTTTGAATGTATAATTAAATTTTGAAACAATATATGTACTAAATCGTTACACTGTCACATACTTACAGTGTACAGATAGTATTTAGGTAATTATTTTCCACCATCATAATGTAACACTAATTGTTGAGATTGTGTTAATGTGAAATATGAAACAAGTCGTAAAATAAAAAAATCATCAAACTGAACATTTTTAATTACATAGTAAAATTATGATCCACATGTTTTATTTATACAGTCACTTGTATAAACGATCAGTTAAAATCAGCTTAACCTGTTAACCGGGCAAGATGTATAAATACGTCAAACGTAAACAATATCGGGTACGGGCAGGACTTATGAATACCTCCTTAGAATATATGTTGCGCCCAGGACATATATTAAAGTATGTTCATAATTATTTTTTTTCTATGATTTAAAAATAGACATCTTAAATGCATTGTATATGCACAATATATATATTTTATACAAAAAATATAACGGTCATTTCAATCGATTTAAATAACTTCTTAGGTTTTCACGGCCAGATTTGATATTGTGGCTTTTGGGTTTAGCCGTGTGTGGCGAATTTCTTCTCTTCGATATTTCGACCGCCATTGCAGGGGTCTTCTTCAGTGTTGATGACTTTGATGACAAAGTCATCAACCCTGAAGAAGACCCCTGCAATGGCGGTCGAAATATCGGAGAGAAGAAATTCGCCACACACGGCTAAACCCAAAAGCCACAATATTGAATCGATTTGTTTGCAATATTGTATTTACCGTTGTGCTTTGTATAAAAAGCCAAAAAATATATATTCAATAGTATTTTCATTTAATTTAAGCATAAATATAAAATAAAATAATGTGAAATTACGTTCCCACCGGGCATGACGTATTGATACGTCCTAGTGAAAGAGTTCGCACCCATTGTATGTTGTAAAATTAAAAAGATGCTTTCCCGGTCAACAGGTTAATCATATTATAAAACGTCAAAATATAAAAATTGCCAGGATTCGAGAGCTAGGGATATTTGCATTACACAGAGATAAAGGATGATAAAATAAACCAGGATTGTTTCCAACATTTTTATTGTATAAAAAAAGAAAATAAATGAAATAAACTTTAATTTTGATGAGCGCCTCAACAAAATGAAATTACATGGTTATAAATATTGGAAATCTGTTCAAACATTTTTTTGTTATTTTTTTTTAAATGTCTTAAATCTATTAAATATCAAAGATATTTGCCAAAAATCAAAATGATGGTCCTTTATCATAGCGGATAGTCAATAGTTTGTAATATAATATGCATTATAAAGTATTATTGTCAAGAAAAAGCAGCTCACTTAGAACTAAGTACGTATATGGAGCACATTGTAATATTGTCAATTAATCGATTTTATTTTTAAAAAAAGAAAATTGTATTTCCTAGGAATCAAAAAAAAAGAATATTTTTAAAATTATCTTTTACGGTTTTTTTTTAATTTTGTTAATTTAATTAAATATTACAATAATCTTAATTATGAAATATATTGACAATTATACTTTTCGGACACTTGGTATTCTTAATAGCTAAATGTTCTATCTCTTTAGAAAAAAAAATGTGAAAACACAGCCAAATCATAATAATGAAAATATTTACTTGATTCAATAATATTTCCAAGCATAAATATTTTTTTGATGGCCATTTTTTTTAAATTTATAAAATCTTAATTATTAGGAACTATTGTTTGTTTTGTGTGAACTACAATCCCAGGATACATGCAAATTTGATTTTAAAATTTTGGTACAAGATTAAAATTCCTCAAATTTAAAATTTTGATAGCAATATCTCTCTTTAGCGAATTTTAAAATTTTTCATTAAAATTTATCTTGTTCATATAACTTAAAGAAATGTGTTTTTTCACCGACGAATAAAATGCATTTTTTTTCTACTCAGTCTAAATGCCATTTTAAAATATCTCTTTTTGCTTTACAGTACAGGGAATGTAATTCGTGTTTTTAAATAGCTTAGTACAAGTTTATTGAAAAGCATAATCAAACTAATATATTTTTAATATTTTACAAATACAGGGAGCGGCAAAAAGATCTGACGTAAAAACGTACAAAAAAAACGTTAAAAACCGTCAGACCTTTTTGCCGCTCCCTGTATAAATGAAACTGATAAATTTTCAACATAAATATAATTGTTACTTTTAAGTAAGTGACTCTACCGGCCAAAAAAATGAATCGATTTCCTTGAAAGTTATAGTGCTTGTTTAATATATACAATATTGTACATAATCAACAGTATTACCCTTAGGATTGCGTAGAAAATATGTCATGTCATCACATGTACATGGCAATAATTAGGGCAATAGTTAAAGGAAAATAATTATCAATTATGTCACAATATGGCTTTGATTACCAAAGGATGAAGAAATTTATAGGCACATATATGTCTTACTTTCTTCAAGAAATTTCACTTAAATCGTTTATTAAATTTAAAAATAACATTCATATATATATACTTTATGAATTATTTTAGCAGATAATCATTAGAGATTCATATCAAGATGATTTATAACTTAATTTGTAAATGATTTATGATTTTTCATTTTAAACTATTTTCCATTTATCATTTCGTATAAGTTTATTTATTATGACAGTGGTGCTATTTTACATTTACAAAAACTAGCACATTTCAACATAAATGTTCATGGTAGAATTTCTAATGATAAATTTGGTAGTAAATTTAAAAATAAACATAATTCCAAGTACATCATATGCGTTTCTACCACTCCGATTTACACCATTTTTTACACGAATAGTAAAAAATAATATCAATTAATGTTTAAATAATATAACACCTCGCATTAAAAATAAATATATTTTATATGTAAAGTTAATACTTCAGGAATTTAAGAATTATGCAATTCTTTTTTCCATGAAGTACAATTAGAATTTAAATGATTTAATAAATGAATACTTATATCTCATAATATTCACAACAAATATTATTACAAATGATCTTAGGATCCCTATTTGCACATGATTTTTGCAATCCTTTAAAATTAAAGAAACACTACATGAAAATATTTAAATTTGACAGCTACATCAATAGTAATAAGATATGATCACTCTGGTATAGACCATAAGTTCTCTCATTACTGAACTTGTACAAAACCTTAACAATTACCCAATATTCTGATCAAGTTCGAGGTGTCAAACTGATTAATGAATTTAAGCGGACCGACTGAATGTGACTGCGGCGTGGAGCAGACCCTGTAACACCTTCTGGAGTGTGCGCTGTGCCCGAATAGCTGCACCCAGGAAGACCTGATGATGGCCAGGATTAACGCCATCGACGTCGCCCACATCTGGGCAGACAGGATCTGACCCTGTTGTTTCCGACACGATTATATATGAATTAAAAAAAAACATTTTTATTTTTTTTTTCTACAAAATAATAAGATTTACGGATTCATTATTTTTAATTTATGGATTATTGGAAATTCAAAAAGATGTACTTTTTAAATTTTTTTTTTTTTGTATATAATATTAATTATTAATATTTTGAATGAGGTATGTAATCTTTGGAAGCAAAACTGAAAACAAAAATACCAGTATGAATAAAAGTGAAATTTTTTGAGTATATTAAATGTAGTATAATTCTTTAACATTGATCATGAATATTGGTTTTTTCTTGAAAACAAACACTCGAAATAACTTAAAATATAATTTAATTTAGTCCACATAACTGTACAAAAATAAATTGATACTCTTGGAGCAGTAATTAACAAATAAAACAAAGAATACAGATGGGGGCACTTATCTGTATGTATTGTCGTACAAAAATAATAATTAATAAAAAAAACATTCGCCTATAATGATACGCTAATAAACTTATTAATCTAACGATAAGACCAGAGATCTTGTTACAGTTTCATCATGATGATACCCGTGGCCACTGGGTTACCTATCGACTAATTACAATTAACATCAGATATTACTAGACAAAAAAGTACAAAGAAAAAAGATCTGACAAACAGATTTAAAAAATTAAACTGATAAATAAGTGACCTATATCAATTTGTTTGATATTTTTTAGTCACATAAAAATAATGTAAGTTTGAAAAAAAAATGTTTAGTCTAATTCTCCGAAGACTTGAAAATAAATAGAAATATCAAAAGAAACATTTTGAAAATTTCAAAAAACTGTCAAAGAGTAGCTATATTTTTAGTATACTTAAGACAAAAAATAAAATAAAAACATTTAAGAGTTCTTGATGTCGGTTCATCAAGCTATGCGTCAATATCGGGTATTATCGACTCAATGTAGTATTTATTACATTGACACAAACGTCGAGAATGTTTAGACGTTGTATTTCTGTCGACAGATCCATGTTTAAATTGATGTTATCTTATTGGATAAATCAATGCAGTTGTCCGGTTCACTATTATGATATACATCCATGCGGTCATTATATGCAGTGAAAGTCATATATTTTGACGTATTTGACGAAGTTATTGTGTGTTCAAAGATGTTTTGATGCAGCCATTTGATATATAAAGAAAACGATGTAGTTTTATTTCGTGATCAGGTTTTCTAATGTCTTTCAACTCGATCATCAAGTGAGGTCGTAATCTTATATATTAAATATGACGCAGTCATCGGTTGTTTCCTTGCGAGTTAGTACTTCTTGATCGTGTTCCAGTTGCCGGTGCTCTGCTTGCGGAAGCGAGGCGAGGTGTTGTTGCTGTGGTGCGGCATGCGGGCTGAGTGAGAGTTCCCGAAGGGTGTGGTCTGCTGCGCCGCGCGAGGGCTGCCCCCGATGCTGCCTCCGTTGTGCGAGGAGCGAGAGTTGCGCATCAGGGGCTTGTGAGGCTCTTGGACGTGCTGCCAACTCCAGCAGGAGCGGCAATAATATCTGAAATAATCAAGTTGACATATACAGTCAATTCCGCTTAATTGGGACAGACGCTTATTTGGGACAAATCTCAAAGAACAGAAACCAATAGTAAATTTATATGTTTAATTGGGACAACATTCCGCTTAATTGGGACAGGAAAATTTAAACAATGAAGAAAATCAGGATATGTTACAAGTTCCTATTATTAACTATGAAGAATTTTCAAGAATAGATGTGAGAATTCAACTGTAGTGTTATTTTATGCAGAAAGGAAGTGAAATGTTACAAAAACAAAAGACAAGACTACACTTGACTCATTTTTGCATTGAATTAAATTGTATGTACCTACCCATTAATTATTTCAATTAGGTTTTTTTCTTTCTTAAAAGCTTATATTACATATTTGTAATTTATATGATAATTTATATTACCTATATGTAGTTTACAGTTTCCAAGAGTTTATAAAATTAAATTATTGAAAGAAAATATGCACTGTTTAATTTTATGTATGTATTACTGGTTCTTAGTTGCCTAAACAAAATAAATGTTTTTTTTTTTGAAATTCGCTTAATTGGGACAGCCGCTTAATTGGGACGAAATGCCCAAGTCCCGATGTGTCCCAATTAAACAGAATCAACTGTATAGATCAAACTGCTTAGATATCTGGAAATTCATTTAAAGTTGCTGCTTCTGTAGACATTGCGGACCTATTAAAAATAGTATGTCTTTAGTTTCACTCTCATAAGTTGAAACACAACACAGCCTTGGAAGTCAACACAGGTACCTATAGTATGTCCTGTCAAATCTTGCATCTAATCAAAATGTAATCTTCTGACAATAAAATCAGTTTCAACCGGTCTT
Source organism: Glossosoma conforme (assembly GCA_022606575.1). Taxonomy (NCBI): domain Eukaryota; kingdom Metazoa; phylum Arthropoda; class Insecta; order Trichoptera; family Glossosomatidae; genus Glossosoma; species Glossosoma conforme. The sequence continues at coordinate 927,209 of JAGTXR010000003.1, read as the reverse complement.
ATGTCTCAATCAAAAACCTCAGCTTTTACTATTGATTATTAATATTTAATAATGTTTTATTAAAACCCTTTTTGTCGGAGTAGAAAATCCAAGCATAGAGTTGTAGATCAAGTTGTTTCTCGACATCTAACATAATACCTTTATGAGCAGAAGGAACCGATGCAAATGATGCCTTATTTTAAGGGACATTAAAGAATGTCACTGCAAGAATAAACAACATGAAGTACATAGATGATATGTATTATATTATACCTGAAGCACTTAGGCTCCCTGCAGAAGTACGGTCCCTGCTGCAGGCTGCAGGTGGAGCACATTGAATCCTCCAAATAAGGGTCCACTTGCACCTACAATACACATTGAGATAAATATTTATCACTAAACCGCAAAAAGTGATAACTGTAGACTTCAATCGTTATATGTACCTAGAAGATCTCTACTGGATTAGTTTATCTCTATGTGATGGCTCTTCCATATTATGTCCAATATTTACAAAACATGAGAGTGGGCAATCTAATAAAAAGTAACACCTTACAACTTTAACAACCCGGATGGTATACAAGTATATATATTATAACATAAAATTAGATTTCAAAATTGTTGTTACGGGCGGCAAAAATATGGCGTTGTTGTGGGTCTATGTGTTGCCAGTTAATTAAAACACATTAGTACAAATTTATTCAAAGTATTTAGCTGATATTACCTTTTTGAAGAACTTCTCAGTCTTAATCTCCACAAACGCGGCGCTGACAGCTTGCATGTAGGAGCGAGTGTTGTTGAAGGTCACTCGGCCAGAGCCTATCGGATACTTGTGCTTGTCCGTGTCGATCCCTGGAAGAAAATAACTTATTATAGCGAGTCCATCATGTCATTTTCACGCACAATATATATTTTTATGTACCTACCAACGACAATAAAATACCTACCAAAAAACATTACACAAAACAAATTTTACAAACTTGATTTTTATTCTTCTTTCGTATTAAAGATGATGAAAGACTTTCATAATCATGGGCACATATTTTTTTTTCTTAAATTCAATTCCAAAATTCAATATCAAAATTAGAAGTGAAGGGAATAGGTATACCTACACTTGAAATAATTTTGAATATCAACATTACGTCTTGAAATAAAATGACTCACCAGCGAACACGACCCCGCCGAAGAGGTCGTTCATGATCTTCGCCAGGCCATCAGCTGACAGCACACCGTGCAGAGCTCCGACAAACACCGTGCGGGCGGGGTCCAACTTCACGGAAGTGTTCTTCACGTAGTTAGAGTCCTCCAGGACCCACGGAATCACCTCCACCTTTAATAATAATAACAAAAAAAACATTTTTTACTATACGAGTAGAAAGTTTTTTTTGCAACGAACTGAAAAATTATCGAAAAATCCCTTTTAAATTTTTTTAAATTAAATTTTAGCACATTCAAAGAAAATCATTCCAGCACTCAAATATACACTGAAAATGTACGATGTCTTATGCGTCTACATTATATGTTTCGAATAAAATAATATCTCTTTTTTTTAGTGCTCCAAAGCAGTGCCGGTTTTAGGGGGTGGCACAGTGGGTCAGCTGTCTAGGGCACCGATTGAAAAAAGGGCGCTAAGGGCGGCTTTAGCTCTTACAGTGGGCGTTTTTTGAAGATTTCCCCTTCCACCAAAAAAAACCCAGGGGCACCAGATTTTTTTTTTGCCCAGGGCGCCACGAAGTCTAAAGCCGACACTGCTCCAAAGTTGTTAATCCGTCATTATTTCCTGAGGCTTTAAATAGTATTTATATTTCGGCCTAGGAGGCTTACCAATCCAGTAAGTCATGGACCCGGTGATCCCAAAGTGCCTGAGCCGATCACAGCCTAGCATCCTATATCCCTTCCAGAAAGTGTTCTCCCATCCTCAACCTTGCTTCCCACACAAAACTACTTTCTAACGACATCGCCTCACGAGTCGCCTCTTATGACTGAACAGTCCAGTCCTCGGGAGGGAGTATCGGGTTATCACTCGACCTCTGTAAACGTCGAGTCTTGGAATACAGGAGGTCTAAATGCAAGTCACTTTGCAAACTTAATAGTATAGTTTGCGTACCTCCTTGGACCTTAACTTCTTGGATGAGATCCTGTAGTACCAGTTGCCGGCAGGTTCGTAGGTGGACGCGGCCAGCAGCGCCAGGACGTTGCTCTCCGACTCCAGCACCATGTATATGTAACCCTTAGGCTGGGGCGCACCCTGCTCCTTGGCCGGCCATTCGATACTGCACATATTTAAAACAAACATGAAAATACATGAAAATACATTTAATTATATATGAACGGAATGCCACCAACTCATCAGACCAAACTATAGTATAAATCATTGAGATGTCTTGACCATTCTAGTTTATTTCGATTGAACTACATAATTTATTTCAATTTTTTTTTCCTTGCAGAAAATTACAAATTTTATCAACTCAATTAATTTCTGAAGTACAATAATAATTAAATAAAAAATACAATATATACAAATATAGGTACTTATGATTAAGTACTAAGAACAATGCAATAAAGACAAGCAACAGAAGTTCCCAGTGCTCATCAAATAGACGACGCCAACCAATTATTCCTCCAAAGAAACTTGGAGTTCTTGTCTGAATCGGGTCTCTCTTACGTGAAATATATCAATATTCGAGGCGATTTGGTTAAGCAGTCTGATCCCTCTCCCAAGAGGCATAGTCTCTGGCAGGTTTGTGTTACTCTTTGGGAAAGCAAACAATCTGTGCTTCCTTATTCTCAGATATTTATCGGGGACACACAAACCGATTTTCAACAAATAATGTAGTGACAGTGCTGGTTTTAGAGGGTGGCGAAGTGGGTCGGTGCCCCAGGGCGTCGAATAAGCTAGGGGCGCCGAGGTCAACTAATCTTGCTTAGATTTTTTTAAATGTAAGCATTATGGGGCGACAGAAAAAAATGCCCTAGGGCGCCGTAGGGCCTAAAGCCGATGCTGTGTAGTGATATGTGTGCAAATGAAAAAAATATTAGAGAAATCCTCAAGACAATCGAACAGTTTTTTTTAGCTTCAAACTTTATATAAGGTAAACTCTAAAGCAGTATAGCTAACTTTTAACGAATACCTTTGTATTGCGATTCAATAGTCGTTGCTTGGTTATATGATGTATCTGCTGTGTACCATATTCGTTTTCTTGATAACCATTTATTACAAAAAGCAAATAAAATACAAAAAATCCTTGGTTTAAAAATCTTCTTATTAGCTTTGATAACAACCTATCCCTATTGATTCCTGAAGTAAATTATTGAACAAGACACATTTCAATATCGCTGTACGGTGTTAAAAAATGGAAGCTACAGTTTATTCAGTTTTTGTAAGTCACCAAGGGTGAATTTCATGTGCAAAAGGATGAATTTTATTTTCAAAACGATGATTTTCATTTCCAAATGGGAATGACTTATAAAAACTGTAATACTGTTCTGTGGCATCTAAGAATGTCCACCATAGTCCTATGACCGAGTATAAGATAGAAAGCTACCGAGTCTGCTCACCAACCTCGCAATACCTTTCGACGTCAAGTTATGCACCCTTAATACAGTACCGACTTTAGACCCTGCTGCGCCGAAAGGCCTTTATTTTTCTGGCGCCCCATGTTGCTGATATTTAAAAAATGTTAGCAAGGTTAGTTGCCCTCGGCGCCTCTCTCTTATTCAGCGCCCTGGGGCACCAACCCACTTCGCCACCCTCTAAAACCGGCACTGCCTTAATACTATACGCAGGCAACTTCTCTTAAAACTAAGTAATCGGACGTAGTGATCACAGCAGCTCTCGACATGGTAATTTTTTTTATGTAAACACATACAGGAGAATACTGACAGATGGTGATAGTTATTCTGAAGTCTCATCTGTGGAATTCTATGACGCTCACCATGGTGTATATGGCTAAACGCTGCATGTGGAATGTTGATCCGCCAATGCCATAGACTACAGCCCGAGATTCACGCATCATCCTTTATTATTACAGAAATTTACTATGAATGGGTGGTCTTCACGGGATGACTTTCGTCTACCACCAATTTTGATTAATAGGCTATGACTGGCATTTTACGGGTGATGGATCAAATCCACACCAACCGGTATTTTAGAGCTTAGAAATCGATTAAAAATCTTTTTTTTTAATCTCCGTCGGGGATCGAACCCACGACCTTTGGCTTGCAAAGCAAACACTTTGACCATTGAGCTATGACCGCCGGCATATCTGCCAGAATGGATGTTATTGGTGGAATGGCCACGATTTAGGAGATTGATTTATTTGATTTGACTTACCATAGTGGGTTGAATAGCCGGAACGTGTGCATTAGAATGGACTCTGTGATGTCCCAGGGAAGGCCGCCCAGGAACACTTTGTGCGAAAAGCCGCTGGACGGGGGCCGCGGGCGCATGGGCAGAGTCCCATTCCAACGGAACAAGGGCGCCTCATCGTATGCTGAAACATAACCAACAAACATTAACCATCTCGCTGTAAGTTATTACATTTAACTCAGAACCGGCATTAGACCCTACGGCGCCCTAGGGCATTTTATTCTAGCGCCCCATATTGTTTATGTTTAAAACTATATAGGAAAGACTGGTTGCCCTCGGCGCCCCTAGTTTATTCGACGCCCTGGGGCACCGACCCACTTCGCCACCCCCTAAAACCGGCACTGATTTAACTTCACTACAAGGAGTGAAAGAATTCCAATTATATAGATCCGATCAAGGAAGGTAGAACAAACGATATGTAATGGATGCATAAGCAAGGAAGGAAAAAACATGAATATGAACGCTGATATGTAATATATATAGTGCTTCTCAACCAGTGGTCCGCAGGCCATTGGTGGGCCGCAAAGACTTTCCGCTGGGTCGCAAACAGTATGCCAAATTCACCATACTCCTGTGCCGCCATATCTGTCGGTATTCTCTTGTATGTGTTTACATATAAAAAAAACTTACAATTTGAATTCCTGCGGTTAAAGTTGTCTCGGTGGTAGCCATTCATTCTGCCGCCGTTATTGGGGCCCTAAAACAAAAATATTTTATTAAAAGAAAAAAACATATTTATTTATATCAAAGTATGTTCATTTATATACATAAATAAATTGTTATTACCTGCGAGTAATATTTTTGTCCGGGAGATGGCATTGTCATTGCCAGACAATTCTGAAAAAAAATATATATATATATTATTGATTTAAACTTTTTGAATATGCAACGTTTTTAAGCTTGAATTTTGTCATATTTGTTAGGTTTATTGTGAAATGTGTTCGGGCTAAAACTTCAATGAAGTTTAATAAGAATTAAAAAAAAAACAACTATTAGTTAGGAAAATGTGATTTTTACTTGTAGCCAATCTAGGAATTTTGAACCAAGAAAAAATACTCGTACGTATCGCCATTTAAAAAAGGATTTCACTGTGTGGTACAAATTAGGTGTTTTTCCGCGTAGTTTTCATAATGCGAAAACACACCAAAAAATAACATTCACAAAAAAACACTAAGGGATAGCCAACCTAAGCTTATTATTGGAAAAATGGGAAAGATATCATTCATTCTACTCGTGGTGGATATCCTTTAAACGCCCAGTGGTTTCCTTACAGGACCGCAGATTGGCGTCCTTCAATGCCCTACGGCCCCATACAGGAGTGCTTATGGTTCATTTCACAATCGGATTACATTCATTTGTAATAATAGTATTAAAGTAAGTTCATGGAAGAATCTATTGTGCGACGAAACATTACAAACATTGGCCTGCTAGGGCATTAGACGACGCAATTTTGCGGTCCCGTATTGGACCACTGGGCGTTTAAACTATATTTATGTAAAAAAAAACTCTTATTTACTATTTTTATAATGATAACATAATATTATTTTAATTATATAAAGATTTTATGTATCGTTTATAAGCTAGAGGAAAATGTTGATTTGAAGAATTTCATGTACGAACTTTTCCAGAACTATTCCAATTTCAAAGTGTTTTACTCCAAAACCATCTGAAAATTATTGTTCTTACCATCAGCTCTGAGATGGAGTTGTCCATGTTGTGGACCGGCGGAGAAGGAGTGGACTGCAGATAGTCGGACTCGGGGCTGCGGCTGCGGCGGTGCTGGGTGAGGACATTGTCCAGGCCGCTACCGATCTCACTGAACAGCCATAAAACACATTTAAAAAATATTACAACATTCAAATAAAAGAATTTTCCGCACGGATACCTATCGCAAGAAATGCTAGTGTCGTGGAGCTTATTGTATTATTGTTATGAAACACTAGCATAAGACGGAGCTTACAATTCTACTCGTATCTTTGTGGTGATATCCGCGCGGTTGGTGATGTGTATTAAACTCAATGAAACCAGCATCGGTGCGGTTGGAATCCGCGTCGACCCCCCCAGGTTCAAACACGACAATTATACAGATGATAAAAGCTACATTTTTTTAAATCTATATCTTTGTAGCGAAATATTACAAAATAGTAGGCAATGTTTTTTACACATTTTCTTTCACAGGCAATCAAATATTGTGCTCGGTTTTAGTAAACAGAAAAATCCCAATCAAGCTTGATTTAAAAAAATATATTTAATCAAATCTAAGCTCTATACATGCCCCCGGCAGGGTTGAGCCACTCCTTAAGGACAAAACAAAATTTGTCCAGACCTCGGAAGCGTCGGACTGATCATCCGATCTGCTTTAAAAAACGCTGGTCAATGAACACCCAAATATTTCTCTGGTATTACAGCCGCAATCTATGCAAGCTTGCGGAATCTTGCCTTGGATACTCCTGGGAAGCATCCAAAACCATTAAAAAAATCACATTCTTTTCATTAGTTCGATTGGAAATTATATATTTTGATTGAGATTTGTAGAAAGAAACATTTCTTTCTTTGATATTTCGACGATCATTAAAATTTTTGTTATTTGGAAGAATATTAGAACTGAATACGTAAATATAGCTTTTAAACTAACCTGAAGCTTCCGAAGGAGCTGACATTCCTCGGAGGGAAGTGCTGGGGCATTATGGACCTCGGGGTCAGCCCGTCCTCCGGGCTGTTAGGATACTCATCCTGAAAAATACAAAACAAATACGTCAAACAAGAAAGATATTACACAAATATTTCACCCGGTATATCAAAAAAATAACAGGTTACATTATACTGCAAATATTTAGTTGAAATTTAAGATGGTAACTTGTAGTAAACGGTGGCAGAATGAATGTCTAACACGAGACAGCACATATACTCGCATAAATTATTGTTTTATCCCTAATTAAAAGGATGATTGCTGATATTTTGATAATCTTGATCGATACCTGCTTCCCGCGAGGTACTACCTACAAAATTATGTAACGAAATGAACTGATTTTATGGATTAACCCATATTATTTTAATCTGTAAAAATAATAACTCTCTGCGTTGCAGTACCGGCTTTAGACCCTGCGGCGACCTAGAGCATATTTTTCTATCGTCCCATATTGTCTATATTTTTAAAAATGTAAGGAAGATTTGTTGCCCTCGGCGCCCTTAGCTTATACGACGCCCTGGGGCACCGACCCACTTCGCCACCCCCTAAAACCGACACTGCTGCGTTGTTAAGGGGTTTAGGCATCTCAATGTATAGATTTACGAATTTCCTTTCTTGTTTATATTTCCTTCTATTAACATACGTTAACATTAGCATCGATAACTATTTACTAGTTATTGTAACATATATTGAATACCATTATTTTCATTTGAATATAAATAATGTCATGTTATTACTAAAAAGCACTGAAAAAAATAATATACTGGTTTAAAAACAGAAAATATAGTACACTGCATTAGAAAACCTTCAGATATAGCAAGAAAGTAATGAAGTAGCTTATTTAATGTATAATAATAAGATCAGTGGTAAAATATTGTAACAATATTTTAAAACGAATGGACATCTATTAAGAAACTAATCGAAATCTTGTTGGAATCTAAAAGGATAATATACAAATATTATTGACGGGATACTGATCCTATCGTTTTATTTTCCTGTATTAACAAATATCATACTTGATAATACGATGATAAAGATATCTGCTGAGTCTGAACGCTTGCCATTTTTAAGCGTTACGTGTGGAGTATTAATCTCGGCATTTCCGTATAGTCAGTTTTTAAGGGGATAAACGTAACTAATGTCATCGACAGTCGAAATAATAATGATAGGGTTGGTATTCGCTGGGTTCGCTAGGGTTAAGACGCAGTGGAGTCGCTAACTGTCTGGCAACACCATCGCAAATAATATTAAATTACGTCACACAATGTTGCCCTCTGCCAATATTGTCAAAAACGTAATATCACAAGACCCCTGCGGCGATAAAGGGTTTTGCAATCAAATATTTCAAAAAATGTTCTAAACAAATATATAATTGATTTTTAACAATGATAAAGAAAAATGATGTGGTGGTCAAACCCCACGTTTCTCAAAAGGTGTTACTGTGGGAGTGAGTCGTGGGGGCAGGAGGCAATGAGTTTCACGTTCCGTAGAATTGTAGCAACGAAGTAGCTTTGGACATGTGAACGATGAGGTGTAATATTATTTATCGTTCCTTGCGGTTTGACTGCCCCAACCTCAATTATAAAATGCTTGTAAAACAACTACCTTAGATAAAAAAAAGCAATGGGAACAACACGTTCAGGAAGACAAGACACTACAATTTAGAAAGAAAAGTATGGTTCTGCCGAATTTCGTCTCCAGATTCGTTCATCGACTCATTGGTAACTACGTGGGGCGTACTGGACGTCTGGTGCACGGTACATTTGGTGCACAGAACAACTGGTGCTCAGAACAACTGGTGCACTAGATGTCTCTATAACCTAGCCTAAGTTATTTAGTTAACAAGACCTATGAATTGGACAAATCCTTAGTTTAGGTAATGTTAGCGAGACAGCCAGTGCACTAGTTGTCCGGTGCGCCAAATTTCCCGTGCACCAGACGTCCAGTGCGCCCCAAGTCGTTACCGATGAGTCGTTGAACGAATTGTATCGGGACGATAAGTCGTGACACCGAAAAGTATACATAATATACTGACATCTGCACGATGTAACCCTTGCCGACTAGTACCGAAAACCTCGATATACAAGCTTTCGTATCTTATTTTCTGTTCGCTTGTCCGCTCACGTGTGTGTTAGTTATAGACTTGAGCGCTGGGCGACATCCTAAGCGCCGACGAGGACTCAGTTGTGTTGACAACCGAGAAGGTTGCATTACCGCCGGCGGCATGTCATTCCGCTTGGCCTGAAGCTTGTAAAGTTTTAACGTAAATATATGTCAATGTGCTTCAAAAAGAAAGTGTATGTTTGCTGACCTGCTCCTCATCCTGCCTTCACGCGACGGAGTAACACATTTTCGAAAGAGGAGGATGTTAATACATACATGTATTTATGATTGCGACATTTTGAGTTACAATTATGAAATAAGTACATACTCGTATAATAAATTACGTTAAGTTAGAAAATGCATTTATAATATATTGCCATGTAACAAAACGAATGAATAATAAAATTGTATACAATATTGTAGCATTGCGCCATGTTGTACATATAAACATTGTTATTTTATATGAGTCATCGTATTATTTGTAGAATTAGTCATTATTCTGAAGAATAGACGACGGCTACAACGCTTGAATGGGAATAACATTTCCACAGCTGTCTTAATCGCCGAAGAAATGCAGATCAATGGAGATTAAGGTTTTGAATTGGCACCCAAAACCCGGCAAAAGGGATGTCACCCAACCGCCTCACAGAGAGATAGCATCAGAACGAAGGCAGGATGATGTTTGACGGCAAGAATACTATTGTGGGATGCACATATCTTGCGTTGGACGGACACAAAGTGGGTTCCACCGCATTTCGTTCAACGACTAATCGCTTACGACGTGGGGGCGCACTGTACGTCTGGTGCATAGGATATTTGCACGTACGGGACAACTGGTGCATAACATGTCTCGCTAACCTAACCTATTTCGTTCACGAGATCTATGAATCTCTGGACTCTACGATTACTGGATAATTGATGTGTGCCACTCTACAGAATCCATATCCTAACCTGACCGTTCCTCATCCATTCCCACGTATTTTGTGGTAAGCAACGTGTTACCAAAGAAGGCAATTCGAGACTCGCTGTAGTATACTAAGTTCGCAGCCTTATGAGGTATATTTGACATCTAACTGATGCACCTAAAATAACGGGAAGGCCTTCAGCCACTCTCTAATAAGTAGCTTTTTGCGTGCGTACAGTAACGGGTCCCAATATGGGTCTTCAAAAACAGGACGGGACAGGGAGGGTTTTCACCAAGCGATAACTGGATAAATCCTTAGATTAGGTTAGGTTAGCGATACAGCTAGTGCACCAGTTGTCCCGTGCGCCAAATGTCTTGAGAACTAGACGTCCAGTGCGCCCCACGTCATTACTGATGAGTCGCTGATCGAATTGTCTGTAAACGTTAGGTTGTGACACTCACAAAGTGATTCAAGTTACAAGTTGTATTTAAAACACTCCATGTTGTCATGGTAGTTTGGATTACTTGTTTCTGTAAACAATTGCATAAATTTTATGATCAATTAATTGGCACATAGAATTTTTTGAAATCGGCAAGTATGTGTCATTTATGATAATACTCGTGTGGCGTAAAGGCATGAAAGGGGCAGTGTTTTGAATAATCTGGGCGGAAGTTGTATGATATTTTTATTATTGGTCTCTCGACGCATTTCCCCTATTAAAAGTACCCCGAGGAGCATTACGTCGGGAAAAGAAAAAATAAATGTATTCTAGTTGGCAGTGAGACGCGTATCGAGGGAAGGCTACTAGAGACTATATTTAAGAAAGAGTTCAAGACACTCATTACTTTAATGCGGTCTTAGTTGTAATTATAAAACCCAAAGATCCAAAGATATAATTTTACTTTAAAGTAAATATCATTTTCCTGAAAACGCTGCGAAGAATTCATTCGTGTATACCGAATACAGCAGCTATTACCATAATTACCAAATATACTCGTATATCAAGTAAATGAACGTATATAATAAATAAAGTAGAAGATTTTACATTTTCGGGAGGTAAACCAAGCACAATTGTTAAGGGATATTTTTTGAAAAGTCGTGTTTCTATATGCTTATGAATACAAAAGCTTAACTGATTTACAGACATTACACTGAATAATATTAAATTACGCCACATTTCTGAAAAGACAAATCTACAAGGTGTCATTTCATATTATTAATGTAAATAAATAAAATAAATAAATTTTAAAAACTGATTCCACGATTGAATTAAGAATCAACATGTTTTAGTGAACAGTTATTTAAATCAATTATGTAGTGATATTTTACAAAAACCGTAATACATGCGTGTTGTAATTGTAAATATAATTGAATTAAAAGAACAATTTTTTAATTATAAAATACAAGTAGTTTTGTGCCAATTCAGCCGTAAAATGTGTTTTGAGAACAGTCAGGTGCTTGCCCAATATACTGAGAGTAAGTAAAAGAGTTTGACTTTGACAATGGATATGATGAGTGAGCGAACTCGGCAGCCTTCCAATATACAGTCGGTCAAGATGAAAATGAAGCTGCCTGACATGTTTTTCGGATGCCGCAAGAGAGCATAAACAGCAGCTACCTTTACTAGAAGGAAGGCAGAGCTCACATGGGATAAGATAAAGAAGACCATAACAGTTGAAACAGTATTTGCAAGTGACTTTCACCCTTTTACACGTGAAACTCATCCATTTTTAAATCAAAAATACATTTTGCAATTTAAATTAACACTTTCGAATACTAAATTTACCCTTTTGTAAATGTAATTAATCCTACTTAAAAATGTCTTACAAATACAGAAATTCCATTAAACAATACAAGTGATTTTTATATATTTTCGTTCAAGCTTGTACATATTTCTGTTTGTACACACATTCTTTTAAAAATGATCAATTTCATTTGAAAACGGATGATTTCACTTTGCAAAGGGGTGTAATAGGCTTTCAAAATCTGTAAAGCGGCTATTGCGACCATATGATAAATGTAATGTTGCTAGTTTCGCGATAGCTGTGTGGTATCCCTCCCAGTTAAATCGCTATTTTAGGCCATTTTCCATCATAAGAGCGGGAAAGCGGCCGCGAAGACGCTGGCGGACTCTGCGCCGATCTCCAGCGATGCACTCAACATCCCTGCGATAAATACCGAGGGCATAAAAATGTCAATTCGCCGCCATTTGCTTACCAGAATTAAGTACATTTCATGTACAAATACACAACGCGAACAATACTACATTATTTCTGATCAAAATAATAACGCATTGATATACGAGTATTCCCGTCTGTCGATCGCAATCTTGTGATATATAACGCATTGAAAAATAATATCTTTCTTGTGCAGCTTGCAATACATGAAAATTTAATATTCTTTTTTTTTTTCAAATAATTCCAATGAATTATTTGAAATTATTCCAATGAACTGACACATTTAGTTTTATTGATCTTTACAAATTGTAATAGCTTATATCCAATATATGAAATATGATGCATGTTATAAAAATAGTATGTACATTACCTATTAATATTTACTTATGATAACATTAAATCTGGTTTCAGTTCAAAAATGAGCAAAAGGATTGAGGATCGAGAAGGTGAGGACTCCATTAGAAAATGCTACGCCCTGCAGCGGGAAATAAGGGGTATTTAAGACAACATGTAATTGTGTAAGCTCGTCCAGGAAATTAACGTACATTTTCGCGTAATTTTTCATTTTTATTATTATATTTTATTTAAGGGAGGATCCTGAACACAATTTAAAAATAATAAACATTCGATTATGTTGGAAATATATTATTCATACAATATATTGTATTGATTATTTTGTATCAAATATATTCGAAAATAGAAACCGCATGTGTAACGCATAAATTGTGTAATTGATTTTTACATACCCGTACATTGAACATAAAAAGCGAATGTGTGCTAAATGCAAGATCTTTTAAGACTGCAAAATAAGTAAAAAGGGTTTCCAGAATTACCATTTTACCATTAGATGACGTTGAAGATGACGTTTGCACAGGTTTTTAAAGACATTTATGACAGTTTTACTGACGCAGCGACGGCAGTTATTTCGAAAAAGCGATTTGTGGTAAAATAACGTATCAGTCTGTTTTTTCAATGTAACCTAACCCAAGTAACATAAAAAAAAACTAGAAATAGTTTAAAACGAGGTTTTAAATACAGCACCCAAGTATATAATACATTAGTCATAAACTTAATCTAAAAAGTAATTTAAAATTTGGTGAGACACATACATGCAATGTAGAACTGGTAATTTACATTAAAAAATAGTCTAAAGGGATGGGAAATATAATTTTAATTAAGCTTTCCCATAATATTTTGGTAATAAGTTTAAAAAAACATAAAAAAAACTATGTAAAAACGACGACGCACGCGGCTTGTAAAATCGCTGAAAAGAATAATCAGTACACAAGATGTGCCGCGATGCCGGGACTCGCTGCATTCAATACGACCGGACTGTAACGAAAGCATGCCAATTTTCTGCGAGCATTTTTTGCACTTTTCGGCGATTTTTATTATGTTTCTCGCAGACATTCCGCGAGCAATTTCCCGAAATAATAACCCCTGGAAACTGGGGGTGCCAACTGAGCGCCCCCCGCGCCCCCGGCCGCCGGAAGTCGGGGGCGAAACAACCGACAACCTTCGGCGAAATGGGTTTTTTCGTATGTTAAATGTGCACAAGTAATAATATTTAATTGCGAATAATGCGCTGCTTGCGAGAGTCTCTAAGGAGATACTCCACAAGAGTGGGTACTCTGCTAAAATACTCCACAGTGTCCATGTGAAATGGGGATCAAAATGGGTGAAAAAATCTACTCAGGACTATGACCTTAATTAAATATTATTTAAGATATTCATTGTGATGCATACTCGTACTTCCGGAATAGGTAATTCACATCTGGACTGGACTTTACCCGCCTCACACCCGCATCACACCGGAGGACAGTTAAGTCTCCTTGATGATGCGCTCATTCAGATTCATGTAATTCATATCTGTGAATATCAGCAGTTCTTGACCAGTAATATAGGAAATGACGCTATTTTTTTACTCGAATTTTTAAAAACCTTGGCCCGATACTCGCACGAATTTGGTTAAAAGCTGCGGGTGGTAACTAGGGAGCAGTTTTCGAAGGAGAACATGAGCTAAAGCTACATTTTATAAAAATTTCCGGTATATTATTATAAGTAATCTGTAATGGTTATGATGACGAAATAATATATAACTGATAGGATGGTCGGTCGGTTCTGTGTGGTCTAAAATTTAAATTATAAAATGATGCAGAAATTGCATTAATTATATTCAGTGCAATTAATTTCATTCATCGTTTTAATTTCTTAACCTGTTGAACAAAAGCGCTGTAGATTTTGATTTTTAAAGTCTAAGAAACACGCAGCTAAAATGTTGAGCCTTCTATAAAATGCATTATTTATTGCGTTGGCGTCAATAATTATAGAAAAAAATATTGCGGAACATGATGAAAGACTCGTACTTACATTACATTAGTCACATTGCGACAACACAATCAAAGCCTACCTCCTAAATACTACCTCCTAAATACTACCTACTTTAAAAGACCGTCCAAATACATTTTAGATAAATAATATCTGACAAAATTAATTTACCATGAATTCTTATTAATCGAACCTCGTTGTTTCGATGCATCTAAGCTGTCAATCGAATCAAGTCATTCATTGTAAAAACGACAGAACTATCTATTTTCCGAGTGTATTTTATAAACGGTATTTAATTTTAAATTCTTTCTTTAAAAGACATATTTGGCCACCAGATATGAAGTTGCAAACTAACAATCGAAGTAAGAGCATCGTAAGTAAGAGGTCAGTCGAGAGGTAGGCAATCATTTCAAAGCACACTAAGTTTGTTGTAGTATAAAATTAATAGGAAGACCAACTTTCTTTGGAGCTTCTTTAAAACTGGCTTTGTCTTTGTAATTGGTGTGATACACAAGCATCACCTTGCCCCAGTGCCGGTTTTAGGGGGTGACGAAGTGGCTCGGTGCCCCAGGGCGTCGAATAAGCTAAGGGCGCCGAGGGCAACTAATATGTCTTAGATTTTTTTCAAATATATACAATATGAGACGCTAGAAAAAATATGCCCTAGGGCGCCGTAGGGCTTAAAGCCGGTTCTGCCTTGCCCTATATATAAATAGTGGGAAATCACCATACTCTCTCCATCATTCACATTTTCTTTTAACAATTTAGCACTTGGTTACGCGATAAGAATGGTCCACCTTCTGTGTTGATTCTCACGTGTTATAACCACCGCCCGTAAAAAAGAGACCAAAAGTATGACGTCTTAGAGGAATATGTAGTTGTTCCAAGGGTAGAGGAATAATAGCATTGTTAAGAACTTGGAAAGAGTTTAATTGTGTTGTGCAACATTTTAATTCGGAGAGTAATTAAAAAATATTTAGTCCAGCTTCATCAAAGGAAAAGAAAACGACCGACATTTCCACGAACTCTGACGCGCGTTCTTCAAAAGACTTCTGGCCGGTGCCAATTAAGTTATTATAGAAAGAAATCTCGACTATTGTTTATAAACACGAAAAGTTTTTATTTTGTAAAGGAAACCAAAGCAAGTCGAAAATTTCGCGAGGGTAGGCGCTTTGCGTATTTCCCCCCCAAAACACGTGAGTTCGAATAAACAAAATTAAGGTAACAGACCGAAAGAAAATTAATAAAAAATGAGTTTACGAAAACAATTTTTTTCACAATGATTCAGATATGAATGGACAAGGTCGATCTCTTTAACGAGTGACGCATTTTCTGCTGGCAAAATTTTATTCGAATAAAAAACATTTTATAAAGAACATTATCAATTAAAATATTTTGATATTAAGGAGTTAAGGGAATTTTCAGAATATTGTACAGGTATAATATAACAATTAAATAAATTAAAACTATAATAATCAAAAACTCGACAATTTTTCAAAATCGAAAATTTGCAACTTTAAAATATATTGTCGATTGTTCGGAGTGAATGATTTTGAATTTGAATTCATTCCAAAAACACTAGCATTTAAAATCAATCCCCCAATTCAACATTAGTTCGGTGACGCTTCATTTTCGATGTAACTTTTATCTAATGTAATCTAATTGAATAAGGAAACCACAAGCTATTAAAAATTATTATTATCGTAAATATGATATTGCATGTACAGATTTTAGAATAGAATAATAAGAAAAAAACTCTTTTTCCTACCAGTCAACAATCACATTATCTAGGCCACATATTAAATATTATTTCTTGCTTTTCATATCCCTTGTAAAAATAAGCATGAACACATTTTTAAAAAAGAAAATGCGCATTTATAACAGTATTCATATCGTGTATTGTGTATTGAAACATTTTTGTAGAGTTATATAAAACCGCTTGATCCAAAAATAAAATTCCTAGATTTAAAAATACCCCGAGAATTGATAATGAATAATATAAATTTAGCTTAGAGTTATTTATATTTTTAGAAAAAGTTGAAAACAGTATATTGTTCAACTAAACATTAAAAAAAAACTTTAAATACTTTTATATTGATTAAAATATAATAGTCTTAATTTTTTCTTTTCTTCACATATCTGGTCCCGTCTACACAAATTACATATACATATTACATCAGTTGACATTATCTATATATGTACCAAGACATCTCTGCACCGGAAGGTCCATCAAGGAAAATATATTATTGTCGATACCTCTCCGGGGCAGGAGACTTCTTGAGACGGCAGATGTAGTAATCCCGAGGCATATTTTGTCAATTTTTTAATCGAAAGATTGGATGATGATTAGCCCACTATCCCGAAGCTTGGACCATTTGATCCAAAGAGGCGACTCAATCCAAACAACAACACTACACGAAGTAAAGCAAAAGGCGATAGATAACCCATCCAAACATCGGTGTGATCTAACGAGAACCGCGCTTACATGTGATATTATCATAGGGTAAAGAATTGATAATCTATTGTATAATTCATTTATTTTTTAGGCTACCTAATGGTTTATAATTGTGTGTAAAATTATTATATAAAATTATTATTATTTCATTACTATCTTTATAATCAATTTACAATAATAATGAATGTAATTATCTTTCGTGTAAATAAAGTTCTTACAATATTTACTAAAATATTATTACACATTTATACATATTTTTAAAAGTATTTTTCATTTAACGTAGGATTGATATGCGTCATTATATACATTATTGTGCAATATTTCTATATTACCCACATCAAAATTGTAACAATAATTCATAATGTTTTCAATTACACAAATTACGTATTTAAAAGAAATAGAACAACGAGTAGTGAAATATATAAACTAGCAAAACAAATAAAGTTTTAAGTTTGTGCAACAAGTAAAATAACTAAATACGATTGTAAAAGATAATGTAATGAAATTGATATAAAAATAGTAATATAAAATTAATAATGAATTTTAAGGCAACGCTCTCCCGCAGTGACACCTCTCCTATGTGAGCATATGGCCATCGTAATCACAAAAGTTACATATCAACGTGGTGTCAAAATAATACGAGTATTAAAATTTATATACCATATTGATTCCAATCAAAACAATTTCCAATCAGAACAATTTCCAATCAATTAATAACCGTTAAAGTTTCGGTTTCATGGTTTATTAAAAAAAAAAAAAAAAAAACGGTTTCTAGATTCGTTCATAAAACATGTTTCAGCCGCGTTTTCGGGTAAAATTATAAAATAAGCCGAAGGTTTCCGACTGTCAATACAATCGAGAGGACTAAAGGATGGAATTGTTTTAAAAAACCAGCGTTAAATGAGTGATTTTGAAATCAAAAACTAAATAGAATGTTTTATAATTTGCTCACCATACCAGAACAACGACAACGATATGTTGTAAATGCAGTTACCGTTCGATCACTAAATTTAAGCAGTAATGGACGCGGTCCAAAAATTGGATAGGTCACCGCCTGTTACTGACTACGTGTCGTTAGTTGGATTGAACCACACTTTAGATCCAAATTGTCTTGGCTTCTAGTTCGTCGGCCTAATCATTCAATCCCTTTAAAAAATTCTGATTAATTAACGAACACCTCTCCGGGCGCTCATCCTGAGAATAACATAAGTATAACCCGAGTGCAGAAATGTCTTTAAGAAAAATCATGGACAAGTGATAAAAATGTATTTCAGAAATTTGTAGAGACCATATTGCTACATATATGGGATGAAAAAGGCAAGAAAAATACAAATAACCTATGGAAGCCCTCGTGGACCTGAGTACGATGGTTAGGATGGTTTTAATGAATTGTGTGAAATTTTG
Source organism: Glossosoma conforme (assembly GCA_022606575.1). Lineage (NCBI taxonomy): Eukaryota > Metazoa > Arthropoda > Insecta > Trichoptera > Glossosomatidae > Glossosoma > Glossosoma conforme. The sequence goes on along the minus strand of JAGTXR010000003.1, from coordinate 908,803 downwards.
ATCATATTTTCTAGTTAGAAAGCAGTCCGCCATGAAACAGCATAAACTATTGCTACTTTCTCATAAACCCGAGTATTTTCCTGACGAATTACATCATATATAGTATATATATTGAAATTAAATGCGACTTACCATGCAGTTCATGTGTGACGATGATGGCATCTGCCGCTGGTGGTTGACTGGCGAGAAGATGGAACTCCTCGCCATGTTGAAGCCCAACAGCTCGGCGAAGTCTGGCGGAGGCACATGCTGGGGCGGGGGCGGCTGCCGCGCCTGCTGCGGCGAGGGCTGAGCCTCCGCCCTCGTCTGGAGCCCCAGCAGAGAGTTGATGGAGTGGCGGTGCAGGATTTCCGCGGCGGGGATGTCCGGCGAAGGGCACGACATGTCCTAAAATATTACGTATCATCGTATATTACATGAATTGTAGGAAAATCACGTTATCCTAAGAAATGGACAAGTTCTATAATTCCCACGTATTTCGTGGTTAGCAACGCGTCACTAAAGAAGGCAATTCAAGACTCGGTGTAGTATACTGGGGTCTATTTTACATCTAACTGATGCACCCAGAATCGCGGGAATGCTTTCAACCACTCACTAATAAGTAGCTTTTTGCGTGCGTCCAGTAACAGGTTCCCACCTGGGCCTCCAAAAATAGGACGTAGCAGGGAGGGTTTCACCAAGCGATGTCCTATAATATGTATTTTGTATCAACGTATATGACATGCATTTTTCTTACAACATCACATTGTTCTCAGAGATGCTGTCTGAAATAATTCATCATCATGTGGCAAATATAATTTTAATGAAATGTTCAATTGAGCATTTCTAATTAGAATTTATTTAAATATTTTGGAAATACGAGTATAAGACTTATAACAGAAAATATAAATCCACGCTACGAATGAAATCAAACAAATTCAACTATAAAGAACATTCGATAAGGATAAATTCCATGAATAGTGTTTCAAATTCTTTGACGTTTAATCCATTATTATTATATGCAAATGTGCATTTTGAAAAATTACGCAATAATTAGTAATAATTATGTAAAACGTGTATTTATTTGTTAGGTTAACTTATTGATTAAATAGTCGTCATAAAAATGCCAATAAGATGCAGACATTTGTTCTTTTAATTAACCTCGAAAATATTAGATAAATATAAAAAAAATGTATTGTGGATGAAATAATGAACCAGCTTACCTTAATGATGCTTAGACTGGGAATCGTAATAAATTCAGGAGTAGAAAAACAATTAATTGCGCAAGACGATACAAAATGGCTATCTTAGGATACTATTTGAATTTTTAATAATGGTTTAAACTACTGAATACACGTGTGCGTATGGATATATAAAAGGGATAAACTACATGTTACCCTTAGGAAAATCACCCCATGAAAGTAAAAGACAATTTCAATTCAAGATTACCACTGGATTGATTGATTGAAAATACTAAACGAAGGTTATATGAAATTTATGTCCACATTTTTTACGTATTGTAGAAAGAAAAATTGAGACAATGAAAATATTATATTCCTATCACTTTTAAAAACAAATTAAAATATTTATAATCTACATCAGAACATCGTGTTTTATTTTCAATAATCTAATGAGTATATTCATGGATTTTAAATTCTAAAATATTTCCACAGATTATTAAATCAATTGTTAAACATATAATTTAGAATGAAAATTGTGAATTCATATTGCAAATGTGATATGAATTTATTGCGTCATATTTAACAACACGATTAATCAATTTATATAGTTAAAAAATATGATTAAATATTGAAAATTAGTTTAAATTAACTCTTGGTGTAGTTGGTTTGACAATGTGTTGGATCACCCACATACAACATTTAAGAAAATCTAGTAAAACACTAATAATCCATGCAAAAATAGCCATCACAGATATGCACGTGGATGCAAATTAGAAAAAAATCCTTTTGAACTGTTTTGCATATTCAAAAAGCTAGCCGATTAAATGAAATAAAATATTTAGCAAGATTTCTTAATCCAAAACCAATCGATAAAAATATACGTAATTGCGTAAGTATTTCATTAATTAATATTTAAAAAATCGTAATTAAATGTAGTACTATTTTTATCGTTTCTTAGAAAGTAAAAACTATTAATGTATATTTTGTGTAAAAAATAAACTCAACAAATGAATTTGTTTTATTATAGATTATAAACGATGTGATTAATAGATGATAGTTAATACTAGCTCGGACAGTTAACACTTTGTTAAAACACAGGTTTACTAAGTGATCTAATCGCCACACGTATTTATCGAAACAACATTGCCTACGGAAACGCATATAATCCACACAAGTAACTACCTTAACTAGACATCCGAACACACTACAAACGCAATTAAGAATAAGATGTAAAAAAAAAATGTGAAATGCAATAAAAAGCATGTAAAATGACGATTAATCATCTCATATGATGCATATTATACTATGTTTTAAACCGAATAAAATAAACACAATCCAGAAAAATCACGTAAATCTGCAAATATTTTTCACAATCAATCGATCAACGATCAATAAACTCATCTTTACTATTGAAAGCTAGTAATATTTATAGATTTACATTGAAATCAGAGTACAAATATATTTCACAATAATGCGAAATCATCACAAAATATGTTTTATTAATTTGTTTAATTTAATAAGTAAATAAATTATAAGATTAAATATAAAACGATAACAACGTAGTAATTAATTCAAGTTTAAAACAATCTCTTGTTGCTGTAAGTTGACTAAGTTACCGGATCATCGCACACAGTGTTCAACAACATCGAATGAAAAACTTAGAATCCACGCGATTTATAAACTAATTAAACTATAGCTCCTTACACGCGGCGACGTTAAAAAATGTCGGGCAACAAGCTACAAAACACGATGAAAACTAACGAGTTCGATATGTTTGTTAATAACAAAACGATGGTTGAATAATTTGTTTTAAAATATAGTTAACTTACTTGGTACAAGACCGGCATGGCGCGTTTCGTCGTCTCTCTTCGCAGTATCTTGCGTTGTTTCTTCTTTAGATGACGAAATATAAATATCGTCAACGCTAATTGTTGAAATTGCCGAGCGGGGTTAGCTTAGTCTTCGGAGAAAATCTTCTGATCTGGAAGGGGTGCTGCTCGTCCAAAAACCCCGCAGCGACTGTCGGCGCTCCGGGAAACTGGGTTCGATGAAGGTTTAGGAATTGAAAACTTTTAGGGGGCGGAGACTTAATCAACCAATCGCTGAAGTTTAATTTTTTCACGGTGATGACATGAGAGCAACTTTAGTTGGTATTTTTGTTTATTGTTTTTAATTTGTGCGCTATCGAGAGGGCTGTAAATTAATTGATAGGTACCTAAATGCATTATAACTCAAGAAAATTAACATTATACCTAACTATTTAACTAAATAAATTATATTTATTAGAATGCGGACTTATATAAAAGTTAAAATACTTAAAATCACTGATTTTAGATGCAAGCTATTTGAGGCAAGCATCTGAAACAAGCAATAAAATAAATAACAATTATTTAGGTAAACATTCAAGGAAAACATTTCTGGAATATAGTACCTCGTAATTTGTATTTTAAGTGACGTATAGATTTTTTTTTAAATTTATATTAGGTTGTCTTTTATCAACTCTCATTTATAAGTATTTTGTATTGTACTATTTTATATTACAAATAAATAAAAAAGTTATCTGTCCACATAAATATTGAAACATATTTACGGTTATTTGTTTAATTTTCATGTTTTTAAAGCTACTTTTTAAAATGGATTGCGATCTAATACGCGCAATTGTTATATGTACATAACTGTTCAAAAGTAGATATACGAGTATGTGTACATTAACGTGATTATTCATTTTAATACGTATTTAATTAGAAATAGTTTTTTAATAATAATCTATCCCATTATTGAGGATCGCGACCTTCTGCAAATGATTTCCGTGGGAATAATAGCAACTATTTATAATTTTCCAAAGAATTATCCGAAATGTCATGTAGAAATTCCAAATTAATTTCAAATTTTCTTACTAGTTTGCAATCTTCTAATTTCATTTTCAGTACCGCATCTTAAAGTCGTCTACAAATCTTGTTAATTTAAATGTTGTTGTTTAATTAGGTACCTATATCTAAATTGGTATCCTATCTGATTTAACAGAAATCTGCTGTAACTGTAATTTGTCATAATTTAGCGAAATAATTGAGTAAAATCGTTGTAAAATTTTCATATATCTGGTTATAGATCTTCTTGACAGATAATAGAAGCTGGATGCGAAGGATCAAGAATCGAGGAGTGTGGAGTCACAAACTGATGAAATATATGATTAAAGATCTTCTAATACATACTATATTATTCTAATTTAGACGTATTGTGATAAATAACACAAGATGGCGGGACTTTATTTTCAATTGCCGGAAATTCAAACGTCTTCTTCTTCTATATTTTTAAGGCTGATACTTTATAATTTTTATGCCACGTTAAAAATCAAGTTTTATTTTTTTGGTAGGCATAGGCAAGGCCCATGGATTTTCGGACCTGTGTGAGAGGTAGTAGAGTATATTTTCGTGACCTACGACTTGTAGAGAAAACCAAATATTCTGTTAATTTAAAAATAAGAATAAAAACAAATATAACATTTTTTTTCAAATAAAATACATATTTTTAATATTTTAACTATCAGGTTTTGGATACGAAATTTGAAAAGGCCCGCGAGGACCGTTTTTTTTATCACCAAAATTGAAAAAATAATTTTAGAGGGTTTTTTAATTAATAACACTTATGTTATTTTGTCACAGCGTACAATGTTTTACTAATTAATAGTGTCCACAAATTTGAACATAAATTATATTGATTTATTTTGCATAATTCAATAAAAATAGTTACTAATTTAAGTTACTATATTATTTATTACTTTATATTATGTATGATAAATAAATAAAATACAAGTTTAAGTGTTATCAAGCTCCAAATATGTATTTTTATGCAGTCAATACATTCTTCTTCCAATTCTGTTCCGTGTTTAAGTACATCATAAAGTTCTGACAGCCATCATCATGCTTACCTTGTGACAGTTTGGCATTTTGAATCTTGTTCGAGTACAGTCTATACATAGTTCTCGACAGTGTTCCAGGACCACGAGATTCAGGGGGCTTGAAGAGAAGGCTGCTGTTTATGTTAAAAGTTGATGCTCTCAGGTCCACTCACTTACCTTCTCGTTACACAAAGTCAAACCATCGAAACACTAATATTCTGCACAGGCATCAATATTACTTTTTATTTGTGGCATTGCTTTTTTGATGATACAGGACCAACAAATTAATATGAATAAATTAATGTTAAAAATTATTAATAAAAACTGCAGTATATTTTATGTTAGGTGTAAAACCCTCATGAAGCATAGTTGATGATTTGAATAGAAGTTCCAAAGAATCTAAAAAAAATACAAAGATAAATGTGAATAACTACAAAATATTTAAAAAATTCAAAATAAATCAATTATACAATAAAAATGGCAATAATTTTTATCTAAAAAATACAACTAAAATATTTTACAAATGATTTATATAATATATTAAGGTTATCAACTGACAATACTTGGTGAAACTGCATAATTATAATTTTGAAATTAATTTTAATTAAAAAATTAATAAAATGAAAATATTTAGTTTTAATTCACAATTTATTTTAAATGTAAAAATAACAAATACTTAGTAATTTTAGTCATTTTTAAATTAAAAACAAAAAATATATATAATGATTTAATACATTAGAAAAACCACATACTCATTAATTTTATAATGTGTTTTTTCAATTGTTTTACCCACACACAGATACAACCTGTAAATATGTGTGTAGGAACTAATTAATTGTCCATACCTATATAAGCCACTGCCTGTTTTTATTTTATCATTGTTGAAGATGGTCTTCAGAAAGGCCGAAACATGTAATCATTTAAAATAAATTGTGAATTAAAACTAAATATTTTAAATTTATTAATTTTTTAATAAAAATAAATTTCAAAGTTATTATTATTTAATATACTTAAAGAAATTATTGCATGATCCCTATGACAGAAATGAAAATATAATAAATATAAATATTCAGAAATTTCTCTCAATAAAACCTAGCCAGTCTTCTTTATCCTGGCCATTTCCCATTATCTGGGGTCGGCTCTCCTTGTGCACAATACAACCTAGTCAGTCTTCTTTATCCTAGCCATTTCCCATTATCTGGGGTCGGCTCTCCTTGTGCACAATAAAACCTAGTCAGTCTTCTTTATCCTAGCCATTTCCCATTATCTGGGGTCGGCTCTCCTTGTGCACAATACAACCTAGTCAGTCTTCTTTATCCTAGCCATTTCCCATTATCTGGGGTCGGCTCTCCTTGTGCACAATACAACCTAGTCAGTCTTCTTTATCCTAGCCATTTCCCATTATCTGGGGTCGGCTCTCCTTGTGCACAATACAACCTAGTCAGTCTTCTTTATCCTAGCCATTTCCCATTATCTGGGGTCGGCTCTCCTTGTGCACAATACAACCTAGTCAGTCTTCTTTATCCTAGCCATTTCCCATTATCTGGGGTCGGCTCTCCTTGTGCACAATACAACCTAGTCAGTCTTCTTTATCCTAGCCATTTCCCATTATCTGGGGTCGGCTCTCCTTGTGCACAATACAACCTAGTCAGTAATTTTATTAATTCTAACAACATTAATATAAGCCTGGATTATTTATATAATAATATTATATTATATTATTATAATAATAAATATCAAAATGTATAGGTAAAATATATCACATAAAAGTAACAATAATGACAAAAGTATTTTTTTTAAAGTTTATTAAAACAATAAATATTCACATTCATAAACACTATTATATTTTTTAAATTATATGCGGTCTCTTCATCACATCCGCTCCCGAATTGGAGCATATGACACTGCAGACAACTACTAGTAACCGCTTACAGCTGTCAAATCCTTTACTTCCTCTACTACTACCGCTTTGACTCTTGACTGCAATGTTCCGCAGAATGCATCTTATCGTTAACAGGGTGTGACCGAAACCAGATGAAAAGGCTTCGTTTTATGCTCTGCCATGGCAACTGCTGTAACACCATAAGGATACCGTGTTGCTGATAGCATATCGAAATCAAATTTAGTGATATATGATACGGTTTCGACATGATCAATACATTGTTTAAGAATGCCAAATGTTTAAATTGACGTTCCATTATATATCGGTTATGATTCTCCGTAACGCAGAAGATAGGTTTCTAATCTGTTACTCCTATCATTCCCTGCAGCAGACGCCCCCTGGGTGCCCCATGTCCTGAGGAGACCGGCCCCCGCTCAGTGGCGTAGATGTACGGCAGGCGTAGCACCCAGTACGCCGACCCAGACAGCTTCACTGGACAATGCATACCGCTCACAAACGTCGGACCACCTACTGTCGGCTGAACCTAAACAATACAACAGTTAAAGTGATGAATATGAAAACAACATGTACAAATACAAATATATTATTGGAATATCATTGTTGACCGTATGGATGCCATGACCCTGAATATGCAACGCCACGTGGATTATCGAAGATTTAAACCGCTAAATGGTGTCCAATTTTAACCATTTTTTTCTTGAGCAGACAATACATGTCGCTATAGACCCAAGCTATAATAATGGCCGAAAATATACAGTTTTATAACACACTGGCGGGCTTCCCGCAGCGGACCCATATTTGCTCATCCAAAGAAGGTATACTTTGTCATTGAATATGTGTGTTTATCTTTTAAATGATGCATTTTGATTGACTTTCAAATAATATATAAGATAAATAATTAAACCATAATATTTATTTATTAATTAAATCATAGTAAGAATGGCAAAATGTAAGAGAATTTGGTGACGATTCCGACATTAATAATAACTGTTTTTGACATTACTTCTTAGTTAAATTCAATTAAAATTAATCTCTTTCATTAATATAATCTTTTTCTCTTTAAAATTTTCCTCGGATAATTCTGAAATAAATGAATAAAGAAAACAAGTTTTTCTATATTAGTAAAGAACTTAATGATTTACATAAGAGACATTAGTGTTTTTTCAAGTTTAAAAAAATAAATACAGTGGTACCTCGACATACGAGTTTAATTCGTTCCGCAACCTTGCGCGTATTTCAAATTACTCGTATCTCAAAGTATCATTAAATAGCTCCGATTCACCACTGGTTGCAACTTTATCTGGGTGTTTCTTGGCTGAAGCTGATTGCTCGTATTTCAATGCAAAAAATCGCTCGCTCGACGCCTCATATCTCAAAAAAACTCGTATTTCAAGTTACCACAGTATAGAGAAAACGTGGTAAAAAAAAATGTGACATTTGCAGAAATTCTCTTGCATGTGAAGTCGATAGAATACAGCAGGCGGCAATGTTTCTCGATATCAAAGCATATAGAAAAGTTTTAATATATTATGGGATTTAAAAAATACTGTTTTTTTTTTTTTTTAATTAGGAGAAGAGGCTTTCACTTGATAGCAGTATTTAAGATAAATCGTTTCTCTATCAACTTTACAAGACAGGGTATAAATTAATTGTAAACAAATCTCCCAATTATTATTTAAACCATTATATAATTTAAAAAAACAATTGCGTTGTACATTTTTAATTATCAGTTTGTGGAATATATAAATATTAATGTATTACACAAAAAGTTTTTAGAATATGTTATATTTATAAAAGAGAAAAAAATACCTGAGGATTCAGTGTAATATGAACAGGAGCCTTCGGTGACACTATGTGGACCCTCATTAATTGAGCGACCATCAGTTTTGCTCCCCTGGAAATCAGTAAAAAAATGCTCATATAATACAAGTGATAATATTTCTATAAATTGTTTACTAGTTCAATAGTAGATAAGACTTTTGAATATTTGAAAATATAAGAAGTCAAAGTATTCCTAAATATTTATAAAAAGGTTACAAAAATGATGACTCAAATTTTCGAATTATTACGAAGTTATTTAACGAAATGATTTAAAAGTCCCTCTTAAGCCCGGAAACTTTACAAAATTCACTGTGAATGAGTGACATTCACTGAAAAAGTATCAACAATTTTCAATTAAAAGCTGTGACAATCAATTTGAGGGATAAAGAATCATTTCGCACCAACTTTAAGGTTAATAACTGTAAAGAATTAAGATCTTATGAATTAAAAAAATATATATATTCTATAGAAAATTGTCTAGAAATGAAACCGGCAACCTCTCGCATCGCAGTTAGACGTGTTAAACACAGTGGTCATACTCTCGGTGATTGGTTAAGAAATTATATTTTTTTATATAATCACCTGCAGGGACAGTGATAGTACACGGGCATGTCACTGCCGGCGAGCTTGGCGCCGCTGTCCTTGAGGAGTGTGCTGCCATTCACGATGGTGTCACTCGAGGCCATCATAAACCTAGAAAACAAAAACATTAACATAATATATGTGATATGAAATACATGGAAAGATTATTTGACTTATAAACAGGACTAAACAGAACAATAAGAGAAGTCATCAGTCGCATACATCAAGCAAGGCTAGCTTTCAATAAAAAAGCAAAAATCCTTGAGTCAAAGAATATTAATTTAAGGCTCCGCAAGCAACTTGCCAAAAAATTTGTTTTGATGTACGGCTGTGAGACATGGTGCTTATCTGAAAGTGATAAAAAAAGACTAGAGGCTTTTGAGATGTGGTCATACAGAAGAATTCTCGGAATTTCCTGGAGAGACCAAGTCACGAACAATGAGGTTCTCAGGATGATTAAGGAAGATAGGCTCCTAATAAGAACCATCTCAGAGAGGCGAGCCCGATGGATCGGTCACATCATGCACCACGATGGTCTTCTTCACGACATTGTGGAGGGGATGGTTGAGGGTAGAAACTGTAGAGGGCGCCCTAGACGGAAGTATTTGCAGCAAGTGTTCGAGGACTTGAATTGTAGCTTTTATGCTGAGCGGAAGAGGGTTGCGGAGGACCGAGAGGAATGCAGATTGAGATGCAAGATTCTGTTGCTGCAAACCAATCCACCGGATTGATACTACGAAGAAGCCAAGACTGTGAAGTTGTTTAAAAACGATCACAACATTCAGACATCGACACCTACAACTATAACTCCAAATCAAAAATATACTCAACCGGTTAACAAATTACTTGAAAAATATTTTGTTCCTCTCAAAATATATATATCGCGTTACTGTGCTATTTAAAGTATCATAAATGGCAGAGATTTTATGTCTCCACAGTTTCTAACTCAATGGTTATTAAGATTTTAGCACACAAATGTTAAATCTGTGTGAGCACAAGAATATACCAATGCATATAAAGCTCATACATATTAAATTAAATATATTTGAGCTACAATGTTAATTAATCCAATTAAAAAGCAATTACAATCATGTAGTTTTGTCATGAATTTACAATTATTAATATCAAAATTATTTCTTACCCTGTCTACTCTTATCGATCCAAAACTGAAAAGTACGGATATCTACAAATATGCTAAAATTACTACCGAATTTTTTAGTCTCCTCTAGATCTAACAACTTCTTTCTTTAGAAAATTTCGATATATTAGAGCTTTCCCAATCGTGAGTCTTTTTTCAGTGACAAGCGCCTTACGACTTATATAAAAAAATGTTTTATACTTGCCTATGACCCCTCGGGCATTCGTACTCCATCCCCAGGAATATTTTGACGGTGAAGTTTGAAGACATGGGCTTCCCCCGATTCCCGCCCCTCGACTGACCAGCCGGTCTTATAGATGACACCCCATTCTCCACACGACTGAAACACAAAATTAGTTTCATCTTCGTTCAATAATAGTTTTCTAACCTAATATTATATTTAAAGCATTGATTCTCTTTTAGCATTGTACTCAGTCCACTAAGAACCTGCTACACAGTTTTTCTTATTTCCACAAATCCTACGTAGTCAGCCATTGGTAACATAGGTACACCCATAAAATATTTTTATTCCACTTACAAAAATCCATCATATTAAAAGTTAATCTACTATAAATGGAAGTCATAAAATAATTAAACATAACTAAATTTCGATACCATAGATTCCTAGTGAAGCTTAAGCTTACTATGATTTTTTTTTATTTACCTTCATTCATACTAACATCCTCCTTTCTCAAAGAAGGGCGTTATTACGTCGAGTGAGGGCAGGATGAGGAGCAGGTCAGCAGGCAAAGACTTTCTTTTAAAAAGCACATTGACTATATTTACGTTAAAAACATTACAAGCTTTCGACCACGCGGGATGACATGCCGCGCGGCCGGAATGCAACCTTGCCTCGCCAAATGGTAGGGACCGACTGATGATCTCTGCGCTGTCCCGGCTTCTGCTAGCACCACGAGCGATGGTATTTTTAACTAACACACCCGTTAGCGGATCCGTTTTAAATGACAGCACGGCGCACCTAAATGCACGACAAGCGACCCGAAATAAAGAGACGAAAGATCGTATATCGAGGTTTTCGGTAACAGTAAGCAAGGACTACATCATGCTGATGTCAATACTCAATAAGTATAATTGATGTTTTACGTCAACACCTTTCTTCAAAAATTTATAAATATTTTTTCTCACCTAACTGAACAGTCCCAGGGAAGAAGAAAGTTGGTGTGAGGCAGGAACCCTGGATGCAAGTGTTCCGGGAGGCCCATGTTGTGGGAATAAAGAGATGAGGGTCCCAAGCATACCAGAGACCAACTAGAAAATGCCGGAAGCAATCCTGGAATGAAAATTTTGTAGGTAATAAATAAATAAATCAAATTAATGAATATATATTTTATCAAATCAATACTATTCATTCTTTGAAACTTTGAGGTCGGAAACCCTTGGGTTAACAGTTACGAAGAGTTTTATTAATATTTACCTGGAGGACTCTCTGTGTGCAGCATCCCAGGTAAATATTCTGTCGTTGATGGCTGTCTGACCAGACTTTTATCTGTAACATAAAGTGATACTATATATAAAAAAGTAAATCACAATCTCCATTTCTTAACCATGCCTTTTTTAATTATCTGTGATCGGCCATCTTTGTAGACATGCTCGACATCATAATCTCTTCAGTATCTTATTCCACAGATAATAGTTAGCTATAATTTTAACATGTCTAATTAGATGTTTTAACATGCTTACTTTTTATGCGTGATACAATCAAAGTTTTATTGATATGCCACAAGCATTCCTGTGTTTCATTAAAACATTATTTTCATATTTCATGCGAATAGAGACTTCTCAGGTCAGAGAATGAAAAGCAAACGTTTTTTTTAAATTTGCAAACTAGAGTTTGTCTTGCATATGAAACTGGTATGAAAACCTTTAGTCCCTTGAGCAGGTTTTCCTTCATTCAAAAACACCTGCAGTCTTCAACTTCTTTAACAATTTGTAAACCTCATAAAAATTATATTGAAACATCCTTGTATGGTGAATGGATGAGAAACAAGACACCAACACAAATAACTTATCGAGAAACACATTTAAGGTAATTTATTTTAGGTGAAAGAAGATTGACAAATTTCAGTAACCGCTGACCGGAACAGAACACCTGTTTACTCCACGACCTCCGGGTAGCGCCTGGGCCGTAGTAGGGAGTTACTGCGCTGAAAACGCATAGTGGCCACTTAGTGAACTATGACGTTTCACATGACAGGACTTGTCAAAGAAACATAATGGCACCTGTAACGCCTCGTCTTATAGTTCCTTAAATCTAAAACTGAGACTAACATTTATATACATACAGGTATGTACGTATCAGACGAGCGAACAAAATAAGAGACAAAAGATTGGATATCGATGCTTTCAACTCTAGCATGCAAGGGCTGTATCTATCTGATATCATATGATATAATAAATATATAAAAAGGGTTTGGCAGACCTTCACCTTTGAACTGTACATCATTCATGGAGATGAGAGTGAAAGGTTCTGTTGATTCATTATGGCTGTTGGGGGAACCGTCCTCGGGGGGCGCATCAGACAAGGCCACGTTGGAGAGAGCCTCGGCCTGTGACGGTTGAGACCATTCTTGTGGAGAAGCTCCGCCGCTCCCTGGGGCCGGGGCCGGAACTGCGGAACCAGATTTTACAGAAGCAGCCCTGGAAAAATAATAATAAATATTCAATCTCTTTTGGCATCACTTTTATGAACGACCGTAAAAAGGCAAAATATAACAACAGACATTGAACGACAAGAATGGAATAGACCTTGTCTCTAGAAATACTAATTGTAATTAAATTATTTGCTATTTTGTATTATGAGGTTATAAAATCCATGCAAAGTGACCGCTATAGACAACAAACATGGTGCATGGGTTAACTTAACGGTTTACCTAAATATTTTACAGAACACTGCCAATGTAACCAACAAGATAGGTTAATGACGGAAGCTCAACCTGAGGAATTTTCCGACTTTTTTGGTGAAAAAATTAGCAGAATCCGCGACAGAACTGGTTCCGCCGGCTACCAGGACTCACGGGGGACTGCTTACAGTTTTAACACTCTTGAAGAGACAACTGTTGCAGAACTTAACAAGTTTATTAACAGTGCTCCAAACAAACAATGCGCACTTGACCCAATCCCAACTTGGCTCTTCAGAAAATGTGAGAAAGAACTTGTCCCGTGGCTTCTTGGAATTATTAATAAATCACTCACCAGCGGAAAAGTGCCCCTCTTTATTAAAGGAGGCCTTAGTGACACCAGTTCTGAAAAAACCGCAACTGGACTCAAAGAATCTGTCAAATTTCCGACCAATCTCCAATCTGCCGTTCGTTTCCAAAATAATAGAAAAAATTGTGGCTCTAAGACTCACAAAATACTTGGAATGCAACAATCTCTTTGCTAAGAAGCAATCGGCATACAGAAAATACCACTATACAGAAACGGGCCTAGTGCGACTTCTTTCAGACCTGATAACAACTATACAAAAGGAAAATATCGCAATGATGACTCTTCTAGACATGAGTGCAGCGTTCGACACTGTAGACCATGCTATCCTTCTAAGGAAACTAAGAATACATTACGGTATATCTGGAAAGGCCCTAGACTGGTTTCAGTCATACCTAGAAAACCGTAAGCAAACCATCTGTCTACAGAAAAAAATGTCGAGACCATCTACTCTATCATGTGGTGTCCTACAAGGCTCAGTTCTCGGCCCATTATTCTTTATTCTATACACCAAAGAAATTGAGGAGATTGCTGAGAGATGGGAAATAAAAGTACACTGCTACGCAGATGACTGCCAGCTCTACTCTTCTTGTGGACCCGAGGAAATTGGCAACATGAAAGAAAGGATGGTCGGCTGTATAGAGGAGATTGGACAGTGGATGTCAGCAAATAGGCTCGCTCTTAATCCGGAAAAGACGGAAATACTCTTTATGGCCACAGCTCGAAGACAACATCTATTGGACTTACAACCCTTGGCCATTTGTGGTAATGATGTCATCCCTTCTACAAGCGTCAAGCTGCTGGGAGTAGAAATTGACCAGTTCCTCAATCTTAGCTGTAATATCACAAAAACGGTGAAATCTGGATTTTTAACCTGCGGCAGATACGGTCGGTAAAAAAGATGCTTACCCAGAGACGCTACAAAGAGTTTGGTAAATGCGTTTATAGTCTCCAAAATGGACTACTGCAATGCACTGCACGCAGGCCAGCCAGCCAAACAATTAAATCGATTGCAGTCGTTACAAAACGCAGCGGCACGACTAGTCTACAACGCGCCCAAATTCTGTCACATTACTCCAATACTACACCGACTGCACTGGTTGAGAGTTTCGGCTAGAATCCAGTATAAATTATGCCTCTTAGCTTACAAGGCACTCAACGGAACTGCACCGGGCTATCTGACAGAACTTATCAAGCCTTCAGAAATAAGCGCGCGTGGAGAGACACTCAGATCGGCTAGAGCAAATAGAAGCACCCTGCAGCTGACGGGAGGTAGTCCTAGCACGGTCTTTGGCAATCGGGCTTTCAGCTACGCTGCACCATGGCCTGGAACTCACTACCGGAAAGCATAAGAGAGCTTAAAGCGGAGGCATCCTTCAGAAGCAGACTCAAGACCCACCTTTTTACTCATAGAGGCAAAGAAGCGCTTTTGGAATGATGATTCGGTCATAAAAGAGCGCTATACAAATACTAATATAATAATAATAATAATAGAGATATTACCTGAAATCATGTTTTCTTATTTATTTATCAATTCATATTATTGTAAAATGAAATAAATTAATGAACTTTTTCAATTTGATGGATGGCTGAAACACCGGAAAGGCTATAGAGTCCGAATTGGTACCGCACTGGCAGTCTTTGGCCAGCTCTTGGTAGAACTCCAGGTTGGCGCAGCGAACTGTGTAGGGGTCGTCTCGGGAGCCTTTGGTGCGCCCGCAGTTGCAGGCAGCCACGTAGCGTACTCCGCTTGAGTGGTGGTTGTCAGAATCACTCCTGTGATTAAATCAAATATTCTAAATCGTATTATAAATGCAAAAACAACCCCTACATATTTTGGTAAAACTATTTATTAATTACTGAATCCATGAAATACATTACAATAAAAATGCTTACATTCACTCATTGGAAATTTGTCTGCAATTTATACAAAAGGTGCATCATATTGCTAATTTAAAATTATGATACTTTTTATAATTAAAAAACCTTTTTCTTTTATACAAACACAGTTTTTCTTCGTAGTATCAATCCGGTGGATTGGTTTGCAGCAACAGAATCTTGCATCTCGATCTCCATTCCTCTCGGTCCTCCGCAACCCTCTTCAGCTCAGCATAAGAGCTACAACTCATGTCCTCGAACACTTGCAGCAAATATTCCCATCTAGGGCGCCCTCTACAGTTTCTACCCTCAACTAAACAACTAAACAAACACAGTATTGATTGATTAAACAAATAATAATTGTCAGTAACGTGTGCTCTGGTTTGATGCAGGGGTTGTCAGTGAGGCTGGGCTTCTCACACAGGCTCCTGGTTTCCCATATCTTGTCGCAGTCCTCCACCAGCTGCCTCAGATACCAGTCAACCAAGGGACCTTGAGCCACAGCATGGAACACACGTGTAGCAACCACCACCTGTAATAATGATATTCAAAATTATACACAAACGAGAATATTTCAAAGAATATATTTTTACCACTTCCCTTCTTAATTTTGAACATATAATTACCAAAAATCGGCACTAAGGACGTCAGATCTATCATCTTTTTCCAAACCTCTCTATATTGTAAAGATTCTTTCAGACGCCAAGGGTGATTGGAAGAAAATGAATGAATTGAAATGAACTGAATCTTCCGTTTACGCTTTTTAGCAACCAGATGAAAACAAGGCAGCTGTAGTTAATGCTCTTCTGTGACAACTGTTAAACACAGCCTATTATGTTCCTTTGTATCTTCACAGTATATTCAGTGTAAAAATTAAGTTTAAAATATATTTTAAATAAAACATATGTATTTTTTGAAATTTGATAAAAAATAAATTTACAATTATAGTAATGTTAACCCTTTCATTACGGCTCGGTTTGAATACAAATTATACTATCAATTATAAAACTAGTTTTGGAAGCATAAATTATCTGGTCAATTTTCATATATCACATCGGTTCTTGTATCCTTTAGCTATCAGATGATGCATAAAAAAACTATTCTAAGAATGAAGCAAAAGATATATCACGTTAACCAATGTCAACGGTTGGTGAGTCTTATGATGGCATATGCCGACAACCGATGCAAAGGGTTAAAAACGTCTAAATTGTTGATACAGTTGTAGCCATTAGTATGATTCACAATAATGTATCTTTTACACATTATCGTTACGTGGGTCTTTATCAAGCTTCCCTCTAAATACCAATTTCGAAGACGTTTCATGTCAAATCAAGGCCTTGATTACCTTATGATAGTGATGTTGTGTGGAGTAGTGCTCGGGCAGTCCCTCCATGTAAGCAGCCTGTGCCAGAGGCAGGACTTTAGCACAGCGTCCCTGAGAGAATCGAGTGTCAACCGAGAGAGCTTCCCACAGAGATGTCCAGCTCAGCGGTGACTGCGGCGACAGCATAAGTGAGGTTAGGATGCTTGCAACCTTCCTCCATGTGGACGCGCTCGGAACCTGAAAATGTTATGTAATAACATTTGATTATTATCATTTCACAATTCAAAGTAACTATCCTTAGAGAAATGACGCAAGTAATGACTCCTAACTGATGTCTGCGTTCTGCAGAATCCATTTTCCAACCTCACCATTTCCTTATCCATTCCCACGTATTTCGTGGTTAGCAACGTGTTACCAAAGAAGGCAATTCGAGACTCGCTGTAGTATACTAACTTCGCAGCCTTAGACTGAGGTCTATTTGACATCTAACTGATGCACCTAGAATCACGGGAAGGCCTTCAGCCACTCTCTAACATGTAGCTTTTTGCGTGCGTCCATTAACAGGTCCCCATCTGGGTCTCCAAAAATAGGACGGGAAAGGGAGTGTTTTCACCAAGTGGTTATCCTTAGAGAATATACACTGAAAAGAACAGATATGAGATGCGAATACTGCGTGTATACTGAACTAGTTTACTAATAGTTAAATGATGTGAGTGAATGGATACTTCACGTGCAGTGCTTCTGCCAATTAAATAGTATTCTCTATAGAACTCACAAATAATATGTGTCAAATATTTTCCTGGACGTCTTTATATTAAAAAATAATTAAAAACCAATTAAAACAACTACTGTTCACAATTCTATGATTCTTGACTCCTTTAACGTTTACATTCCAGATAGATATACCTGTGCTCATAGCCATCCATTGTTTATCATTCCAGTTGGTACTTGAGGAGCTTTGATAACTCAATTTAATCCAACTGCAATGGCGCTTCTAAATGGACTACCAGCAAAACCTCGATACTTTTCCTCTTTTCTCGATGGCATTGTTTTCTTAGATATCTATGATCTTTAGCATGTGTTATCTTCTTTTATCGCTTTTTGTGTTTTTTTCATGTTCTCTCTCTTATTTTCGTGTTTTATCTTTTTTATGCATATCTTATTATCTCTTTTATTGTGATATTGGAATAGCTCCATAAATAAATAAAAACCTTACATCAAAAAATGATGAGCTCATTGCGAACTTCCCGACATTGTCATCAAAACCGGTGGAGAATGCCAAGTCGAGGTGTGTCTGAAGAAACTGCCCCAGCGTGTCCCGGGAGGCCGCTTGCTTCCTGCGCTCGGGCACAATGAAGGAATCCTCACAGGCGCTCACTAGTGTTCGCACCATCTCGGCAAGCCCGGCCCCCGGGACAGTGTCGCCAGAGTTCACGTAAACAAACTCTTCATTTTTAGGTATCGCGAAGAGTGAGTTAGCGCTGAAATAAAATTATTTATTTATTACTATTACCAGACTCATTTTTTCCTTTTTTCACATCCAAAATGTATTGATGGTTTAACCTTTGTAATGCAATACCTTATTTTGCAATATTTATTTATATCAAATAATGTATATTATTATTTATTTTTTACAAATAATGGAAGTTTCATTAAATGACAGTCTCCATTTAAGGCCAACACCTAATTAAATTTTTAAAATAACGTTTTTCAAGTGTTTTTTGACATAATATTTACTAAAAATTTAATACCACGTGCTTGTTTTATTATTTTATGTAGAAAAAATAAATAAAACAAAGATGTCAATTTTCTGATGATAACTTTTATTTAAATTTAGTTATGTATGAAGATCATTGGTATGGAAATAATAATGATATTGACTACTGCAAAATTTTCTAGCAAATGTTTTTTTTTTAACTGACAATAATTTACCAATTGATTGTGACATGACTTGCACATAGAAAAATTTCTGGAAACCATTATTAGTGAAAATAATACTTTAAAATTTCGTTTTGGGAAAAGTATTAAAACAATATTTTATGTGTAATACTCAAAATGAAATAAAATTGTTAAATTCCATCTTTAACCACCTCATACGTACATGTAAAATTATCAATTTTAATGCAGTAACATATTCGTGCAATAGGATTAATTAACTTATTTGGTAGAGACCATGTTTTCTTACCTAATATTTGTTATAACTCTAGATTTCCTGAGGATGTTGTATATCTGATCTTCCAAGCTGTGCTCCAGGATTTTGATCCTGGAAGTCTCAGCGTTACGCAGCTGCCGCGGGCAAGTATCAAAATAAAAGAGCACCCTTGGGCAGCACGGCCTGGCCTGATTAGCCCAATCGTCGCTCACAAGCGGACCAATCTGCTCACGAATCTTAGACTGAATCTCAACTCTGGAAAAACAAAACAATCAATGAAAAACAGAATCCAGCCACAGCTCATATTACCAAAGAGGAAAAGCTATGTTAAAACAATGTTATTTCCATATACATAACTAATAAATCACTTACTTACTCCGTTGGCACTATGGCTGATTACGTTTGATGTTAAATATTTATAATCCTAGATAAATTACTGAATTTAAGATGGTACAAAATGTTTGTCAGAGATGCGATTTTCATAGTACTGCTTTAAATTAAATCATTATTAGGTTCATATTAAAAATAATTTCACACTGTCAACATTCACCTTAACCCTTGCATTATGATATGTATTTACTACAACTCAACAGTATTTATGAGAATATCCATAAAATATAATAGATACTGAGCTCAACATTTTTTTTTTCCTCCGTAATATTATTAAGTATTAAATAAAATTATAATAATCTAAACTTATTCATTTGTAGCAATGGAAATAAATAATTTGTGTAATAATCGGACATAGAATCACACGCCCGCGAACGTTCCGTCAGTATGAATTTGTCTACGCACAGGTCAATATGCGCACTGAATTGTTGGCTTCACCAGCTATAGCGGCCAATTGCGGTGTTTTTTTCTCTTTTTCAGAAACTTTAAATTACAAAAATTGTTACATTTCAACATTAACCATAGTCAATCACAGCGATATTTAGGAATATTCACATTTTTCCGGTTTTTAAATAACATTTTCATATGGCGTAGAAAATACATATCATCAGAGCTCAAGGATATTTTTAGCACAGCAAGGGAGGTTAAAAAAAAATCCCCATTGTCAACAATCACCTTAAGATAAAACTAAATAGATGTTTTTATCCTTTATTTACTGACAGGACTTATAAGTCCCATACCACAAAATCTAATATTGATCGTGCATTTTTCTGCAGTTGTGCCCTGACGGGACTTATAAGTCGGATTTATAAAACTATGAAATAAATGCTTATTTTGGAAAAAATTAAGTTTTTTCTTAAATTTTCGCTATATCCTATCAACACTTATGCGTATAAAAAGAATCAGTAAAGTAAATACATTATAACATAATTCAGTAAATAAAGGGTTAATGTGAGACATATAGATCAATAAGATTTAATAAATATGGGATAAAACTAAATATATGTTCTTAAATTTTTATTCAAATTAAATTATAATTGTGCGGTCTCACTAAAAATTGTCAGTCAAGCTTAGCTTTATTTGTCAAAGCAACAACAAAACATGGAAAACAGATCATAGCAATGTGTAAGCGAATCTAAATGGTTGCTCACCTGACAGCATCGATGGACTTGAAGAGGTTCACGTATCCGAGATCAAACACCGGTGTCGGGTGCGACAGAACAATGACGTGGCACAGGTGGAACATGAGCAGCAGAGACTTGGCGACCTCGGTGGCTATGTCCCCAGCAGCTACGAGAAAGTCTCCCGATTTACGTGCCTCCACCACCGCCTCGGCGCCCTCCCACTGGCGCTGCTCAGAACCATTGTCCTTCTCCGAGAGCTTATCGACAAACTCAAGCAAGTGGCAACTGTCAAACAGACTCGACAGGTGGAGGTACAGCACCTTTTGTGATTCGCTCCACGAGCATTCAATTTGACACTGAAAATTATAACAACAAGTTAAGCATCCCTACAATGTTGACATATGTCGAGTCAAGACGCCCAGCATCTAGAGCTTCTACTTTAACTTCACAAGTAAGCTTTGTATTGCTCTCCGATTTTTTTGTGTTACATACCATATTCTTCATCAACAGTCGTATATCCAAGAATGTTCAGTAAATGGACGTGGTGTATCAGTTGTGGTGGGTGCAGAAAGTTTTACATTTTTAGAATTCAAAAAAACAACGGAATGGAATAACAAAAGAATTTCAAAAATTGGAGGTTAATCTGGTGTTCTATTTTTTACGCGAGTTTATCTTCTGTTAATCTTAGTTATTTAAGAAAACATGGACAATTTCTTGACGTACCGTGCGCTTTGAACAAAATCAAATAGTAAATAAAAAGTGTAAAAGCAATACAATTGATGGTAAACATAATATTCTAACCTCATTTCCGGCGAAGTCGCATCGCAGAGGAGCCGCTTTCACAGGGCGGTTGTAAGGCGACTTCCCAATAATGCCGACCACTATTATTTTATCCGAGTCGGAAAACTCGGGTATGTCTTTAATGTTAAACGTTTTCATCTCGATTTTATATTATTTGGAAATGGTATTGAAATGTCAAAACAAATATGTCCGTCGACATCTGTCAAATTTCTTCTTATTCTTATAAAAAGTTGTTAAATATTTAGAATAAAATATAATCGACATGTAAATTATTTATTACGTATAAATATTTTTAAAACATTATTATTTATATTGCCTTGAGTTAATAAAAATCATCCTTAATTCTATTTTCTCTTTAAATTGAAATAAATAAAAAGTTGAAATAATTAAATAGGCTTTTTATTATTTTTAAATGAAAGAAATCATTATTTTCTGTGTAAATACAATATTAAGCAATTCCGCATTTATAATTTTGTAGTATTTATACCATTATTTTTAATTTGTTGAAATAATTGCAATATGTTCTTGTAATCGAGATACCAGTATGTATATTCAATAATAAATTTAAATGTTGTTTATATTTTAAAATTGAATTAATTTAATTGGTATATAATTTAAAATGAACCTATTAAAAAAATATAAAAAATATCGATTATTTAGTATACCTACCAGTACCGTTTTGCTTTATTGAAATATTTTTTATCAACATGCCAATACTGAATCACGTGTTATATTCGAGAACATTCTACGGACAATTTGTTTTATACTGTGCATTACTTAAACACTAATATAAACTACAAATAATTAGATAAACTCATTTAAAAAATATATAAAAAATCTTTTAATTCATAGCAATGCATAACGTTACTCTTAAATGCCTAAATTTGATCAAAGAAAAACAACCATTCCGCACGTTTCTTTTTCGCACGTATAGCTTTACCTCGCTCTAACGTAACGGTATCGTACAGTAGGGTTTATATATTATGTTATTTTATATTGCCATTCATGTGACTGGCTGACGCAATAAGAGCTACTCCTTTACTGTACTGCGAGGCGTTCACCGAATGTTCATTCAATACTCAAATTCTGAACCGACATAACGTGAAATTAAAAATACGTTGATAAAATCTAAAACCTATCGATGGTGTTATGTATAACCACAGATCTTGACGATAACAATAATTCATTATCATAATAATTCATTATTAAAACAACAATTGAATAAATTAAGAATATTTTAGTAGTGCAATATTTTTAAAATAACAGAAAAGAACAATATTTAAAAAGTGTATTGTATTTAACGCCTACTAAATTTTACTTTTATTAAATAAATAATTTAGTTTTAATATTCATAAATAATATATTAATTCATTAATAGGAGTGCTTAGGTGTTGTTTAAAGAGTTCAAACATCAAAAACAGGTTGTTGAAGAGTTTTGTGTTTTTTTGGTAGTGAAGGATATTTGGATGCTGTCCGAAGATTTTCCTGGAGTAAGCAATATGCTCAGTGGTTCCATGTCATCCCAGAAGAATATTTCGAAAATTATTCAGCACCGCGTGGGGCAGCATAATCAAATTTACAATTCCAAGAACATTTTGCGGGGTCACCGTATGTCCACCGTTTGTAAATCCCAAACAAAGAAATTTGCTGTTTTTAAGATGGACCTGTATAAAACTACTACAACAATGTAAGTACATAATATAATATTTATATAATATATTTATGTTTATATTCTTTCTTCTTATATTGAATATTGTGAAATTTGCATGAAATTATTATTTTAGTTTAGTAGTGGAATGGTAAGTTGGGTTGAGCCGACCCTTTGAACAAAGTAGTCCAGGCCTCAGAAACGAAATCAATCATAAATATACCTCGATTACTACAGTACCCTTTCTCCAAGTACTCGGACATCTGCTTTAGAGGTTGTCTGGAACCATATATGTTTCCAAGTGTACGTCCAGGTGCAGATATGTCCTAGAACGAGAAATGGAGAGTGGCAGCTGATATAACTTAGTGGAAGTTATTTGTGGTGACCATATGTTCCGTATATGGAACGGAAAGAAAAAAATAGGTATGGAAAGCAAGGGGAAATATCTAAACTACTTTCCCTATAGAGCACCAATGAAGAAGATTGTAGAATAATCGTTATCATGAACGAGGTTATAGGTGCCACATTGCTTAGTGTCATGTGTGATGGTACTACTACAAAAATGAAAATTCTTAGATAATCAAGGAACATACTGTTGATCACCTGGTAACCATGCACATTGATGGGATATGTTATTTGAATGACTCATCTTATGATTGTATGCTCCAACCATGGAACGTTCAAATAGCTAACCCTTTTTTCTTCTTCCTCGTTGTCCTTTGTTATTCTGAAGGATTGAGATTTGTATGCGGTGAAACTTTGCAGCTTTTGACGTGGCAAAATAATTTCCTGGCACAATTCGATTGGTTGTGGTTTTGTAGTACAAAAAAAGTATTGGATATCTGTCGCGATATACGAGTATAATGATGAATGACGTCACTATTATTTTTCCAAAAGTACACTTTTTAGCATCGCAGTCGTCTGAAATGTCTTTTTATCATATGTATTATTCACGCCCATCTGTCCTATTATAGGTTAATCTTGAAAACCGCGTTTTTATAATATAAACTTAATATTAATTATAAAAATTTAGTTTATGGTTACTATGTAATCTGCGATCATAGGAAGATATGTTGAATGCCAGTGAGATTCAGTGCTAAGCAAATTCTACTTTCAAAATGGCCAAGGACACAGCGAAAAGAGCTACCTACTTAATAAATAATATATTTAATAACTACCTAGTCGTCCTAGTCAATCATTTAGTAGTATACCATCATCATTTAGTGTCCATTCACTGCTGGGCGTAAGCCTTCAGAACGACTCCAATTTTCCCGAACCTCCACCATTCACATCTAGCCTGCTTCATCTATTTACCTGATAGTACAAACAATCAATCGATTTAAAGTAGATTAGAAAATTACTATCTCGTTTATATGGTTATGAAACCAGTCGCATATGGGTTTGCAAGTTAAAAAGGCATGCTGAAGAAAATTGTTTTTTTGAAGGCTGTATCTGTAACACTGTATCTACAAAATATTATTTCGCAAGTCATCTTATCATCGACGAGATACCAAAGTTTATATCGCGAGCAGAATCGAATAAATAGGTACATAACTCGATAGATAATGGCGTTTGAAGTTTCGGAGTAGGTACTTTAGTCTCGTAACACCTATTTAATTATGAGGTATCGCGTTAATCTGATTTTAAATGCTAATAAATGAGGTTTTAATAGATCGTTAAATGTAAGATATATAATTAAATAAAGACGCTTGTTTTCATTATTGATCAATAAGTGCGATATGTACCTCAGATCGGCTAGAGCAAATAGAAGCACCCTGCAGCTGACGGGAGGTAGTGCTAGCACGGTCTTCGGCAATCGGGCTTTCAGCTACGCTGCACCAATGGCCTGGAACTCACTACCGGAAAGCATAAGAAAGCTCAAAGCGGAGGCATCCT
The DNA here is from genome assembly GCA_022606575.1 of Glossosoma conforme. NCBI lineage: Eukaryota > Metazoa > Arthropoda > Insecta > Trichoptera > Glossosomatidae > Glossosoma > Glossosoma conforme. Next base: position 883,863 of record JAGTXR010000003.1, on the reverse strand, counting down.
TCAGAAGCAGACTCAAGACCCACCTTTTTACTCAGAGAGGCAAAGAAGCGCTTTTGGAATGATCATTCGGTCATAAAAGAGCGCTATACAAATACTAATATAATAATAATTGTTATAAGACTGGAAAACAGTGATTTATGCCAATTTGTTAAATACATATATAATTACGAGTATAGCATTTATTGGCGCAAGAGATTCCTTCCTATAAAACCAATAAAATAATATTAAAGACATAGTAATTCTAAGATAACCTATACAACGAATGAAAAATTATGCGACCATATACTTGTATTTATGATGAGACTTCAAAATTACTGTCACCATCTGTCTGTATTCTCCTGTATGTGTTTACATAAAAAATGTAAAATAGAGAAAGCAGATTAACCTGGAGTACGGCTGTGATTGAGTGGAAGCATGCAAACTCGTAGATGTAACTTAGTGATTAGTCATGTATGTTTTCTGTGTGGTATGTATCGTAGTAGATTTTCTGAAAAGTACAATTCATTGATTTTTTCATCGTTCTTATAACACAATAGATTTTCGTCGCAAGCCTTGCCTGCTTACATTATTGCATGGCGTCATTTTAATGTCAAGGTTAATAGCCTATTGACCTTTTCAAGGACGAACCTAGTTCCACCCTGACGATGATTCAGCGATGTGTATTGTGAATCGTCTGATAAGAATAATCTTACATTATATATGATACAGGTACATATATAATATGTTCATTATATAATTATATAGATAAAGAAAAACACTTAATGGTTCGTTAATGTGCTCTCCTAATTACACTTATGCTACTTTTTTTTATATAATTTTGCAGTTAAAGCTTGAATTTGTATAATATTTTTTGTTATTTTTCCGGGATCAATGGTTTGGTCCCGAAATGACGTCGGCAGCTGATGACGTCGTAGTAAAAGAGATTCTGGTACAAAGGAAACTTCCAGTGACCAAATTCGAATCGATCCTGTTTTATTAAATAACTGACCGTTCTTTCATACACGAGTTTAGTTGAACAATTTTAATGTGTACATCGTAAAAACATTGATATCTGTTTTTATCGACTTTGATAGTTAAGCACACAAGCTTGCCGGCGGTCATAGCTCAATGGTCATACCGTTTGCTTTGCAAATCGAAGGTCGAGGGTTCGATCCCCGATGGAGATTAAAAAAAAAAGAAAAGGATTTTTAATAGATTTCTGAGCTCTAAAATACCCCGGTTGGAGTGAATTTGATCCATCACCTGTAAAATGCCAGTCATAGCCTATTAATTAAAATTGGTGGTAGACGAAAGTCGTCCTGTGAAGACTACACGGGTATTCATAGTAAATTCCTGTAATAATAAAGGATGATGCGTGAATCTCGGGCTGTAGTCTATGATGTTGGCGGATCAACACTCCACATGCAGCGTTTAGCCATATACACCATGGTAAGCGTCATAGAATTCCACAGATGAGACTTCAGAATTACTATCACCATCTGTCGGTATTCTCCTGTATGCTTACGTAAAAAAAAAAACATAGCTTGATACTTGGACCAGACTTTTATAATTAAAACAAAAGTCATCACAAATTGGCTACGAAGTTGAGTATATCTCAAATTCCTTGGTCCAATATTAATTGTCAATCATCATCATCATCAGCCTGTATCCGTCCACTGTTGAACGTAAGCCTCCCGTACGAGTCACCATCCTCTTCGATCCTCCGCCTTCCGCATCCAGGTCACTCCCGCTATTCTTCTTATATCGTCAGTCCATCTTGTAGGGGGTCGGCCAATGTTTCGTTTGCGAGTTCTTGGGCGCCATTCCAATACTTTTCTTCCCCATCAACCATCGTCTCTTCGACAGATATGTCCTGCGCGTTGCCTCTTGAGTGTGCCTATTCGTTGGGTAGCATCCACTACTTGAGTTTTTCTGCGTATTTCCTCCTTTCGGATTATATTTTTAGCGACACTCCGAGCATGGATCTCTCCATACCACGCTGGGTGCTTCTTTTTTTATGTGTAAGACTTGCTGTTAGATTCCACGTCTCTGCGCCATAAGTTAATACAGGGAGGATGCATTGGTTAAACGCCTTAGTTTTAAGACATTGCGGAATTTTCGCTTTAAAAATGTACTTTAGTTTTCCAAATGCTGCCCATCCCAGTTGTATACGCCTGTCGATTTCTTTTGAGAAGTTAATTGTCAATGGCAACTATTATTTCACAAAGGTGCTTATTTTTCAAATACGAGTTGTTCATCTCACCAGACTGTGGATGTATATGATAATCACACAAATTTTTAACTACTTTGAATTATTGTAAAAATTTTACTTTTAACAAACTTTCTACAAATCAAACAAGATTATGATCAAAAACGTTTTTAACTGTTATTATAAACTACCCATTTCTAAACCATACCCCTTGGCTGGTATGGCACCACCAAACATAAGACGCAAAGTCATATGCGCCAAAGAAATGCGTAAGGCAATCAACCAACCGACCCACTGCTTGTATAGTCAGATACCCCCAACACCCAGATTGAAGTCGCGAAGCAGCTTTCTGAGATCCACACTACCTGGCAACAAATCGCATCAGAGGATTTCATTACTCCAAAGGAAGGCCTCCCAACTGGCAAGAACCTTGACTGGCGGACCTGGAAATCCCTGAACAGATTAAGAACCGGAGTTGGTAGAACAAAGGACAACCTCGAGCGATGGGAAATGCTTCGGCAGGGAGAGACACTATTGTGCGACTGTGGAGACCTGCAGACCGCCTCACACCTAAGATCCTGCTCCATGTGCCCAACAAGCTGCACATCTCAGGACCTAATGCTGGGCAACACACGAGCTATCGATGTTGCCAGATACTGAGAAAAAATAATTTGACTTCGCTAACACGAAGAAGAAGAAGATTATAAAGTACATATTTGTTATTTATACCATGAGGACCGTCGGTCCATAGAGCAACTTCAGTAATGTCTTCTTTGGAATGCGTTGCTGACGTGGGCAAGCCGAAGAGTATGACAGCTTACACACTGAAAATCCTGCTATTGATATGCTTACCATATTGCTCCAAATCGACAGTACATTTGAGCGGTTAAAATCAATATCCTGAAAATGTTACTCGATAAGTTTTTCAAGCATTGCCGCGAGGGGCGAATCTCTTAACAATTTCACTTGAGCATTTTTCTCGGAACCTAGTAAGTATGTATTCATTTCCCAGAATCGAGGCGATCGACATAAGTATGGTAAACACTTTCATACAGTTATATTGTGTGTATGTGTGTTAGTAATATTGTTTATATTTCTCAACACACCTGCGAGTTGAGAGTTTTGAGTGGCAACACTTATTTAATTAGATTCAATACGTTCTACCACTTTCGATAATGAATCAATTATAAATATATTATTATAGAATCGTCTGAACGATAGTATTCTTGAAAATATACTATAATTCAACGAAATTCACGTATTAATCGTGAAAAACCTAGAAATAAATAAGACATACTTTTATGTAGAATAATTTTATGATACTTCAGAAATTTATTAAATCATCTTTTTTTTCAACAAGAAAATTACTTGTCATAATGCTGTTAAATATACACTGAATACAGGCAATCTTGATATATACGAAGTTTTGGTAACCTCTTTGTATGATAAATTCGCCGAAAGTTGAGTTTCATACTCATATTTCATAAAAGCACTTTTAGGTTAAAAAAAAAACCCTTTCTGGGTTCATAGTAGGAGAATCGTAATTTTTTTCGATTTGTCGTATTCCAATATCGCCAAAAAAAGTAAGAAAACAATTTTATCGATATCTTTATAACCTTCAACTTCCAAACATAATTGAATGATTAATCATAATAATGTAGCTAGTTATCTATCCCCTAATAAAAGAGTTAAACGCGATCACGGAATGTCTTAAAATCTGACATATTTATCTTTATGATAAATAGATTCTTTAAATAGATGTGAAAAATGAATTTCAACAATCAACATGTTTTCAGTTTGGAAAATGTTTACAAAATATTAAGCTTTTATATAATAAGCATCAGTAACAGATACAGTATTTTTATCACAGAAAATAATATAAATAACAAAACACAATCCAAGTCTGAAACGTCATTATTTCAAAGAGCTGTTTATCTAAGGCTGTTAAACGATTTTCTATACTCTAGCTTTGTGGTAAAAATATTTCAATTACAACAATAATATCATTATATGTTATCACGTGTTTGAAATCCATAAAGTCTCAAGTATTGTGCTGCTTTCCATCAAACTTACGACGCGTTGATTTTGCGGTATAAACATTTTCAAGCTGAAAAGTTCTCTTTGATAGTACGTATGAGGAAAACTCGTGATGCGCGCGATTTGATTAGTCAGCGATGTCGTCACCGACGAGCACTCCCATTGGCTGAAAACGCCGACCACTTCACGCTGGTCGGCGAAGCTATAAATACGAGTCCCGTCGCAAGCGATTGCACAATAATTTCGAAAGTCTTGCAATACGGACGCATCTATGTGAACGGCTTACCAGAGATCGCGTGTAAAAATATCAAAAAAGTCTTTGAAAAGTATATATTTAATTTATTGAATACAGGCAAACAGTAAAGCCTTTGCTGTGCGATAGAAGAAAACCTAAGTTTTATTTCAATTTTGTACTTTTTTTTCTTCGAAAACAAAACACCCCATTGCCTGTGGAAAAACAAGGCAATTAATCGTAAGTATTTTTCTTTAACAAGTTTTATGAATTTGATTTATATAGATGTTGTTTCTTCCTTTATTAATAAATTTACTAATAACTTTTATGCAACTCTTTTTAAAATGTATTGTATGTATCAATTAGTTTTCACAGCATTTTTTAATAAAAGCAATTGACATAGATTTTATTGAATATTTTAATTGTACCTAAATATATACGTTTACATTGTTTTCATATCCGATCTCTTATAAATGAACAATTATTTCTACGTATGCTACAAGTAACAAAGAATAACTTAATACATTATAATTTTTAGGTTATAATACTTTGTATGGAATGCTACGACGCACTAAAAATTGATTTTGTTCGGTTGGAAACATTGAAAATCTTCCCATGTAAAATCCTAATATAGTACATTTATCGATTTTTCTTTAACCTTCGGCGCCTACGGCACATACTTAATCAATCATCACATTCTCTTTTCACACCACCATATCAAATATCACGCCACCTTATCAATTATGACACCTCTTACATTAATTGAAATGTCAAAAAATATCAATTGATACGTTCATGTTATCTCGTGCCATTTGATTCACACGGCAACCGGATAAATTTTCGATATAACGAAACGGCTACATGTTGAGCCTCCCAGTTGAATCCAAAATCCTCGAATTCTTTAGTCCTGCATCATTCGCTCCATTTCAATCGACAGATTTTAAATTTGAATAGCGTTGTTTTGAAAAGAATAAAAATGTAATAATACTAATTCTTATGTTATATTATTGTGGGTTCGTATTTACTCCGTTATTTTCCTCATTGAAATATGAACATAACGTTATTTGATATCTGGGATTTTCCCTTTTCGTGTTTGAATGGAACGTCAGATCTGCTTGCTTATTATATTACACGTTCGACATATTATGTACATACAAATAACCAATTAACCCTCGCCTTACTATGTTAAAAACTTCCGCGCGTTCCGATGGTGTGTACTCGTTACACATTCTGATGTAAAGTGAATAAAATGAGTAGAAATTCGAAAAAATTAAAATATTCAAAGATATCGCTTAATTTTATAATAGTTGATGTCAATAAGCAGTAATAATTGACATTTAATAGCTAAAAACATGAAAAACATCAGACGAAGACCTCAAACGGCCAGACGCACCTTGACGCGTGAACTTCCGAGAGCTACTAACACTACTTAGCCTGTCGACATATCGATGAGCCGACGCGCGTCGATATCATTTCGAACTAGCCAACCAACTGAGGTTTTCCGTCTCGCTCACTCATATTAGTACGTCAGCGAGAGTGAGGAGTATAGATGCCGACGTATCTGGGTATTTTTTAATTTTATTTTTGCACACGCTTCCGACAGGTCGAATGAATACATGACAGTTGACGCGTCTTGAGTGTAGTGGTGAATTTATTCCGGATTTTAGAAAAATATTTCCTACTCCCGATGAGTGATTATTATTAAAAATATTTTTTTTTTTCAATACGTAAATGTATTAAGGAGGAATACCTAAAATCTGAACCCTGTGTGTATTATATTTACAGAGATATTTAAGTTATTACAAGCAATGTGTAGTCGATAGACATCACCGGGGAGGAGAGGTTAATGGTTAAAAAAACAAGACCATAAACAGTAGCTGCTTTTACTTCAAGCTATCAAAGAAGAGCGCAGATGTCGCTACTTTGATGTAAATATGATGATATTCCGTGGCTTTTAAATTAAATCCAATGCGGCTTTTTTTATAATGTGACGATCTCTGTAAACAACTTTGCTGTGAAAACTTACGAAAACACAAAATATAAATTGTCATCTCCATAATGCTTACCCACACCAGTCTTTTACCTTATCACAAGATTTGTATCGTAGTCAATTAAAAGTAGCGTTAACACTTTAAATGAGAGTTGTAAAATCATGTATTGGCAGTGAATGTGACATTAAAACTGATTAATTAATACATGATTCAAAGCATTTGCCTACCATTTATGGATATGTTACATATTCTATTTTTTGAGCATCCGGCTTGTGTTTTTTGACCTAGTTCACGGACGCGGCAAATGCAAGTCTGAACATGTCGAGGATTCTTTTGTCAGCCATCGCTGCCCCCGCTCTTCCCTTACCCTTCCGACCGTCACCCGCCCACAAATCATTTCCTCCGACAATTAACACTATTTTTCACAATGTTATTTTGAATACTTATTGTATTGCCTTTAAAATTATAGGTGATTGTTATAATATACTTGAAATTACCCCCAATACAGCAATATAAGATCGTTCAGTAATTATGTTAATTTTATCAACATTAATTGATATGTTTTTTCTTATTATATAATATTTTTGACTATTAGGGGGTAATTGATCCATGATGCCAAGTTACCTATAAACCCTAACCACCCAAAAATGCTCTTACTAATTAACGAATATATGTAAATTTGTTAAATATTAAATAATATGTACACTTGGGCCTCGTATAACACGGTTTTATACAACACGGTTTTATACAACACGGTTGTATAAATAGTGGCATATTTTTTATACAATACGCTTTATGTAACACGATTTCAAAAAAAAAAACATGTTTAATTTGTACGTCCATGTAATGTGCTATGTTCTAATTCTTCAATCAAAACAACCACGAAAAGTCAGCTTTTTTGCCGCTCCCTGTATATATTTTTTATAATTTGCTATTTACTCAGGAATGCGGTATCTAGTATAACATTTTTTTTTATGTAATTCATCTTATGTTGTAAAAAATAAAATGTTGTAAAAATAAAATATAAACTACAGGGAACGACAAAAAAACTGATTTGATTACTTGTTTACTAATCAAACCTTCCGTTTTTTTTTGCCGCTCCATATATTTTAGTCAAAAACATACATTTGATTCAATTTTAAAAATATCTTTAAGTGCGATGGTTTTTACTCATCTTTAGTAACTGTTTCTAATTTGAGTATTTTTTACCAATCCATAGAACATTATTTGAAAGGGGCGATCTTGCCTTCTTTTTTTCTGTAAAAGTTTTCTCCAGCAGTCCTGTTCATCATAAGAATATCTAATTATTTTCTTTGAAGATTGAAGAAGTGTGCAGTGCATCTACGAAACCATTGTCCACCTTATTTAAACTTGCTCAAAGTGATCCATATTGGTGCCAAGTAAAATAAATGATTTTCTTTCATTGTTTCAGGTTTAGAGGCTACAATAACTTGTTGGTCTCTTGGTAGCCTAAAGGCGTCACCATTCCATTGAAATTCTACGGAGAATCATTGAATGTAAGTTCAACTTTTACTTAATTACTTTTAACTAGCAATACCTTTAATTAATGTACAATAATTACGATTACAGCATTAATTGTTTTAGTTATTATTATATATTTTGTGTGGTAAGTACTGTTTTTTTTTACATATTTTTATATCATATTTATTTCTTATAGGTAATGATTTTATTTATGTTGATGAATTAAAGTAATATGAATAATATAATTAATTATAGATTGTTGCAATAGATTAGATAGAAATATATGTATAATTTATATAATCAGGTTTTTTCCCTATATCAATGATCAGATATCCATTTATAATCACTTGTATTTTTTATTTTATTTCTTTATTATGTACCTAACACAACTATATTACCTAATTATTTTGGGGATTAACATTTATTTAGTCCAGTATTCAAATTTAAAATACTACTTTATAATTAAAAAAAAAATATATATATATTTTATTAAATTTAATTAAGTTTTAAGATTAAGATATCATTATGCTAATTAAAAATACAAATTTAGTGAGATGTTGTATTTAATTCCTGGATTAAATTAATTTAAGTTTTTGAGGTGATTTTTTAAAATTTTGTTTATATATACTTAAAAATGTCAGATGAATTTAGTTTACTAACATATTGTGGTTATGGACAATTTAATTTTCCTTGAATTATTGTAGACTGTTTCAGATAATTAGTGATCGGTGGTCAGACATCGACTGCATTTACGACGCCATAACACCAAACAAATATTCTTTTTGATTTTCTCTGAGCAGTCCCGTTCAAGATGGCCCCCTCAAGCCGAGTCTCTCTGGTCTCACTGTGTGAAGAAGCAGAACGAAACCCTCGAGAAGGAAGAACCATTACTCAAGAACTCCCTAAGAGGATTAAATATAGAAACGAAGAGAGAAATATCCCATCCTCCGGAATCGTTTCCGTCGATAGTCCTCTCGCACACTCCCGATCTCCCGTCCAGTATCCTTTCCGAGTTTCTATCGGATCCCACGGAACTATCGGAGGAAGCTCTCAATTGGCCCGGGTTCGATTTAGAGCAGGACACGCTGGCAACTCAGGTAAGGGCTTCGGTGATGCAGTGTCCACATTACTCTCGATACCTGCCCTCACTTTGCAGCATATAGTCACCCCACCACGCCACCGGTGACCTCTGCCAGATTCTTCACGTTCGCGTGCGAGTTCCGGCAAATGCATTTTGTATTCTAGTCCTTCAGGATGAAGAGAGCCTTTAAGGGGCTCGGATAACAAGCAGATACGGTTTTTATGTTTCCCTGCTGGAACATACTGCCCCTGCGATTCGAAGAAAATTCAAGTCGATGGCTGAAGGAGGCTGCAGTGGTGTGGACGAAATCATATATTATTGGTGCAACTATCGGTTGCATTATTACTATTAAACTGTTAGCTCTAACAAGCGTTTCTGGTTGCACAGGACATGTTTGCGTACGACGCGGAAAACATGGCGGGCGACAAGATGGCCGACGGCCCCGGCCGCAGCTCTGTGAACTGCGAAGGCTTCCAGGACTTAAGAGAATGGTGCAGCCGGCCCTCGCCTGGCGACCTCAACACACCAATTATTACTGGCAAGTACAAACATGTCAACCTCTCTTCTCATCTTCTTCTTCGTGTCAGCGACGTCAAATTATTCTTTCCCAGTATCTGGCAACATCGATAGCTAGTGTGTTGCCCAGCATTAGGTCCTGAGATGTGCAGCTTGTTGGGCACATGGAGCAGGATCTTAGGTGTGAGGCAGTCTGCAGGTCTCCATAGTCGCACAATAGTGTCTCTCCCTGCCGAAGCATTCCCCACCGCTCGAGGTTGTCCTTTGTTCTACCAACTCCGGTTCTCAACTAGTTGTAAACTATACCCCTTGGCTGGTATCGCACCACTAAACATAAGACGCAAAGTCATATGCACCGAAGAAGTGCGTAAGGCAATCAACCAACCATCCCACTGCTTGTATAATCAGATACCCCCAACACCAAGATTGAAGTCACGAAGCAGCTTTCTCTTCTCATAATATGATTTGATAAAGCAGGACTGATTTGGAACTATTTAATGTTCCGTATAATTAACTAAATTAAAGGCATTTAAGTGTTTAATAAATTGTTTTTGTTGCAATTTCAGATGGACAATACGGCTTATGTTATTTTGAAGATACACTACAACAAAAACACACCGACCATGAAGAACCTGAAGAAATTCCCTGGGCTGAATTCGGCTTCAAAAGCCTCGATAATGCTGGAGTAATTGAATCTCCGCAATCGGAAACTAAAGACAATGAAATTAATGAAGTTCAACACAAAGACAATAACAATATCAGTGAATACGTACTACAAGATGAAGACCAATATGAAGAAGAAGTCGTGATATCGTCGCCGCAGTCATTAGATTCTTCGGAAGATTGTGTCATCATCGAAGACGGCGATACCACTTTACCTGTCGGTGATAATAATTTAAATATTTACTCGCACACTGGAATCACTCCGATTAATGATTGGAGCGCACATGAATGTGTGAAAGACATTTCTAATATGCAGGGCTTAATAAACAATGAAGTTATGCTTTCCTCCGAATTTACAATTGAAAGTAACTTGAACGAGTTTAGTATTCTACCCACAAAGAATCTCAACTGTGACTTAACTCTGTCGTCGTCAAATGTCAAGCAAAACAACGACATGGTCATCAATAATATTATTTTCAACGACGCTTTGAATTATTCTGCGAGCAAAGTTTCAAACAAGATGGATCCTGTTGAGAAGACGGCGGTCCGGCCAAAATTCAATCTGAAGTTGAACGTACGGAATCCGGTCGATGCAGCAGTTATTCCCAGCACGCCTGATGTGCTGCGAGATGTCGAGCAAATGGAAACTGAAAATAAATATAACATGTTCCAGTCTGCAGACTATGTATGTACCAAATTATGTATTACTGCTAATTGCTTTGAAATCAATTTTATAACGCACACTCTTATATATAAAGTTGTGAATTGATTGCCAATTAAAAGGATCTCTATGAATAATTTGAAAGGTTCCATGTTTCAAATTAGTAGCGGCAAATATGTTTATGGACGCAGAAGACATTTATTAAGAATCAATTTAGTTATCTCTGTTTTATTAAATATTATTTGTAAATTCCAGTCATTGGAGGTTAAAAATTCTATTGTAACTATAGTCCATCCAGTGTATGAAGAACCCCATGACACATTTATTGCCCTGTGCTAAATATCGTCCGATATAACGTTGTAAAAACGTTCGCTACCTATATTAATTTTATCAACATAAACAAAAACCTCTCTTCTTATATATAATAAGTTTTTTAAGTAAATATATCATAATAAAAACAAAATAATAAAAAATATATACATATTGTTACAAATTAGAAAAAATACGGCAATTTGTAAATATAATAATACAAAATCTGACGCATGTAGAACGCCATCTCGCATTGCTGCGAAAACCAGTGTTGGGGAATAGATAATCGTATTTTCGATTGTTTTTGTAAATACCTACTAAAATGAAATATTTGAATTATTATCAATTATAAGTGAATATTAACAGGTTTTAAGAGACCTGTAAAACAAACTATAAATAATAATATTAGTAATATGAAAATTATGAAGAAAAGCGAGTGTAGAGATAAATATTAGCACATAACTAAGCTAAACTTACTAAGAGACGTCGCACTGCCTTGAAATAATCTCACTGACTTTAGAGAACCTACCAGTTTAAGAAGTGTTGGTATTTCGTTGCGGTCATAGTATGCATACACGTGATTCCGAATTGCTGCCAAATTAAAGCTTTTGGGTTTTGTAATTGAGCATTTTCTCTGTCGTTTCTTATTTGGTGCTAATATTTTTTTCTCTTCTAATGAAGATTCACCGTATTTCTCCTCTGTGATCCGAGATACTGTAGATTTACCGATTCCTAGGGCATCCTCGACCCGATCTCGAATGTTTTCTTTAATGAAACAACTTTAACAATACTAACAATAAATATAATAATTACAACAACAAAAAACACAAATCGATCGAAGAACAACGCGCTACTAAAAGTCGGACATTTGTACTGATCCACACGCCGCCATGCGGGAAAAAATGATACTAAAATATAATTCTTTTCGAAGAAGAAGAGAAGAAAAATCGATATAATAGAATAAAAAATGTTCCCCCCATCTCTTTTACACGGAGCAATAAAAATGCCATACATATCAAGCTAAAACTTTCCAAATATAATATTCGCTGTACTTTAAATTCTATTTTTTGAAAATAGAGATGTTTATACACGATTCACTTCGAATTCAAATTTGATTTTTTTTCGAAGAAGAGAAAAAAAATCGACCTAATCGAAATAAATATTTTTGCCCCATCCCTTTTACAAGGGGCAATAAATGTGTCATAGGGTTCTTCATACACTGGATGAACTATAAAGTGTTGTATATATGTCATGGAGGTACCATGAATCTGTAAGGATTGACAAATAGTGAATTTTACAAATTGGTTATCTTACCAATAAAACAGCCTCGCTCTCAATATGCATTACAATTATTTAAAGATTAAAATGAAAACAATTAAAAACTGTATAGCCACTTGTTTTACAGTTCATTCAGTAATTGTAAGGTGCTACCAAAACTAGTAGACAATAAACTGTATACCAAGTGGCTATTAATCATGTCTGACCACAAGTTATTTCTTTTTATAAAAATATATTTAAAGATTATTTTTTCTGTGACCGATTCTCATCTTTAGTTTTCCGCTTCCTTACATTTTTTAAATTTAGATTAGAATATCACAAACTTTCGTGATTCACTTAGAACAATTATTTTAAACTATATTTTTCTTACAGAACTACCTCATAACTCCCAGCCAAATTACCGACATGCCGACCAAGTCAAATCAGGAGCCATCGTGCAGCCTCACCCCGCCAGACACTCCCAAGCCAAACCGCAGGAAGAGGCGAAGAGACAGCTCTGAAACAGATGCTACGTACCTGCCCACAATCATTGAACACCTTCCCGCAAAACGCAGCAGAAAAACTGAAAAGATCACCTTAATCTTGCCGAAAGAAGAAATAACTGAAATAGTTTATTCACCCGTCAGAAGAGGCCGACCTCCTAAACATAGGGATAGTGTCAGCAGTTCGGGAACGTGTACGATGGATGATGTAGTTTCATCGCCCGGAGATAAATACCGAGAGCGCAGAGATAAAAATAATGAAGCTTCAAAACGATCACGTTACAACAGAAAAGTTAAAGATCTAGAAATGCTGACGGAAGCCGACCATTTGGAGAAAGCTAATGACCGACTAAGAGAGCAGGCCGCAGATCTGGAGAAGAAGACCAAAAAGCTTAAAGAACTATTTTTGAAAGCCTTCACATAATGAATCAGCATGACGTGACTGAGCTCACGTTTTTGCCCGATAATTATAATTTAATCACAGAAACGAACGGTTTATATGAAAAACTCGTTTTGAGTTTTTGTTTAGTTGTCACCAGTTCAGAGTAATGATTTAGAGTGTTGATTAACAGATCATTGTGTCTGGTTAATCGCTCAGAATATTTTGAAAATTCTATATTCCCACCACATAATATCCAAAGCCATAAACTTGGTAAAGAGTATGTTCTCTGCATTGTAATGACCATATCTTTTATTTCCCAACTCGATTCATGAATCGATTTGGATTTATTTTTTAGATGTTTTGTAGGGTTTGTGGCGGTCATATGCTTGAAATGAGAGCGGGTATAGCATAAATATAACAGGTAGGTAAACAGTGGTTAATAGTTTGTTTGATGAAAGTAGAGATAATTGGTTTTTACCGATTATGTATTTGGTAAGAATTTAAATTACGAGTAAAATTTTGCTTAGTGAATGGTTTCAGATTATAATATAATTTTTTATTATATAACAAAAAAAATTATATTAATAATGTTTAATCAATTTGTGGTTTCGGTTTTATATTATAACATCTAAATCTAATGACCTTAAGGATAATTATATCTGTAATGTACACCATAATCGATCATTTGATTATCATGTCCTAATTGAAAGCGTAAAAGGCACAAAATGTCCACATGTTATCCGGATACTAAAAATTTTGTTACTAGTTAATATCTTTAATTTCTTGAAAATACAATATTTGAACTTCAAGATGATGGATACGAGCTTGTAATTTTCCGGTTTGCGTGAGGCTGACGACCTCACCTGTAAAAGCGCCAGTCTCAATTTCTTAACACCATGTTTAAATAGAGTAAAATATATGTTTAGTATTTAAAAAAAAAGTAGTCTATCATATGTACTAGCATTTTTATGTAAACTCATGCGATTCAGCACTGTGCAAGTCAGAGTTTAGCTCTAATGAATTGATTTCATGTACTTTAACCCTCGCCTTACTATGTTAAAAACTTCCACGCGTTCCGATGGTGTGTACTCGTTACACATTCTGATTTAAAGTGAATAAAATGAGTAGAAATTCGAAAAAATTAAAATATTCAAAGATATCGCTTAATTTTGTAATAGTTGATGTCAATAAGCAGTAATAATTGACATTTAATAGCTAAAAACATGAAAAACATCCGACGAAGACCTCAAACGGCCAGACGCACCTTGACGCGTGAACTTCCGAGAGCTACTAACACTACTTAGCCTGTCGACAAATCGATGAGCCGACGCGCATCGATATCATTTCGAACTAGCCGACCAACTGAGGTTTCCCGTCTCGCTCACTCATATTAGTACATCAGCGAGAGTGAGGAGTATAGATGCCGACGCATCTGGGTATTTTTTAATTTTATTTTTGCACACGCTTCCGACAGGTCTAATGAATACATGACAGTTGACGCGTCTTGATTGTAGTGGTGAATTTATTCCGGATTTTAGAAAAATATTTCCTGCTCCCGATGAGTGCCTATTATTATAAATATTTTTTTTTTCAATACGTAAATGTATTAAGGAGGAATACCTAAAATCTGAACCCTGTGTGTATTATATTTACAGAGATATTTAAGTTATTACAAGCAATGTGTAGTCGATAGACATCACCGGGGGGAGAGGTTAAGCATAAAATGAATTATATCAACGGATGAACAATGTTTTGGTTCATGTAAATTACAGATTTAGAACTCTTGCATGCAGAATTAAATGTTATTTGAGTATATATGATTTAAGAAGAGGTTTTTTTTTAGTACTTTTATGTATGAACTAATTATGAAATTTATTTTACTATGATAATAAATTGTCAAACAAAAATGATTTCTTACTTTTGTAAACCTAATATCCCGGTAGCTTCCTGGTACAGCTGAAGAAGGAAGAGGTGATGAAAGGATATGAATCTTAATGGTGGCATGTGAGGCTACCTTATCCTTTAGCTGGGGAGCAAAATATAAAACAACCATAGGCATTTGAGTAGAAGTGAATATTATAGCATTTATAATGCATCACTTTGGTGATCTCTGGTATAGAGTATGAATTTGATACTTTATTAACCCTTTAGGTGCGGGTGCCTATATATCGGCATGACACTATGTTGCTAGAATACAGCGTACCGATATATAGCCAAAGGCCATAGAAAACTGCTTGCGTATAGTTAATGTTATAAACATAGGTTAACGATATGAAACTTCTTGAACACATGGGGAATAGTATTCCTGTCGGCTTATTACTCGATGCGGTGTGCCTATATATCGGCAGAACACTTTATGTCGCTAGAGTGTGGCACGCCGATATATGGGCAAGGCCAGTTTTATTTATAAAAGGATAGTGTGTTTAAATTGAAGGTTAATTATTAACCCTCGCCTTACTATGTTAAAAACTTCCGCGCGTTCCGATGGTGTGTACTCGTTACACATTCTGATTTAAAGTGAATAAAATGAGTAGAAATTCGATAAAATTAAAATATTCAAAGATATCGCTTAATTTTGTAATAGTTGATGTCAATAAGCAGTAATAATTGACATTTAATAGCTAAAAACATGAAAAACATCCGACGAAGACCTCAAACGGCCAGACGCACCTTGACGCGTGAACTTCCGAGAGCTACTAACACTACTTAGCCTGTCGACAAATCGATGAGCCGACGCGCATCGATATCATTTCGAACTAGCCGACCAACTGAGGTTTCCCGTCTCGCTCACTCATATTAGTACATCAGCGAGAGTGAGGAGTATAGATGCCGACGCATCTGGGTATTTTTTAATTTTATTTTTGCACACGCTTCCGACAGGTCGAATGAATACATGACAGTTGACGCGTCTTGAGTGTAGTGGTGAATTTATTCCGGATTTTAGAAAAATATTTCCTGCTCCCGATGAGTGCCTATTATTATAAATATATATTTTTTTCAATACGTAAATGTATTAAGGAGGAATACCTAAAATCTGAACCCTGTGTGTATTATATTTACAGAGGTATTTAAGTTATTACAAGCAATGTGTAGTCGATAGACATCACCGGGGAGGAGAGGTTAAAAAAAAGGTTAAAAATGTAGATACATGGCTGGCTATAGGTGTGTATGCATGTTTAAAATAATAATTTATCAGCAAATAAATATACATATACTGTACATAAAAATCCTTAAACGAGTCAAATCATTCAGAAAAAATATCGACGGAAGCGGTATGCGAACCGCTGAACTTTGGAACCAACATCTTGCCCAGGTAATTATACCGCTCGGCCACCGGCCAATTTCTTCCACCTGAGATGTCTCGTCTCTGATCTTCTATATAAGTTATCATCGTATGATAGATGTCACTATAGTATATATTCAAAGTATGTATATTTTTTATTTTCTTATTATTCAATCAGAATGCATTTATTCACAAGCTTAATTTCAAATTCAAGAATAATTTATCATAAAAATCAAATATCATTATTTTATTTTTCCATGGATTATAAACACTTCTTATGAAACAATGATAAAAACAATAGCCGCACCTAGTGTTAAGCATAGCCAGGAGGAAAAATGTGTGATAAAGGTAAAACAAAATAATTTAAATAAAAATACAGGAATTCAGCATTTTTTTATAGAATAACCATTTATTAAATTTTATATTCGTACAATTTAAAAACTAAAAAATCAACTGCCCACAAACACTTGGTAGTCGGATACCAAAGCCTGATTCATTACAATAATCCGGGAGGTAAAAAATTCGTAGAAGAGGCGTGTGTGGTCAAGAATAAAGAAGATGTGTGTCTATCTACACTCCAAATATACAGTCTCCCACCATTGATTAGCCATACAAACATATTCCAAATAAAGGTTTAAATACAATATTATATAAATTAATTATGTAAGACTAGCTTACATAGATTACACGAGAGTTGACGAGCCCAAGATTCAAGCTGTGGTGTCGTCGCTTGACGTGTAAAGTTTATTTCCCAAGGATTAAATATTATAAAATATTTTTTATACAAAAACAAAAATACTAAAATTATACCTCACATGCCAGACAAAAGATGTATGTAAAGTATTTGTGACAATTATCATATAGTGTTGCCGTCAGGTTACAATTGCAAGTAATGAGAAATAAGATTGATTTGATAAAAAATGAAAAAAATAATAACATGGCCTCATTTAATAATTACATTATACAAATAAGACAGACAAATAATACGAAATCATATTTAAGAAAATAATAAATTTAAAAAATATCAAGCGCCTTTTTTTGTGATTACATTTTTAGTATCTAAAAAAATTTGGCTCTTGTATTTTTTTTATTTCTTTTATTTATATTGTTTCTTTATTGTAATAATTACAGGGGGATTTTGAAAGACTAACAGTCGCCCGGTTTTCAAACCAAACGTGTCAAGATCAGTCTTTCATCGGTGTTGTGGTCCACAAAAATACATCTTATGGAGAACCTTTACATTATTTTTTTTATACATATTTAGAAGCAAATAAAAAAAAACAATTCTTAAACGAAAAATAGTAACATTTAAATCAAATAATTTATGTTTTACTTCATAAATCAAGATGCGTCTTGAATCAATTGTGTTTACCTGTATATAATATTGAAGACAACGAGCATAAAACTCTACTCTACATTGAGATACAGTTGAATTGTAATAACGATAAAGTGCCTTGTGAATCTCAATCACTAAGATCAACACCAGGCGCCACTGTATGAAGAAAAAAAGGTCTTGATTTGTTATTCTGCAACCCATTCATTACACGAGCTTATGGTCACCATCAAATGGGGAACATATACCATCTATAACAAGACATTGTAAGTTGTTCACTGTGAAACTCTGTGATTGTGAATTTTATGCATTCTGTGTTGAATATTATATGTAGATACATAATATCGATAAGACATTACATTTAGAATATATCATTAGCGAAATTGCTTGAAAATTGTAAAAAATGCTAGTTTAAATTTGTCGGGTGGCCCTGGGCCCCCCGGAGGCCCGACAGCCCCGGGGCCGCCCCCGCAGTACAAAAATACAATTGTCCATTTTAAATCCAGCCCCAGTCTCTGGCCTTCGCACAAACACAATTTCAACATTTCCCGATCCCCTAAATTGTACGTGAGACATCCTCGATGCTTTTTATACATTTGCTATCATATATCTCGCACTGTCACTCCGTTTGTTTATTACTTCTCCACTTTATTTATTATTAACTGGCGATAAGAGTTGCACTCCTATGCTCGGATATGGCAGATAGAATCGACAGAATTTCATGATAATCTCACTAATATATATATTATTATATCTTTTATGTATAAAATATAAAAAAAACACTTGATGATTCTCATAGATCACTCATGTTCCGGATCAAAGGCGATCTTTGAATCTCTTCGTCCGTTGCTCTATTTGCGACACACTGTCCGTTAATATTCCAGAAAAAAGCGAGGCGTAGAAAACCCAATAAGGGAAGTGTAGACATCTGCACTGCTGAGTGTAGCTCCAACGGCGGGGCCGCGGAGGCTCATTCTGACGCCTCAGGGTCGGCGTCCTCCGGGAAGCTGAACTTGTTGGTTGCCACGATTATCTGCAACACATCATCATTAATTATTTAATTAGAAACACCAGGATCATGTATATATCAGTTAACACATTATTTTATGCTGATTGCAGCCTGGCGCGGGCGATTTTTATGTTCACGTGCGAGATTTTTTATATTTTTTAAAAGTCTATAACTTTTGAAATATTCGCTATAATTTAGTGAAATTTTAAATGTAGTTTAACTTATTGTGCAGCAATGATAAAATTATGGTAAACAAACACAAAAAACTGCCTTTAAAGTAACACTTTACATACACAAATATTTTGTAGAAATATGAACAAAACATTTCTACCATTCATCCCTTAGTCAGGTAGAAAGAACCCCAATTCTCCATACAAGTTGAAAACAATTATTGCGCATTGAAGGTCAAAAAAATATCGAGCCAACGGGATTCTGCATCAAGGTTTCTTCGAGCACACAAAATATTTTATATCTTTACTTTTTTTTTTTCATAATTTATTAATAAATTAAAACTAAAGCATAATAATTACAAATTTGTGAGTGAAATGTGTACTTTGAAGTAAGATATATGATTTAGCAACAAAATCTGTTATTACGCAACACGTATTATTACGTTACCCGACGTCCACCACCAGAGAGTAAAAAACATATTACTACGTTTCCCGCATTTGAGCTCCAAACTAAAAAAAATGTAGTAATACGTCTCCCGACAACAAAGTGTTAAGATGAGCAATTTAAAATTCAACAAATATTTATCACTTATTTTTCATTGAAATCAAAAGGATAATAAATTTCATTAATATTCTTAAAAAATAAAAAATATCTGCAGAAGACACTTCTCAATAATAGCTAGAATAATATAAAAAATCCGATCCCTGAATTGACTATATTTTTAAAGATTTCAAAGTCATTAGAAGCAAAAGGCAAAAAAAAAAATTAATGTTATTTTTTTGTCATTCATATGTAGTAAACCTGCAGTTCCACAAAGTCTTGTGATGATTGAACGCCGTGGTATTGATATTATTTAAAAAATATTAATTTTAATGTCAAACGACAATGCATACATAACATTTACTTAACAAATCCATGAAATAATCTGTATCAAATAAGAATACATATTTATGCGGGGATCTCTCCACAAAGTTTTACTATATTTAAAAAAATCTTGATTCTTTAACTATTATTATAAGTTAATATTGTTTTTAAATCGTTTAAACGAACATGTACGAATTGTTAATTGATGTCCAGGTAAACGGATTCATTAAAATATATAATTATACAGTATGAGGCAGGGAAGTATCCCTGCTTTTGAGATGACATTGTGAGTAGTGGTGACATGTTGGAGGAAAGGAGGTAAGATCGAATGCCGCTGTGGCTATGGAATTTATCTAAGTACCACCTTCAGTTGTAGACATGACTTGATTGAATGAGCAACGCGCTTTTGCAGTCGAGAGGTATTTTTCTAGAGATACTTCCCTGCCCCACCCTGTACAAATGTTTAGTTACTTTAGTTTTACATTTAGTTACAAATGATTAGTTACAATACTTTAGTTCAAAAAGTTCTATCGGCAGCTGTAACCTTAAATGACTCAAATAAATAGCTATAATAAATAAAATAAAAATCATTAAATTGTGGGTTTATTTATTTAAAAAAAAGCTTATTGTAAATAATTTTACTTTAATTACTTTATTGAATTTTGTTGGACCAAAGTGATGGAATGTTTGTACCAAACGACCATGGATTGTTTGAATGCATCAAACATGGTGTCAGAGGAACATTTTTAATTTTGCACAATGAGTTCAGAGAACCCCATGATTCACAAAAGCCAAATAATAACTGATGTAAAATGAGCTGTGCAGCCATTTAGGCAGATAAATAATTACCCAAATAATCTAAATCTCTCGTTTGGGTGAAATAATATATCATATATATAACTGTTACGATTTTTTTAAAGGTTGGTTCCTAAATCTATGCATTATTTTTATACATATATATATATATATATATATATATATATATAAGCATAAAAAAGAAAAGTCTCTGCATGGAACCTTGGTTTTTCAAAGACTTCATGTGTGGTTTGGTTTAAACTGAAGAAATTACTTTCATAATAAAAAAAAAGCTTAATAAAAAATAAGGTGTATTAAAATGAAAATATAGAAATTAAAAAGAAAAATTAATAAATAAGTTGACCAATATTAAAAAACTGGAGGAAGTAAAAGCAGACTTGTATACTGCTTCAGGGCAAATAAGCTTTTAGAGACATAACCTTATACGAAATATACACCTTTGGAGCATTATATCATTATATAAACAGGCTTTTGAAAAGATAGACCAAACATGGGTGCAAATTTAGATTTTAAAAAACATGTTTAAAAGTGAACTATTTAGCAAGTATTGCCGTTAATAATGAAGAATCAACTTACGGGTGGCTGGGGATCCTTGGCCTTGGGCATGGGCCTGTGTTCGTAGTCCCGCTCTTTCCGGGGCGGCTCCTTCTCGTCCTTATTGTCTCGGTTGCCGCTGTTTTCCGCCGGGGGATCCCGGGTGTCTCTGCTGTCCCGTGAATCGCGGTTGCTTCTATAGTCCCGTGAGTCTCTGTTGTCTCGGCTGTCTCGGCTGTCTCGGTTGTCCCTGCTGTAGTCCCGAGAATCTCGAGAGTCCCGGTTATATTCCCGTGAGCCTTGCGAGCCGCGGTAGTCGCGTCGATCATCACGCCTATCGTCACGACGTTCATCTAAAAGGTGGATGGTAAAAACTCATTTATAATATCCATATAAATAATCATCACACTCCATATAACAGAAAATAAGGTGGGTGACATAAACTATATCATATCACATCTATTGTGCAATTTTATATTTAGAAGTGTAGCAGCTTATGTTCTTATAATATAATTTACATCAATTGTCTACTTTAATTTATATGTACTGTAAGAAATTCTGTTACATTTGAGTTAAAAAAAAAGGAATTTTAATTAATAATTCAAATTCATAAAATTAACTTACCCCTCTTGGGTGCTGCAGCCCTCCTGTCATCAACGTCATCTCTGTCAGTCTGAAAATAAAACAAATCAACATTAAAACAGTTTATTTAGAATAATCACAATGATACACATAATAAAAGATTATCATTTTTCATATAAACAAACGAAAATATTTTGAAATACAAATGTTTATTTTGATTTCATAATTTCTCTCTGAAAAATCTGTGGGAATATTTTCATAAGTGTTGTTCTAAAATTCAATTACTTTCTTCAATAAGTCCTAATGAATGGAGATGTTGAGGATTATTTAGTCATTGGATCAGCAGACTAGCTCAATGACAAAATTGATCTTTAAATTGTGATGGAATTTTGTAACATTATAATTACCCTCTTGGTGTCTCTTCCCCAAGCCCTCCTGTCCTCCCCTCGATCCTTACTGCTTCCATCTCGGGACTCTGCCTTCTTTTTTAGACGCTCTTCAATTTCACGCTCCCTAAAAAACACAATAAAAACAAAGTGATATTTGATAGTAAAAATATACCAATTGAATATAGCAATAAATCATGAAGTATTGGAGACAGACGGATGTAAAACAAAACAAATTGTTTGCACCAAACGACCATAGACTGCATCAGTTGCACTGTCATGGTGTCAGAGGGGCATATTGATATTGCACAAGATTACAAGAATCTTTCATTTTACAATAAATCAAGGTAAATGATTTACTAAAATGATCTGTGCGTCTTAGGAATATTTAAAACTCTACCTTACAATTTTAGTTAAAGTCATAGTTGTATAATGTTTAATAATTCATATTATTCTTTAACTGTCACCAGGATGTAGTTATGAAACTTTTTATTAAGCATTTAAGTATTTATATTTATAGTCAGTTGGGCAATTCAGTATTCTTGATGTTATTCCCTGAACGATAGGATAATCCTATGTTCAGCTTCACCCAAGAGACAAACTCCAATGCTTGCAAACAAATATCTCCGCGCATCTTATTTTGCTTAACCCTTTACGTGCGGAACAAGATTTCATAAAAGTCACGAAATAAGTCAATGAAAAATAAAGTTGAATATTTAAGGACAATTTTTTTAATGTGTTTTGATTGGTCAGTGCTGCATTTATATTCACCTTCAGAACTAAATTAAATAAATCCATTATCATTTTAAAAAGCGGCAAATTTGAAACATGTGTAGAATGACCCACAACTCAATACATATCGTAAAAAAACATTTTGCCAATGGGACAAGGAATGTCGTAGTACGAATCAAAATTATATTCAATATAGCATTCGGATAAATCTGCATTTCGCACTGAAGCGACGTGTTTTTTTTTCAGGGCGTGGGATAAATCCGCACCTCGCACTTAAGAGCAGTGCAAGTTGGTGCGGATATATCCGCACCTCGCACGTAAAGGGTTAACAATGAGATTTAATTACGAGCGTTACGCGCGCCTAATACGATGAGTCTAATACAGGTACACTCGGCCTGTCTAATCAATAAAAACTTTAAAACAGCTGCTGACTGACAGGCTGTAGATGGAAGCCGAAAAGTATACCATGGGATATTCAGTCACAATTTATAAGCTATTTGATAGAGCTTATCGAGCCATCGGAGATAAGTGCACGTGGAGAGACACTCAGATCAACCAGAGCAAGTAAAAACACCTAGCAGGTGAAAACACATAGTCCTAGCAGTCTTTGGCAATTATGTCTTCAGTTTTGCAGCACCAACGGCTTAAAACTTGCTGCCGGAAAGTATAACAGATCTGAAAATGGAGGTATCCTTCACAGAGGCAGACTCATTACCCACCTTTTACTTTTAGAGACAAGGAAGCGCATATGGAATGACCATTAGGTCGTAAAAAACACTATATAAAGACTGATGAAATGATATAATAAAGACAATGAAATAGCAAGTATCATCAATCATACCTTGCAGCCGTATCAACAGGTTTAGCCGATCCGAAGATGTTAGCGGCCGGCACCGGCGGGCGGGCGACCGCGCGCCTCTCTCCTCCGCTGCTCTCGCCGCCGTCCTCCCCATCTGCGCTGCGGGTGCGCTCCGGCCGCTCGGGGGCTTCCTCTGCCTCGCCCTCTGCCGGGGGCTCCGCGCGGGGCTCGGCTGGGGGTGGCGGCCGGTCCAGGGGGACGGACCTCGGCTGCAGCTGCAGCTTAGGCCGGGTCTTGGGCTCGCCACCTGAAACCTCTGCATCTTTGAATGCGAGGGAAGGACAGAGTTAAGAGAGCGAATATTTTTACACAACCTTTCGTTGAATAATATTCACCCCGTCTGTCCTGATTATGACACATTGTCTCATTACAGTACATTCTTTAATGAATACTCTTTTACATAATAATTCATACATATCACTGTAAAAACCATTATTTGTGCAAGGCTTGGTTTCTTAAACCCTTTATTTACTAAATTATGAAATAGTGTATTTAATTTACTGATTCTTTTTATACGAATAAGTATTGGTAGGAAATAGAGAATTTTTTTTTTTTTTCTAAAATAAGCATTTATTTCATTTATTAATGATTTATAAGTCCCGTCAAGGCACAACTGCAGCAAAATGCAAGATCAATATTGGATTTTGTGGTATGGGACTTAAAGTCCCCTCAGTAAATAAAGGGTTAAAACAGAGAAAATGGGTTGTATGTGAAGTTACCTCTGTCCCGTTCACCATCTCGGTCTCCTCCCCAACGCTCACGGTCGCGATCGCCACCAAAACTGCGGCCATAGCCACCTCGATCGCCGTCCCTATAAAAGACATCAACAGTATTACTACCTGTAGATTGTCATGAGGACCAGACGTCCAATAATACATAGGGATGTACAATAGCTATGTCTTTGAATAATTGTTTGCACCTAACGACCGCAGACTGTACAGATTGACTGCTGCGGTGTCAGAGGGGCACTTTGATTTAGCACAAGATTACAAGAATCTTCATTTCACGGTAAATCAATTAAGTGACCTACTAAAATGTTCTGCGCAATAGACATTCTGAAGCTACATGACAAAAAATTATCACACTAAGAAATCAAACAGTATTTTTTAGACATCAGCTGATTAACCTTTAAATGCCCAGTGGTCCCATACAGGACCGCAAATTTGCGTCATTCGATGCCCTAGCAGGCCAATGTTTGTAATGTTTCGTCGCACAATAGATTCCTTCATGAACTTACTTTAATACTATTATTACAAATTAATGTAATCCGATTGTGAAATGAACCATAAGCACTCCTGTATGGGACCATAGGGCATTGAACGACACAAATCTGCGGTCTCATAAGGAAACCACTCGGCGTTTAAAGGTTAAATGAGGCCAGGACCATTTTGATGGATAATACTTATTTCTGATCCTTATTAATGTAATTTTTACTAATACAACAAAATGGATATAATCTACAATATTAAAGTGACATACAAAATGTGAAAAATGATGATTTATAAAAAAAATTAATGGAATTATTTTCTGTTAAAAATTACCTTCTATCACGGAATCCTCCCCGGTCGCCATCCCGATCTCCGTCTCTGCCGAAACCTCCTCTGTCTCCATCCCTGTCACGTCCGAAGCCTCCACCACCCTCTCTGTCGCGGCCAAAGCCTCCCCGGTCACCGCCACGGTCCCCGCCGAAGCCTCCGCCCCCGCCTCGATCACGGTCCCCGCCGAAGCCCCCGCCCCCACCTCGATCGCGGTCCCCAAATGAGTCTCGGCCGCCGTAAGCGCGGTTCTCGCGAGGAGGATCGTCTCGGGCCGGACGACTACCGCCATCACGCCAACCACCGGGCGTGTTGTCCATCGCACTGGCTGTAATTAAATATCAGATTATGTATATTAATTAAATAAGTGTAAGTAACTTCGCCAACGGGTGGGGACCAACTACCAGCCGTCCGCACTCTCGCGGCCCGTGCTCGGTCACCAGCGCCGCCGGTGGCAAAACTATGTAACTAGCTCCAATGTGGCCACATACATAAAGGTATGGCAAACGACAAAAATACAAGACAAAAGATTGTCTATCGAGGTTTTCGGTACCAGTTAGCAAGGGCTACATCGTGCTGATGTCAATAGGTTATACCCCTTATTTATTATATTGACAAACCAGACTTTTAAAGTCGGTAAACCTGGATTTTCA
Source organism: Glossosoma conforme (assembly GCA_022606575.1). Lineage (NCBI taxonomy): Eukaryota > Metazoa > Arthropoda > Insecta > Trichoptera > Glossosomatidae > Glossosoma > Glossosoma conforme. The sequence continues at coordinate 857,804 of JAGTXR010000003.1, read as the reverse complement.
ATTTAGGTTTACCAACAAAAAAGACGTATGCAAAATTTTAATTGCAACTTACTATCATTTGTGGACTTAATTTTCCCTTTTTTTTTTGGTTTTACGTATGCATATTTTGTATGTTTGTATTGGCATTTGATCTTTTGAATGCAGCACCTTTTTGGTAGATTTTAATTGATATTTGGGTAAATTTTGTAGACAGTAATATATTTTATAGTAAACAAATATTTCAGATATTGCTCATAGTTATTGATTGGAATATAATAATTTTATATTCAGTTATAAAGTAAGTTAATTTTGAATGTTCGAACAGTAGAATAAAGCTGTAATATGACGCAAAAAAATCTATGTATACAACAACAAAATTAACCTTTTCACAATGCGCCTTTATTTTAGACTTAAAATAAAGGTGGGGGAACAAAGGTAGAATTAAAGATTATTAAAATTTGTTGTAAAATATTAAACAGTAAATAAATGACAAATATTACATAAATGTTTTAACTACGATCCAATAAGTAATATATTCAGCTAATATTAACATTATAATAATTGAGAACAACTATATGAGGCTAAAAAATCTATGCAAGCTCATGTCAGCTTTAGGCGTGAAGGGATTAACCACTTCATCACCGCGTGTTTTCAAAAAAAATAAAAACACTACTTTTACTAATGACTAAGTTATTTTAATATTTTTAACATACATTATTGGTGAGCTGCAATTGATTGAATTAAAATTTTCACGAAAAAAAAAAACAAAACTTTGTTTTCACTAGGGCTGCCACAAAATAGATTATAGATCAAATACTCGACCGCTTGCTTCGACTGTCCTCGACTAACTACTAACAAAACTGTCTCCCTACATCGTATGTACCTGCAACGCATCACGTTTGTTGTAAATATTTAAGATATATATACTATATTATTAAAATACATCTTTCGAATAGCGGGTGGGCTTTCGGCGATCTGCAGGTTAATCATACATGTTTAGTTATTTGAAAAAAGAAAAAAAACGTATGTCTTACAATCCCTTTCACGGTCTCGATCTCGGTCCCCTCCGCGGTCTCCACCGCGGTCTCCTCCGCGTCCCCAGTCCCTCTCTCCCCCTCCCCCTCCACCTCCTCCACCACCTCCTCCTCGCTCATTCTCTGAGCGAGCTCCGGAACGCCAATCTCCAGAAGTGCGTTCAGGATCATATTCCCGTTCTCTGAAGTACAATAACATTTAAATTATGATAAGATATGCATCAAACATTGAAAATAATACCAGCCATTGGTACAGATACACACAAATCATTGTGATAAACTAACCTGTCTCTGTCATTGCGCCGAGCCCCGCCCTGCCTCCTGTCGTTGTCAGAGGTAGACACGTCAATGCGGATTCTTCTGCCGCTGACAGTCTGAAATAAAAATTATACAATAATTAAACAAACATACGACTAGAGAATTCAAATCTAGTAGGAAATTTTACTTTTTGGCCACCGAGGACCTATCAGCCACAAACTTCTGTCAAATAAATTAATATATAATTTAATATTAGCTAACTATTTGAAAATTCACATTCACTGGTTTACTTTCTCATGGTCTTTATCCCTTCAAGATACCCACAGTGGCGTCCTCACATAACAACAAAAGATATGTATTTACGAGTGTCTGCAAAATTTATAAGTGTCTGCGAAAATTCAATAATCATCATATTTATATTTTTTATTTCTATCTTTGATTATTATATTTTGATTTTATATTAAAAGTATGTATTTACCAAATCTGGAATGTTCATGGCGGCGATGAGACTGTCTCTGTCCTCGAAGTCTACGTAGCCGAACCCTCGCAGCTTGCCTTCAGACTCACGGGGCAATCGCAGAGTCGACACCTGGAATTAAAACACATTTTTATAACATTTTTTTATGTAAACACATACAGGAGAATATCAGACAGATGGTGATAGTAATTCTGTCTCATCTGTGGAACTCTATGACGCTTACCATGGTGCATATGGCTAAGCGCTGCATGTGGAGTGTTGATCCGCCAACGTCATAGACCCGAGATTCACGCATCATCCTTTATTATTACAGGAATTTACTATGAATGGGTGGTCTTCACGGGACAAATTTCATCTACCACCAATTTTAATTAATAGGCTATGAATGGCATTTTACAGGTGATGGATCAAATTCACACCAACCGGAGGTATTTTAGAGCTCAGAAATCGTTTTTTTTTAATCTCCGACGGAGATCTAACCCACGACCTTTGGCTTGCAAAGCAAACACTTTGACCATTGAGCTATGACCGCCGGCTATGCTAACAATGGGTTAAATATAAATATTATCTCAGATCCGATTACTAACCTTAAGACCAACGAACAGTTCGTTGATCTGGTCCTCTTCCACCTCGTAGGGCAGATTGGAGATGTAGGCCACAAATGGCGGGTGTCTCGGTACACTATCTTCGTCGTAGGTGCCCCCGCTGGCAGCCCGCGAGGCCGAGGGCAACACCACCGGCCCCCGCGCCCGTGACGTGTAGCTGGACTCTGAGACACACAAAACATGCCAACATTTACTAAACTTAACCTCAAAACATATATACTTTGCTTAAATAATTTTACAATCCGCCACGTAATGAGTTTCAATAATGTCTGTATATGATAGGATTAATTTTTAAAAAATTATATCGCATTATCAAGTATTATTGAGAAGATCATGAAAAAATATGTATATTTTAAATCTGATGTTTAGATCCATTATATATAAAAGAAAAAATAATCATTAATGCAGTCTAAAGAAGCTATTTTATAAGATAGGTGTTGTAATTAGTTAACAAGTTTTTGTCTTGGCAGTCTTAAATGTGTCTGGGTCTTAAACTTTTTGACGAATTTTGGCATGGAACCTAGTGTAATCAATTACTTAAGAATTAATTAATTAATAGCAAGATATTTGACATTATAAAATAGAATCAAAGGACATTTATGTGTGATGCATAATAAAAAAAAAGTTAAAATTTATTTTTAAAAAGTGTTGCACGTTTAAAAAATGTACCCTCAGAGGCATATTTAGATGGCCCGCGCCAGACTAGTCTGAATTGAGTTTTGCCGAGCGGCAACTCGCATATTAGACTAAAACGGCTGGTCGAGGGGGCTTTCAGCGCGTGACGGCCGCGGCCTCGACCCCGCGGGGCGTCTCGGGCGTGTGCGGCCGCTGCGGCGTTTCTGGTTCCCCCTCCCCCCGCCACGGGGGGCGCCCGGCTAGAGCGTGCGCTGGCAATCAAGCGTGACCCTTCCTCAGACCTTCCCGGGGCAGGTGGGTGACGAACACCCGTGCGTGAGCCCCACGTGCGAGATTGGCGCGGACCGTCATGCCGTTTCATCATAGGGTGAATTCCTTCGTTAAAATTCGATTTAAAAACATTTAAAGGCCCATTAAACATATTTAGTGTTTGATTCCCGAATACATGGTTAAATATTATTGTAAAAATTCCAATTGTCTTATACTTTCTCTATTACAATATATGCACCCCTATTTATGAAATATTATTAACACTTTCGCTTCGGATGAAATTCGCTCTCGGCTGCTCCTCTAATACGGGCGATAAATCGATGTCGCGCGTAAAAAATATGTTTCTACATAAGCTGTCATAACTTTTAAAATATCCAACATAACTACATATTTTTTTCAATATGATACTCACCAATTATAGCTCTCGAAAAGTTGTAGAACATCTAACAATAATTTTAAATTATGTCCACAACTTGAAAATACACATTAAAACTTTTAAGGGTACGTTTTTTAGATTTATAAATATTTTTTAAGATTTAGAGTATGATATTCATGGTAATAATAACCCTTATAAAGGGTATTATCACAAAAAATATACCTGAGTCTTAAATATGTATTTACTTTTATAAAATTGATAATGTCAAACCTTAAGTAAGTAAGAAAAAGTCAAATGTTTGTAGTAAAAAACAAGTATAAATACCCTACCCGACTTTAAAGACCAGAGTTCGTAAAAGGTAAAAATACCCTTCCCGTAATTAACCATCAGTCGAGGTAACGGGTATTATTACCTTTCTGTAGCGAATGTGTTAAAAATAAAATTGGATTTACATCTAAGTACTACATTAATTTATTTAATTGTAAATATATATACTATAGATTTGTAGAAGAAACTGTTTAAAAAATTGTCATATAAAATCATTTAATAATAATTTTAAACTTGTTCATCTAACCTCAATAACAATGTTAAAGGTTAAAAATAACTAAAATCAATAAAGCAAAATTTAACAAAAATGGAGGAATGTATATTTGAGTAATTTCACAATACACCTATCCCCCGATTTATACGGTAGATAAGTTCCTGAGAAAAACGTGTAAGTCGAAAATTAAAAAATTTCAAGTCAAAACCGTGTAAATCGAAAAGCTTGCAGAAAATTCATAATTTTGCTATTTAACAGTTGTGATTTTTTTCAATATTTTTAGGTGTACACAGAAATAAAAATAAAATGCATTGACAGGTTAAAACATGTAATATATTACGGAAACACTGTTTTTTTATTTAATTACAATACATACATTAAACAGAAGAACAAAAAATAAAACCAAAGGTGTTTTATTATCCTTCTTCACTATCAGAAATTACTCTCATTCTTTTTTTCGGAATCGAAGGTTGGAATTCACTTTCATCACTCGAAGTTATTTGTGCCGATTGGATGTTTGAAGCAGAAATATTTACATTCTGAGAAGTGGTAATAAAATCGGTTATTAACAATTGCTTCGAATATTTTGTAAGATCTTTGTAAACTTCTTCATATTGAGCCAAGCAGCGATTTATGTCACGTTGGAATCGTAAAGCCCTTTCAACGTTTGTGTCATTTTGTATAAAATGATTACCCAGCTTTCTTCCCAATGCGAGTCCTTCGCGGATGACTTTAGCAGTGAATGTTACTGGTACTAATTCCTCTTCATCAGATTTGTCAGACTCACTTTCGCAAACTAAGTTAACTAAATCATCCTCACTTAGTTCTTTATCAGCCATTAACTCTGCGATATCATCATCAGTAAAATCATCAAAACCTTCTCCGCCCAATGAATGCGCCATCTGTACTATCTGCGAATATTCATCATTTAACGTTAAAATGGAATGTTCATTTTTGACTACATTTGGCCACAATTTTTTCCAACAGCTATTGAGCGTTGTTTGCTTAATCGCAGTGTATGATAAGGCGATATGCTTCACACAGTCTAATATTGTAAAAATTTTCCAAGCACTAATAACTCTTAAAGATTCATTGTTCTCCATTTGTTCCAAAATATATGTAAAGGCTCGTTTTATGTACAAAGCTTTAAAAGTAGAAATTATGCCTTGGTCCAATGGTTGTAATAATGAAGTTGTATTAATTTGGTAAAAATTTTACTTCAACGTTCTCATATTCTATATCTTGTGGGTGACCCGGCGCATTGTCAATTAACAAAAGCACTTTAAAAGGCAATCCCTTTGAACTTAAATATTTTTTGGCATCTGGGATAAAACATTCATGAAACCATTCAGTAAACATTGCAGCAGTAACCCACGCTTTCTTATTAGCCCTCCAATAAACGGGAAGATTATTGATGTTTACTCCTTTAAAGGCATGGGGCATTTTTGATTTGTTAATCACTAATGGTTTGATAATATAATCTTCTGAAGCATTGCTACAGAAAAGAATTGTTATGCGATCTTTTGCTGCTTTATGACCACTAGCCGATTTATAAAATTTTGAGACATAAGTCCTTTCAGGCATTTTTTTCCAGAATAACCCTGACTCATCAGCATTGAAAACCTGATCAGGGGTGTATGAATTGTCGTTAATAATTTCTGCAAAATTTGCTGGATATTCTTGGGCTGCATCTACGCCGCCAGAAGCCAGTTCACCTTTTAATTTTAAGCTGTGTAAAGAATGTCTTATTTTAAATCTTTCAAACCAGCCATGACTTGCCAAAAAATTTGGCTTCTTTTCAGTTGAAGAAGAAGATGGTAATTGCTCTACAATTTTTTCGTAAATTCGTAATGCTTTATTTGTTATAGCGGCCGTATCAATGGGTACTCTTTTTTGTGTTTGATCTTCTATCCAAAGCATTAACACTTTCTCCATTGCGATATTTCTGGTGTATGATGTTGTGCCCATACTCGTGGTATTGCCAGCTGCAACACTCTTTCTAATTGTGTTTTCATTTGTTCTAATAGTTCTTATTGTAGCTTCGTTCATGCTTTATGATTTTGCAACATCTACTACTCTATCTCCCTTTCGTAAGCGGTCCAAAATTTCGATTTTAGTTTCTAAAGAAATAACTTTTCTTTTAACTTCTTTCGACATTATAAGCCTATAATTTTTTTTAATTTATGTTAATTTATAATAATCTCAATTATGCACTCACTTGTAATTTACGAATATAGAAAATTAAATCTTTCTGAAACTGTGAAACTTTCACTCAAATACAATTTTCCGTAGATAAAACTTTAATTTTATGCGAAGAAATACAGACACAGTGTGCGTGTGCAGCAGGTCAGCACTACTAGCTCGGGATTCCCTGTGAGATGTGTACACAGCGCACGTGATCAAACACAGTAGCATTTAGTAGAGTGCGATAAAAAAAAAAAAAAAACTTATTTGGAAAACCGTGTAAAAGCGAAACGTGTAAAACAAGTACCGTGTAAATCGGGGGATAGGTGTAATTTAAAAGTTTTACTGCATTGATTCTTTGCCAAGTGAAAATAATGAAAATGACTCAGCAGTTTTGCTTCTTCATTGTGCATGTTGGAGCAATACATGAGTCACACTGTGTCCTCTCCTTTTTATTGTAATTCCTAGATTTGAATAGAAAACAATTAAAGCAAAATTAAATTTAATTTATAGGTCAGTTTCAAATGCTAAAGTGAAATTAATCAATTAGTATATTAGAAAGTTCACATAATCACCATCTTTGAACTGACATTACTCCTATATATGATAGAAATGTAATATAAGTCAATATAATGATATATTAATGCTTAGGCAGTGAAATAAAGGACAAACACATTATAAGTAATATTATATGCTGGATAAGCAGATAAAGGAAGTATTTATACCTGTGTAGACAATGGCATTCTTGGGCCCTTATCACAAAACCCAAATGACCTTTGGTCACTAGCAATGAAAGTGAATTCTTGAAATAACCAAACCTTTAGAGAAATAAAGTAGAGGAAAATAAATGACTTGGGGCTTTCTATTAGAGATAACACAATGTCATCATTTTAAATGAAGAAAACATTATTTTAAAACATGTTCTTAAGATATATGCAGAATAACTAAGCTTAAAAAAAGCTTTTATTTAAATTTACATATATATACTAAAGCAAAGAGCAGTAGTAAATGACCACTACAAGAAATCTAGATAGAATTTTGAAACACTGCATGTTCCAATTGCCTAAAATTAAATATAAAGATGAATTATTATTTTTTTAATTAAAAATACGTCAAAACAAAATGAAGGTTTTTTATAAATTATGTGATTTGCAATAGATATTGGTCAGTTACCATCTTATTTATCCTTTTAAAGCATGTTACTGAGAAAGAAACCCTATAAAAGTACATGGATTACAATATATATATATTTAATTAAATTAGTATAGATTATATAAGATGCAGTCAATATATTTTAGAAGATATAGTATGTAGTATAGATGAGTTGTAAAATATGATATGAAACCTATAATTAAACGTTGCAATAAAATATTTTATATTTATGATTTTCTTACCAAATTCTTCATCATCTTCGGCCCAAGTTTTGCTCTGAACAGCGATCTGTGGCCCGGGACTCTCAGCCAGGTAATCATACAGGGGGATGGTCTTCCCCTTTACCTTTTTGGACTTTTTACCTAAAATTGGAAAGATTACTATAAGTAATACATGGTAATTTAATGGAATAACATATTGGAATATCTGCTGCCAAAATAGAAAATCATAAATAACTTTTGAATTTTTATAAGAATTTTACAAAGCAGCTCTTAATACTGAAGCTTTACCAATAAATGATTGTAATTAGTATTCTTATATTAAACGAAAGCTTAACAACTCTAAGGAGAGGTAATATTGGCTTAAGGTATCCTGTAGAAAGCAGTAATTGGAGAATATATCCACAAACATTAGAACATTGCAATGGGGTGTATGCTGAAAGATCACAATTCTGAATAATCACCAAATCCATAATTATTCTCAATGCTAATCCAAAATAATTGGAGGGGGTTTCATAATAGTTTTGATATATATTTTATAGCGGTAACCGGTCCTCTATTCGGAGCATAAATCCACCACAATCATCAGAATACATTTTACAGAGTTTTCAAGTACAAGAGGCAGTTGTGGTGTAGATACATAATCGATATATTTTGAGGAGACCGGGTGTTTAACCTACTTGTCTCACGTAATAAAAAATCAAAACGGAATAAATTAGTAATGAAGAAATAATGTAATATTCGGCGATGACGCACTCGTCACTCCACTTCATGATAACCGGAAGGTCGCCAAGTATTCGACTAATAATCATTCAAATTAATATTAATCCCCGTTTCCGGCCCAACTGTGGGAGGTTTTTGCTACCGGAAACTGCACACAAAACGGAAACTTTTAGTAAATGCATTTTGAATTTTGACTGCCGTTCAAATTCCTCCGACTATGAAGAAATGTGGCCACGCGGTATGGTAAGCTTATCGTATGGAGGGAATGCCTCACTTCAAACAAGGATAACACAATAGTTCATACACACAAAACGCTGCAACAATATTTTGTGTAGAGATTAACACTATAAGTATAAGATGCGACAGATTTAAGCGCGGATTATGAGGTATAATCAGATATAATGGGTGGGATTTCACGTGACAAAATAAGCTGACTGACCTGTAGCCGCCATGACGAGGGCCGTAGGCAATGCTGCCAACAGACTGACCCACCGAGAGAACAAGACCGCTAAGGCTGCCAACGGACTGATCTGGGTGTTGCCAGTAGACTGACACTGAAAAAATCAATTTTTGGGCTGCCAATGAATAAAGAAGAGGTATTTTACCGTTATCGGAATTCATAATGCCTTACTCCAATCTATAACGAACTGAAACCAAGCAATGTTTTACATATAGCGTTTATTTGGAGAGTGTTTGTTTTGCTATAATAGGAAATTTATGTATTCTTATTTTTTTCTTTTAAATATACTTGGGGTATGACAAATATTAATCTATAATTTTAGTGCATAATGTTGATAGTCCGAAAAAATTAAAATTGAATAAAAAATATTTTTAAAAATAATATATACATATTAAAAAAAACAATATTAAATTTAATAAAAAAAAAATTTGAAGGGGACAAGAAGAAGCGTTTATTTTTCTCGCTAAAATATATAAAAAATAAATAATGAAGCAAACTTTTGGAAGACCCATAGGAAACGTTTTTTGTTGTTCTATTAACAGGTAATTTTTTTTTCAGACAAGTTATTCTTATGTAGTTATTAAGCATTTTAAAAATTATTCTTCAATTACTGATTCTGTAAACCGAATTCAGGGTCTTTATGATTGCAATCCTTCAAAAAACTCAGGTAGGTAAATATCACATTGAAATAAATACTGAATGACATTTGAAAAAAAACAATAATGCACACCACAGTCAGTTGGACTTTGTTGACGTTGAGTGCATAAATGTCATGAAAAGGAGAATAAATATGCCGAAATAAAATATATTCCAGATATGGTTCGAGGTATTTAACAATTATTTATTTGTAAAATATCGCCTAATATAAACCGTCATAGAAATAATCGTTTATATATTTTTTTAAATTTACAAAACAGATAAAACGCTGCTCTCCAGATTTATGTACAAGGTGCATTATTTTCTTATATCTAATACTTTATATATGTATATATATTTTACATGCAGGAGAATATCGACAGATGGCGGAAAAAAAATCTCAATTGTAGAATCTATGACGCTTATCATTTTATATGGGTCATCGCTGCATGTTGAGGTTGATCCGCCATCGTCATATTAAAATTGAACCAATATGATTTTGGTTTTTTGTGTTCTGAACTTATAAATCACAAGAACTCTGTGCCCTAAAATAGGTTTATAATCACTAATTGTGTGGTAAATAAATTATTTATAAACATATTTAAAAAATATTTATTATTATTAAAATTGACAATATATGATATAATTAAAGAAACAGCCCTTTGCAAGCGGTGCACCAGCAGTATAATTAATTCCCACACTGAACATAACAAGTATATGAGAATACATATATATATATATATATATATATATATATATTAATAGTTATGTATTATTAGCATTTAGTTTGACATACGAAAAACGAAAGAAATAACGATAAGGTGTGTTACGGACGTCCGATTATGTAAAAATAAGTAGAATTAAGATTAACAATATTTAGCTTCTAGGCGCCCGGTAATGTAAGGTGGTCTGTCGAGTCTGAATAAAGAAACATTCACGGTAACGGCCGGCGACCACCACACCGCGGAGGTACGAAATAAATATAATGAAAATTGTAAATTCGGTACATGCGCTCTCAAAGTTGCGAGGCGTGCGTCTGGGAGCTCCCGAGCATTGACGCGTTGACCCACGCAGGATCCTTCCGGCGGGCGCTAAATCAGGCTGCGAGCCGACCGCGCTGATTGGTCGACGTTCCTCCCCAGGGCGCGCCTCCAGGAGAGATTGTAGTATAAATATAGGTGAAAAAACCAAAATAAACCAGTATAGACTTGACTCTCTTGGGTTTCATTTCTACCTCCAACCCTCGTCTGGACTTTCCGCCTGCTGCCTACTCTGGAGAATGAGCCTGCCCGCCTACTCTGGAGAACTGGCCAACTAGCTGCCTTACAACCAGCTGGGAGAGGAACGATCGAAGAGGAGAGCAGAAGACCGCAACACGCCCGTAGAGCGGATCGACCAGCCTGAGAGCTGTCGTCTACAAGATGTTTTTAATTAAAATTTCACAAATCGTGGAATCCAATTTTACATGTATTGTAAATAAATAAATTATTACAATTACCGATCGTAAAAATCGTAGAAAATAACAATAATTTAACTTGTACTGGACGTTAGACGTGTAAGGACGGGTAAACATTGAAGGGTGGATAAATTAACCTAACTATATAACTTCGATTCCCGACAAACATAAAGATAGTCCGATTAATATAAGTACAAGGTAATAAATGGTTTAATTTAGATTACTCAAAATATCTTCAGCAATATGCATAGATACTTGCAATATCCTTAAGCCCTACGCTCAAGGAATTACTGAAAATTAACCCTGCTGTCGTTAATTAAGTCCACTTTTGTCTTTCGAATACGCTCACTAGTAAGAGCATATAAGCGCCACAAATTGCTGCCACAAAATTATGTCTGTTGTGATTTTACTTGCCTAGTTTTTTTATTATCTCTGCTCCTGAATATCCGCCGTGTACATCATATACTATACACAGCGCCCCCAAGAACTAGAATATATTAATTTATTTATTTATTTATATACAGAATCGAAATTCCCAATTTTTTACAAATATTTAGAAACATAGAGTATACATAAATATACAATAAATAGAGAAAATGATAAAAAATAAAAATAACACAAAAGAAAAAGAAGATGACATGTGTCAAAGATCACAGAGATCAAGTAGAACAATACCATCGACAAAAGAGGAATAGGATGTAAGAAAAGGATCGAGGTGTGCTGGTAGGCCATTCAGGAGCGACATTGCCGTTGTACCAAATTGAGTGCTTGAAGCTCCTCAAGCATCGATTGGGATCAAAAACAATGGATGGCTACGAGCACGGGTGTACCTATCTGGAACATAGAAGTTAAAACATTCAAGAATCCCAGGGTTGTGAATTGAACCGCGAAGAAGAAGGAATGAATGTTTGAGTGCAGCAATTGTCCTCCGGGACTCTAGCGAATGGAAAGAAAGCATCCCTAGAAGAAAAGAGTTGGGTAATGTTCGGAATTAAATGAATTATATATATTTTGCTTGAAGAGAAGGCTGCTGTATCATCTGTGGCATATTTGAACGTTTGTGTCACTGAAGTTGCAATAACAAAACGTTGATATTTTCTTGTATATGTTTGTATTTAAAAATAGTTATTCGTTTTTGTTTATTGTGAATATAAAAATGGTCAATGATATATTTTTATTTATTATTATTTAATCGATATGTAGTTTAAACATATTAATTTGTAGTAATTAAATACACACATACAATTATACATCAAATTTTATACTATATATTAAAAATATCGGCAGACGCGGGATTCGAACCACGACTATTGTCTGCCTAAACAGATACGCGAAACCTGTTGTATGTATATACCATTGTTAACATCGTATAACAACAGGTGTCTCTGTAGTATATATTCAGAGTATGTATTTATATTATTTTTATGGTTCAATCTGTCAACATATATTCACAAGCTTTTTATATTATTAGTTGAATTAGTAAAAGGTTGCAAATCTCGTGGTTCGAATCCCGCGGCTGCCGATATTTTTTTTGAATGAATTGATGCGTATAAAATTTGATGTGTAATTGTGTGTGTGTATTTAATTACTAATAATATTGAAATGATCTATAAAATAAGATTAGAGTATTGAAAAATATTCTAATAAAAAATTACAAATCCATATTAATTTGTATTAGAGCGGGAATATCTGGCGCCATTAAATGGACCAATAGCAGCCGACATCTTGACGTAGCAAAGTGTCTGTTCGCGTCTCACTTCATTGGCTTCACAAAGTTGAGGAGAGTTCAGTATATCGAGAGCTCTCGTCTTAGTCGTGTGTATCGACAGCGCATAACTGTTTATATCTACAGTTTTGTTTACTTTTTATATTGACGTAAAGTGTAACGCAAACATTAACGAAACAACCTCTCATAATATAATAATCATTTTTATTACGGTGCGTTGGTTATCTTGATATCTCACTTAATATCTTTCAAGAAAGGGTGAGATCATTTCTCAAAATAAACAAAACGCTGAGACCGATAAAACGTAACAGGTATTTATCGGTCTTGCCAAATTAATACTGGTTGTGGTAGTCTTTTTTATATTGTTTGAGATCTCTTCTTTTTATTTTGCGTTTAAAAGTATTGCGTAAGCGTGTTCGATTATTTTGATCACAACACAAAGTGATTGATTATTTGTGTTTTGTTGTGAGTTTAAAAAAAATGCTGTGTTATTGAAAGTTAAGTGTGGCAATGGAGTGTAACAGTATCAGTTTGAAAATGTAAATTTAACATATAGTTTGAAGTGTTTTCTTCGCTTTTTTAAACTTGGATTGTAGTGTGGTAAATTGTAGGGTTTACGATGGGGTTTTCTACAACACTCCAAGGAAGGGCTGCTCACGAGGCGCTGCTTTCGAGGCAGGATGCAGAGCTTAGGCTTTTAGAGAACATCAAGAGGTGCATTACCAATAAAGTGAAGTGCGATAAGGAGTATGCCCTGGCCCTGACGTCTGTAGCGACGCAGGGACAAAAGTTGGAGAAATGTGAAGAATTATCAGGTAACGAACAAACTTAACCATATTGATTGAAACATTAGTAGGAAAGTAGTGGTAGGAAAGTAATAATATTAAAAAGCTTGTGAATTAATGTTGACTGATTGAATAATAAAAAATAATAATATGCATACTCTGAATATATACTCTAGAGACATCTATCGTTATACGATTATAACAATGGTATAAATACATCTTCTAACGTGTGTCAGCTCAGGCAGAGAAATAGTCGAGAGGGCTAGGCGGTATATAAAGTCCTGAACAATGGTGGTTCCAAGGCTCGCGGTTCGCATCCCGCTTCTGCCGATATTTTTCTGAATGAATTGATGCGTATAAAGAATTTGATGTATAGTATGTGTATATTTAATTACTTATTAGCGACACTCGGAGCATGGACCTCTCCATAGCACGCTGGGTGACCTTTATTTTATGTGTAAGACTTGCTGTTAGATTCCACGTCTCTGCGCCATAAGTTAATACAGATAGGATGCATTGATTAAACACCTTAGTTTTAAGACATAGCGGAATTTTCGCTTTAAAAATGTACTTTAGTTTTCCAAATGCTGTCCATCCCAGTTGTATACGCCTGTTGATATAATTTAAATATTTAAAGACTCGCCATCTAACAATACATTACAAATAATTTACTCTCAATTCAGTACATTATTAATTAATTGATTGCGGCTATTTATTACTACTTTTTTTACGTATTGTAATTCAATTGTGTTTATGTATATTTTTAAGCTTCTCGTGTTAGCTGACTTCTGATTTGGGTCAACCTTCCTCGGAAACATGTAACGGGTAGAGACTAAGTTTTTTTTTCGTTCAATACACAAACATAGTCTTTTATGTTGTCTGTATCAGCATCCAAATCCGATGTCGGGCAATGTTAGTAAGATGCCAAATGTAAACTACAGAGATTCCTTCTGTGATCTCCAAATGCTTCGAATCGTTGGCATCAATGAGATTAGAGATCGTTAGTATCCTTCTTTTTTGTTAAAGTCTAAAAAAAGATATGCTTATATCTACTTGTTACTTACTCGGTTAACCATTTGCATCGTTGTCGGCATATGCCGTCACAAGATTCCCCGACCGTTGACATTGGTTGACGTGATATATCGTTTTGCTACTTTCTTAGAATAGTTTTTTATGCATCATCTGATAGCTAAAGGATACAAGAACCGATGTGATATATGAAAATAGACCAGATAAGTACATTTATGCTTCAAATACTAGTTTTATAATTGACAGTAGAATTTGTATTCAAACCGAGCCGTAATGAAAGGGTTATAGCATTTTATACGTGTTAATTTTAATGTAAAAATAATAATTATATTCTAAGAAATTTTTAATACTTAGTAATTCACTGATGATCAAGATGCACATTATTTTAGTTCGAATTAGATACTTTATTATATTTTAATATGATACACGTATTATGATAGAATCGCCACTGGATAATCATGTCAAATTACTTGAATATTACACTAATTACATCGTACAAATAATATTGTACAGAATGCATGAACATACCTACAAAACGCCTTTAATTAGCGTAATTATCTGTATTGTTATGTGAAATATAGCTGTTGCGTTTATAAGTGACATGACAAGTTTCTGTGTTTGTTCATACCGACAAGATAATGATATTTACAGACAGAACAAGTAAAAAATCATTAAATTGATGAACCCTAAAATCACTTATCATCTTTATTTGCTTATTTATGACGGCTTTGATAAAATAGCGTATCTCTCTGGACCTTTATAATATAATACATATATTAAAAATTGCTAGTATTGCAGGATATTACACAGAATATTGTGAGTAGAGTGGACAGAGTTCGGAATGAGCATATTCAGGGTTCATTTCGGGTGGCCCCCATACCTGAAAAGATAAGGGAAAACCGCCTAAGATGGTATGGGCATGTGGCACGGAGAGATGAGGACCACATGGTGAAGACAACAGGCAACCTGGACGGCAACTCTAAACAAGGATCTGAAATTTCTGGGTTTGAACGAGAATGCAACGCAGGACAGACAGACATGGCGAAAGTTCGCAAGGAGAGTCGACCCCAGATGATGAGAAAAGGCGAGGCTAACGAAGAGCTAGTATTGCAGAATATATTATTTTGGGAACGTTTTTATGCAGCCATTTTCAATGGCATCACTTTTTATTTAAACTTTTCTCGTATTATTGTGTTTCAAATCTGAGATTTCGTACAAATTCAACATTATTTATTTTACGAGTACGTATTAACGACCTGTATAATATAGAGCAACGCTACGCTGTGCTGTTTCGCACCAGACATCATCATCAACATCATCAGCCTGTATCCGTCCAATGTTGAACATAAGCCTCCCGTATGAGTCTCCATCCTCTTCAATCCTCTGCCTTCCGCATCCAGGTCACTTCCGATATTCTTCTTATGTCGTCAGCCCATCTTGGTGGAGGTCGGCCAACTCTTCGTTTGCCAGATCTTGGGCGCCACTTTATACTTTTCTTCCCCATCGACCGTCGTCTCTTCGACAGATATAACCTGCCCATTGCCACTTGAATGTGCCTATTCGTTGGGTAGCATCCGCTACTTGAGTTCTTCTGCGGATATCCTCGTTTCGGGTTCTATCTTTTAGCGACACTCCGAGCATGGATCTCTTTATAGCATGCTGGGTGACTTTTATTTTATGGATAAGACTTGCTGTTAGATTCCACGTCTATGCGCCATAAGTTAATACAGGGAGCATGCATCGGTTAAACGCCTAGTTTTAAGACATTACGGAATTTTAGCTTTAAAAATTTACTTTTCCAAATGCTGCCGGGACAGGTCACCAGGGAAGGCAATTCCAAACTCGCTGTAGCATACTAACTTCGTTATCAACAGACCGAGGCTTATTAATAGGATACGCTCAATTTAGAATCACGAGAAGGCTTTCAGTCACTCTCAATCAAAGTAGCTTTTTGCGAGCGTCCAGTATTGGGGTGTCCGGGGCTCCTAATACGTATGGAGGGTATTTCCAAAGTGTCTTCACTTTTGTTCACTTAAAAGATGATGTTTTGTTCCTTGTTTGCTGATCTTGTGTCTTGTTCCAGAAGGCAGTTGCGTGGCGGATGCATGGCGCGGTATGTGCGCGCAGTGGGAGGCTTGCGCGCGGAGGCTCAAGCGCGGGGCGGAGGCTCTCGAGACCCGCGCGCTTGACCGCCTCGCCGCGCTTTGTGCGGAGCGCAGGAGAGCGCGCAAGCTCGCCCAGGAAGAGAACGCGAGGGCTGCCAACCACTTCACACAGGTAAAAATACATTTGACACATCTATAATTAGAGTTACCATAAATCGTAATGCTCTCTTAACGAGCGACATTCGCATAACGAGTAACGCAGAAAGGGGAAGTCACAACGTATGACGCACTTGTGAGCCGGGACTTCTGCGTCATTGCGTCAGTCTGTGTTTAGCACTCGCACCGTTAGCACGTTAGTGTTGCATGTGAACACACATTTTTCTTAACTTATGTGCAAATATTATTTGTATTTTTTTTTTTGAGAGTTTGGAGGTGTCAAATTTTCACCTAATTTTGAAGAGTCGAGTATTTTAAGTTTAATTTGAATAAACGTTAAAATATATATATTCCGAATGGAACGCATTATCGTGTTGTACATTGATTTACATGGGAAAATTAGTTTCGCTTAACGAGTGTTTCACACAACGATCAAGATTCTGGAACGAATTATACTCGTTATGATAGGTTCCACTGTACTTTTCAATATAATTTTATATTGAAAATTCGTCGAGATCGTCTAGGGCCCGTAGGCATTACACAATATAGTATTTTGAAGGCTTTTATTTACTTGATGTGCTGACCAAAAACCAGCTGAATGTTATGTTTGTTTATTTATGCTTATTCCAAATACGAATGTGCACAACATTGATGTCACGCGCAAAAATAACATTCTGCACAAATAAAAATAAACATCCCACGTAATGTGCAAAAAAATAATTAGCCGACATAATTATTTATTGCACACAAGAGGAAAAACTCTTATTGACTTCGTCAAAATATTCCAAATTCAAATATGTGATCCATAAGTTCTCGTTCATTGTACATATATTACATATTTATTTATTTATATTTATTTTATTTATTTATTACACAGAACCGAAGTTCCAAGGTACATAATTATAAGAAACAGAGCATACATAAATATACAATACTTACAAAAGATAAAAAAAGATAAAAATAACATAAAACAAGAAGAAGATGACACGTGTCAAAGATCGTAGAGATCTAGGAGAACAATACCATCGACAAAAACGGAAAAGGATGTAAATTGCCGTTGTACCAAATTGAATGCATCAACTGGGATCAAAAACAATGGATGGCTACGAGCACGGGTGTACTTATCTGGAACATAGAAGTTGAAACATTCAAGAATCCCAGTATTGATATCAGCTTGATATAGCTGTGTTAGGCTGATGCCGAAAACCCTCGTATCGATCTTTTGTCTCTTTTTTTTGTTCGCTCGCTCGACATGCACATCTAATAATGTTAGTTTCAATTATATAAAATTACACGGTGCTTGCATAAGTCATTTTATTTGTTATGTCAGTTTCTCTATTTCATGTTGGTGCAACTGTCATTTTTAATTTGTTTGTTTTTTGCCGTGATTATCTTGGCGGCGCTGCATGTCACAGTGTTCCGGCAGTCGCCAGTTAACCTCTCGTCCGGCCGGCGAAATCTCATGTACCGGTCGAACGGGGAAATCAAGTCTTTATTAAAAATAAATGCGAATTGTGCTTCAAAAACAAGTTATTTGTGTTGTTAATCTGCTCCTGCATCCTTCCACGTGACGAACCCGCGAGTTTTCGACTTTTTTAATGATGGGGATGTCAGTAGGTTCAATACCACGAATAAGTAAGGCTTCAAAAAAGTTTGATACGAATTCAAACAAGAGTATACCATATAATTTGTTTTCGTAAATGAATGAGTGAAAACACTTGAAGAAATAGAATTGGCTCAGAACCGTCAGTCAGGTGTGGTTAACAAGTACAGGTAAACATTAAATAAACTATTTGTATGACGTGCGTTGTTGTATATATTGTTAAATTAGCTGTGTTTAATGAACACAAATAACTTCAATGACGCGTGAATTCATTGGGCTTATAAATAAAAATGAAATAATTGACAACATAACAATCCTTAATCCTTTCGCTTCGGTTGTCGGCATATGCCGTCATAAGCCCATCTAACTTTATACGGGGTATGTTGGGATACAATGAGTTGAGAACTAGAAGAGATGTGTGCTTGAGTATGCATTTCTTTCGCCTAGTGCGTGGCGTGTTCAGAAATCCTGATATTTTGTTTGAAATCGGTTTGTTTGTCCCTGACAATTATTTAAAAATAAGAAGGCACAGATTGTTTGTTCTTCCCGGAGGTAATACTAACCTGCCAGGGACTATGCCTCTTGGGAGAGTGATCAGACTGTTCAACGATATCGCCTCGAATATTGATATATTCCACTTGAGAGAAGCCTAGTTTCGACATGAGCTCCACGAATTTATTTATCAAAGTAATTTCGTGGAATCTTCTGTTTAGCGAGCTCCGGGACTTTTTAAATTATTGTATTATTATTGTATTATTTATAAATTGTTCTATTATATCCTGTTTCAGAATCGCATTAAATATTTATATTTGTAATGTTTCTGAAAGAAATAAATAAATTGAATTCAATTGAATAAGATTCCCTGACCGTTGACATTCGTTGACGTGATATATCGTTTTGCTACTTAGAATAGTTTTTTATGCATCATCTGATAGCTAAAGGATAAAATAACCAATGTGATGTATGAAAATAGACCAGATAAGTACATTTATGCTTCAAATAATAGTTTTATAATTGACAGTATAATTTGTATTCAAACCGAGCCGTAATGAAAGGTTTAATATTTTTTAACATTAAAATGCGTCATTTTTAGTAAAGGTTAAATGGTTTGAACTGTTTATTTTGTATCACTTGACTGCTTGAACTAACACTAGCATAGCTATAAAAAAACGATTATTCGAAAATGTTTTAGAATAATATTTCTACGGTTCTAGCCTAACCTAACTTAAGTTAACCTAACCTAATCTAACCTAAGTAATTTCGTTAACGAGACCTATAGATCTCTGGACTCTGGAAATTTTACAGTTTGTATTGCGTGATCGATATGTCACACATATATCCACCACAAATCGTTTCCAGCAGACAGAAATTTTTTCTAACGACACCAAAAGCATTATACTTGTATAGTTTTTCATTTTCTCAAACGTTCAGTTATCTTCAATTATGATTTATCGATAAAAAATACGTATTGTTACAGACGTAAATGTCTGCCAGGGTTACAAGACCTGCTGACTTTTACGGTACATTTTATTTTTAATGGCATATTACTAATTACCTAAAAAAATGTATCCTACAGGTGCCACATTACTCAGTTCTAACAGATTTACCTGCAGGGATATGACTAGGGAGTGTGATTGCTGCAAGAGAACATAACACGTTTTAGCTGCCTTTTTTAATGGCCTCAAGTTCTTATCGACTACAAAATGTACTTGTTAGAACAAGATATATTTATTCGAATTTCAAATTTAGAGCATTCATTCTAAGCATTGTAATAGATTGTCTCCTTTCTTCGTAGTATTAATCCGGTGGATTGGTTTGCAGCAACAGAATCTTGCATCTCGATATCCATTACTCTCGGTCCTCCGCAACCCTCTTTAGCTCAGCATAAGAGCTACAACTCATGTCCTAGAACACTTGCTGCAAATACTCCCGTCTAGGGCGACCTCTACAGTTTCTATCCTCAACCATCCCCTCCACAATGTCGTGAAGAAGACCATCGTGGCGATATAATATATTGTCTATTATTGCTAAATAAGTCTTATTGCGAAATCCTTGTTTCGCAAAAAGTAATACAACTAGGACGAAATACCTTCTCAAAAGAAATCGACAGTCGTATACAACTGGGATGGGCAGCATTTGGAAAAGTATATTTTTAATGCGAAAATACCGCAATTTCTTAAAACTAAAGCGTTTAACCAATGCATCCTCCGTGTATTAACTTAGAGAGATCCATGCTCGGAGTGTCGCTAAAAGATAGAATCCGATACGAGGAAATACGCAGAAGAACTCAAGTAGTGGATGCTACCCAACAAATAGACACACTCAAGTGGCATTGGGCAAAACATATCTGTCGAAGAGACGAAGGTTTATGGGGAAGAATAGTATTGGAGTGGCGCATAATAACTGGCAAACGAAGCATTGGCCAATCCCCTGCAAGATGTACTGAATACATAAGAATAGCGGGAGTGGCTTGGATGCGGAAGGCAGAGTATCAAAGAGGGTGGAGATTCATATGGGAGGCCTACGTTCAACAGTGGACGAATACAGGCTGACGATAGCTAAATATTACATCACACAAGAAGACACACAGCCTTATTAATTACACTGTAACTAACCACTAATTACAGCGGTCTATTATTTTGACAGACTTATCATTATCATTAAAGCGTTTAATGCGTGGTTATCTCATGTTTTGTAACGATAGTGATTACATTTTATGCTCCATCTCAAAATCGTACTTATCTTTTTGTGTTAATCTGGTGTGATTACAATATTCTGACGTCGGTAACAAGTTCATGGTTTATGGTGCGGCCTTTTTTCATTGCTTATATTTTACCTATGGTAATTCAAAATTAATTAATTCGTTTTATTGCCCTCATTTTTCTTTTGTTAATCATTTAATTTCTCTTTTATGAACACTTATTGCGCCTTAAGGTATTTGTATGAAGACATCATTAAGTTATATAGTATTAAAGAAAACGTGTTGCTTTATGTTATGTTTTGATTGTAAAAAGCTAAATACTAATCAATAATATAAGATTGAAGAAATAATAAAAATCTAGTAATATTATCGATAAATGAGTTATTTTTGTGTAAAATCGATTTACGAAAAACGATCTTACAAGTAAAGAAAATGAAACGTTGGTTTATACTTTATACTAAACTGTTCCTAAATGATTTTTTAATTTTTTTTTTATTTAAACACATACAGGAAAATACTGACAGATGCCGATAGTAATTCTGAAGTCACGTATGTGGAATTCTATGACGCTTACCATAGTGCATATGGCTAAGTGCTGCGTGTTGATCCGCCAACGTCAAATAGACTACAGCCCGATATTTACGCATCATCCTTATTATTACAGGAATTTACTATGAATGGGTGGCTTTTACTGGACGACTTTCGTCTAACACCGATTTTAATTAATAGGCTATGACTGGCATTTTACGGGTGAGGGTTCAAATTCACACCAACCGGGGGTATTTTAGAGCTCGAAAATCGATTAAAAATCCTTTTTTGTTAAATCTTCGTCGGGGATCGAACCCACGACTTTTAGCTTGCAAAGCAAACGCTTTGACCATTGAGCTATACCCGCCGGCACAATTGAGAATATTATTAGTAATTAAATACACACATACAATTATACATCAAATTTTATACGCATCAATTCATTCAGAAAAAATATCGGTAGACCGGGATTCGAACCACGAGCCTTGCAACCTTTGCTCTATGCTTTTACACCGCGCAGTTCACACGACTATTCCCCGCCTGAGTAGATACGCGAAAGTTGATGTATTTATACCATTGTTACCATCGTACAACGATAGATGTCTCTATAGTATACAGGTATATTCAGAATATGTATATTATAATTTTTATTATTCTTCTAATTTACAATTGAGAATACATTTTTTTTCTATTTGATGGTATTTGTTGTATATTTTTTTTGCATATAAATAGTGCATTCTGCAAAAGCAGTCTTAAAAAAACTAATTTCATAACTCTGTCCGCCATTATCACGACAGCATTAAAAATGTTTATATATTTTTAGTGCGAAGCTTGCATTTTATTATTTGGTCGCAAAAGAACCTTATCGATGATTCATAATCTGATGTCTGCTGACAATGCATATTATTCTCTAACATTTCAGAGGAAAAAAAACTAGTTGTATTGGAAGGATTGGATATTTGGCCAGTCTAAGAATGCCAGTCGTTTCGAAGGCCATTTCTTTGCGGAGGAATTTCAGTCTGCGCGCAGTCAGATACTGATTTATCTCACAACTAAAATGCTACTATCACACATACGTAAACGCCGATTAAAGATTCCTAAACCCTTTCGGATCGGTTGTCGGCATATGCCGTCATAAGAATCCCCGACCGTTGGCATTGATTGACGCGATATATCGTTTTGCTACTTTCAGCACTCATTGTGACATCTACGGTAGGAAATTGGAAGTGCAGTCATTCCCTTTATCAACCTACATGTATTCTTTACAGGAATATGTAAAGCATGCAAATATATATCGTTAGGTTTCGTCTAATTTTTCTGTAGACCACATGTGTCAATGCCTCCACATGTATGGAGTTACATACTGAACGTTTGTTAAATATAATAGTTTTTTTCGCATCATCTGATAGCTAAAGGATACAAGAACCAATGAGATATATGAAAATAGGTCAGATATGTACATTTATGCTTCTAATACTAGTTTTAAGCAAAAAAAAGTATACTAGTCACTATAAGTCTATGCCACTACCTTCTTAGCATCAAATTTCCGTACCGTCGTCGTTTGTCGGATTTCCATTAGCATAAACTGTGATTCTTGAATGTTTTAACTTCTACGTTCCAGATGAGTACACCCGTGGTCGTAGCCATCCATTGTTTTAGATCCCAGTTGATACTTGTGGAGCTTCGAGCACTCAATTTAGTACAACGGCAATGGCGCTCTTAAATGGCCTAACAGCACACCTCGAACCATTTCTTACATCATTTTCCTCTTATGTCGATGGTATTGTTCTCCTAGATCTCTGTGATTTTTGACATGTGTTATCTTCTTCTTCTTTTATGTTATTTTTATTTTTTATTCACTTTTGTATGTATTGTATATTTATGCATACTCTTGTTTCTTATTATTTGTACCTTGGAACTTGTGGTGAAAACCCTCCCTGTCCCGTCCTGTCTTTGGACCCGTTACTGGACGCACGCAAAAAGCTACTTGTTAGAGAGTGGCTGAAGGCCTTCCCGTGATTCTAGGTGCATCACTTAGATGTCAAATAGACCTCAGTCTAAGGCCGCGAAATTAGTATACTACAGCGAGTCTCGAATTGCTTTCTTTGGTAACACGTTGCTAAGGAAATGGTGAGGTTGGGAAATGGATTCTGCAGATAGCAGACATCAGTTAGGAGTCATTACTTGCGTCTTCACTCTTGCCTTGTACCTTGGAACTGCGGTTCTGTGAAATAAATAACTAACGGCGGAATGTAGTTAAACAAATAAATTATGACGTCCATGTAATCAATTATTCCACGTAATTAGCGGGAATAATCAGAAGTTTACTGTGCTTAAAATAACGAAAACTATTCGTCGAAATAAATATGAGGCAACTAGTGATAAATTATCTTGACAACATACTAATTTAATTGAATACAGTTAGTTGGCTGTGTTTTATTTCATTTTCGCCACTGGCAATAATTTTTAACGCGACACGAGAGTGATACATTATACGCCGGCGGTCATAGCTCAATGGTCAAAGCGTTTGCTTTGCAAGCCAATGGTCGTGGGTTCGATGCTCGACGGAGATTAAAAAAAAAAGATTTTTAATCGATTTATGAGCTCTAAAATATCCCCGGTTGGTGTGAATTTGATCCATCACACGTAAAATGCCAGTCACAGCCTATCAAACAAAGTTGTTGGAAGTCGAAAGTCGTCCCGTGAAGACCGCCCATTCATAGTAAATTCCTGTAATAATAAAGGATGGTGCGTGAATCTCGGGCTGTAGTCTATGACGTTGGCGCATCAACACTCCACATGCAGCGTTTAGGCATATACACCATGGTAAGTGTCATGGAATTCCACAGATGAGACTTCAGAATTACTATCACCATCTGTCGGTATTCTCCTGTATGTGTTTACATAAAAAATAAATATATACATTTGAGGAGTGTATCAATGGCGAATTGTTAGACTGTCACTTACAAAATCTTGGGTTCAATTGCCGACGCAGCTTGTTTTTTTAACTGAGATCTAAACTAGATCACAAAAAACTAAAAATACTGTAATCTCTTACCTGTTAACACTATCCAGTCCGATTACACAATATGTGTGTAATCACCAGGCCGAACGTTAAAGGCGGGTCACACAACTTGTGTGTGATCGTTCCGCCAACGCTTAGTGGCCGACTATACACGGCTTGCGATGTTTTTTCAAACGTTAGTGGCCGACCACACAACATATGTGTTGTTTTTACTTTCGACCACAATTCGAAGATCTCAAACCTTTTCAGTGAGGGTCATATCTAATTTTATTTTAACTAGATAGATTTAGCAATTCTTTAAAAAACAGTCGGCCTCCAGCGTAAGTTTAATCGCGTAACGCGCGGACTGGATAGTGTTAAAATGCCTGTAATTGCGTATTAATCTATAATTATATAAAACTAGGGGGAAACGAAATTCGTCTCACCATCTCTTTAAGATGTTGTATTTATTAGCGTTAGCTGATCAAAACAGTAGAGTCATTGTATGTTATTCTTAAATTGTAAAATGTCATATCTTCTATATATATATATAAAAGAAAATCGACTTAGTGGCTGAACTTATAACTCAAGAACGGCTGAACCGACTTGGCTGAAAATTGGTGGTGAGGTAGCTTAGAACCGGGAGAAGGTTATAGGTTACTCAAAATTTGATTTGATGTTAAAAGTTAATCGAATATTTACGTAAAACATGTTTTCATACAAGACTATTGTCATTTGACAGAGCGGCCATTTTAAAACATTTAACTTAATAAAATCTAAAATCTGCTCATTTCTTACCTCTCAGGCGGAACAAAGTTCACCGGGTCAGCTAGTAATTTATAAATGCGATTATTTCTTCCTGTAACGGCATTGTCCAACGTGCATGTGAATGAAAATGTTATCCTCATAATGGCCAGAATCATAGAGTTTACAAATCTTTATTTTGTGATTATGTGATTGAAGAAATAAATGTAATGTAATAAACACAAATGACGAATGTTTGTAGAGTTGTAGTTTTTTTTTTAAATTTATTTAATGGCTATTAAGATCGCCGAAATTCGCCCGGCTAAATGGCGCGTAAAAATAATCAGACACGTTGGTAGGTAGATATAGAGTTACAAACTGTCTGGGGCAAGATGCTTATTTTAGTGTCTACTCGAATTTTTGTTAATTTGATATTATTCTTGTAACTTATAAACCTAAAAAAGGAATTCGCTTTCATAGATTTTTTTTGGTACACGCACAGTCTAATCGGTGTCAGGACCTATCGTCCCCAGACAATTCGTTCCCAGACTCATCGGTAATGACGTGGGCGCACTAGACGTCTGGAACACGGGACATTTGCTCCTCGGACAACTGTTGCTCTGGCTGTCTCGCTAACCTAACCACTTGCAATCTCCCCAATCCACATACAAACATAACACACGTTTCCCGCATGCAGAGTCCAGCCTCCTTGAATGAACGTCATAGAGTGCACTGGTATTGACCGGCCGTGCTCTCCTGCATGCGATTACATAGAAAAAATGTAATTTGCGTTGACATCAGCACAATGTAGCCCTTGCCGACTGGTACCGAAAACCTCGATATACAATCTTTCGTCTATTATTTCTGTTCGCTTGTCCGCTCACGTGTGTGTTAGTTATAAATATCACCACTTGAGCGCTGGGCGACAACCTGAGCGCCGACGAACGAGTCAGCTATGTGTTGACGACCGAGAAGGTCGCATTACGGCCAGCGGCATGTTATTCCGCCTGGCCGGAAGCTTGTAATGTTTTAACGTAAATATAATCAATGTACTTCTAAAAGAAAGTCTTTGTTTGCTGACCTGCTCCTCGCGACGGAATAACACCTTTTTGAGAGAGGCTTTTACAGGAAATTCAAATTTATAAGTAATTAAAGATGGATGACCATGGTAGATCATTTTGTAAAGATTTGGAGAAACCACCTGTTTGAAGTTGATGAATATCGAAAGGAGGTGCTTGGTAAGAGTCTTTGACCTTGTACACGGGTTGGGCCGTGTGGGAAGGATCAACGGAGAAAGTTCTGAGTAGCAGTTTACACCAGCGAAAGTGCCGACAGTGCTTCTTTTCTCTAGTCATGTCGCTCATCAGCAACAGTCACCAATGATCTCGTATAAGCATACGAATGATTTCTTTGGCACTCTTGAGGAAAAGTTATGTGAATGTTTCTACACCGTGATTAAACATTGACACGTTTATCTTTGCTGCAGATCTCATGTATCGATAGAACATTACTTTATGGGTAAGACTTGCTGTTAGATTCCACGTCTCTGCGCCATAAGTTAATACAGGGAGGATGCATTGGTTGAACAAGCAAGAAAGCATGACTACCTTCCCTTTCTCGAGCTGATCATTGGCTCGTCGTTCGCGTATCTTTACGGCGATTTGTCATTAGTTCAATCGCGCACGCGATTACTTGATATCATATATCTGACATTTGTAACTAACTGAATTTAATTTTGTATAAATTTTAACATCCTCCTCTCTTTCAAAAGGTGTTATTCCGTCGCGTGATGGCATGATGAGGAGCAGGTCAGCAAAACAAAGACTTTTTCAAAAGCCCATTGACGTATATTTACGATGAAACTTTACAAGCTTGTAGTCCGGATCTAGCCGCAGCAGTAGGCCGAGCCACAGTACAATATGCTCTCGCCAAAGGGCGGAAGCCAACTGATCTCCGCGTATGCCAATATGGCGGACACATCCCTGTTTGACAAGCGAACAGAAATAGACACGAACGATTGCATATCGAGGTTTTCGGTACCAGTCAGCAAGGGATATATCATGCTGATGTCAATTTAATTGAATTATTATGATAAAAATAGTTACTAGACTAGCAAATTTTGTAGATACGAGTATCTTATCGTCTCGTTTGTTTACCTGACAGTAAAATGTGTAATGTACCTGTTTAATGGTTCATTTTGACGGTGTCACGAAACGGCATAACTCGGAAAGGTTATCGGATGTGACTAACATCATCATCTGATAATGTTGTTGGGCTCGTTTTTGGTGTCAAGGTGAAAAATTGGGTCTGCAAGTAAAAGTCTCGCGGATCCAATGAACCATTCATTGGTCGGACTTGCGGCACGACTCAATATTCCGAACCAATAATTACTTTCTTTTTATAACACCTGCATTACCGATCGCATAGAAACAGCTGACTTTATTATTTATCTAATTTTAAACTGCTTTATTTATCTATTTACATTTTTTTATGTCATAACAAAATTTTGACGGCGTTATCGAATGCAATTTGGATATATTTTATGTGACGAGGAAAAATATCCTGAAAATTCTTCGGTGTAAAATTTGAAGTAAAAAATAATTTCTAATTTCTATATTTCGAATCATCCCGGTTTTTTACTGCACATTTAATTAATGTTATTTATTATTTCTTAATATACTATTTTATTAATATTTATTAAATACTAGCGTGTACCCGGCATACCACTCAAAAAAACCTTACGTAAGTACCTATTTAAAATACCTACTTAAAATACCTACAGGACAGATTTGTGTCATTTTTGTTTTCAGCGTTGCTATGGATACAATGTTTTAAAATGGCCGTTCTGTATTACAATAGTCTTGTATGAAAACATGTTGTACGTAAATATTTAATTAATTTTTGTAATCAAATCAAATTTTAAGTATCCTATCTTCTTCCCGCTAGTCTAAGCAATAATTCGACAAAGTTTTATCGCAGTTGGATTAATGGTATAGGAATGCATAAAGGACAGACAGACAGACAGACATTCATTTTTATATATATAGATTAAATAATTATTCCACTGTAAATTATCGGGTAACGATGCGAACAGGTTAAAATATTGGCCTGATTGTAAGTGATATAAATTGATCTATATCTGACAGTATTCACTTAGTAATTAAATATACATATACTATACATCAAATTCTTTTAAACGCGTCAATCCATGCAGATAAATAACGGGAGAAGCGGGATGCGAACCGCGGACTTTGGAAACCAACTATGCCCAGGTATTCATACCGCTCAGCCACCTTGGCTATTGCTGTGCCTGAGCTGACGCACGTTGGAACTTGTATTTATGTCATTGTAATCATCGTATGATAGATGTCGCTATATTATATATTCAAAGTATGTTTATTTTTATTGTTTATTATTCAATCAGTCTGCATTTATTCACAAGCTTAATATTATTACTTTCCAACAGTATATTTATTTTAGTAAGTACCACTCGGTATTCTCTTATTTGAAGAGAGAAAAAACTTTTGACAGTTGAAAAAAAAGCACTAGGCATACTTCGATAAATATGCGTATTATAAGTGCATTTCTGCGTTAAATTGCATATTGAATATCCTAATAAAATTGATTAAAAAATTAATTAAAACATGTTTTATTTGCGAATCGTATCTCTGAATTGGTCTTCTTTTCCCACAGCGAATCCAAACAATTTGATGGGAATTTAAAATTCGGTCCAACAATTGAAACGTCGATCGTGTTTCTACTGACAGAGCGCGAATTTTCAATTATGTATTCGATGAATTCTATGCTATTTCAATATGAAATAAGCGTGAAAATAATTTAATGAAACAAATTGGCAATGCTTAATTGTTTCATTCTTTGATAAATTTGAATTAATGCTGGCTTTGGTAAAAGAAAAAAACAGGAGCGTCGGGTTTATCGCCAGCCCACAAATAAAACCAAAGTTAGTTATTAATATTCTCCTCTCTCAAAAGGGGTGTTATTACGTCGCGTGAGCGCATTATGAGGAGCAGGTCAGCAAACAAACACTTTCTTTTAGAAGCACATTGATTATATTTACTTAAAACTTCACAAGCCTCCGGCCAAGCGGAAAAATACCGCTGCCCGTAACGCGGACCTTGTCTCGCTAAAGGGTGGGGACCGACTGGCGTGATGGGCTCGCCTGCGCTGCGGATCTCGCTCAGCGCTCGAGTGGCCATGTCTATAACTAATACAACCGTGAGCGGACCTGTCCAAAATGACAATATGGTGGACACATAATTGTATGACAAGCGATCAAAAATACGAGACGAAAGATTGTATATCGATATTTTCGATAACAGTCAGCAAGGACTACATCATGATGATGTCATTATGTTATCAACACAATACCGTAGTCTATTTAAGGCATACTCTGTTGATTGTAGATAATGTTGACCATATGCTCCAACTAGGGTGTTGCAGTGTTTTCTTCATGTTTCGGTATATCATCATTTTGGAGGACAGTCGCGTCATCTGCATCAAATATTCGGTGGAACTATAGTTAATGAAGATGGGTAACTTGTAACATCCTCCTCTCTCTCAAAAAGGTGTTATTCCGTCGCGTGAGGGCATGATGAGGAGCAGATCAGCAGAACAAAGACTATCAGAAGCGCAGTGACATATATGTATGATAAAACATTACAAATTTAGAGCTCGTTATGGACTCTCGCCCGCGCTACGAGCAGCGGTGTATATAACTAGTCCCAAATGGCAATATAACGGACACATTCATGTACGTCAAGCGAACAGAAATAAGAGATTGTTTATTAAGGTTTTCGGTACCAGCAAGGGCTACATCATGCTGATGTCACTTGAAGCTGGTTCTTTATTAACTCCGGTTGTGAGTTGCGTTTAACGTACACTAACAGTACGTTAAATTAATATATATAAAAGATTACTGTCATCGTTATCTAACCACAAGTCGAACACCTAACCTCAAAAATCATCACAAAATAATCTTCAATGTTATTTAAATATTTATTTAAAAAATCAGGGAAAGTTTATTTGTATGATCAAAAGAAACGTTTGGTTGCCGAGGTGTTGGCCCAGGGCGGTTATTGGTCTCGATTAAAGACATCGAAAGCTGTGGCCCCGATTTACATATTGCCATGTTTCGGTACAAGATGCTCAACCTATCCACTGTTACCTTCTTCGGCTTTGAAATTCTGACCAACCCTTTCATGCCACAAACTGTCTATTACCATGTAAACATCTAACGTCGGTTTTGTATATTTTTTTTATGTAATCGCATGCAGGAGAGCACACCCGGTCAAGACCAGTGCACTTTATGACGCTCAGCCAGGGAGGCTGGACGCTGCATTCGGGAAACGTGTGTTGTGTTCGTGTTTGTGTGTGGGTTGGGGAGATTGCAAGTGTATATTTATCTGTTTCTTGACGAGATCCAGATTGTAGGAAGGAGGAAACATAGAGCATTCCAAAGCTTACCAGTGGCATTAAGGAAGTCATTTTAGAAACTGCCAGTTCTTGGTCGACACACATTAACCGTGTAACGCGTCCAGCCTCGCTGGCTGAGCGTCATAGAGTGCACTGGTCTTGACCGGCTATACTCTCTTGCATGCGATTACATAAAAAAAATATACAAAAGATATAAGAGAATAATTTTTGTATGGAATTACACCTTTGATATCTCGCATAACAGTCGAAAATTTTGATTTAGTTTAATAGATAAAGACCGTGCTTATTTCATAAGCTCAAACTCGGGTTGAAAGGGTTTAAAAAACTCAGTAATGAGCAGTGCTGGGCGGGTAGGTATGCTCGCCGGGCCCGGCTTTGTTTTTTTATTATTAGGCTAAAGGGTGTTATTTTAAGTGGACAGCTACGATCCTGTTGAAATACTCTCAAAGGAGCCAACATTCTCATTTCGAACACCCCGCCTGAATTATTGTTTCTGATTGGAATTTTAATGTCGAAAAAAACCCTGTTTGAAGTTCAAGTACGTACAAAATTTATACCTACACATTGTGGTGGGAATTTTGTTTATAATTTGTGTAAATGTATTCGAGATAATGCCAGAAGATATAAATAAAATCAACGAATAATCATATATTAACACTATCCAGTCCGCGCGTTACGCGATTAGACTTACGCTGGAGGCCGACTGTTTTTTTAGAGAATTGCTAAATCTATCGGCATGTGTTCAAATCAAATTAAATATGACCCTCACTGAAAAGGTTCGAGATCTTTGAATTGTGGTCGAAAGTAAAAACAACACATATGTTGTGTGATCGGCCAAAAATATTACAAGCTTTGTATAGTCGGCCACTAAGCGTTGGCGGAACGATCACGTACATGTTATGTGTCCGGCCTTTAACGTCCGGCCTGGTGATTACACAAATATTGTGTAATCGGACTTAATAGTGTTAATTAATTGATTTTGTTGGTTATTTATGAAAGGGGCCGTAATCAAAGTTATTTTAATATTAATAAATATCAAACGTAATTACCTACCCATTAATCTTCCACTTAAAAGCTTTGTGAAAAAATAATAAGCGCGCGCGAATCCACCGGAAACGGGCGGACATTCCTTATTTGAAAATGCCAACATGGCCTCTGCCTACTCGCGATAAAAAAAAACATATTACAAGCTCAAGATGTTTATTTTTATCTTCTGCAAATATTTAGGTCAATATTGCAGTTTTAGATTAATTATAATTGTATAAAATATTTGCTTGATATTTAATATACTTGTATTATGTACCTTATTATAGGTAGGTCTTGATTTAAAATGTATAATATTATCATTATGGACCGTCCGCGTGAGCGATAAGAACTTAGAGTTGCTTTAATGATTATTTAAAAAATGTATGTATAATTTTTAACCTGTTGGCATCGGTACCCGATATACAGGTATGGCGTGTAAGATTCCCCTACCGTTGACATCGGTATCTGTGGTATATCGTTTTGCTACTTTCTTAGATTAGTTTTTTTATGCATAATCTGATAGCTAAAGGATACAAGACCAATGTGATATATGAAAATAGACCAGATAAGAACATTCAAATACTAGTTTTATAATTGACAGTATAATTTGTATGTCATCGAGCCGTAATGGTTAGAAAAAAGGTATTTTTCTAAGTTACAACTTAGACTAGGTACGATTGTTTTTAGGAATACTAGTTGTCAGTTGTAAACTGACAATCAGAATGAGTGCATCATAAAGAATACTTGATAAGATGTGTGGTGGCAAATTTTCAGACATTTAATGTTGTATAATAATTTTTAAGTGTAGTTTTCAAACAATTTCAATATGTGTTTGGCCAAAGGTAATTAATACTATGACACATATTAGCTATTGTTCCGATAAGATAATAAATCAACCTGCGGATTGGATTAACGACTATTGTAAATTCCTACCTGATAAGCTTGTTTTTTACTGTACAATCAGTTTGGTACATTTTAAATTTAATTTACTCCGTTTTTTGTTGAAGTCTTATTATAAGTTCAAGCTGTAGAATTATATAGCGCATATTATATATTAACATCCTCCTCTCTCTCAAAAGGAGGGTGTTAATTCGTCGCGTGAGGGCAGCATGAGGAGTAGGTCAGCAAACAAACACATTGATTATATTTACTTAAAACTTTACAAGCTTCCGGCCATGCGGTGTGACATCCCGCTGGCCGTAATGCTATCTTCTCGATCGTCAACACATAACTGACGCTTTCGTCGGCGCTTAGGCTGTCGCCCAGCGCTCAAGTGGTGATGTCTATAACTAACACACGTGAGCGGACAAGCGAACAGAAAATAAGAGACGAAAGATTGTATATCGAGGTTTTCTGTACCAGTCGGCAAGGGCTACATCGTGGCGATGTCAATATATTGTCTGTGACCGAATTTTTACGCGATTAATTTTAAATAATCTTCTAATCAATGATCTGTGATGTCAAAAGTTCCTGTGCCTTACTCTTCTTCTTCTTCGTGTCAGCGACGTTAAATATTTTTTTCCAAGTATCTGGCAACATTGATAGCTCGTGTGTTGCCCAGCATTAGGTCCTGGGATGTGCAGCTTGTTGGGCACATGGAGCAGAATCTTAGGTGTGAGGCGGTCTGCAGGTCTCCACAGTCGCCCAATAGTGTCTCTCCCTTCCGAAGCATTCCCCACCGCTCAAAGTTGTCCTTTGTTCTACCAATTCCGGTTCTTAATCTGTTCAAGGATTTCCAGGTCCGCCAGTCAAGGTTCTTGCCAGTTGGGAGGCCTTCCTTTGGAGTAATGAATTCCTTTGATGCGATTTGTTGCCAGAGCTGGAGTCTCTCATTTTCAGGGCCGAATGTGAGAGGTTGCGTGGATCTTACTGAAAATCAGTTAATGTTTATACCTTCATACGGTAATCAATCCATAATTGAAAAGCACTACACAGCTTCCACTGAATCGTCAACGAGGACATCTCTTAGGTTTAATGTCTCCCTCTTCATATTTTAGATCTGTTTCCCAAAATTCTGAATTAGTTTTTTTTATTAAACCTGGAAGATTGCTTTAAAAAAATAATTTGCTCTTTGCACGTATTGAAGTATTTCGTAGTTGTAGAATATTTAAATTCAGAACTAAATTTATGTTTTATTTTATTTTGAGGTGATGTCAGCTTGATATAGCTCCTTTAGGCTGATGCCGTAAAGCCTCAAAAAACGATCTTTTGTCTCTTATTTTTGTTCGCTAGCCTGACATCCACATCTAATGTTAGTTTTAATTGTATAATGTTGCACGGCGTTTGCACGCGCCATCTTGTTTGTCATGATAGGTCCATTTCATGTTGGCCACTATCATATTTACTTCGCTGGTCTGCCGCGACGTTTTGGCGGCGCCAGATGTCAGAGCGCGCAGTCAGTTGGAGCTCGCGACCGTGAGGGCGTGCGCAAAGAAGAAGAAGAAGAACTCTCGCTTCAATTTGTAACAAAAGTGATTTTTTATTGTGTTTTTGTAAAAATAGTAATATCGTATCCACACGCTATGAAATTTTGATCGATTTTTGCTCAGAGATTAAACGATACGTATTACGGTGCTTAGGCATGAATAACATCAAATTGCGGAGACCGTGCAGAAAATATCGCCGATTAGCGGAGGGATAATCGTTGCATGTGAGGGGTTCATTATAATTTAACCAATCTTCCGAAATCGAAACTACCTGCAAAATACACGGCATAACGTGTCAGGTGAGCTATATACAAAATAGTATGTATTTTTATTATTATTCAATGGACATTTACTTTGGTTCTTAATGTGTTTCATATAAATTCGCTCTGTTCAACTGTTCCGTCAACAGATGTCTTTAACACTTCTACTCTCCCCTCCACTTCTCTTACTAACCTTGATTATATGTTCTGTATTTGGGTTTAGTTTTTAGTAAGTAGCTCGTGATGATGGTGCTGTGTCACCGAAATCGGTAGACTGATTATTAATTAAAACTAAACAGTTGTATTAAACAAAGTTTTATTTCTTTTACTCTTTAACCTGTTCGCATCGGTACCCGATATATGCCGTGTAAGACTCCCCTACCGTTCACAATAACGTCTTTTCACATATACCATTTTGAGAAACATTACAATTTCAATAATAATAATGATTGCCAAAAGGTTAAACAAAAACTCGATGGCAAATTACCTATTTAATTGAATTTGTTTTATTTGCTTTTCGAAGAATTTGAGAAACAAACATTTTTATTGTGTTGAAAACACAGTTAATTAATGCCAAATAAATAAGCTTTACGTAAAAATTTAAAAAAGAATGCTCGGCATATTTAAGACATGTTTCTAGATGCTAGGAGTATATGTAAATTATTATTTCGAATAGCTAGTGATCAAGGTCAGTTAACCTGTTCGCATCGGTACCCGATATATGCCGTGTAAGATTCCCCGTGAAATCAACCGTGAAATATCGTTTTGCTACTTAATTAGAATAGATTTTATGCATCATCTGATAGCTAAAGAATACAAGAACCAATGTGATATATGAAAATAGACCAGATAAGTACATTTATGCTTCAAATACTAGTTTTTTAATTGACAGTATAATTTGTATTTCACCGAGCCGCAATGAAAGGGTTAAATATGACAAACCACTGCGTTCCAAGAGTATCTAAAAAATATTTATTTAATTTTCCAAACAAGTATTTTCGGTAGACTTTAATTGCTCAGGGAAGCAAATAAATGTAAGTATACTGTTTAACATCGACATGTTTTTGTACTTCACGGGGGTTTAGCTTATTGAGGCTCTATTTAACCCTTTCGCATCGATTGTCGATATATGCCGTCTAAGATTCCCGTACCGTTGACATCGGTAGCCGTTATATATCGTTTTGCTACTTTCAGTACTCATTGTGACATCTACGGTAGTAACTATGAACTGCAGTCATTCCCTTTATCAACCTACATTCTTTACAGTAATCTGTAAAGCATGTAAATAAATATCGTTATGTTTTGTCACAGAAGCGATTTTTTTGTAAATCACATATGTCAATGCCACCACATGTATGGAGTTACATAATGAACGTTTGTTAAATATGATCGAAACGGGTGTTGAGTTGCTTATTTTAAGCTAATGAATGTCTCTGCATATGGGTGCTAGTCTAGAAGATATTTTGGGGATCCTACCCAAAGATGAATTGTATTTAACCTGTTCGCATCGGTACCCGATATATGCCGTTTAAGATCCCCTACCTTGATATATCGTTTTGCTACTTTCTTAGAATCGTTTTTTATGCATCATCTGATAGCTAAAGGATACAAGAACCAATGTGATATATGAAAATAGGTCAGATAAGTAAATTTATTCTTCAAATACTAGTTCAAAAAAATGCTTTGAAAAATTCACGCCGTATTGACAGTATAATTTGTATTCCACCGAGCCGTAACAAAAGGGTTAGATTTAATTTATGTCACGAATCACATAACAACTGTCCTACTAGAAAGTCAATTGATCCATTTTAAATGTCGAGAAATGGAAAATACGCTCTCACATTTACAATATTCAGTACCGACTTTAGACCCTGCGGCGCCCTAGGGCATTTTTTTTATAGCGTCTCATATTGTTAATATTTAAAAAAATCTAAGACAGATTAGTTGCCCTCGGCGCCCTTAGCTTATTCGACGCCCTGGGGCACTGACCCACTTCGACACCCCCTAAAACTGGCACTGCTCACATTTACAATATTAACTTAGGATAATAGCAGAATATTGTATTCTATTAGATAGGTGTGTTATTGTGTGATAGATGAAGTATGTATTGTGTTGCTTAGTTTAGCCATTTTGCTTGAATGTGCAGGATAATGAAGATAATAATAATGCCTCAATGGCGGTGGGCGTATGCAAAATATGCAGGTAAGGCGAACAGCAGGACCGGCAGGTATCCAGGGTTACCAGAAATGTAAAATCAATAGTTTATTTAATAGTTGACATCCCCCGTCGAAATAAAGTTACGGTAAATAGCCGTGGTGGATGGTTCCGCCGCATTTCGTCCCCAGACAATTCGTTTAACGACTCATCGGTAACGACGTGGGGCGCACTGGACCTCTGGTGCTCCGAAAATTGGTGCACTGGATATCTCGCTAACCTAACCTAAGTTATTTCGTTAACGAGACCTGTGGATATCTAGACTCTGCGATCACTAGAAAAATCATTAATTTAGGTTAGCGAGACAGCCAGTGCACCAGTTGTCCCGTGCACGAGACTTCGTTACCGACGGGTGGTTGAACGAATTGTCTGGGGACGATAGGGTGTGATACCGTGGTGGATATATAGAAGCAGGTCGCCAAAGCAAAGAACTCGTCGAGAAGCACATTGACATTAAGTTAACGTAAAAGAAAACTGACAAAATTCGGTCGTCGGCCCGGCGCAGAACATTTTGTTTACTCTACGACACCCGGGCAGAGACTGAGACGGTGCTAGTGGTAGTCACTGCGTCGAACACTCATAGCGGTACTCCAGAAGTGCTTGAGCTGATCACTGCCCAGCATCCTGTATCACTTCCAGGCAGTATTATTCCATCCTCAACCTGCTTACGGTATTCGATCCTTAAAAGATTTGGCTTCTCTTTTCGCGTCGCTTGTCTATGTGATCCTAGCATACAACAGTTCGACATTCTTTGATGGAGTGGATCCATCATTCCATGAGAACAGGAGACGTGTTCTGTGTTGTCGCCTGGAAGTCTGCCATTTCATTTTCATCATGGGAGGATCTTCCTGAACTGCTGCTTTGTTATGGCTGTCACTTGCTGTTAAACTACAAAAAATATAACGTTGGAATAAGGCGCGGTTAACGAGGCCGACAGGCGTATACAACTGGGATGGGCAGCATTTGGAAAACTAAAGTACATTTTCCAAGCGAAAATTCCGCAATGTCTAAAACTAAGGCGTTTAACCAATGCATCCTCCCTGTATTAACTTATGGCGCAGAGACGTGGAATCTGACTGCAAGTCTTATCCATAAAATAAAGGTCACCCAGCGTGCTATGGAGAGATCCATGTTCGGAGTGTCGCTAAAAGATAGAATACGAAACGAGGAAATACGTAGAAGAACTTAAGTAGTGGATGCTACCCAAAGAATAGGCACACTCAAGTGGCAATGGGCAGGACATATCTGTCGAAGAGACGACGGGTCGATGGGGATGAAAAGTATTGGAATGGCGCCCAAGAACTGGCAAATGAAGCATTGGCTGACCCCCTGCAAGATGGACTGACGACATAAGAAGAATAGCGGGAGTGACCTGGATGCCGAAGGCGGAGGATCGAAGAGGATGGAGATTCATGCGGGAGGCTTACGTTCAACAGTGGACGGATTCAGGCCAATGATGAACGAGGCCGACACGGTTAAGGAAGAACCTCCCAAGAAATGTCAGAGACTCAGGCGATATCACAGAACGCGTCTCCTATTCTCATGGATGACGCACTCCATCAGAGAATGTCTGTTCCTTATTATGCATCATTGGAAGATATATGATAGCATGTAATTATCCTTGAAATAACCCCAAAGATGATTGTCTCACAGCCCTAGAAGTCTGACTCCTAACAGTCGGCAGTCGGCCACTCCTCCGCCACGCAACGGTAAACCTCAACGTTGACGATCATCGTCACTTACTCCGCAGCACAACTAAAGACAATGCTATCTGACAATATGACGGACATATCGCCACTTAACAAATTACACAGACGACTACATCATAATACCATTGAGTACGTAATTGTTATGTGAAGTGTATCTTCAGATTTTAACGTTTTTACTTAACGAAACAAATGTTGTAAATACAAAAACGTTGTTCCTGTGATAATTACGCTACGATAAAGTACGCCCGTTCTTGAACTTTTGCGCACGTGTTGTACGCTCATATCCTTGTCTCCATAGATTTCGCATAGCTGGGAATGGATTTCTACCGGCGCAATGATTTTGCAAACAGGAAACGGATCACCGAGCGCAGCTTACACCTGGCGGGCTAAGCGAGAGAGAGATACATCAGGTACGGCTCCCAAGCCAAGACCGAGCTACGCAGGCAGCTCGCTAGGGAAGAAATTTGGAGTGGGGGAACCAAGGTACACTCCACCATAACAGCGCTTTTCTTGGGAATCTTATTTTACGGATAACCCTCGTATTATTACGAATATCAAATAATTGTAACACGAATAAAATATATAAAACTTCAATGAATTTTAACAACGTGATAATTTTTCAGTGTGATACAGATTTTAAGTGCAGCATTAGCAGTCGTAATGGCCGAACCGTTTTTCAAACAGAACCAGTCTGGATTTATTTTGATTTTAACTCGTTTAGATTTAATGTGCTGTACATTATTCAGCTTTAATTGGCCTCTATCATACTCGTAAATGCACTGTAATAACTTGTGATTGAACACGTTGCCTTCGACGTTTATTTTAGTAAAACGATTACATACTGTTACGTCCGCTGAAAAATTTGCGTTTGAATTTGTTCCATTTTATTTTATTCTTCTTTTTCTTCTTCGTGTCGGCGATTTCAAATTATTTCTGCCCAGCATCTGGCAACATTGATAGATAGCTCGTGTGTTGCTTAGCATTAGGTCCTGGGATGTGCAGCTTGTTGGGCACAAGGGTGATATGCTAAAACAGTTGAAATTAATTTGATTTCATTTCATCTGTAGAGATGTTTCTAATGTTTGCCCCACATAACTAATGATAAATATAGGGTCCGCCATCTAACGTTTTTTTTTCAACTAGTGCTTATTTCGTAAATGGTAATACTTAGCTCATGTCTAATTTTACAGATAATTAGTTTTATCCTTCCGCTAAACGAATATGGTTGTGTATACGCTTGAACAACGCTGGGAAATATTGCGACATTACTTTGAAAATCATGGTAATGTTGCAGAATGTGTGCGAAAATTGCGTACGGATTTTGGAAGAAGAGAATCACCGTCAGCTCCGTATGTTCGTTATCTTGTGAAAAAAGTGAAAGAAACTGGCATCCTCATCGATAAAACAAAGCGTGAAAAGCCAAAAACAGTGCGTACACCCGAGAATATTGCTGCCGTGGCAGAAAGTGTGCGTGAAGCGCCATCAATGGCGCTTCCATGCGGCGCGGCCATGTTGAACGAATTTTTGTTCAAAAAATTGAAGAGGAGGATATTGGCAACATTTGGTTTCAACAAGATAGCGCTACGTGCCACACAGCCGAAGCTACATTCGATGTTTTGCGCCCTGTTTTAAAAAAAAAAGTTATTTGGCGGACCCTTTAAATTTTTTTATCATCTACGCGCCATATTACAGCCATCTACGACAGTGATGATGCTTCGATCACTCAAGAAGTTTTCAATCCAGGAGCACAGGGAGGGAGTTAGTCCATAAGACGGTAACAGTTGAACATAAGCCTCACGCATGAGTCTCCATCCTCTTCAAACCTCCGCCTTCCGCATCCAGGTCACTCCGCTATTCTTCTTATGTTGTCAGTCCATCTTGCAGGTGGGGTCGGCCAATGCCTCGTTGGTCAGTTCTTGGGCGCCATTCCAATACTTTTCTTCCCCATCGACCGTCGTCTCTTCGACAGATATGTCCTGTCCATTGCCACTTGAGTGTGCCTATTCGTTGGGTAGCATCCACTGCTTGAGTTCTGCTGCGGATATCCTCGTTTCGGATTCCATATTTTGTGGACAACCGACTTATCCAGTCAACAGATACACAATTCGTATTTACCCATCAACAATCAACATCTGTTTTCTTGTGTGTGTGTTTACACAAAAAAACT
This sequence comes from Glossosoma conforme, assembly GCA_022606575.1. NCBI lineage: Eukaryota > Metazoa > Arthropoda > Insecta > Trichoptera > Glossosomatidae > Glossosoma > Glossosoma conforme. The sequence goes on along the minus strand of JAGTXR010000003.1, from coordinate 817,161 downwards.
GCAGTCTTCCATCTTGGCGTCGACCGGTTTCTTCATTTTGATCAAAACATATTCTGTAATATGTATATTTAAACGTTTTTTTCTTTCTATTAAAACTGGTTTTTATATTATATTTAGAATTAATTTATAATGACTGTCTTAAAAAATAAAATAAATCTGTTTTTTGCTGTTGAAAAATCAACGCATCGCAACGTCGCCGAATTTTAATGATGTAAAAAAACTTGTTTTTCGTAATACTGTGTAACAAAATGTGGTAGCTAGAGTACATTATGATCTTTATTTAGGTTTAAAAATACGACAAGACGCGAAAGAATACTATGCTTTTAAATATATATATACTTTTAAGATTAAATATATTTAACGTATATATTTTTTTTAATGCTAAATGTAGTAACTAGATTGCACTAGACCGCTAAGCATCTGCATCATTCTCTAATAAGAGTCTAAGGGTTTCGCCGCTCTTCGTTCACTCCTCGGTAACGACGTGGGGCGCACTAGACGTCTGGTGCACGGGACACTTGGTGCACGGGACAACTGGTTCACTGACTGTCTCGCTTACCTAAGTTAACCTTTAAGTTATTTCGTTAACGAGACCTATGGATGGATCTTTGGACTCTACGATCACTGGATCACCTTACCATTTCCTTATCCATTCCCTCGTATTTTGTCGTTAGCAACGTGTTACCAAAGAAGGCAATTCTAGACTCGCTGTAGTAAAGTGTTATCAGTCTTTCCCAGCGGTTAGAATTGCTTAGTTGATTTTTGTAATGACCGAATGCTCCTACTACAAATAAATATAACTGTTTTGTTAACTGCGTTTAATAATCGTTAAAATCGTCCGGTTCACAGTTAAATATTAGCGAGTTATTACGAAACCGTTATAGTGCTCTACGACGCTGTTTTTTCCGTTGATTTCGTCTCAAAAACGTTCTGGGTCACTCTTTGTGAGAGGCTGATTTGAAAATTTCGGTAAATTAAGGGCAAGAGGCGATCGCTGAGAGCCGAGAGAGGCTGTTATGTTTATTTTTTAATGGTCTTACATTAACATTCTTTGTCTTAACAAAACGATGCTAAATGCGAAATGTTTTCTTGAGAGACTTAAAATTAAATTAACCTAATTTTCGTTAATGACTCTAATTATTGTTAATACGAAATAAAAGTTCCCCGAAAAACAGACTTAAAAGAATACGTCGTTTGATATATATTTTTTTGAGTAAATTTTGTGTGAAACTATTGTATGTATAGTATATGTTGACATCAGCATGATATAGCTCTTGCTGACTGGTACCGAAAACCTCGATATAAAATCTTTCGTCTCTTATTTCTATTCGCTTGTCGTACATGTCGCCATATCGGCATTTTCGACTAGTTACTGTGCGGCAGCCCATCACGGACGCGCCAGTTGTGTGCCGACCGTCGGCGGGAGAATATTGCATTGTCAGGCCATAGGGCTGTAAAGTTTGTCGTAAATATTTGTGCTTCAGAATAAGTCTGTGTATTATTAATCTGCTCCTTATTCTGCCACCACGCGACTGAAAAACAACCTTTGAAAGAGAGGAGGATGTTAATATATATACATGTATCTTATCATATTATTTTTATATTATTTTAATCGTATATAGACCATTAAAATGTAAATGAAAAGGGATTTTTAGTATAGTTTTATAATTATATTTCGCCTTAGCCAAAAGTCATTTTCACGCATGAAAACATTTCGACATTTATGAGGTTATAAAGTCAATGACTGTAATAGTATAATGATTATGATTTTATATTAGATTGTTAGATATTATATTGATGACAGTGGCGGCTGACAGAACAGTGTTGACAGAAGTTGACTGAACATGACAGAAGTGTCGGCAATTTGTTATGTTTAAGTATTCTATATATGGAACGGATATGTATAGAAGAATATAATTTAAAAATGTGAATTTGTGCGTAGTAATCGGTAAACAATTATACATATTACTATTATAAGCTTTAATATATGTACATAAAAAGAGATTTGAAAGTTACATAGCTATTTCTACAGCTATATACTCCTATATACCCTCACAACAAATTTAAAATATTCGCCTTAAAATATACAAATTCAATCAATTCCGAACATTGCCCAACCCTTTTTCTTCTAGTGATGCTTTCTTTCCATTCGTTAGAGTCTCGGAGGAGAATTGCCGCTCTCAAATATTCATTCCTTCTTCTTCGCAGTGCAATTCACAACCCTGGGATTCTTAAATGTTTTAACTTCTACGTTCCAGATAAGTTCACCCGTACTCGTAGCCATCCACTGTTTTTGATTCCATTGTTGTTGATACTTGTTGAGCTTCGAGCACTCAATTTAGTACAACTGCAATGGCGCTTTTAAATGGCCTACCAGCACACCTCGATCCTTTTCTTACATCCTTTTCCTCTTTTGTCGATAGTATTGTTCCCCTAGATCTCTGTGATCTTTGACACGTGTCATCTTCTTCTTTTATGTTTTATTTTCTCTTTTGTATGTATTGTATGTTTATGTATACTCTTATGTTTCTATTTCTTTGTATCTTGGAACTGCGGTTCTGTATAATAAATAAATAACAAACAACAATATTTTCGATACAAAACGCGTTATATATATAAAAAAACTTTGCAAGGCTTTACATTACAACAGGTAGATGTTAAATAATTGCAATTAGCAAGATTCCTAGTGCTAATAGTTCTGGAATCGCGAATTATGACACTTGAGATAACCGTAAATAGTAAATACCTGTATTAGCTTACTTACTAGTACACGAGCTCAGCGGATAAGATGTCAGTCGGAAAATGAAACACCTGACGCTAATTATTAACACCGCGATATTTCCACCGATACGGAAAGATATCGTGAATGTTATATTTAAAACACATCAGTTTAACCTGAATATTTTCATAGGTAATCTTGTAAAGTTGATGAAGAATGGTATACATACAAAAAAATTAAGTACACGCGATAAATGTTATATACTTAGCTTAAAAATCATAAATAATCGTTTTAATCAATATAATTCTGATTTTTAATCGGATCTAACAGCGAATTTATAGCATTGATCAAAGTTATAAAAACAATATCAACTCTCAATGTCGCGAAGAAGACCATCGTCGCGCATTGTGGAAGGGATGGTTGAGGGCGCTCTAGACGGGAGTATTTGCAGCAAGTGTTCGAGGACAAGAGTTGTAGCTCTTATGCTGAGCTGAAGAGGACTGCAGAGAATCGAGTGGAGATCGAGATGCAAGATTTCGCTGCAAACCAATCCACCGGCTTGATACTACGAAAAAGATCAACTCTCGGGCATCGCCCCACCAAGCATACGGCGTGAGGTCGCCACCAAGATGGAGCTCTCCAAAGCAACCCACGACACACTCCACCCTATGTTTGGATATCAAAAGATGACCACACGACTCAAATCAACAGAAATAAGAAGTTTCCTACAGTCGACAACGGAACTGTTGATTCCTAAGGTCACTCTGCGGCTGACACCTGCGATAGTTCTATATTAATTTTTTAAATAAGCTTTGGTCTCTATTATTAATATATTTAAATCGCTGATAAACTTGCTGGTTTTTCGGTCGTAAAAACGAGTTCGCAGTTACTACATGCTATTGATATATTAACTGTTATTAATTGTTCAAAAACTAACATACTCATCTGAATTGTCGCATAACTAACTGTAATTGAAGCCTAGAAATACGAACGGTCGACGAGAAACGTGAAGTTGCGGTACAATCGTTTCCCATTTGCATGTTTAGAGATGCGAATGGAAAACGCGATGAGCTGATCAGTTTTTGCCGTCTATTTTTAAAGGTGAAATGCAGATGATAATGCCCCGGGTCGCGTGATCTGACTTCGATTTCACTTGGTTGGGTTCGACTCCCACACTCTGAACTGAATTATGTGAAGTATTTGTTATATATCGAAGCCGCTTTGCGCATTGTCAATTCGAATGACTAACCTGGTTTCACCACGCAGGCAAAAGATTACAATGATATTAAAATTAAGACTTTTTTAAACTACTTTTCCAGGGCGTTTATTACACACACCGATTTTTTTACTTATTTTTCCGGAAAGGATTGTAACTTATGGTAGAACATATGGCTCCTTCATCATGAAATTCGATAAATCATTTGTAATGTGCCTTTTATTACGAGACATAGATTATAAATTACTCTTCTATATAAAGGACAAATCTGACATATCCTTGAATACGGCAGTCACCTTTGGATTGGTGCCCCAAAATAGCTTCTAAACTTAATTGACTCAATTCAAAGAAGAGCAATTCGTTTGATAAACAATGACACTCTTACATCTACCTGCAATCAATGGAACACAGGCGTAAGATTGGTTCACTTAGTCTTTTCTACCGTTATTACCACGGTCGCTGCTCTTCGAAACTTAAAGAACTAATTCCTCCTGCACCCACCTACAACCGACAAACTCGTCTTACACTTGCCGAACATTTATACACGGTTAATGTGTGTCGACCAAGAACTGGCAGCTTCCAAAGTTCCTTCTTGAATGCCACCGGTAAGCTTTGAAATGCTCTTCCAGCGTCTGTTTTTCCTCCTTCCTACAATCTGAATCTCTTCAAGAAAAAGATAAATATACTTTCGCAATCGATTTGTTTCAATACAGTATCCTTCGGCAACCACTCTATTATGCTAGAGGCTGCTGCGGTGTGGGTAAAAATTCTAGTTTTAAGGATGCCGAATTATTAACGGGTTGTAAATCCCGTTTTTATAATTTTTTGGTGTAGCTTCCTTGTACTCTTAACCTGTTGTCCCCGTTTTATCTAGCTACCGATGAGTAATATTCTAACTCTGAGCATCCTACCAAAAACTTATTTTCTCTCTCTTCGTCTTCGTATCAACGACATCAAATAAATTCAGTCCAATATCTGACAACATCGATGTACTGTATATTGTATAACATAAAATCCTGAGATGAGCAGTTTGTCGGGCACCTGGAGCAGGTTCTTATATTTATGTCAATGCGGTCTGAAGCTTTCTGCAGTCGTAAAATAATGATTTGCTCTGTTGCACCACTCCCAATCGATGCAGGTTGTCTCGCATTCTTCCAACTTCAGTTTTCAGCCTGTATTTCAGTGGTTTCCATGTCTACCAGTCAAGATTTCTACCATTAGGGAGGCTCTCCCTTGTGATAACGAAATCCTCCCGAGCGATGCGCTGCCAGAGCTCTTAATTTAATAGCTGTATGTAACATTTTCGATCTCAAATTGTCTTCTCTTCAGAAAATGTGATATGTCTTATCTGCAGTGCCGCCTTTAGCCCCTGTGGCGCCCTGGGCAAAAAAAAATCTGGAGCCCCCTGTTTTTTTTTGGGTGGTAGGGGAAATCTTCAGAAAACACGCCCTGTAGGAGCTAATGCGGAACTAAGCGCTCTTAGTTAATTCGTCCCCCTGGGCAGCCGACCCACTGCGCCACCCCCTAAAACCGACACTGCCTATCTATTACCATTCAAGTTTGACAATATTCCAGTATCGTTCACTACTGTGACACGACTCGTCTAACGTCGCCAATTTAACACTGAAAGACTCCGCTGACCTTTCATTGCCAATTTAAAACTAATAACATTCTTACATTGAATGTGATCTTCCATTCAGAGTCGCCACATATGAAATTAGACTCAATTTAATTTAAGTATCCAACTATAATTTAATAGAAACTAAATCACACTGTCGTGACCGATCACACATTATTTTATAGCAGTAATAAAAATTGACAGATTTTTCAACATGAATATTACAAAGTATTCATTAATAAACTATATATTTATATAAAAAATCCTTAGTTTTGAGTAATGATTTATCCCTTTTTTTGTGGAACAATATCACGATACTCGTACTCCATGTCGCCGGGGCTTCTCCATGTTCTATTACCTTGTTGAATAGTTTTTCAATCTCTTTCAACAGAGGGGTTCTTCCTCCTTTTAGAAGCTCAGATGTAATTTCGTCTTCTTCAGAGGCTTTGTTATTCTTAAGCTGTTTTAGGGACGATTTAATTTTGAATATACTTACATCTGGGATATCTTCTCGGATAAAGTTATACTGTCAATTATAAAACTATTGTAGTGTTTAAAGCATAATTGTACTTATCTGGTCTATTTTCATAAATCACATTGGTTCTTGTATCAGCTATCAGATGATGCATAAAGAACTATTCTAAGAAAGTAGCAAAACGATATATCACGGCCACCGATGTCAACGGTAGGGGAATCTTATGACGGCATATGCCGACAACCGATGCGAAAGGGTTAACTGACCTGGATCACTAGCTATTCTAAATAATAATTTACATATACTCCTAGTATCTAGAAACATGTCTTAAATATGCCAAGCATTCTTTTTTAAATTTTTACGTAAAGCTTATTTATTTAGCATTAATTAACTGTGTTTTCAATACAAAAAAATGTTTGTTTCTCAAATTCTTGGAAAAGCAAATAAAACAAATTCAATTAAATAGGTAATTTGCCATTGAGTTTTTGTTTAACCTATTGGTAATCATTATTATTATTGAAATTGTAATGTTTCTCAAAAATGGTATATGAGCACAGGTGGTTGAAGTCCGTGAGTAAAACAGGGTTGCGATATTCATGTGTGGAATGACGTTATTTTTTTAAATAAACCTATGACCGTCCCTGAAGTGGGTCGTTTACCGATTATAAGTAACTTGCTAGAATTTTTTTTCAATGATTTCAGCTTTCACTTTGAGATCCATTATAAATAATAAATATATGATTATTTACCTAGTTTTTACTTGGATACGTAAGGTATTGCATCTGTTTAGGAGATTACAGTTTTGACTAACTCGTAGCCTTCCTCAATCCATCACTGTCAAGAGACAACTGTGCTGCATTATACTTCATAAGTGGTCAAAAACATTTTATGTAGGAGAGGAGACAGAATTTTTTTTATGGTCTCGATTTCTATGAGGAACGCAATACAAAGTTGCTATTTATACTCTTGGTTTTCACTTTTAGACCCATTTCGAATATTAAACAGATAAATACGTATAGTATGTTTATACATATGAATAACTAAAGAAGCTCTCATTGACAGCGAAACCACGTCTTTAAGTATGTAAATAACAACTTCTTACGTAAAACTTATTCAAAGAAGGGAAACAATATTTATATATTAAAAAAAAAAAATCCGTTGATAATAGCATCTTCATCGATGAAAAAAATACGTTTAATTTATATAATATGTTAATTTACTTATGAGAAAATCAGTCTCACACTAACCTAATTAGTAATTTATTGTTTTACAATTATTTTCATGTTTTATTTTTTTCATATTCGTTCCACATTTAGAACATTTTGTCATAACAAATTGCCGCCACTCTATTCTGTTGCTATTGCCCATGCTTTTTCCCAAAATTACTCTAAACCCGAAAGTCCGGGGACTTCCCCAGACCCTCCAGAGACGAGCGTGACCGTATGGTCACAGTGAACACTATTGTCTATTTATCCCTACTCCGGTCCCTTTTCTACCTGAACATTGTATCTTTCGCTCAGTTTCGGTTAAGAAGTGTCTCCATCACAGTTATTCTGCAGCCGCGGCAACGGAAACAGTTACCAAGTACCCTTGTGAGTTATTTTATTTCGGGTTGAATTTTTTTTCTACAAAATGCATATTTCAAATGTGTAAATACAATTTTTTAATATTTTTTATAATAATTTACGTAATTTTTACTAATTCATTTCGTATAGCAATATGTTGATCAAAGAAGGTAATATCATAAATATGTTTAAATATTTTCGGTGTAGCTATATTTCAACCCCAAAGGCTTCTAGCCAAGGTTAGAAGTATAGCTTAAAACTTTAATTTTTATCAAAAATCTTTCTTTGGAGGGTTAAAGATACAGCATTATTGTAGTATACGAGGCGTATTATGGGTGGTTTGTTAATTCTATCAAACCTAAATAATTATTAAAAATATTAAATTAAATAAAAGTGCCGCCCTGAGTTAGTAGCTCCGCCTTTTCGGCTTTCAAAATATTTATCAAACCGCGTACAATCGCGTTTTGTCGACTAAAGCAGTGCTCCGCAACCGGTGTGCCGCGGCACACTGGTGTGCCGTAAGCCGATACAGGTGTGCCGCGATCAAATAAGGCAATATTATAAATAAATATTTTACAACGGTCCTCAAGCTCCCAGCGCCGATCGCCTATTTATGTAGACATACAACGACGTACTTGCTTTGATAAGTTCTAAATTAAATTTAAATAAACTTAAATTGATCAAATTAATATATATTTTTGGCTTTTGGTGTGCCGCGGTATTCAAGGTTTGGTGTGCCGCAGAATCTAAAGAAGTTCTTTGGTGTGCCGTAGATGAGAAAAGGTTTCGGAGCTCTGGACTAAAGGCATTCCATATTCTATGTCAATACTAATGACATATATTTCGTCTTGAAAATTCCTAGGTGCGATTTCGAAACGATCTAAAAAGAAATTAGACTATGCTATCCAAAAGTAATGCTATACTATTGGACGTGCACATTGCATGGGCGATTAAACGTTATTTATTACGATGTACTTTCACTTTTAAAGCGAGTCCTTTAACCCTTTCGTTACGGCTCGGAGAAGTACAAATTATACTGTCAATACGGCGTGAATTTTTCAAACCATTTTTTTGCTTGAAACTAGTATTTGAAGCATAAATATACTTATCTGACCTATTTTCATATATCACATTGGTTCTTCTATCCTTTAGCTATCAGATGATGCATAAAAAACTATTATATTTAACAAACGTTCATTATGTAACTTCATACATGTGGCGGCATAGACACATGCGGCTTACAGAATAATCGCTCCTGTGGTGAAACCTAACGATATTTATTTACATGCTTTACATATTCCTGTAAATAATACATGTATGTTGATAAAGGGAATGACTGCACTTTCAATTTTCTACCGTAGATGTCACAATGAGTACTGAAAGTAGCAAAACGATATATCACGTCAACTGATGTCAATTAGTTGTTAGTAGTTAAAATGGATTTAAGTAGGCAAAGGCTCTTTAGCGTAATCCAACAAAAGCCTGGACCGGTTGGATATATCGACCTCATATCTACGGAGCCCAACTACCTTGCATTTTCTGTATACGCGGCGACCTTCGGCGAAGAAGTCAAAAAGTACAAATTTTAACGTCTGAACTATACTAACTTTTACACCCAAAGCCGGTTACTTGTACAACGAGAAAGTACTCTGAAAACAATGCCTTGGTAAGTGTTCTTAAAGAGCGCAGGATGACCGGCCCTTATTGAGGTCCTTAGGCCACGAAAAGAAAACTGATGTCAATGGTCGGGGAATCTTTGACGGCATATGCCGACAACCGATGCGAAAGGGTTAATAAAAAATAGCGCTGTCATTTGTGAACGATGCATTAATGCATTTATTGAGCTTCACTAGGAATTGATCCCGTTTTTTTTTTTGCTTTAAAATTAAGCACACTAGTTACTGTACCCTGTCCGAGTCAAATGCTGAAATTCTTATAATAAATATAAATCACTTGGTTCAATGGCTGCGAAATGGAAAGTTTAATGTTGCAAATAACGGTGGTTATCTATGAATATAATAAAAAAGATCGATTGTTTCATTCACCGGACCGGTTGCTGACATTTCAGAAAGCAGATAACTGAATAAATAATGTTATTATGTGTACTACTTTCTAGACATCATTCGAAAGACATTGCATTACACTTTTAAAGGTATTATTTTTAATCTAGTCCAGCAAGTAGGTCACGGTAGGTCCTTACAAAACATCGAACATAGCATATATGTCGATCGCTATACAATGACAGCAGCATGATATAGCCCTTGCTGACTGGTACCGAAAACCTCGAAATACAATCTTTCGTCTATTATTTCTGTTCGCTTGTCAAACATCATTCATATCCAAAACCCAATCATGTACTTTCTCTACCAAGAAGACTGCTATGGATCCTGTATCTTTCAACGGTTGTTCTCTTCCGAAAGCAAGCTCCATCAACATGCTTGGATGATCAATCTCGAATAATGAAAAACATTACGAGACAATTAAGTGTTATTGAATGTTATGATTGAATAATTTTTATGAAACTTCTTCATCTATATAAATAAAAAATCCGACCAATCCTTGAATACGGCAGTCACCTTTGGATTGGAGCCCCAGAATTTTGTACGTAATCGTGGACACACGGCTAAACCCGGTGTATTATATAGATCACGTCGGTATTAAAACGATAAACAACTTCTTCTTTTATATAAAGGACAAATCCGACCTATCCTTGAATACGGCAGTCTCCTTTGGATTGGAGCCCCAAAATACCTTCTAAACTTAATTGACTCAGTTCAAAGAAGAGCAATTCGTTTGATAAACAATGACACCCTTACGACTATAATCTACAATCAATGGAACACAGGCGTAAGATTGATTCTCTTAGTCTTTTCTACCGTTATTACCACGGTCGCTGCTCTTCGGAACTTAAAGAACTAATTCCTCCTGCACCCAATCACAGCCGACAAACTCGTCTTGCACTTGCCGAACATCCATACACGGTTAATGTGTGTCGACCAAGAACTGGCATTTTCCAAAATGTTCCTTCCTCAATGCCACCGGTAAGCTATGGAATTCTCTTCCAGCGTCTGTGTTTCCTCCTTCCTACAATCTGGATCACTTAAAGAACAGATAAATATACACTTGCAATCTCCCCAACCCACACACAAACACAAACATAACACACGTTTCCCGCATGCAGCGTCCAGCCTCCCTGTTTGAGCGTCATAGAGTGCACTGGTCTTGACCGGGTTTGCTCTCCTGCATGCGTTTACATAAAAAAAAACATGAATGTGTCCGCCACATTGGCATTTTTGGACTAGTTATATAGACCGCCGCTTGTGGCACCGGTGTGACAGCCCATCACGAGCGCAGCAGTCGTGACCGCACGGGTTACGGCCGGCGGCATGTCATTCCGCCTGGCCGGAAGCTTGTAAAGTTTTAACGTAAATATATAGGTCAATGTGCTTCTGAAAAAATCTTTATTTTGTTGACCTGCTCCTCATCATGCCCTCACGCGACAGAGTAACACCTTTTTGAGAGAGAGGAGGATGTTAATATTTACCTAGGATTCACCGCAATTAAAATACGAGAGTGCACGTTATATCCCAACAAATATGTTTTCTCTCGAATCTTCTATATCTTTTTTTACATATTCATAAAAAACTGTTCTTTTTAATTGTTGTAGATAATGAATGAAATTATTGTTCTGTTTTATCTCTTTTGAAGTGAAATCTCCATTTAATTTTAGATTTTTAAATTTAAATCTGGTCTAGACTAAGATGCTTGATTCACATTTCAAAACGTTGTTCTGAAGCGCGAACTCATAACATGTGTTGCCAATTATTTCGAATTTAACATTCGTTAATTCGTTTCTCGGATATAAATTAAAATAACATATTAACTACACACATACAAGTATACATTACATTTTTTATACGCATCAATTCATTCGAAAATATAATTCTAATTAAAATATTCAAATAAAAAATAAGAAATCCATTTAATAATGTCACTTTGAGACAGTATCAAGAAGGTAATAAGGTTCATCAGTAACACAGGTAAATGACTGGTTGTAATGTCCGCGTAGGACTTACAAGAAGTTGTTTTCATCCATTCAGTCTATAGTTCGGTTCGAGACCCGAGTGGTACTTACTAAATAAATAGATTGTCGGTAACTAAATTCTTCTTTGTAGTATCAATCCGGTGGATTGGTTTGCAGCAACAGAATCTTGCATCTCTATCTCCATTCCTCTTGGTCCTCCGCAACCCTCTTCAGCTCAGCATAAGAGCTACAGCTCATGTCCTCGAACACTTGCTGCAAATACTCACGTCTAGGGCGCCCTCTACAGTTTCTACCCTCAACCATCCCCTCCACAATGTCGCGAAGAAGACCATCGTGGCGCATGATGCGACCGATCCATCGGGGTCGCCTCTCTGAGATGGTTCTTACTAGACGCTGTCAAGAGACAACTGAGCTGAATAATACTTCATAAGTGGTCGAAGCCATTTTATGTAGGAGGAGAGAGTAGAGGGTGTGTCTATCAGAAAATAGGTTAGGTTAGATTAGCGTGGTTGGAGTGTCTCTCAGGAATTTACTCAGGTTAGTGTCCCGTGCGCTAAATATCCCGTGCACCAGATGTCCAGTGCGCCCAACGTCGTAACCTACGAGTCGTTGAACGTATTGTCTGTGAACGTAATGCGAGGGAATCACAATTTTATTGCCCAATAACAATTATTTACAACTTATACATGTAATAAAAATATTATGGTAATTTTATTTTGTTGCTTTTCCGTAGGCCGCTCTTCATTGTTACATGACATTTCATGGTATGTATTATATCCACTATGTAAACATAGATTCGAATAAATTACATTAGTGATAACACGGGACCTTGTATTATCACTCTTATCAAGTAGCATTACATTGAAGAAAGACTGGATATGATGTGAATGTGGTGATAATAGCTTATCGTTAACGATTAATATTACGGTAATAATGTCCTAATGAAGGTACACAAATAAGTATTTGCTGATCTATAATGAAGGGTCCGCCAAATAACTTTTTTTTTTTGAAAATGGGGCGCAAAACATCGAGTGTAGCTTCGGCTGTGTGGCACGTAGCGCCGTCCTGTTGAAACAAAATGTTGCCAATATCCTCCTCTTCAATTTTTTGAGCAAAAATGGCCCGATAACGATCGCCATGGACTGTAACGGTCACTCCTTGCTCATTTTCGAAGAAAAATGGCCTGATTTTCAAAGTAATGTCGCAATATTTCCCAGCGTTGTTCAAGCATATAAACAACCATATTCGTTCAGCGGAAGGATAAAACTAATTATCTGTCAAATCAGACATGAGCTATGTGTTACCATTTACGAAATAAGCACTAGTTGAAAAAAAAACGTTAGATGGCGGACCCATTATAATGCCGGCGAGTATAGCTCAATGGTCAAAGCGTTTGCTTTGCAAGCCAAATATCGTGGGTTCGATCCCCGAATAAAAAATAAAAAAATCTTAGCTTTTAAATACCCTCAGTGTGTGTGAATTTGATCCCTCACCCGTAAAATGCCAGTCATAGTCTATTAATTTAAATTGGTGGTAGACGAAAGTCGGCCCGTGAAGACCACCCATTCACAGTAAATTCCTGTAATAATAAGGGTGGTGCGTGAATCTCGGGCTGTAGTCTATGACGTTGGAGGATCAACACTCCATATTCAGCCCTTAACCATTTGTGAAATGGTAATCGTCATAGAATCCACTGATGAGACTTTCAGCATCACTATCACTATCTGTCGGTATTCTCCTGTATGTGCTTACATAAAAAAAATATGACATGTTCAGTTTTCGAGACAATAGCCTTTCCCTGGACTGTACAAAGTACATACGTTTAAAGGATGCATTCACGTATACAATTTTGATTTGTTTTTTCGAATTGTCGTGATGGCATGCTTGTCTGTTGTGTCGCTGGTGGGCTCACCTGTGCACCGCGTGACAAGAAAGCCAAGGTAATAATGGCGGGACGTCATCGAAAGAAAGTAACATTAAGTTTATTATCATTGCCCGCTAGCACACCTGTGGCCAGTGCTGGGGAATATCACAGGTAAAGGTCAATGGTAGAAGTTACCAAAAACGCGATATGTTATGTAGTTATTGATCGCATATATATATTTTTTTATGTTAACACATACAGGAGAATACCGACAGATGGTAGTATTAATTCTAAAGTCTTATCTGTGGAATTCTATGACGCTTACCATGGTGTATATGGCTAAACGCTGCGTGTGGAGTGTTGATCCACCAACGTCATAGACTACAGCCCGAGATTCACGCATCATCCTTTATTATTACAGGAATTTACTATGAATGGGTGGTCTTCGCGGGACGACTTTCGTCTACCACCAATTTTAATCAATAGGCTATGACTGACATTTTACGGGCGATGGATCAAATTCACACCAACCGGGGGTATTTTAGAGCTCAGAAATCGATTAAAATCTTTTTTTTATTTAATCTCCGTCGGGGATCGAACCCACGACCTTTGGCTTGCAAAGTAAACGCTTTGACGATTGAGCTATGACCGCCGGCTTATATAATATTTGTACATTATATTTATTTTCTATGAATTAACATCCCCTTAACCTTTCCTTCCCTGTGATGTGTATCTTCTACACATTGCTTCTAATAACCATCAATATCTCTATAAATATAACAAATACAAGGTTAAGATTTTAGTTATTCCTCCATAATATATTTACGCATTCATTTAAAAAATAATATCAATAACAATCAGAATTTATCAGGTATTTTCTGAAATTCGGAAACAAATTCGCGCTGAGAGTGCCTCGACCTTTGGTCTCGACGATATGCGGGAAGCGCGACGTTACATTCGCATCTTTCATACTTCACTGTGAAGAAAGAGGGAAGAGAGTGGGAGTGAGCCACTCCGGTAACTACTACGACTAGCGGCAGTAGCTATCGAGCTTGAAACCAGAGTGGACCTATGCCCGTTCCGTGACCGTTGCCAGATGGTTTTTTAATGTTTTTAGCCAATAAATTTTCACCCACTCACAATTAAAACCAGTAGATGACATACAATTAACAAAGTATGTACTAGGAAATTTCATTAATTTAGCGAAATTCCATGATGGTACAATTATCACCTAAACATGGATAAATATTACACATCTTTTACCCGAGACATGTTTTCAGTAAATCACATGCTAATTTCCTTTTATATGCAGCGTCCAGCCATCTTGATATTGTGGCTTTTGGGTTTAGCCGTGTGTGGCGAATTTCTTCTATCCAATATTTTGACCGCCATTGCAGAGGTGTTCTTCAGGGTTGATGACTTTGTTTTTTTACAAAGTCATCAACCCTGAAGAAGACTTTGCAATGGCGGTCGAAATATTGGATATAAGAAATTTGCCACACACGGCTAAACCCAAAAGCCACAATATCAAATCTGGCCGTGAAAACCTAAGAAGTTATCCAGCTATATTACTCTCCTAAGCAAACGATACCACTTACTTATAAATAAGCTAATATTTATATTTCGAATCACTGTAACCGGTAGTTGCGGACACCACGGTAATATTATTAATGGATACCGTTAGCATGCTGCAAAGCGAGTACCCTCTGGTACAGGTAAGTACTCGTACCTGGCGACCGGACCCTAGCAAGCACGTGGACTGCTCGTAAATACCGCTACGATGTGAAATGCGCCGCAGTGCACCTAGCCGAGGACTTACCTCCAGCTGGAATTTGACTCCATCAACATATGAGAAAGCAATCAACGCTGATGAGGAATTTTGCTGTACACGCCTAACTATTGAACAATTCGAGTTTTTCTCTGCATCATAATTCCATATCTGCTCCTTAGCTGGGATCATAAAGCTCATTTCTGTCGCCATGGTCCTCGTTTAGTCCCATGTCAGCTCTGTTTCCTAGAATTATATGTAGTACATTGTGTATAGTTCTCGACGGCCTTCCAGGACGGTGAGGTCTTGATATGTAGCATATGAATCTTATGCTCTCCTCTTTTTATTCGTATCAGCATCGTCAAATTGTTTCCGCTCAATATTTGGCAACATTAGATCTTGTGATGTGCAGCTAGGCGGGCATATAAGGCGGGATCTTAGGTGTAAGGCGGTCTGCAAGACTTCACAGTCACACAGCACTCTCCTTGCCTAAGTATTTCACAACCTTCGAGGTTGTCCTTTCTCTCTTAATACTTCCCAATAACATGTTCATCTTCGTCTCTTGATTGACTGTAGGAAAGAGAACTGCCATATCGTTGCCTCACTTTGTCGATCAAACAATCTTAACCCCTGTTTTCTTTGCTAGCACTTGTCTCAAACCTTACACAGCTTCTTTGATGCTGAGGTGCAAAGATTCGCTGCCATATAGAAGAATATGAGTAGTATAGGCGCTGTATAGGCATAATTTAGATCGAGTGTAGCTATGAGTCCCAGGTATTGTGTTTGAAAAAACGCAAAAACGTTCCCATAACATGAAGTAAGCTCCTTCTGTAGGCCACCCTTATTAGTGACCTGTATGCCAAGATATCGCTAAATCGTCCGGATTGAATCAGTCCAACATCGCTTCTTGTCAAGAGTTGCACGACTGATCGGCCTTGAGAGAGGTAGCTACTCCTATGAAGATATAGAGAGGCGACTTAATGTATCTACATTGGAGAGACGTAGAACAGTGACTGACTTGCTGTTTATTTTTAAAATTATGAACTCCATAATCGATGACTCGACATTATTGCAGGAAATTACGTTCAATGTTCCCTCCCGGTTCACTAGAGGCAGTGACCTGCTACATGTAAGGACATCCAAAACCAACTACGGATTCTATTCTCGTATGTTAAGAATGTGTAGACTGGTTAACTCCTCTAGTGACTTGGACTTTTTCGGGGTGGACCTTCCAGCATTTCGCAGATCGCTTTACTAATGTACTAGATCTGTTATTTTACTCATGTTCATGTTTTGTCTAAATGTATTGTCTTAGCTATTATATTTGTTCTGTTTTACCATTTCATTTAGTGTATTTTCTATTTTAAAACGGTATGTATTGGCCTAGGCCGTTAATAAAATAAAATAAATAAATAAAATATTCACACCAAATCGGAGTACACTGTACAATGCAGTCTCCTTGTTGAGGTAATCAATCATTTGAAGCTTTGTAGTCGAGGGAAAGCACTTACAAATGATGCGACAATTATATTAGTAGACGGGAAAGTATGTTTTACTGGGATTTACAAATCAATACTGAAGTTTATTTTCTCCATAGAATGCAGACAGTGTTCTCCAGCATCTGAATAATATGTAGCGAGGTCAAGACGCATTTCAGACCACAAACACCACGTCTGAAAGACCAATTAAAATAACTTGCATTCTTAACCCTCCCTCTCGTTCGCCAGAGGCTCGTTGCAGGACTTATTTATGGCCCTCGAGTGCGGTGTGTGAGCGGCCTCTCGTCTCCCAGGCGTCCGACAACCAATCACCGAAAACTGATCCTTTTAAAAGCAACAAAGAATACCTATACCTACCATATTTACATAATTGATAGGTTCGACAGGAAGTGTTAGGTGGAATTTAAAAAACGGAATAAAAGTCATAGACTAACGCTTTTAAGACAACTGATTTGATAAATATATATCTTCTCTGCCTTATCGTATCATGCTTATACAGGTATATATTATACAAGCATATTAGAGTTATCTTGCTACAAAACCATTTCATACTTTTATACAAAATACTTTTATTATTAAAATATATATGACAAAATTTCAGACTCTTTAACCCTTTCGTTACGGCTCGGTGGAATGCAAATTATACTGTCAATACGGTGTGAATTTTTCAAACCATTTTTTTTTGCTTAAAACTAATATTTGAAGCATAAATGTACTTTTCTGACCTATTTTCATATATCACATTGGTTCTTCTATCCTTAAGCTATCAGATGATGCATAAAAAACTATTGTATTAAACAAACGTTCATTATGTAACTCCATACATGTGGTGGCATAGACACATGTGGCTTACAGAAAAATCGCTCCTGTGACGAAACCTAACGTTATTTATTTACACGCTTTACAGATTCCTGTAAAGAATACATAAAGGGAATGACTGCACTTCCAATTTCCTACCGTAGATGTCACAATGAGTACTGAAAGTAGCAAAACGATATATCACGTCAACCGATGTCAAAGGTCGGGGAATCTTTGACGGCATATGTCGACAACCGATGCGAAAGGGTTAAAAGGAATTACACAATATTTTTACTAGTATTATATTCAACAAAGTAAATTTATGTACATATTTCAATTTTCAATTTATTTTTCCTAATATTACAAATTATACAAAATTAATGCGTTACTAAAGTACAACTAGAATTAATAATTATATAAAAAACATATAAATATAGGTTTGTTTATGAAGTACCTATATTATTATTCCTATATTATAAAGAAAAGTAAGGTCTTTGACCACTATAATCTATTCGGTGGAAATTTGTTATGGGGAGCTAATTTGGGACTTACATATGGATCTAAAGGTTAATTTATTTTGTGATGAATTTCGTTAGCGATATGTTCCTAATTAGCAGCGAATGTGGTTTTTTAAAATCGTTGTTTCTTTATAACAAAATATTTATTAATGAAATGATTTAATATAAACAACAAAATGTTTTAAATCGTATCGGGACTTTTTCTTTTAAAAGATGCATTCTTACCACTGGACCACACCGGACTCTTAAAATACCTTGGGTGTTATTGTTATAGAGTTAGTAGAACAATGCAGCCGGGATGTATTATGGGAATTTGGCATACAATGTCTGCTTAGGTAACAAAGTCAATTGGGAGGTCAATTGACTTGGATCAAATGAATTTTCTCATATTGCAACACTCGGACCATAGACATAAAACAACTTGGCACCAACTCAAGGAAAAATAATGTAATTTCATTTAAATTTATTTGTTTTGGCATAAAGCGCACTATACATTACAAATTTAAAAAGGCGAATGGAATGTGACGTAGAGAAATTATTTTGAATTTATTTCACGTTCGCTTAAATTTTGTTATGATAAGAATATCTTCTTTAATATCCACTTCTTTGCTGGAGCATATGTTCTACACGAATTGATGCTATAATGTTTTCTGCTGTCATAATCTCGTTGTATGTACGAGTATACGTGTATCTTTTTTCAATCCCGATGATTTTTAGGAGAGAGAACCCGGGGGCTTGAAGAAAAGCCATTGCTTACGCTCTCATAAGGTACTCTGATAATATGTTTAAGCCTTATCCACCTTTATACTTGTTTCACTACTGGTTAAAGGATTCTGGATGCGTCTCCATATCCCTATGCGTAATATTAGTTTTTCTAAATCGTTTTAAACAGCTTAATTTGTCTTGTTAGACGTCAAGATTTTTAACTTTTAAGGGGATGATACTGTCGCTATTTAAGAGGTACTTTGTTTTGATATAGTAAAGCTTTAAACACCAGATATTGGGCATCGAGATGAAAGAAATATCAGCACACCAAAAGTGGGTAATTAGCTCTCTTTGTAGGTCAACATCATTAGTGACTTGTACGTTTAGATATCTGAAACTCTCAACCGTCGCTGGTGATCTGGGTCTCAACAGGTGCTGCAAATTTTACGTTATTTTTGATGCCCAACGAAAAGCTTGTTTGCAATCATTCAATGAAATTTTGTAGATCTGTATTATAGTGTTCGATAGTCTTCTTCTTCGTGTCAGTGACGTCAAATTATTTCTGCACAGTATCTGGCAACATCGATAGCCCGTGTGTTGCCTAGCATTAGGTCTTGAGGTGTGCAGCTTGTTGGGCACATGGAGCAGCATCTTAGGTGTGAGGCGGTCTGCAGGTGTCCCCAGTCACACAATAGTGGTTCTCCCTGCCGAAGAATTTCTCACCGCTCGAGGTTGTTCTTTGTTCTACCAACTCAGGTTCTTAATCTGTTCAGGGATTTCTAGGTGCGCCAGTCAAGGTTCTTGCCAGTTGGGAGGCCTTCCTTTGGAGTAATGAAATCCTCTGATGCGACTTGTTGGCAGAGCTGTAGTCTCTCATTTTCAGGGCCGGCTGTGAGAGGTTGTATGCATCTCAGAAAGCTGCTTCGCGACTTCAGTCTGGGTGTTGGGTATCTGATTATACAAGCAGTGGGACGGTTGGTTCATTGCCTTACGCATTTCTTTGGCGCATATGACTTTGCGTCTTATGTTTGGTGGTGCGATACCTGGCAAGGTGTATAGTTTTGAAATGGGTGTTGGTTTGAGGCAGCCTGTGACTCTGAGCTCTGCATGCAGTGTTCGATAGTGACATCGCCATTTTAGATCTTTAGAGCTTAGAGATTAAGGAGGCTGTAATTACTTTTTGTCATACGAAATCGTTATGTTACAAGTCGTATATTTAATCATGTGCTACTAGAGGTTATTAATAAAAAATCAACATCAGTGAAATGATTTTAATATTTTTTATTTATCAAGGTCTTTAATAATGAATTATGTAAATCTTGGACTTCGGTGCAAAATAGTTTTTGAATGCTGTAAAAAATATAACTGATGATATCCTTTCAGACGCAATGTTGGCTGACTGCTGAACGCTCAAGACTTATTTATAAATTGATCACTTTTTAATGGAATATATAACGTTTATTGCAAACGAAAATTGCGCGAAACTCAGCCAATTCATCAGGAGCTTCCAAAAACTACAGTAAATATATTTATTACTTAATTTATATCGATAGTGAAGAAGACTATCGTGACGCATGATGTGTAAGAACCGCCTGTCTGAGGTGGTTCTTACTAGGTGCCTATTTACCTTGATTATCCTGAGAACCTCATTGTTCGTTACGTGGTCTCTCCAGGAAATTCCGACAATTCTTCTGTCTGACCACATCTCAAAGGCCTCTAGTGTTTTTTTTTATCACTTTCATTTTTTATTTTGTAGCTTCTTATTTGTAGTATCAAGCTGGTGGATTGGTTTGCAGCAACAAAATCTTGCATCTCGATCTCCATTCCTCTCGATCCTCTGCAATCCTCTTCAGATCAGCATAAGAGCGACAACTCATGTCCTCGAACGCTTGCTGCAAATACTCCCGTCTAGGACGACCTCTACAGTTTCTACCCTCAACCATCCCTTTCATAATGTCCTGAAGAAGACCATCGTGGCGCGTGATGTGACCGATCCATCGGGCTCGCCTCTCTGAGATGGTTCTTACTAGGTGCCTATCTTTTGATTAAGCTGAGAACCTCATTGTTCGTGACGTTGTCTCTCCAGGAAATTCCGACAATTCTTCTGTATGACCACATCTCAAAGGCGTTGTAAAAGGGATGGTTGAGGGTAGAAACTGCAGAGGGCGCCCTAGACGGGAGTATTTGCAGCAAGTGTTCGAGGACATGAGTTGTAGCTCTTATGCTGAGCTAAAGTGGATTGCAGAGGATCGAGAGAGTGGAGATCGAGATGCAAGATTTTGTTGCTGCAAACCAATCCACCGGATTGATACTAGGAAGAAGATTGATAGGATTCATATTATGATTTATTATGGACATTATTTAATATTATAGGCTTTATCACTAACCGCTTTACGGCTTAACTCAAAAAAACAGGTTCTTTCCGCACTCTTATGACGTCAAAGTTGAACCAATTGATAATCTTATCTCACAGTTTATATGGGTTAACATAAATAATGTTGACTAATTCAATGCACCTAAACCAAATTATTGCCAGGTCTTAAATATTTTATGATAAGCGTAATTTTATTTATTGTGTTATTAATAGTTTTTTTCTTTGTTCACAGGTAAATTGCAGAATACCAGAATGTTTTCACAATGTTCACCACCGAAGAAAGTTGTATTATGAAGAGAAAAACAATATCCAGGTGATGTTTTCCACACATAGATCCCTTTACTTATATCCACTGGGATAAGTCGAATGCCAGACGACCCATGATACATGTTATTGGGAATAATAGTTAGTAACTTTAATAACTATACATGTTCATTATTCGTTCTAGTCTCCTATATTATAGGTTCATAAACCCTTTATACTTGTCAACCGGCGCCATGAAATAGGACTTTTTATTGACATAAGTATGATGTAGCACTTGCTGACTGAAAACCTCGATACACAATCTTTCGTCTCTTTTCTGTTCGCTTGCCATAAATTTATGTGTCCGCCATATTGGGACTAGTTATATAGACCGACGCTTACGGCGCTGGTGACCGACCACGGGCCGCACGGGTCAGTTATGTGCTGGCGACCGAGAAGGTCGCATTACGGCCGGCGGCATGTCAAGCTTGGAATATTTTAACGTAAATATCTGTCAATGTACTCCTCAACATGCCCTCACGCGACGGACTAACACCTTTTTGAGAGAGAGGAGGATGTTATCATATTTTGTTTTTCTATATATTATTTTCTATCATCAAAAAACATTGTAATCACCATCTTTCACGATCATTATTTCATTATGCGGTAGTAACCAACATTGTAATTTAACAATATTAAATTCGCATTGAAGAAGCCTTTATAATTTCAGTTTTACAGCTTGCAAAAAACATTCACCCGTGTTCTTATCGCAAAGTCAATGTAGAGTAAAATAAATCTTTACTAGCATTTGGAAGGTACCTATACGCTCAAACATAAGTTAATGGTTTTAATCTTCCGTAAATGTATTTTTACGTTAATTATATCAATTGTTTTTTTTTAATTTTTATGAGAATATTTTTAAAAATTCTAATCTTATTTTATGAAGGGTCCGCCAAATAACTTTTTTTTTTTGAAAATGGGGCGCAAAACATCGAGTGTAGCTTCGGCTGTGTGGCACGGAGCGCCGTCCTGTTGAAACCAAATGTTGCCAATATCCTCCTCTTCAATTTTTGTGAACAAAAATGGCCCGATAACGATCGCCATTGACTGTAACGGCCACTCCTTGTTCATTTTCGAAGAAAAATGGCCTGATTTTCAAAGTAATGTCGCAATATTTCCCAGCGTTGTTCAAGCGTATACACAACCATATTCGTTCAGCGGAAGGATAAAACTAATTATCTGTCAAATCAGACATGAGCTAAGTGTTACCATTCACAAAATAAGCACTAGTTGAAAAAAAAAACGTTAGATGGCGGACGATAGATCATTGACTTTATTTCAATATTATTAGTAATTAAACACACACATACAATTATATATCAAATTTTACACGCATCAATTCATTCAGAAAAAATATCGGCTGACGCGGGATTCGAACCGCGAGCCTTGCAACCTTTAAAAAAAGCTTCCGAATAAATGTTGACTGATTGAATAATAAAAATAATAATATACATACTCTGAATATATACTGCAGAGACATGTATCGTTATACGATGGTAACAATGGTATAAATACATCAAATTTCGCGTATCTACTCGGGCAGAGAATAGTCGTGTGAACTGCGCGGTGTGTAAAGTAGAGCAAAGGTTGCAAGGCTCGTGGTTCGAATCCCGCGTCTGCCGAAATTTTTTCTGAATGAATTGATGCGTATACAATTTCGTGTATAATTATTTGTATGTGTGTATTTAATTTCTAATAATGTTAACGTTTATTCTCGGTGTTAAAATGCAGGACCGATTAGTTTTTACTATGAAACCGTTCCCGGGTTTCCCAGTAGAAACGAAGCATGTTAACCATTTTGAATGTTCGTATTTAGCGATTCGTTTCAGTCAATGTCAATGTTTTTTTTTAAAGAAAATTTCAACATGCTTTTAGTACATACGTCCCTAGACGTGAAATTAATTATATCCATTTAATCTTCTTTCAATACACGTATTCTGGACTCTATCCAAAACGTGTGAAAGCCATTTTCCAATCGGATCACTCGCTTGCTTATGAATCGAGAAGTCTAGTGTTTAAATCCTTCTGAAGCCATAAAAATACTTTAAACTCTAAATTACCTAATAATTCAAATTTTATTGATGTAGACGTTGCCCCACCATCTGCGAAAATATCTGGCAAAACATATTGACATCAGCATGATATAGCCTTTGCTGACTGGTACCGAAAACCTCGATGTACAATCTATCGTTTCTTATTTCTATTTGCTTGTCGTACATGTATGTGTCCCCATATTGGCATTTTGGAGTTTGGCAAGTTCGGTCACGGGTGTAATGTTAGTTATATAGATCGCCACTTGCGGCGCTGCGTGTCATCGAGCGCGGTGCCCGGGGAAGTCAGTTGTGTACCGACGGCGGCGCGGTCATATTGTATTGTAGCCCGGCCTGAATGTTTTGGTCCGGGCCTGAAGCTATCGAAATGTATATGTCAACGTGCTCATGTTTCAGTCAAGTGTATGAAGTCTCATTGAATATTGCTTAGGAGCGACTTTCGATGCATTAAAATCTTTTTGATTTATTTTGCCTCTAACGGTATTTTCCTGTATGTGTTTACATAAAAAATTTCAAGGTCAATGTTTTCTAAAAAAAAAGTATCCCGATATGCTTTCGGTGGGTCCCTAGACAAGTTCGGATAAACGATGAGCATTTTATCTTCTTTCAATGTAGTAACATGTCTTTTGGACCTCTGCCAAGATATGTTGTTCCAACAGCGAATGTAATAGTCTTTAACAGTATTTCATATTTCGGGATCAAAGGAGGCGCGATGGGATCGTTGTCTGACCTCAAGATTATGAAATTATCGTAATTTTTATATTACAGGCTGAAATTTATTAGTCTGGCACGTGGGTTGAAGACTTTACCCGCCTCACACCCGCATCACACCGGATGACAGTCTCCTTGATGACGCGCTCATTCAGATCATAGTCAGTTAGCAACTGATAAGTCCAGTGGGAGTCCCTTCTGAACAATTGTGGCCACTGTACGTAGAAGTGCTAAAAGAAAGAACCCGCGAAAGAGATTAGAATCGCATTCACGGGTTGTAAAGAGATGGAAGATAGATTCTCTCACCGAAAATACGAGCAAAAATTGTAAATGCGTGAAATTTTTTTTTAGTGGCCACAAAGTCTGCATGCCCGATATGTCCAAGGCGATTCCCTCGAACTGCATCGAAAAGAACTCCTCTTTCTAACAAGAGGAACTGACAGTCCCAGAGAATGTGCTCTGAGGTCTTGAAGGGGGCGCCACAGAGGCAACTAGGGTTTGAAACTAAATCAAATGAGTTTAATCATATAGAAGAATGTCAAAAATGACGTGAATCAATAAATTTGTTGATGACATTTGATAAAAGAAAATAATGACATTGGCGCCATTGTTTCGTGGGTTCTGCCGCATTTCGTTCACAGACAATTCGTTCAGCGACTCATCGGTAACGACGTGGGGCGCACTGGACGTCTGGTGCACGGGATATTTGTCGCACGTGACAGCTGGTGCACTGCATGTCTCGCTAACCTAATATAACCTAACCTAACCTAAGTTATTTCGTTGTTATATCGTAACGAAAGACATGGATCTCTGAACTATACGATCACTGGAAAAATCATTTTTAAATGTGAAAAGGAAAACTAGAGATGTCCCACGCAGAAAGCGTTACGTTAGTCAATCCATGATGTCAATAATTTGAAAGACTTCCATATCTTTTAGCATTAATGGAACTAATAATAGTGATTGAATTTGCTTGAAAAATTTCGGAATAAAATATTTCTGCCCTTTTCAGATTTAAGTCGGGCACAAATCGAGTTATTTAAGATCTGTGAAGTCGGGTTGGTTCATTTGAATATTCTGGAATATTCCAGAAGTACACTTGGTTATTGAGTTTTCAATTATCTGGCGAAATTTATGTATCCTATAAACTGAAAACCAATCACGAAACAACAAGTTTAGTAGTAGGTATAGTGTAGAGTAAATCTATTTGCGGATGATGCATTCAAATTGTCGTTCAAGAATGTGGAATAATCGCTATATATGAAACCTTTACTTACGAATTACCTCGCTATAAGTATTTGGTCATACTCTTAGATTCCGTTTTTCCTATGCATTTTCGCTTTAAGTTTAAAGTGAAAATTTGGGTTACATACGAGTATTACGACCTAGCTACCCCATTGCTCGTAAATAAACCAGGTCAATGTATATATAGTTTTTTTGGCGGTTTTACATTGTAAAAGGTTATTTAGAAATTCAACGGTTACGAATCACTGGATTTTAGTATAATCATATTTTTTTTTTCTTATTTAAGCACAAAATTTAAAAAATATGTGCTTTGTGAACCTAAAAGTGTTTTTGGGTGCAAGAAACCGACTAAAAGCATTTCTTTCCATTTTTTTTTCATATGAATCGTAAAAATAGTTCGTTATTAAATATTATTTTAAAATATTGATATCCTCTTCTCTTATTTGATATCGATTTACTGGATGACAGGATGAAGGATCAGGTTCACAATACAAAGAACTTGTTTTCGTTTCACATATTATCACGGTTTATTTGTTAATAACTTGCAACAAAAAGACCGTTGTGGCGCACGTTATTAATCGCGTGCCATAACGGTCGCTGCAGAAAAAGTGAATTCAAGATGACAGTGGTACCAACAGGAAATGGGCCAACTGCCATAACAAATAAATTGGCGTATGCAAACGCCATGTAACATTATACAATTAAAACTAACATTAGATGTACATGTCAGACGAGCGAACAAAAATTAGAGACAAAAGATCGTTTTTCGAGGCTTTTCGGCATCAGCCTAAAGAAGCTCTCTTCTTCGTAGTATCAATCTGGTGGATTGGTTTGCAGCAACAGAATCTCTTCAGCTCAGCATAAGAGCTACAATTCATGTCCTCGAACACTTGCTGCAAATACTCCCGTCTAGGGCGCCCTCTACAGTTTCTACCCTCAACCATCCCATCCACAATGTCGTGAAGAAGACCATCGTGGCGCATGCTGTGACCGATCCATCGGGCTTGCCTCTCTGAGATGGTTCTTATTAGGTGCCTATCTTCCTTGAGGAGCTATATCAAGCTGATATCAATATGAATTATTGCTGCGTCGCGCAATGAAGTAAACTCGTAAGTAGAGGTTGCACTGTAATATAATACGCATTACTTATATTACATAACGAGAAATTTGCCATCTAACGCTAATATTAGTTTACTGTTAATTTCGCGCCGGGACTCGTCGGATCAGAATGTCTGCGTCGTACATTTCCATGTTACAGTGGAACCTCTCATAACGAGTATAATTCGTTCCAGAATCTTGCTCGTTATGTGAAACACTCGTTAAAGCGAAACTAATTTTCCCATATAAATCAATGTAAAACACGATAATGCTTTCCATGCGAAACATTTTTTTAAACGTTTATTCAAAATAAAAGTACATGCTTATAAACTGTTAAATAACGTAACAACCTGGATAAAACATTTTTAAAAATTGAAACTAGCTTATTATTTATTAATTCATGACAAACAATTAATTATTTTTCACTGTTTTAGTCGCCTCTTTAAAATTTGGTGAAAATGTGACACCTTCAAACTCTAAAAAAAATACAAATAATGTCTGCACATAAGTTAAGAAAAATATGTGTTCACATGCAACACTGACGTGCTAACGGTAGGAGTGCTAAACACAGACACAATGATGCAAAGTCCCGGCTCACAAGTGCGTCATACGTTATGTGACTTATGCGAAATGTCGCTCGTTAAGGGAGCAAATTTTTTCACATTTTTTTTGCTCGTTATGCGAATTACTCGTTATGAGAGGTTCCACTGTATTATTTATTGACCGCCGTCCTAAGTAGCTTAGTACGAGTGGTTAGTGGTAATGGGGATTCCTGTTTTTGCAAATGTCTGCAGATTCTATGTCTCCTGTGGTCATTTCCCTGTAGGAATGGCGTCTTATGAACGACCATTTGAATACTCGTCCTCTCCGTTATATAAGTACAGTTATTATTTCAATTTATTTGCTAAATAGTTGCTAGCGATGATTGAATGTGATATATCAACTATATATGTTTAATACAGTGCCGGTTTTAGGGGGTGGCGAAGTGGGTCGGTGACCCAGGGCGTCGAATAAGCTAGGGGCGCCAAGTGCAACCAATCATGCTTAGATTTTTTTAAATGTAAACCATATGGCGCGTCAGAAAAAATTTGTTCTAAGGCGCCGCAGGGGTCTAAAGTCGGTACTGTATTATCTATATATTAGTAGCACTAACACAACTAAAATAAGGACTTCTTATGTATAAAGCTTCTCTAAGGATTTCTTAAAACTTCTCTATTTTCGTATCTTATTTACCGATGGGTATAATTCAAAGGTCAGAGCGTTTGCTTTGCAAGCCAAAGGTATCTGATTATACAAGCAGTGGGACGGTTTGGTTGATTGCCTTACTCATTTCTTCGGCGCATATGACTTTGCGTCTTATGTTCGGTGGTGCGATACCAGCCAAGAGGTATACTTTTGAAATGGGTGTTGGTTTGAGGCAGCCTGTGACGACTCTGCATGCATCATTCAGGGCAGTATCCACTTGATTACAATTAGCTGAGAAAGTGCTATAACTGAGGTACGAAGTAGTGGTGGTGGTTTTTTCGTATAATATTACGCCAGAGCTTATAAAAGTACAACAGCCGCATTCTATTAAAAAATCTTCGTTATTCATTAATAAAACCTTTCTTATCTTCTTTTTTAATGCACCTATTCTCGAAACTCATATACGGCTGCATTTGGCTTTTGGAGACGTGCCAAGATTCGCAACCATATAGAAGTATTTGTATTACCTCATATTTCATTACGAAATACAATAATATCAAAATAAATAATAATTTATTGATCTATCAGCTTAAGGTATTTAATATTTATTACATTAGCTACATTTTTATGTACAATAATAAAATTTACAGTAATATCTGTCGATTTATTACAAGCTTAAAAATAATATATTTAGTTATTATTTTATTTACTAGTCTAAATCCTTACATTAGCTAAAGCTTGTGTGGTAGGTAGTTAGCATTTTGCTGCCATTATGTAAATATAGGTTCAACAATAGTGCACGTTGGTAGCCAATAAATCAGAGACCCAAAGAATGGTTTTTTGATTGTCGTCTCTTTTCGGTGTGTCGAGATTTCTTCAAAAGCTGCGCGGGAGTCCGATGGGTGTATTTACGAGTGTTATCTGCTGGTAATATTTTTAGGTTAGCTTTTTGAACCGAGCGAGCCGCGCCGCCGTCCTTCTAAGAAGAAGCTTATTGTTAGTCTCTTTGAGGTTAGGTTTATATACAAAAAATATCCACGCGAAATTGAACGGCGGCGATTTGTTTATACATTTTTTTTGCAAACGCACACAGGATGTTTTACACATTTAACCTCTCCTCCCCGGTGATGTCTATCGACTACACACTGCTTGTAATAACTTAAATATCTCTGTAAATATAATACACACAGGGTTCAGATTTTAGGTATTCCTCCTTAATACATTTACGTATTGAAAAAAATAAAAATATTTATAATAATAGGCACTCATCGGGAGCAGGAAATATTTTTCTAAAATCCGGAATAAATTCACCACTACAATCAAGACGCGTCAACTGTCATGAATTCATTCGACCTGTCGGAAGCGTGTGCGAATATAAAATTAAAAAATACACAGATGCGGCGGCATCTATACTCCTCACTCTCGCTGACGTACTAATATGAGTGAGCGAGACGGGAAACCTCAGTTGGTCGGCTAGTTCGAAATGATTTCGATGCGCGTCGGCTCATCCATATGTCGACAGGCTAATTAGTGTTAGTAGCTCTCGGAAGTTCACGCGCCAAGGTGCGTCTGGCCGTTTGAGGTCTTCGTCGGATGTTTTTCATGTTTTTAGCTATTAAATGTCAATTATTACTGCTTATTGACATCAACTATTACAAAATTAAGCGATATCTTTGAATATTTTAATTTTTTCGAATTTCTACTCATTTTATTCACTTTAAATCAGAATGTGTAACGAGTACACACCATCGGAACGCGCGGAAGTTCTTAACATAGTAAGGCGAGGGTTTTAAAGGTTATTATAGACCTGGATCTTTTTTGAGGTTAGGTAAGAAAAAAAAATACGCGAATTTATCCGGCGGTGTTTTGTTTATATGTCTGCCGTTGTGTTATTATTTTATTTTATTTAGCTCTGCGTTTATTCTAGTCCCTGTTTTGCATAATAAGATGTCTTGAATCGCATTTGGGAATCAAAGTATGGCAGATATATTTTTTACGCAGACAATGTAAATTATTAAACATTTTAAATAGTATGTGGGTAAATTTGCATACTGGCATTTTTAACCCTGGAATTTTATGCTTTGAATCATAAATCAGCTGATGACCTGACATCTACGTTTGATTCGTATTCGTATGACAATGATTTTTACAATCAAAACTATATCGTTGCTTTTTGCCAAATTTGCCATATCACTATGAATATAAAAAAAAACTATTTCTGAGCTCTATAAATACTCCCAGTTGTTGTTGATATCCTCCTCTTCCATTTAGGACATCGATTAACTGGATGAAGGATGCAGGATCAGGTTCACATTATAAACAACTTGTTTCTGTTTCACGATACATGTTTATTTGTCAATAACGTCGCCCGTTAAAGGGCCGCCCTTAGGGACGGTCCTACCACGAGGACGGGCGAGTTGCGAATACTTGCCCGCTCTCACATTTCGGCGGTACCAACCGCCAAGATGACAGTTGTACCAACTGACAATGGGCCAACTGTCATAACAATTATTTTTGGCGTATGCAAACACCGTTTAACATTATATAATTAAACTAACAGGAAAGCGAATAAAAATAATGGACAAAAGATCGCTTGTCGAGGCTTTACGGCATCGGCCTTAAGGAGCTATAGCAAGCTGATATCATTGTGAATTTGATCCCTTATCCGTAAAATGCCAGTCATAGTCTATTTATCAAAATTTGTAGTAGGCGAAAGTCATCCCGTAAGCACCACACATTCATAGTGAATTCTTGTAATAATTGGATGCGTGAATGTCGTGCTGTAGTTTATGTCGTCGGCGAATCAACACTCTACACGCAACGCTTAGCTATATGTAGCATGGTAAGCGTCATAGAATCCACAAATGAGATTTTAGCATCACTATCAACATCTGTCGGTATTCTCCTGGATGTTTTTACATAAAAAAGTTATATTCGTAATGAACAACGCGCGAGGTGTCAAATACACATAAGCATGGCGGAATGCGAATTATCACTACTAAGGGGCAACACATAGATGATAATCGCAAATAAATCATCCAAAAAATGAGGCATCCTTCAGAAGCAGACTCAAGACCCACCTTTTTACTCAGAGAGGCAAAGAAGCGCTTTTGATAATACCCATTCGGTCATAAAAAAGTGCTATTCAAATACTAATATAATAATAATAATAATAAATGGTTGATAAAGTATAAGAATCCATGTAAACAGCATAAAAAATATGTAATTAGAAAAATCTCTTGTTTTTCAGCTCTAGTACATCATCAGAGTTTTGAATGAAGTTGTTGACATCTCAGCTGTACTTGGTTAAAATTCTAAACATTCTTGTCTTTACCTTCATGATGAGTATCTTCCTCACCTGTCCCGACAGACTGTCTTTCGTCCTTTTCCATTCCTTCAGAGGATGAAGAGAGAGATCAGTGTGTGGTCATTGCGTCTGTAAGTGTTATACAGGTGATATGCTCGATTACCCGTAAAGGATATTTCATATTATATACGAGAAGGAATACATAACCATTTATTCAAAGCTGTACATTCATTCAATCAATGTTAGCATGTTTTATTTATAAGTTTTTATATATTTTATTTTATTTTATTTTATTAACGGCCTAGGCCAATACATACGGTTTTAAAATAGAAAATACAATAAATGAAATGGTAAAACAGAACAATATAATAGCTAAGACAATACATTTAGACAAAACATGAACATGAGTAAAAAAAAACAGATCTAGTACATTAGTAGAGGGATCTGCGAAATGCTGGAAGATCCACCCCGAAAAAGTCCAAGTCACTAGAGGAGTTAACCAGTCTACACATTCTTAACATAGGAGAATAGAATCCATAGTTGGTTTTGGATGTCCTTACATGTAGCAGGGCACTGCCTCTAGTGAACCGGGAGGGAACATTCGAACGTAATTTCCTGAAATAATGTCGAGTCATCGATTATGGAGTTCATAATTTTAAAAATAAACAGCAAGTCAGTCACTGTTCTACGTCTCTCCAATGTAGATACATTAAGTCGCCTCTATATCTTCATAGGAGTAGCTATCTCTCTCAAGGCCGATCAGTCGTGCAACTCTTGACAAGAAGCGATGTTGGACTGATTCAATCCGGTCGATATGAGTTCGATAGTAGGGAGACCATATAACGCTAGATATATGGATATGTATCGACAAATCGATTTCTCAAAATACATATCAAGCTGCGTCATTAGAGCTATTAGAAATAGCTTAAATGTACTATACATACAAAAGAGAATAAAACATAAAAATAACATAAAATAAGAAGAAGATGACACGTGTCAAAGATCACAGTGATCTAGGAGAACAATAACATCGACAAAAGAGGAAAAGCATGTAAGAAAAGGATCGAGGTGTGCTGGTAGGTCATTTAGAAGCGCCATTGCCGTTATACTAAATTGAGTGCTCGTAGCTCCGCAAGTATCAACTGGGATCAAAAGCAATGGATGGCTACGAGCACGGGTGTACTCATCTGGAACGTAGCAGTTAAAACGTTCGAGTATCCCATTATTGTATATCTAACAATGACCAACGCTGTTTTTAAAGTCGAAAATACCCGCTTAGACGACATTATTTCAAGATTTTAGATTTTAGAAATCTCTATTAGAAATTTAAAAAAATGCGTGCTTAATAGGAGGGTTGGCTGTACTGACTTACCATAGGCAAGAGAATGATCTTCATTGGTCTCGTGATTCTCCTTGACGTCCCCTGCTACCCTTTCAATATTTTTAGTATTTATTTTGATGTTTTTTATGCTTCATTCTGCTTTCCCTTTCTGCCGCTCCCCATTATCGAGCGCTGGGATTAAGGCACGTCCAGCATCCATCTTGTTACCCGCGGACGCCCTTTGTTTTACTCTTGTTTCCTTTTTTTTAAATAGGGCTGTTCCAAACAAACCTCAGTTTTTATCACACTCGTTCCTCGTCGTATCAATCCGATGGATTGGTTTGCAGCAACAGAATCTTGCATGTCGATCTCCATTCCTCTCGGTCCTCCGCAGCCCTCTTCAGCTCAGGATAAGAGCTACAACTCATGTCCTCCAACACTTGCTGCAAATACTCTATAGTTTCTACCCTCTACAGTTTCTACCGTCAACCATCCCCTCCACAATGTCGTAAAGAAAACCATCGTGGCGCATGATGTGATAAGATGTGATAAGAGGCGATCCATCGGGCTCGCCTCTCAGAGATGGAAGAGACCACACACTCCTATCGGATACCAAATGTAGGAGTAGAACTTACACAGTAATTAACGCTTTTTTATTTATATTAGTGTATTGTTCGTTACAAATAATGGTATCCTCTGATATCGGCTAGATATAGCTTTTTTGGGCTGATGCCGTAAAGCCTTGAAAAACGATATTTCGTCTCTTATTTTTCATCGCTCGCCTGACACGCACATCTAATGTTTTAATTGTATAATGCTGCACGGCGTTTGCGTGAGCGAACTTATTTGTTATGACAGTCGGTTCGTTTCATGTTACCACTGTCAATTTTAATTCGCTAGTCTGCCGCGACTATTGGCGGCGCCAGGTGTCAGAGCGCGCCGTTAGTCGGAGCCCGCTCACGACCGTTATGTCGCACGCAAAATGATTCAATGTATTAATCTGTGGATTATATAACTTTAATCGTTAAACTATACATAAATATTTTGTTTTTAATCTCACAATAGTTTACTTTAAATATGTCTAGTTTTGTATTGAACTACCTCCGGCGTTTACCGTCTCAGTCGGGGTTTGTAGTACCGACGTTCCTCGCTTCGACGGTCCTCCAGGGCTAAGATTAATGACGCCTATCTGCCCCAGTACCGACACTCCCGGCTCGTACATTATGAATTTGACGTGTTTATAGGTGGACCAAGGAAGGGTGACCACAATTGATTCAGATCTACGTTATCTAGCTCGTAAACCTTTTATCTAATGAGAGAATATGAACTTTCAATATTTATCATTGTTATTAATCTTTTATTATATTAAGGTATAAAGGATAATCTGATTAAAGATCCACACAACCATAATCCTTACTAATTCCGATTAACAAATCTTTCAAAATATATCTACTACTACGATACTATACTTGAAGATTCCGGGCTTCTGCCATAGAGGTTTTTCGACAACTATATTAACATCATCATCTCTCTCAAAAAAAAGGTGTTATTCCGTCGCGTGATGGCAGGATTAGGAGCAGATTGATAACACAGACTTTTTCAGAATTGAAATATATTGTTGTTCTACGCCCGACCGGCATGGTACGTCGCCGGCCGGGCGCCAGTTAATTGACAACTGCGGAACAATGACATCTATCGCCCCCAAGACAGTCGCGGCAAAAAAGCAAATTAATGATGGAAGTTGCACCAACAAGAAATGCAGCAACTGTCATAACAAATAAAATGGCGTATACAAACGCCGTGTAATTTTATATATAACATTATTAGATGTGCATGTCAGGCGAGCGAAAAAAAATAAGAGACAAAAGATCGTTTTCCGAGGCTTTACGGCATCAGGCTAAAGGAGCTATATCAAGCTGATATCAATTTGTATTTTTTTTGATATTTCTATATATGTATTGACATCAGCATGATGTAGTTCTTGCTGACTGTTACCGAAAACCTCGATATACAATCTTTCGTCTCTTATTTCTGGTCGCTTGTCGTGCATTTAGGTGCGCCGCGTTGTCATTTTGGACGTTTCCGCTAACGGGTGTGTTAATTAAAAATACTACCGCTCGTGGCGCGAGCGAAAGCCGAGACAGCGCGGAGATCGGCAGTCGGCCCCACCCTTTGGCGAGACAAGGTTGCATTGCGGCCGCGCGGCATGTCATCCCGCGTGGTCGGAAGCTTGTAATGTTTTAACGTAAATATAATCAATGTGCTTCTGAATGAAAGTCTTTGTCTGCTGACCTGCTCCTTATCCTGCCCTCATCCGACGGAATAACTGCCCTTTTTAAAGAGAGAGGATAGTATCTTGAATTATGAATTGTTAAATTTAAAGAATGGTTACAGATAAAATGAAGATCGACCAGCCTCGGTTATACGAGCCGAGAATAAATTGTTAAAGAGTTGTTCCCAGACTTTAGTCGCGTTAATGGATTAACAAAACTATAAGAACGAGGCGTTTTTTATCACTCCTTCTCCACACAAATTAAGTCCGAGACGCCGCTATAGGTTGTTAGCAGGACATGGAATTAAATATCTCTAAGATTGACTGAATGAATGTGTAACCGTAGACGTTTACGGTAACGTAGATTATTTGTGCGTTTATATTTGAAAGATGCAGTGAATTTAACCCTTTCGTTACGGCTATGAGGAATGCAAATTATACTGTCAATACGGCGTGAATTTTTGAAACCATTTTTTTTTGCTGAAAACTAGTATTTAAAGCATAAATGTACTTATCTGACCTGTTTTCAAATACCACATTGGTTCTTCTATCCATTAGCTATCAGATGATGCATTAAAAAATATTTATATGTAACAAACGTTCATTATGTAACTCCATACATGTGGTGGCATTCACACACGTGGCTTACAGAAAAATCGCTCCCGTGACGAAGCCCAACGATATTTATTTACATGCTTTACAGATTTCTGTAAAGAATACATGCAGGTTGATAAAGAGAATGACTCCACTTCCAATTTCTTACCGTAGATGTCACAATGAGTACTGAAAGTAGCAAAACGATATATCACGTCAACCGATGTCAACGGTCAGAGAATCTTTGATGACATATGCCGACAACCGATGCGAAATGTTTGATGTTACTGACACGAAGAAGAAGAAGTGTGGAAAAACTAAATTAAATATAGTGTCTTAAGTTCATTATATAAGTGTAAAAAGTCGTTTTTTTTTATTGACGGTTATATAAGAATGTAAAAAGTATAAATAGGAACGTCTTCCCTATTCGTTTTGTGTGAGATGCTGTATAATGATATTCATGGAAGAAGCGTCCATTGAATCGTCGAGTTACGTACATCATTAGAGGAGGTAATACATATAATATACCTGCACGAGGTGTTCGAAACCTTTAGGTATTACGAGTACTTCATCAACCATTTATTAAAATTCAAATTCGCGAATAGTGTCCCTAATATACTTGTTTTTTGCCGGCGGGTGTAGCTCAATGGCCAAAGCGTTTGCTTTGAAAGCCAAATTTCGTGGGTTCGATCCCCGACGGAGATTAAAAAAAAAGAATTTTAATCGAGTTGTGAGCTCTCAAATATTCCCGGTTGGTGTGAATTTGATCCCTCACGTCCACGAAAGTCGTCCCGTGAAGACCAACCGTTCATATGATTAAGGATGTTGCGTGAATCTCGGGCTGTAGTCTATGACGTTGGCGGATCAACACTCTTCATGCAGCGCTTAGCCATATGGTAAGCGTCATAGAATTCTATAGATTAGACTTCAGAATTGCCATCACCATCTGTCGGTATTCTCCTGTATGTGCTTACTTAAAAAATACCAAGTAATTGTTTTTCAATTATGATTATCTGTCAATCATTTAAATAATGATAATCATAATTATGGTAAATATTCATGCGTATTTTTTTTACATGTTGAAGAAGAATATGTAAGAATTTAGAGAAGAAACAATTAAAAAATCTATAAAGCATTACTACTTAGTATAATCAAACGTACCTAATTCTTAACTCTTTCTTCCCATATCCGTTCCACATCTGGATCATATATTCACCACCAAATGCCGCCACTTAGTTCTGCCAACTGCCACTGTTCATTCATCGTTCTAGGACATATCTGCATCTGTAGGACCAAGGACCACACAACATATATGGTTCCCGACTACCTCCAGAACAGAAGTCCGAATATTTGAAGAGACGATGCTGTAGTCTGCTTCGCAGTATCAATCCGGTGGATTGGTTTGCAGCAACAGAATCTTGCATCTCGATCTACATTCCTCTCGGTCCACTGCAACCCTCTTCCAGCATACGAGCTACAATTCATGTCCTCTAACACTTGCCGCAAATATTCGAGGCATATTTTTTTGTTGTGATTTCTTTTACCAGATGCAAAGCTGACATGGAACAAGACGAGGACCAACGCGGCTCACAGAAATTTATGACCATATGCTCCAGTTGAGGGAGTCGACATGGAGAAATGAACGTGATTCATTTTGAAACAAGGATTTGTGTATTATATATAATCGTGTCGGAAACAACAGGGTCAGATCCTGTCCGCTCAGAAGTGGGCGACGTCGATGGCGTTACTCCCGGCCAACACCAGGTCTTCATGGGCGCAACTACTCGGACACAGCGCACACTCTAGAAGGTGTGACACGGTCTGCTCCGCGCCGCAGTCACATTCAGTCGGTCCGCTGTAAAACGGCCAGGCTTTCATTAGTGTCCTCGTCTTGCGTACTCCGGTATAAAGTCTGCTAAGGGACCTTCATATATTCCACCCCTGGTCATGTCCACGGCCTGTGAGACATGGTGCTTATCTGAAAGTGATAAAAAAGACTAGAGGCCTTTGATATGTGGTCATACAGAAGAATTCTCGGAATTTCCTGGAGAGACCACGTCACGAACAATGAGATTCTCAGTATAATCAAGGAAGATAGGCACCTAGTAAGAACCATCTCAGAGAGGCGATCGGTCACATCATGCGACACGATGGTCTTCTTCACGACATTGTGGAGGGGATGGTTGAGGGTAGAAACTGTAGAGGGCGCCCTAGACGGGAATATTTGCAGCAAGTGTTCGAGGACATGAGTTGTAGCTCTTATGCTGAGCTGAAGAGGGTTGCGGAGGACCGAAAGGAATGGAGATCGAGATGCAAGATTCTGTTGCTGCAAATCAATCCACCGGATTGATACTACGAAGAAGGTCATGTTCAGGGGCTAGGTCCCCCTTTCGGGGCAATCCTAGTTTATATGTTTAATTATTATTTTTAATTTAAGTCGTGAAGAAAAGAACGTCTTTGTTTATGCTTTCTTGTGGTAACCACACCCGGGTTGGCGATGTCTGTCCTGCCCCATTGACGGCGGTGGTTAGCCGCGGTGTCGGAGTGAGGGTCTGTGATGCTAGAGATGTTAGAAGTCGTTCATCAATATCCCATTGAGAGCGGCGCTCGAGACCCGGCTACCTGCCCCAACAGAAAACTATCTAATCTCATTTATATTCTTACCATTCACATTGAGAACTATTCAAATATAAAATATATAAATACCAATTTACTCTTTTTTTAAACATGCACAACGTTTTCATCATTGGTATTCTTACTTTTGAGTTTAGCCGTGTATGGTGATCTCTGTACCATTATTTCTATCGCCATTTCAGGGGCTATCTTCAGGGACGATTTCGTGAAATATTGTTACAGGGAAAGTTGCCACACACGGCTGAACCCAATAGCTACGTGATGCTAACCGCTAACGCTTAGGATACAACGAACTCATCATCATCAGCCTGTATCCGTCTACTGTTGAACGTAAGCCTCCCGCATGAGTCTTCATCCTCATCGATCCTCCGCCTTCCGCATCCAGGTCACTCCCGCTATTCTTCTTATGTCGTCAGTCCATCTTGCATGTTGTCGGCCAATGCTTCGTTTGCCAGCTCTTGGGCGCCATTCCAATACCTTTCTTCCCCATCGACCGTCGTCTCTTCGACAGATATGTCCTGTCCATTGCCACTTAAGTGTGCCTATTTGTTGGATAGCATCTTCTACATTCTTCTGCGTATTTCTTCGTTTCGGATTCTATCTTTTAGCGACACTCCGAGCATGGATCTCTCCATAGCACGCTGGGTGACCTTTATTTTATGGGTAAGACTTGCTGTCAGATTCCACGTCACATATGCTTCCTATCTCAGTTGTATACGCCTGTCGAACGAACTCTTTCATTTTTAATATGTAAAAATTCGTATATAATCACAAAGACCTGAGCAAAGGTGGTTCCAAGGCTCGCGGTTCGCATCCCGCTTCTGTCGATATTTTTCTTAATGAGCTGATGCGTATAAAGAATTTGATGTTTAGAATGTGTATATTAAATTACTCTAACATTTTTATTTTATTAAAATAGTGATTAAGCATTTGTCACAAGTTTTAAGAACATCTCGCTGTCATCCCAAAAGCAATGAAACACAAATAAAACGCCGCACACCGTGTTTCTGGTGTCGGCTGTTCAGATTCTCGTTTCCACCTCTCGTGTTTGCTTTTATCTCTTTGTGGGTCCGGCAGGTTTTTTTGTGGCCTTTTTAGATTCTATTGTGAGTCTCAGACCGCGAGAAGAGGCCGTCTGAGTCCTCCAACTTCTAACAGTCTAACCTCTAACTTGCTCCTTCTAACAGCTTCTAACTCTTCTAACTCTCCTTTGCCGTTTGCCCCAGACGCCGGCAACCTGGTGCCTATATTTAGAATAGAGGCAGACAACCATTCGAATGAAAAATCAATCTTACATAAACATTTTTTCATTACTTTTATTACTAGTAATCTTAAAACCGCACTACCAAAGGTACATAACATCCTCCTCTCATTCAAAAAGGTTGTTATTCAGTCGCGTGAGAGCAAGATGGGGAGCAGATTAATAACATAGACTTTTTTTGAAGCACATTGACATATATTTCTTGATGAACTTTACAAACTTCCGGCCCAGGCGGAATGACATGCCAGGCCGGCCTTAATTCGCCCTTGACGGTCGACACGCAACTGGCGCGCCCGTGATGGGCTAGCGAACAGAAATAAGAGACGAATGATTGTATATCGAGGTTTTCGGTACCAGTCAGCAAGGGCTATATCATGCTGATGTCAGTACAAACTTGTCAATAAGCAAGTAATACCTATTCTTCATCATCATACCATGTCCACTCCCTAATTGGAGCTTATGGCATTCACAAATTGTCGTCACAAAGGTCTGTCATCCGCCATAGTCTTCGCCTCATCCTATGTCAGCCCCGCCTACCGCAGTTCCGCCGAATACATTCTGTGCATAGTTCCCGACGGGCTTTCAGGACGGTGCGATTCCAGCGGCTTGAATAAAAGGCAACTATGTTGTAGTATGGAAGACTGCCTTGTCGACTCTCCCACCTCGTCAATCCTTATAAAGTTTATTCATCGTACCCCCAGTATTCTTCGCAGGCATTTTCTCTCAAATTCAATTGTACGGCTGCATTGGTTCTCGGTGAGATGCCAAGATTCAGGGCTTTGAATAAGAATAGGGACGATACAGTAAAGTTTTACCGAATAGGTTCTATAGACTGTTTATTAGGGTAAAGAGATAGATACCAACACTTCATGAAAAAGCCCTATATCAGGAGCATAGATCTATGATTATCTGAAAGTGATAAGAAGAGACTAGAGGCCCTTGAGATGTGGATAAAAAGTTCTCGGAATTTTCTGGAGAGACCACGTCACGAACAATGAGGTTCTCCGCATAATCAATAGGCACCTAGTAAGAACCATCTCAGAGAGGCGATCGGTCACATGCGCCACGATGGCCTTGTTCACGACATTGTGGAAGGGATAGTTGAGGGGAGAAACTGCAGAGAACGCCCTAGACGGAGTATTTGCAGCGAGTGTTCTAGGACATGAGTTGCAGCTCGTATGCTGAGCTTAAATAGGGTTGCAGAAGACTGGAGATCGAGATGTAAGATTTTGTTGCTGCAAACCAACCCACCGGATTGATACAACGAAGAAAGAATACTATAAAGTATTTATTGCAATAAGGCTAATTATATTATAACATAAATTAAATAAGCCAGATATTTGTTTAGGTGTTTGTTTGGTTGCATTAATACGCCATTAGACTCCCACTAATTAGCCAAGAACTGACGATTAACATTAACAAAGCTGGTTTTTAACAATCGAGAATCTGAGAACATTTCTCGTTGTTAGTGTGTTGCCAAGATCGTTAAATCTATTAATATTATCATTATCGCCTCAACAACGCGTCTTTAGTTTCTTGTTAACAACATTTTGAACTGACAAAGGTTTGATACTACAAAAAAGAAGTCAATTCAATTCTTAATCTACCCTAAAGATTAGATCAAACCTCCGTTTCTATCATCTCTAAGTCTCATTCAGACATTTCGCTTTTCATATCGTTGTTACATGTTGACATCAGCATGATATATAGCCATTGCTGACTGGTACCGAAAACCTCGATACACAATATTTCGTCTCTTATTTTCGTTCGCTCGTTGGACACGCGTGTGTTGTCATTTTGTA
The DNA here is from genome assembly GCA_022606575.1 of Glossosoma conforme. Lineage (NCBI taxonomy): Eukaryota > Metazoa > Arthropoda > Insecta > Trichoptera > Glossosomatidae > Glossosoma > Glossosoma conforme. The sequence continues at coordinate 776,213 of JAGTXR010000003.1, read as the reverse complement.
ATGCCGTTAATAGGACTAGTTATATAGATCGCCACATTGCCCGGTGCGCAGTCAGTTGTGTGCCGACCGCGAGAAGGTCGTATTATGGCTGATGTTATTCCGCTAGGGCCGGAAGTTTGTAAAGCTATCGAAATATCAGTGTGCTTCAGAAAAAGTCTTTGTGTTGTCAATCTGCTTCTCATCCTGCAACCACGCAATTCAATGACTAACTTAGAGAAGAGGAGGATGTTAATCAAAATATTGTCCGATTTTAAATATGAAAATGGCAATATAATAAAGTTTTTTTTTAAATAAAATGTTTCGTACCACTTTCCACATATACATATTGTGAATATAATATAAAAGATTACCAAATATATTCTAATAAAAAAACTTATCGAGACAAAGGTATAAATAAACATTTATATTATTATTAATAAGTTTGTATAGCACTTAGCGTATTTGAATTTAATTTATTTCGCTTACATTTGTAGATGTATTTATGTTTATATACTAAAGTATGAAGCGTCTTACAAAATTGGTCTGAAAATTAACATGGATTAATCTAAAGCGAGAGAGCAAGCTGGGTTTAGGAAAGGTAGTACTACTGATCATATCCACACGCTAAGACAAATCATTCAGAAAACCGAAGAATATAAGTCACTCTGCCTCGCCTTTGTAGACTATGACAAGGCATTTGACTCAATCGAGGCAACACTGCAAAATAGACTATCGGTTTATAGAGATAACAAAATCTCTTTACAAATCTGCAACAATGATGGTCCAGCTCCATGATAGCACTAACAATATAACTATAAACAAAGGTGTTAGACAAGGAGATGTTATATCACCAAAATTCTTCACAAACGCCCTAGAAGATATATTTAAACTGCTTCTCAAAATAAATCGACAGGCGTATACAACTGGGGTCGACAGCATTTGGAAAACTAAAGTACATTTTTAAGGCGAAAATTCCGCAATGTCTTAAAACTAAGGCGCTTAATCAATGCATCGTCCCTGTATTAACTTATGGCGCAGAGATGTGGAATCTATCAGCAAGTCTTACCCATAAAATAAAGGTCATCCAGCGTGCTATGGAGAGATTCATACTTGGAGTGTCGCTAAAATATAGAATCCGGAACGAGGATATCCCCAGAAGGACTCGAGTAGTGGAGGCTACCCAACGAATAGGCACACTCAAGTGGCAATGTACATATCTGTTAAAGAAACGGTCGACGGGGAAGAAAAGTATTTAAGTGGCGCCTAAGAATTGGCAAACGAAGCATTGGCAGACTTCCTGATGACATAAGAAGAATAGCGGGAGTGGCCTGAAGCGGAAGGCAGAGATGGAGACTCAAACAGGAGGTTTACGTTCTACAGTGGACGGATACAGGCTGATATGACATAATTGGGCATAAAATATAAGTAGTAAGCACATATCCTAAACAGGAACAACTTAGATGCAGGTTATTTCGGGTTATGAGAAATCTTATTTATAGTTTCCAGGTGATTAACCCACCGCTTCTGTGCACAGGTGAACAATTCAATAAAATTATTATTTTCAGCTGCCATCTTTGGACAATAAACGTGTATTTCGTAACGTATTATTTATTTATAAATAAAAAACTTTCGCACACATAAAAACGCAATCCACACAAATTTAATACGAATATTATTCTTAACACATAACACCATTATAAAAGATGAGAAATTAAAAAGAGTATAATTGATATGCCATTCATTATTATATAAATTTAACAATAAAATATTTTATAAGAGAATGTCTTTGTTAGACCATTTTTAACAATGCTATTAATATTATTTTTACTGCCACGATTTTAATGTCTTCTTCTTAGTGTCAACGACGTCAAATTATTTCTGCCCAATATCTGGCGTCAACCTGTGTGTTGCTTAGCTTTAGCTTGTTGGGCACATGGGGCAGGATCATAGGTGTGAGGCGGTCTGCAGGTCTCCTCAGTCGCACAACAGTGACTCTCCCTGCTAAAGAATTATTTCTCACCGCTCGAGGTTGTCCTTTGTTCTATCAACTCCGCTTCTTAATCTGTTCAGGGATTTCCAGGTCCGCCAGTCAAGGTTCTTGCCAGTTGGGAGGCCTTTCTTTGGAGTAATGAAATCTTCGAATGCGATATGTTGCCATAGCTGGTCTCTCATTTTTAGGGACGGATGTGAGAGGCTGTGTGGATCTCAGAAATCTGCTTCGCGACGTCAGTCTGGGTGTTGGGGGTATCTGATTATACAAGCAGTGGGACGGTTGGTTTATTGCCTTACGCATTTCTTCGGCGTATATGACTGCGTCTTATGTTTGGTAGTGCGATACCAGTCAAGGGGTATAGTTTTGAAATGGGTGTTGGTTTGAGGCAGCTTGTGACGTCTCTGCATGCATCATTCAGGGCAGTATCCACTTGATTACAGTGGGCTGATCGACCCCACACTGGTGCCGCATATTCTCCGGCTGAAAAATAAAGTGCTAAAGCTGGGGTACGAAGAAAGGGCGGTTGGGCTCCCCAGTGAGTATTGATCAGTTTGCGGATGAGGTTGTTTGTTGTTGCAACTGTCTATTTGGTGTTGCTGCAATGACGCCTGAAAGTGAGAATGCGATCTAGAGTTCCAGTACTCTACTTTCCCATATAACACGAAGCTTTTGGTTTGCTTCCCTGATTCTAAGGTGGAAACGGCAGATTTGTGTCTTTGATGGGTCGGGCTTGAGATGATTGCTTTTATAGTAAAGTTTTTAATGTGACTTTGCTGTGATGATTGACAAAAAAGAAATTGGGTAGTTTATGCTCTCCTGCATTATCCCAAGAACATGTACCATCTTCGTATCTTGACTAACTGTAGGGTAGAGATCTGCCTTATCAATTTCCTCTCCTCGTCTTCCTCACAAAAGGGAAACCATCGCACCACCCGTATTTTACGCAAATACCTGTTTTCAAGACCTATTTGAAATCAGCACGATGTAGCCCTTGCTAACTGGTACCGAAAACCTCAATATACAATCTTTCGTTTCTTATTTTTTTCGCTTGCCATACATTTATGTGTTCGCCATATTGGGACTAGTTGTATAGTTTTGCCACCGACGGCGCTGGACGATCGAGAAGGTCGCATGACGGCCAGCGGCATGTCCTCCCGCTTGGCCGGAAGCTTGGAAAGTTTATCATCAATATAATCAATGTGCATCTAAAAGAAGCCAGAAGAAAAAAAAACCAGAAGAGCGCCAGACAAATGTCAAATGTCTGAACCAGCTGGCAACTCGTACGTTATGATTTGTATCATTAAATTATTCGTTCAATCCATAGAGAAGGAAACATAAAGGTAGCGCCTGTGCTATGCCTCTGGTAACATCGTTGTTTATCCAACCACTACAAAAACATGCCAAATATATGATAACATTCTCCTCTCTCTCAAAAGGGTGTTACTCCGTCGCGTGACGGCATGATGAGAAGCAGGTCAGCAAAACAAACTTTTTCAGAAGCAAATTGACATATATTTACGTTAAAACATTCCAAGATTCTGGCCGACCGACTACCAATCTCCACGCTCGGTCTCGGCTTTCGCTCGCGCCACGAGCGGTGGTGCTTATAACTACCACACCCGTTAGCGGACGCGTCCAAAATGACAACATGACGCACATAAATGCACGACAAGCGACCAGGAATAAGAGACGAAAGATTGTATATCGAGGTTTTCGGTACCAGTTAGCCAGGGGTAAATTTTGGCGCTATTGGAATTTGGGACAGCGCGAAGATTGTGAGTTGTTCCCCACCCTTAAGCGAGACAAGGTCCGTGTTGCGGCCGCGCGGCATGTCATCCCGCGTGGTCAGATACTTGTAATGTTTTTAACGTAAATATAATAAATGTGCTTCTAAACGAAAGTGTTTGTCTGCTGACCTGCTTCTCATCCTGCCCTCACGCGACGGAATAACACCCCTTTTTGAGAGAAGAGGATGTTAAATGGCGCCCAACGTGGGGCACAATGTACTTAAGATTTCCAAATGCTGGCCATCCCAGTTGTATGAGAAATGTAGTGCTCCGAGTAGTGTTGCAAGTCGTAAATAATGATCACGTCTTCCATCAATTTCACGGCCAGGCTGGTTCGTGGATGAGGTAACCGATGGACTATGGACCGGTGCACCAGGCCGTGGTCATCTTTATTTGTGAATGTAATACTCGGAATTGCCGGGAGACTGCTGACCTATTCTCGAGCCAGCCAAATATCACACTGTGTGCCGTGCCAATATCGCACGTGACTTCAATACTGAGTCTGGGGTGCTTAGGTGAAGACGTATTAGAGACAATTTTTATCTCTCTCTAATGCTGTCATTAACCTTTGGAAAAAGGTAATTAAAAATATAACTATATGGAATTTTTGATTTTTCGTGTAATATATGAAATATAGGGAGGGACTCATAGCTATACTCGATCAAAGTGCTGAGTCTAAAGCGCCTGTATCATCCCTATTCTTCTTTACGGCTGTGAATTTTGGTAACACACTAAGAGCTATTGCTGCCGTATTATGCGGTTTGAGAACAGATGCCAGCGTAGGATAATGGTGGTACGATGGTTTGACTTTGTGAAGAATGAGGTGAAAGAACGGACAAAGCAGCCTTTTATACTGCACTCGATCAAGAGGTGAGAAGAAAAACTATAGCTGCCTTTTTTTCAAGCCCTCGGGCTCGCGTCGTCCTGGAAGACCGTAAATTACTTAATATAGAATGTACTCGGCAGAGCTGCGGTAGGCGTAACTGATGTGGGATGAGGCGAGGACAATAGAGGCTGACAGTGCTTGGTTGCGATAGTTCGTGAATGTCATATGCTACAGTTAGGTGAGCGAACATGGTATGATGATGGTGATGATCTGAAATATACATGGATACATTTAGATCAATCAGTTTTGTTTTAACCCGTTGAACCTGTGACGTTTACACCAAATAAGTAACTAAATTGTCTAGAACGTGGGGATATAATATATAAAAATACTCTTTTGTATATACTAAATGTTTCCTAAAACAGACCGCGGTTTTAGTTTATGCCGTTTTTCCGCGGAATTCATTATGTACACACTGCTTGGGATATCTAGGACGTTGAATTTATGTCATACCGACTCTGTATAAGGAAACAATTTGTAGACGATGAGTGAATGCCGGGTAGTAAGGTTTTTTTTTGTAAACACATACAGGAGAAAACCGACAGATGGTGATATTAATTCTGAAGTCTCATCTGTGGAATTCTATGACGCTTACCATAGTGCATATGGTTAAGCGCTGCATGTGGAGTGTTGATCCTCCAACGTCATAGACTACAGCCCGAGATTCACGCATCATCCTTTATTATTACAGCAATTTACTTATGAATGGGTGGTCTTCACGGGACGACTTTCGTCTACCACCAATTTTAATTAATAGACTATGACTGGCATTGTACGGGTGATGGATCAAATTCGCAACACCCGGGGAGGGGGGTATTTTAGAGCTCATAATTCGATTAAAAATCCTTTTTTTTTTAATATTCATCGGGGATCGAACCCACGACTTTTGACTTGCAAAGTAAACGCTTCGACCATTGAGCTATACCCGCCGGCAAAAGTCTAATAACGTTGGTACATATATTAACAATTCACATCTTCGTCTTCTTCGTGTCAGCGACGTCAAATTATTTTTTCCCAATATCTGGCAACATCGATAGCTCGTGTGTTGCCCAGCATTAGGTCCTGAGATGTGCAACTTGTTGGGCACATGGAGCAGCATCGTAGGTGTGAGGCGGTTTGCAGGTCTCCACAGTCGCACAATAGTGTCGCTCCCTGCCGAAGCATTCCCCACCGCTCGAGGTTGTCCTTTGTTCTACCAACTCCGGTTCTTAATCTGTTTAGGGATTTCCAGGTCGGCCAGTCAAGGCTCTTGCCAGTTGGGAGGCCTTCCTTTGGAGTAATGAAATCCTCTGGTGCGATTTGTTGCCAGAGTTGGAGTCTCTCATTTTCAGGGCCGGATGTGAGAGGTTGTGTGGATTTCAGAAAGCTGCTTCGAGACTTCAATCTTGGTGTTGGGGGTATCTGATTCACACGCAGTGCTTAGATATCCTTGAAATGACAAATCATCTAATCCATAGGTGGCGGTCAATTTACATACACGCTAAAATATTATATGATATTTAAATTAGTATTTAATATATAATATATATATTTATAATATTTAATATATATTTAATATAGCATATTTTAATTACGTACTTATCGCTGCAGATGTTTGTGGTTTGTTTGTTTTCTATTTTTGTCTGCGGCGCGTTGTTTTACATAATCGAACATGGCCACCCCAACATAACCTGTTGTCGATTCGAAACGAGCGGCAACTTATTAGCTAAATAATATTATTGAAATATCTGTCATTAGTGTTGTCACAGAACATAACGTTTTGTTACAAACTGCGCACTCTGTCTGCGAAAACATCAACTATTGGCCAAACAATCAAATTAGAGACGATTTACTTCAGGATTATTCTAAATTTTGAATCGGGCGTGGCAGCAGAACAATGGCGGGTAAGCAGGAACACTGGATTATTGCGGATGATCTTTGTAGTAATTGTGGGCGTAGGTAACAATAAAAATAAATTAATAGAATAGTTCCAACCCATCAAAGACACAAGTCTGCTGTTTCTACCTTAGAAACAGGGAACCTAACAAAAAGCTTCGTGTCACGTGGGAAGGTAGAGTACTGGAACATAGCGACCGTCCAATATACATCGGAGTCACTCTAGATCGCACCCTCACCTTCAGGCGTCATTGCAGCAACACCAAACAGAAAGTTGCAACAAGATTAACCTCATCCGCAAACCAATACTCACTGGGGAGCCCAACAATCCCTTCTTCGTACCTCAGCTTTAGCACTTTGTTTCTCAGCCGGAGAATATGCGGCACCAGTGTGGGGTCGATCAGCCCATTAGATAGATATTGCCCTGAATGATGCATGCAGAGTCGTCACAGGCTGCCTCAAACCAACACCCATTTCAAAACTATACCCCTTGGCTGGCATCGCACCACCAAACATAAGACGCAAAGTCATATGCGCCGAAGAAATGCGTAAAGCAATCAACCAACCGTCCCACTTGTATAATAAGATACCTTCAACACCCAGACTGAAGTGGCGAAGCAGCTTTCTGAGATCCTCACAACCTCTCACTTCCGGCCCTGAAAATGAGAGGCTGTGACAACAAGTCGCATCACAGAATTTCATTACTCCAAAGGAAGGCCTCCATAATTGTTATTAACACAAAGCATATTTCAATGATATTTCTTGTCGAAGAACTAGTAGTAACAAAATTTCAGGTCCGTTCGAAAAGGCTTTTCAGGCGGTTTGAAAAGACTGCTCGGGCCGATTATCGGCTTACTCAGGTTGCGTGTTTTGCTAATTGGCCATTATTATAATACTGGAACATTAAGTATATATATTTTTTGTTTTTTGCAAACGTTTTCAAGATGGCGCGCCCGGTTCTCTGGCAGGGGAGGACCTCGCCCCGGGCAGAATAAAGTATGAGGTTTCCCACGATCTTATAGTCTATGCGCGCTTTAAATATCTAACCGACCAAATGATATGCAGTCATTAAATCATTGACTCCTGAGTCTTATAAACTAATTATTAACCCTAAAAAATTGAGTGTTTTTTTGTGTGTCTGATTATTGTTAGCTGCGGTAGTTTTTCTTAAAATTGGAAGTGAAGTTTTTTATAATTAAAAATGTAATAAATGACTGTTTTGTATGTACATATTGCATGTATCGAATAATACTATAAATGAATTCACTTGTGAATTCTATGGCGCTTTCTTTTTGATGATGTATTTGCTCTTCGTGTGCACTGTTTATTCGATAAGTTGATTATACTATAGTCAGGCATTCGTCGACATTCCAGAGAACACTAACTGATGTCTGCTATCTGCAGAATCCATTTCCCAACCTCAACATTTCCTTATCCATTCCCACATATTTCGTGGTTGGCAAGGTGTTACCAAAGAAGTCAATTCGAGACTCGCTGTAGTATACTAATTTCGCAGCCTTAGACTGAGGTATATTTGTCATCTAACTGATGCACCTAGAATCACAGGAAGGCCGTCAGCCACTCTCTAACAAGTAGCTTTTTGCGTGCATCCAGTAACGGGTCCCCATCCGGGTCTCCAAAAATACGACGGTACAGGGAGCGTTTCCACCAAGCGATTCCAGAGAACACTACGAACTTTTACGAAAATTTAATGCGATACTGTAGATCTCTACTCTTTTTTCTCAAGGGTCTCATTATATATATATAATCGTGTCGGAAACAACAGGGTTATATCCTGTCTGCCCAGAAGTGGGCGACGTCGATGGCGTTTCTTCTGGCCATCATCAGGTCTTCCTGGGTGCAGCTATCCGGGTACAGCGCACACTCCAGAAGGTGTGACAGGGTCTGCTCCACGCCGCAGTCACATTCAGACGGTCCGCTGTAAAACTGCCAGGCTTTCATTTGTGTCCTCGTCTTGCATACTCCGGTCCGTAGTCTGTTAAGGGACCTCCATATATTCCAACCAAGAAGGAGCTCACCAAAGCAACCCACGACGCACTCCACCCTATGTTTGGGTATCAAAATATAACCACACGGCTCAAATCAAGAAGAAGTTTCCTACAGTCGACAACGGAACTGGTGATACCTGAGGCCACCCTGCGGCTGAACATGTGGAGAAGCGCAACTGAGGGTCTCATTACTGATGATCCTATTCCAAAAAAAAAACCGGAAAATCATTGATCATTTCCAAACAAAGCCTCAACTAATAAAAGACGTGTAGAAGCATTAATACTAAACAACTTAATCTAACCTTAATCAAACACTTTACTAACTTAGGTAATCTGTAAGCACGTGGAAGTTTTGGTATCACTTTATTACTTATCTTGAGGAAATGTTTTCAAATAACTGTTTTCATTTGTATTTACTTCTATTCTACGATTTAGATTTTTGAAGGTTATGTTCGACCCGTAAAAAACTTCCGTGAATACTTCCGAAATACGGTAGTTTTCCCATTACGTTATATTATTGTAGATAGCATAAGTATAATTGAAACATGCTGTTAGTAAAACAGTAAACAGTACTTTGTATTGTTCTATTTGCTATTAGCGTCCATTAAAAAATTCTACAACGTACCTGTTTGTATCTCAACGCCGTCCATCTGCTTTGGGCCAATTCAATCATCTAAGAAATTAATATAATTAAATTATTTACTACGTTATCTTTGAAATGGTCTTTTTGTTGGTACCTCAATTGTATAATACTTATTTATAGTAAAAATAATTTTAAAGCTTTAATTCCGCAATGTATTAAAACTAATGCGTATAACCAATGCATCTTCCCTGTATTAACTTATGGCGCATAGACGTGTAATTTAACAGCAAGTTTTACCCTTAAAATAACGGCCACCCAGCGTGCTATAGAGAGATCCATGCTCGGAGTGTCGCTTTAACATAGAATTCGAAACGAGGATATCAGCAGATGAACTGAAGTAATGGAGGCTACCCAACAAATAGGCACACTCAAGTGGCAATGGGCAGGACATATTAGTCGAAGAGACGACGGTCGATGGGGATAAACAGTATCGGAGTGGCGCTTAAGAACTGGCAAACGAAGCATTGGCCGACCCCCTGCAAGATTGACTGACGATATAAGAAGAATAGCGGGAGTGACGTGGATGCGGAAGGCGTAGGATCGAAGAGGATGGAGACTCATGCGGGAGGCTTACGTTCAACAGTTGACAGATACAGGCTGATGATGATGATGTGTCTAAATTTCACATACTTTTTGTTTCTACCGTAAATAATAATTTCCAAAGATCAATGATATCATTAAAAAAATCATCATGATGCTAAGATGGAAAATAATATCATTGGGCTAGTAGCTGTTACTTTGTAATCACAGTAATTTTTGGTCGTTAGGCAATAATAAGCCCATAGAACTAATGGTATGTTGAGAGATGTGTTGTAGGTGGTAACTTAGATGCTTTACCGTTGGTCATCCTTTTGCGGTCAGTAGGAACTGCTGATAATCTTCCGACTAAGACGTATATCACCAAGCTGTCATTGCATATCAACCAGCGCTTCCCAAATAAAACAGTTCTTGGGACTCTTATGCTACATTTCTTCCCATATCTATTCCAAATCTATAATATTATGAGACATCCCACATCTTCAAAAATACGTTATTCAATTGCGTGGTGGTAGGATGAGGAGCAGATTAACAACACAAAGACTCTTTCTGAAGCACATTGACATATATATTTCGATAACATTACAATTTTCTGGCCCGGACCACAGCATTCAGGCCGGTACACAACTGACTGAGCACCGGGCGCCGCGTTCGGTGACACCCAGCGCCGCATGTGGCGATTTACCGAATTAATAGCGTACCAATTACAGCAGCTATATAAATATAAATACTCACGTCACACCCTTGTCCAAAATGCCAATATGGCGACACATGCATGGACGACAAGCGAACAGAAATAAGAGACGAAATATTGTATATCGACGTTTTCGGTACCAGTCAGCAAGGGCTATATCATGTTGATATCAGTGCGTATTATATGCTCCAGATATGGAACGGATGCGGGAAAAATATATACTTATATATATTGTGGCTTTTGTGTTTAGGCGTGTGTGGCGAATTTCTTCTTACCAATATTTCGACCGCCATTGCAGAGGTCTTCTTCAGGATTGATGACTTAATTGTGAGTTGGTGTCAGGAGGTAGTGTAGCCGTACCTCCACGAGCTTCATTGTTATCTCTATAGCAACCACATACTCAATTTTCTTTGGTCCGGAGAATCGTGTACGTAATCGTGGACACACGCCTAAACTCAAAAGCCACAATATCAAATCCGGCCGTGAAAACTTAAGAAGTTATTTATACTTATATATATTTGCGAATCACTGTCATAGTGACATTTTCAACACACATGCCCCACCCAGTACTCGTAGTCGATTCTCTGGTTTTGCTAGCTTGGTCTAACCTGGTTGCAAAGGCTGCTAGTGTTCAGTAGGCAGCTTACTGACCATTTCAAGTACGCACCTGCCGTTACTGGTAATTCCTCACATGATTTACTTACCTACTCTCGATCAACTATCGCACTCCACTGCCATAATTACTTCATCATTGTAACGATATCATCAATGAAAATATTTTACTTTAAAAAAATCCTGGATTTAATTTATTTTAATGCAAATTTCGTGTGAAATTCTTCTTCTATTTTTTCATATCCACTCCGAATGTTTATCGTCATAAATTTATACCACACAGTTCTATCCTTGCCTCGTTCAAAGACTGCATCGTATTTAATTATTTCCATCGCCTTTTGCAGGAATTCACGGCGTTATACGCAAGCTTCTTGTTCTTCTTCGTGTCAACGACGTCAAATTATTTTTGCTCAGTATCTGGCAACATCAATAGCCTGTGTGTCGCCTAGTGTTAGGTCTTGAGGTGTGCAGCTTGTTGGGCACATGTATCAGGATCTTAGGTGTGAGGCGGTCTGCAGGTCTCCACAGTCGCATAATAGTGGCTCTCCCGGCCGAAGCATTCCTCACCGCTCGAGTTTGTCCTTTGTTCTACCAACTCCGGTTCTTAATCTGTTCAAAGATTTCCAGGTCCGCCAGTCAAGATTCTTGCCAGTTGGGAGGCCTTCCTTTGGAGTAATAGAATCCTCTGATGCGACTTGTTTGCCAGAGCTGAAGTCTCTCATTTTCAGGGCCGGATGTAAGAGGTTGTGTGGATCTCATAAAGCTGCTTCGCGACTTCAATCTTGGTGTTGGGGGTATCTGATTATACAAGCAGTGGGACAGTCGGTTGATTGATTGCCTTACGCATTTCTTCGGCGCATATGACTTTGCGTCTTGTTTGGTGGTGCGATACCAGCCAAGGCGTAAATGCATCATTCAGGGCATCATCCACTTGATTACAATGGGCTGATCGACCTCATACTGGTGCCGCATATTCTCCGGTTAAGTTGGTTACCTTTAGTCAATTAACATATTTGCATACTCCTTAACTCATCCTCGATCATTGGTGCTATGTTCAGTCATGAGCGACAGTCCTTCTCCAAATTAACATATCCAGTTTTGAACTCATGAGATCTCGGCTCATATTCACGAGCTTTAACCATTACACGATGCCCCGGGCATTCTATTGTCGTAATAAAAATCATGCGATGCTCATCTTTTCAATTTTGAAATCTTTATTGCAAATATTATGCAAAAACCGAAACCCGTTTTTATTTTAGAAACCGTCAAAACTTTCCCTGATGCTGTGTTACCGTGTGAAGAAAATATCAATGATTTGTGTTACGTGTGTTTGATTAAACACCACCTGCCATCGACATCTTTGATCGGCGCCCATGTTTAGTAGTTATTAACCTGTCCATGACCTTAATTAGCAACTTTCTTGTGTACTGAATAGGACCGTATTCGCACAAAACCAATAAAACCACACCTTGTTTGCTTTAATATATAAAATTTCTTCAACTTGAAACTATACTATTTCATTCGAATGCTTCTTTAAATCTACACCGTGATAAGTAGGTTCAATAAAACATATTTTTATATATCAATGATGATAATATTAAACTTCAATCTACTTGTACGATTCGTACAGTAAATTCCAAATGTTTATAATAATAATAAAATTTATTCATTCATCCACTAGTGCCAAAATTACAATTTTACAAACAATAACTCCAAGCAAATACAGTTTTTTTTTTTTTTAAATTAAACAGAATAGAAAGAAAATATAAATTGGCATGTACACATACACCACATTATTATTATTGTACTACTTAGTGAGTGGAGCACCGGATCCCCTCTGGATGGCCACGTGAAGGCGCATCCAGTGCCCCTCCAACCTAAGTCCCACTTATCCCCGCCCACACAGCGATCATTTGTGTTTTATTTTGTGACAATAATGCCTTGTTATTTGTGAGTCAATCATGATATACTTATGACAGGGTTTTTGTTGTTACAAGTCAAACTATTTATCTTGAGTCTCCTGACGCTAGTTCTGAGTGTGAGGTCATTGTCACTAAATATGTCAATAAATTTACAATGCCACACTTGTAATTACTTTACTTTAATAATGAATTAAAATAGAAATATTTTGTAATATTATTAAAGGAAATAAAATAATTTAATTGAATTGAATCATTGCATTGGGACTGCCGCAAACGCGTGCCCACAGAGAAGCGCAACGCTTCTTTATTATGCGCGCCTCCGTCAACATGCCTGAGGCACTGCAGTATCGCGGCAGACCCAACAACATTCGGAAGACGTTGTTATACTGGACCCGGAGTGCACTGTATACCTTCTGAGCTTAGCAATCCCATAGGCAGCACGTGTAGAAAGATTGACAGAAGGCTTTAAAAAGCGCCAGCTTAACGTTTTAAGTACAACTCGCAAACCTACGAATCAACATATTGCATCGAACCGACAGCGCCCTCCGCTCCCTCTCAATATCAGCGCTATCACTAATATCCATCTATCACTAAGATCAAGAAGAAGATAAGGAATTCGACAAACTAATACATTGGTAAATTATAGACATGTTTATCTATTGTTTTTTCACAGCTTGATGAAGGTAAAATGAGTTAGTTATTCATTTGATTGTTATTAAAAATGTCATTGTTGTTAAGGTGTTTTTTTTTCTTTGCTTTCAGGTAAGCTTCAGAATACAAGTTCATCTTCGTAGATATCAATCTTAGAAGCAGAGCGAGGTAATATGATATTTAATACTTGGTAATGCTTTGCACGTCCCATTCTCTTAAAACTAAGTAAATACGGTTTCGTATTCCTTTAAGAACGGACTGCGTTCCTGAAATATGAGCATCTATATTTATATGGCTGGGATAAAAGAATATTCATTCTTTTGGTAAGTAATCGAAAGAAATTTTGAAAATACGACTAATTTGCGGAAAATAATATTCGGAATTTCATAATCAAAATTTCTAAATTCAAATAATTCTTGTTACGTTGTAAAACTCAAAAAGGGGAGCAATAATATGCTAATTAAAAAAGTGTAGCCAGATTTAATGAGGCGTAAAACTTACATGTATCCTTCAGTCTTCTTCGTAGTATCAATCCGGTGGATTGGTTTGCAGCAACAGAATCTTGCATCTCGATCTCCATTCCTCTCGGTCCTCCGCAACCCTTTTCAGCTCAGCATAAGCGCTACAATTCATGTCCTCGAATACTTGCTGCAATTACTTCCGTCTAGGGCGCCCTCTACAGTTTCTACCCTCAACCATCCCCTCCACAATATCGTGAAGGTGACCATCGTGGCGTCCTTCAGTAAAATTATAATATAAATATATAATCGTGTCGGAAACAACAGGGTCAGATCCTGTCTGCCCAAAAGTGGATGACGTCGATGGCGTTACTCCTGGCCATCATCAGGTCTTCCTGAGTGCAGCTACTCGGACACAGCGCACACTCCAGAAGGTGTGACAGGGTCTGCTCCACGCCGCAGTCACATTCAGTCGGTCCGCTGTAAAACTGCCAGGCTTTCATTTGTGTCCTCGTCTTGCATACTCCGGTCCGAAGTCTGTTAAGGAACCTTCATATATTCCACCCCTGGTCGTGTCCAGGGGCTAGGTCTCTTTGGGGGCAATCCAAGTATTCCCCTCAGTTGCCCTTCTCCGCATGTTCAACCGCAGGGTGACCTCAGGTATCACCAGTTCCGTTGTCGACTGTCAGAAACTTCTTCTTGATTTAAGCCGTGTGGTCATATTTTGATATCCAAACATAGGGTGGAGTGTGTCGTGGGTTGCTTTGGAAAGCTCCTTCTTGGTTGCTGATGTCATAATTCTAATTGTATGGAACGGATATTGTAAGAATAAAGATATGACAAATAATCCTGGCAGCGGGTTATAAATGACATATACTGCAAGTTTTCTTCTTCTTAAAACAACAGATTGGTGTTTCAAAAAAAACTTTTTAATCCAGAGTAGTCTTGGAGAAATTTAAACAGTGTGCAACAATGTACGCCGAAACTCGGTAATAATGGATGCTCCTAATGCTATAATGATCTTTCGAGTGAGGAAATCTGTGTTGAAGAATTGTGGCAATATCTTAACGAGCTTTGTGGTGACCACCTGCAGCCATTTTGTGGTTTATCCATCTTGGTGCGTGCGTCAAGAGTTCAGCTGGTGATGCGTGACGTTTTGATTCAGGGGCGTACAAAATGGCAGTAAAATTTTATCAGATAATGTGCATGTGTTAAAATTATGTTAATAGCTATGTGATAAATATTTAAATTTAATTGATAACTTAATTTTAATAATGATTATTGCTATCACCATCTGTCTGTATTCTCCTGTACGTGTTTACGTACAAGAAAACAGAAGTATATCAGTTGCGAAATTGTGAAGTAAAACTATTCTTATTAAATACAGTTAATATTATTTTAAATCATCAATATTATTGTAGTGACTTGTCATTTGTTTTAACATCCCCTTTTTAAGGAAGAAATGACTTCACGTTGCCGGGATAGTTATATGTTCGCGTGGTTGAGGAATGAGGAGCAGATGAACAATCTTTTCCTCTTTTGTTGATGGTATTGTTCTTCTTGATCTCTGTGATCTTTGACACGTGTCATCTTCTTATTCTTTTGTGTTATTTTTACTTTTTATTATTTTCTCTATTTTTTGTATATTTATGTATACTCTGTTTCTAAATATTTGTAAAAATTGGAATTTCGATTCTGTATATAAATAAATAAATAAATAAACGCAACAAGACTATTTCAGAAGAACATATATTCTCGATAAACTTGAAAAACTTTCGGCCCGGGCGGAGTTACATGCTTTCAAACAAGCAATATGGCGACACATGTATGTCCGACGAGCGAACAAAAATATAGACGAAAGATCGTATGTCGAAGCCTTCCGCTCCAGCCGGTAAAGACTATATCATGCTGATATCAGTTAAAGCACTATGATTTCCGCGCGGTTGGAATACGCGCGGATTTTTAGTATCATGAACTGCACCCACAAATTTTATAACCTTTCCGGTATCGTAAGTGTGCGAACCATTCCCACATATTTCGTGGTTAGCAACGTGTTACCAAAGAAGGCAATTCGAGACTCTCTGTAGTATACTAATTTCGCAGCCTTAGACTGAGGTCTATTTGTCATCTAACTGATGCACCTAGAATCACGGGAAGGCCTTCAGCCACTCTCTAACAAGTAGCTTTTTGCGTGCGTTCAGTCAGCAGGTCCCCATCTGCGTCTTCTAAAACAGGACGGGATAGGGAAAGGAGGACCAAGCGAGTATCGCCACACCCGCCATAGTCGACGCTTCGTCCCATGTCAGCTCTTCCTCCTGTAGCTATGCCGAGTACATTCTATACACATGTATACTTTCCCGGTCAATCAGTTTATAATCATATTTAAAAGAGGCCGGGTGATACACTCGACCACAAGAAGTACGGTTTACCGGTCGAAAAGTGATTGCAATATTGCAATCGTTATACATTTTATTCAAACCATATTAAATAACAAGTACGCAGCATATTTAACGACCGAATGTAGGCTGCAGTGAGCGCTGTGTAAGTAATTGTTTTATGGTTCGTACCTCGGATAAGTTTATAGAACGTTTCATCACACATTAAGAAATGCAGCGGTTTTATTATGAACCACAATATTTCTCTACTGTAGTATATTTTAATGGCGATAGATTTGTGCAAGTGCAATTTCTTGACTCGATAAACATAAAAAAATGCAACGTTTCACTAGTTCTTCTTCATATTAGACATAATTCATAAAAAAATCTCCGACGTCTCTATTTTTATATTTACGGTAACTATCCATTCAATTCAATCAATTCCGAACATTACCCCACTATTTTTTTCTGGGGATTCTTTCTTTCCATTCGTTTGAGTCCCGGAGGTAAATTGCTGCTCTCAAACATTCATTCCTTTCGGGGTTATTCCCCGAAATTGTGCATAAATAGTGGAAAAATAGTGGAATTAGCGAAACAAACCAGTTTAGATGAGGTAAATGTGGAAGACGTCGAAGAAATAGTTTTAGAAACAGCAGCTAGTCTTTCTAATGATGAGCTCAAGGAATTAACTGAGCAAGAAGAAAACAAAAATATTGATATTAGTGATTTCGAAGAAGAGCGAAAAGAACTTTCGATGGCGTTTGTAAAAAAGAGTTTGACCACTATGACTGCAATTATGGACCAATTTGTTGTAAATGATCCAAATTTTGACAGGAGTTCAAAAGCAAGACGGGGTGTTATAGATGCTGTATCCACTTATCAACAACTTCTAACAGAACGCAAAAGGAAAACGCAAACTACATTAGATGCCTTCTTGACAAAACGGCAAAAAATTGGAAACACAGAATAGACTGAATAATCTAACTGACTTAGAAGTATATTTGTTTTTATAAGTATATTCGTTTATATTGTTTTTATTTTTGTAAGAAATAAATGTTTGTTTTTTTTTATTAAAAAAAACATAACTTTTAAATTTAATACCTAACCCCATTCTTCTTCGTAGTATCAATCCGGTGGATTGGTTTGCAGCAACAGAATCTTGCATCTCGATCTCCATTCCTCTCGGTCCTCCGCAACCCTCTTTAGCTCAGCATAAGAGCTACAATTCATGTCCTCGAAAACTTGCTGCAAATACTCTCGTCTAGGGCGCCCTCTACAGTTTCTACCCTCAACCATCCCCTCCACAATATCGTGAAGAAGACCATCGTGGCGCATGATGTGACCGATCCATCGGGCTAGCCTTTCTGAGATGGTTCTTATAAGGTGCCTATCTTCCTTGATTATCCTGAGAACCTCATTGTTCGTGACGTGGTCTCTCCAGGAAATTCCAAGAATTCTTCTGTACGACCACATCTTTACATTTTAAGAACCTCGTTTATCGCTGTTTCGCATTACGCTCTACTTTGATGGAACGTATCCCCCGCGTTACGCGGGGCCTTACTGTATTTACTTGTAGATATGTACTTTTATAATGTCGATTGGCACTAAAAATTGATCGTCAGTGTAACGTATATATTTTCAACAATGGATTGAATAATTTCATAATATGCGAGTAAAATATGTTATAAAATAACCATTATATGTATAGTAAGTTTGCGGCTTAACCTATAATTCCAAGTGAATCTTATTGATGAATTATTATAGATGCTTAATTTAAGTTCCAGTACTATCGTCTTTTGTATGATCGGATGTAGCAGGTGCATCAACGCCCGATGATTCATGCTGTAGGTAGTCTTTCTTCGTGCAATAAACTGCATCCCAGGTGCAGCGTCCAGTCACCTAATAGCAGATATGCCTCACCAGGAAAACATCCCGTTCATCAGCTGAGCAATTGCAAACCTGCTCAGTGAATCCGATCATTTGAGATATTTGCTCGAAGATGTGATTGAATTTGATTTGTGCTCTGTATATTATAAAACATTAGATGACTCACGTAACACAGACAAGAAAATGTCAGCAGGAGAAGAAGAAAAAAACTTATTTTTATGCGGGACTTAATTAATGATTCAGATTGTATGAAGGAGAAAACAGTTTTTGGGAGGAGAGCTTTCAAAGCCTTGTCTTGGCGTTAAATAACGTTTTAATCTTTTTTCAATTCAATTTTATTATTTTATTTCCTTTAATAACATTACAAAATATTTATATTTTAATTCATTATTAAAGTAATTATATATATGTGTGGCGCTGTAAATGTATTGACACATTTAGTGTCAATGTCCTCACACTCAGAACTAGTGTCGGGATACTCTCGCAAACAGTTGCAATTACTTGCAACAACAAAAATCATGTCATAAGCGGAGCCAGTTGTGTCCCGCTCTTCGGCGAGAGCATATTGTATTCTGGCTCGGCGTACTGCTGTGACTAGATCCGGGCCACAAGTGTGTAAAGTTTATCATAAATATATGTCAATGTGTTTCTGAAAAAGTCTTTGTTTTGCTGACCTGCTCCTCATCATGCCCTCACGCGACGGAATAACAACCTTTTGAGAGAGAGGAGGATGTTACTACTCAAATATTAACATGAGCTACAGGACGGTACGTGTATACTTGTATTAAGATTAGTAGTGGTTATGTGCGTGTATGTATTGAAGGGAATTGAAAGTGCTTAGAAGAAGGATGCTGGGAGAGAATTGCAATGTTTCCCTGTCGTGTTCATGATGGAACTCTAGAAGCTGATATCGTCCTCTCTAAATTAGATATCGAATTACTGGGTGGCAGGATGCAGGAGCTGGTTCCCAAACAAAAGAACTTGTTTTTGATTCACAATTCTCGTTTATTTTATTACAGACTTGCTTTCTTGTCCGACCGATATGGCATTCGCCATACCGGTCGAAAAGTCGATTGGCAACTGCCGACACTGTGACATCTAGCGCCCCAAGACAGTCGTGGCAAAAAAGGAATTAAAGATGACAGTCGCACCAATATGAAATGGAGCAACTGTCAACTAATAAAATGGCGTATGCAAACACCGTGTATTATTATATAACTAAAAGTAACATTATTAGATGTGCATGTCAGGCGAGCGAACAAAAATAAGAGACAAAACATCGTTTTTCGAGCTTTACGGCATCAGCCTAAAGGAGCTTTATCAAGCTGATATCAAAGCTTATTCTACTTTTTAGGTTTTCTATGATGTTTTTTTTAAGAACTGTAGAAGCTGTTTTTAGTCGAAATATAAAAACCGTGTATGTGTAGACTATTTTAAGAGTCCGTGATAGTAGCGATAAAAAAATGTTAAGTGAACTGAACATCCGTGTTCCGTAGATTGGAGATCGCACGTAAAAGGTGCCATTTATCAGATTCACTGTTGTTCTTTGAATTGAATCAAGGTATAGGTAATTAGTGCGCTCAGATCCAAAGGTGGTTGCCGCTATGGCACACATAAAGGATAGATTGACAATGGGTGATGATTGTATCTGTCATTCATTATGTAACGGCTGCATTTTTCCACGGGGCATTCCTTCGTCTTGCTCAACTCTGCGCGACCTTTACCGGCTGATGGAGTCATTGTTTCCAACCTTGAGAGCATGTCTCGATGCTTGCGACTTGTGTAACGCAATGGCACTCCCATTTTATGGAAACACATACCAGACAATCGATCAACTAGAATTGTATGAAGGGCTGATGAACTACGCTGTGTACGCAAAAACATGCTAAGTATTTCAACATATATGCTTCCCGAAGACTTTTAGAGTCTCTGAAAGAAACAGGTGTAGTATCCGAGACACATTTAGGTGTTAATTAATCAGCATATTTTAAGTGATTAGCTTAATGCTCCCAAGGCCTGGTCTGTATGTTCCTAAATGGCTGCTGTACCCATTCAATGACTCGACGTGGCAAACAGGTGGTGATGCATCCATGTTTTAGTTCTCCTCCAGTGTTGATTTCCTTCGGTGACGGAAGGAGAACCGCGTCTACAACATACTATTGTCGTTGGTTCGCATTTGTATTTGATATTACACTTTGAAGGTGTGTCAATGGCTAACCAGGGCTAAATTAATAAATACGATTAGTTAAATACGATTAGTTAAATACAAGTACTTTTTAATTTTTGTTACCTGACGTTTCAAAATCAATGTATTAAAATCCTCCTCTCTTTCAAAAGGTTGTTATTCCGTCGCGTGAGGGCATGATGAGGAGCAGGTCAGCAAAACAAAGACTTTTCAGAAGCACATTGACGTATATTTACGATAAAACTTTACAAGCTTGTGGCCCGGACCTAGACGCAGCAGTAGGCCGAGCCACAGTACAATATGCTCTCGCCGAAGGGCGGTAGGCAACTGATCACCGCGCTCAGTATGGGCTCTCATCCGTGCCACGAGCTACGGTGTATATAACTAATGCCAATATGGCGGACACATCCCTGTTTGACAAGCGAACAGAAATAGAGACGAAAGATTGTATATCGAGGTTTTCGGTACCAGTCAGCAACGGCTGATGTCAGTATGTATCATTTTCTGCCAAATAACTTTAGCTGGGCGCAAATTTGACAACTGAATTCTACTGGTTTCGTTCATCATGACCTCTTTCAGCATTTTACATTGAAGTTTTCGCAAATTTATAAATAATTTAATTATATAAAATAACATCTCAGGTAATCGAATCCAGGACTATTCGCATGATATATATGCGCACTGTTTTTGAACAATGCATTGTTATTAACCTTGAAAAAAACTTTTGAATCACGGCAATTCCTCAAGTTCCACGTGCGTCTTGTCTCCAAAACTCAATTAAAACCAAATTAAGACATTTAATTACTTACTGGTTGGTCTTGTTCTAATTGTGATAATATTATGCCATCGATCACGCGTAAATCACGTGTAGAAGGCTCACTACATTTGTACTACGCATTTATTTACAATTAACCATTTTTATTTATCTACAAGGCCTTCCCATTATATTCAATAAGTAGGTTATTTTCTTTATAAGTACTTTTAACCCTTTCGCATCGGTTGTCGGCATATGCCGTCATAAGATTCCCCGACCTTTGACATTGGTCAACGTAATATATCGTTTTGCTACTTTCTTAGAATAGTTTTTTATGCATCATCTGATAGCTAAAGGATTCAAGAACCAATGTGATATATGAAAATAGACCAGATAAGTACATTTATGCTTCAAATACTAGTTTTATTAATTAATTTCAATTGACAGTATAATTTGTATTCAAACCGAGCCGTAATGGAAGGGTTAAGTAACTTTTAGTAACTTTTTGTACGGTTATTTTTTAAAAACTTGTGGTAAACCTATGAATGTGAAAAACAGAGGAACGGGTATACTAAATCGAGACCCGTGAAAAGCTAATAAAGAATGGTGTTCATGTGATGTACCACCAATTTTAATTAATAAGCTATGACTGACATTTTACGGGTGATCAAATTCACACCAACCGGGGGTATTTTAGAGCTCAGAAATCGATTAAAAATCCTTTTTTTTTTTTAATCTCCGTCGTGGATCGAACCCACGACCTTTGGCTTGCAAAGCAAACGCTTTGACCATTGAGCTATGACCACCGGCTAATATATAATACAATGTGCGTTTGTAAGACTAAAAGTAAATTCGGCGAGTAGTGTTATGTATTTGCGTGCTGAGTACTCTTAGCTACGTACATTGACCTGAATAACTTGGCAGTGAATCTGTCAACATTTCCTCGGCATTGCTGCTGTAGTATCTCTCTGTACACCTCACCGTCCATTGCATCACAAGAATGCGGAAAACAACATCAAATAAAACAAACGTTTATTTTTAAACCTTATCTTCTTCGTGTCAGCGACGTCAAATTATTCTTGCCCAGTATCTGGCATTAGGTCTTGAGGTGTGCAGCTTGTTGGGCACATGGAGCAGGATCTTAGGTGTGAGGAGGTCTGCAGGTATCCGTATTCGCACAATAATGACTCTCTCTACCGAAGCATTCCCCACCGCTCGAGGATGTCCTTTGTTCTACCAACTCCGGTTCTTAATCTGTTTAGAGACTTCCAGGTCTGCAAGGCAAGGTTCTGGCCAGTTGGGAGGCCTTCCTTTTGGAGTAATTAAATCCTCTGATGCGACTTGTTGCCAGAGCTGGAGTCTCTCATTTTCGGGGCCGGATGTGAGAGGTTGTGTGGATCTCAGATAGCTGTTTCGCGACTTCAATCTTGGTGTTGGGGATATCTGATTATATTTACAAGCAGTGGGACGGTTGCTTGATTGCCTTACGCATATCTTCGGCGCATATGACTTTGCGTCTTATGTTTGGTGGTGCCATACCAGGCAAGGGGTATAGTTTTGAAATGGATGTTGGTTTGAGGCAGCCAGTGACGACTTATTTTTAAATGTATAATACACCCAATGGAAGGACTAATAGAAGAAAATTGAAGGTAAATTTAGTGCAAACCATTATTCGCACAGTTTGTCCTCAATTCTTTGAATATTCTCGATGTAAATTGTAAATCCGTTTTTTAACGTTGCTCTATCTACTCTTACATTCTGCTCACAACTGCTTCTTGCTCGTGTTTTAGTTTTATTTATGTTCATTTTTTTAACCCCCTCACATCGGTTGTCGGCATATGCCGTCATAAGATTCCCCGACCGTTGACATCGGTTGACTTGATATATTGTTTTGCTACTTAGAATAGTTTTTTATGCATCATCTGATAGCTAAAGGATACAATAACCAATTTGATATATGAAAATAGACCAGATAACTACGTTTATGCTTCAAATACTAGTTTTAAAATTGACAGTATAATTTGTATTAAAACCGAGCCGTAATGAAAGGGTTAAAATTGTCCTTAAAGTATTTAGCGCATTGGTCCGAAATTGTTCAAAATTGTGGCGCGAAATTGCGTCACGTGACTCGTTTGAAAGAACAAAATTAAGTACGTCAAGTATTTTATTATTATTTTGCCAACATTAAGCCTCCATTTTAAGGAATAACGCATTTCTTTGGTAAATGCATTGCATTGAATTAATAATAACTGCAAATTAATACATATTGGTACGAAATAGTAAGAATATATAAATTTGTTAAAATCTAATAATATTTAAAAATAGAACAATTCAAATTTGTTTATTTTCAATCGATTTCTGAGCTCTAAAATATTGGTTGGTGTGAATTTGATCCCTCGCCCGTAAAATGCCAGTCATAGCCTATTAATTAAAATTTGGTGGTATACGAAAATCATCCCGTGAATACCACCCATTTAAAATAAATTCCTATAATAATAAGGATGATGCGTGCATATCGGGCTGTAGTCTATGACGTTGGCGGATCAACACTCCACATGCAGCGTTTAACCATACGCACCATGGTAAGCGTCATAGAATTCCACAGATGGGACTTAAGAATTACTATCACCATCTGTCGGTATTCTCCTGTATGTGTTTACATAAAAAAAATCTTCTCTTGCATATTCTTTTAATTTTTTCGTCATTGCTTTCGTGCTAATGGTTGTCAGGCATAAATAAAAATATAATGCAAATACATAATCGACGGTATTAAATTTATTAAATTAAAAAAACATTAAAGCATTACTCAATGATTTTGAAAATACCGTCGACATTTCAAGGGAACGATTGACATGAGCGTGGGTAAAAATTAACATGATTTTTGCCTTCTTTCATGAAATAATCCATAAAAAGATTGCTATAAATAAAAATATATTAATGATGCGTCTGACATTCGTACATATGTGGGTGCGTCGAGTTAAGCATCCTGTAACCTAAAAATATGTAGTTATTCAGTCGCGTGGTGGCAGGACGAGGAGCAGATTAATAACGCACAGATTTTTTCTGAAGCACATTGACATATATTTTGATAACTCTACAAACTTCTGGCCCAAGCGGAATGACAAGCCGGCCATAATGTGTCCTTCTCGGCCGTCCGCACACAACTACTGACGCGCTCGTGATGTTGCACTGCGCCACAGTGGCGATCTTAGTAACTAGTCCAAAATGTCAATATGGCGACACATGCATGAACGACAAGCGAACATAAATTAGAGACGATTGTTTATTGAGGTTTTCGGTACCAGTCAGTAAGTGCTAAATATATATATAATCGTGTCGGAAACAACAGGTCAGATCGTGTCTGTCCAGAAGTGGGCGACGTCGATGGCGTTACTTCTGGCCATCATCAGGTCTTCCTGGGTGCAGTTATTCGGGCACAGCGCACACTCCAGAAGGTGTGACAGAGTCTGCTTCACGCCGCAGTCACATTCAGTCGGTCCGCTGTAAAACTGCCAGGCTTTCAAGCAAGGGCTATATAATGCTTTCAATGTGCTTCTAAAATACTTTCTTTTAGAAGCACATTGATTATATTTACTTAAAACTGTACAAGCTTCTGGCCATGCGAAATGATATGCCGCTGGCCATAACGCAACCTTGTCTCGCTAAAGTGTGGGGACCGACTGGCGTGATGGGCTTACCGGCGCTGCGGCGCTCGCCCAGCGCTCGAGCGGCCATCTCTAGAACTAACACACCAGTGAGCGGACCTGTCCAAAATGACAATATGATGGACACATGAATGTATGACAAGCGATCAGAAATACGAGGGTACCAGTTAGCAAGGGCTACATCGTGCTGATTTGTAAATTATTCATTTAACATGATATTATCGGGTACCTGTTACATTGATAGGTATACCATAAATTTGCAAATTATTGTCTATTCGTGTTTAAAAATAGCGTGCCCAGCAAAAAAATGTTCTACACGAAACCGTCATGTTTTGCCTGAATTTCGCTTATTTGTATTAAATTTACATGGCGTTTTAATTAGAGCCTATTGTAATAATTAGCGTGCTGAGGCATTTTGCATTAATATTCATTAAATTGCTAGAAAATGAATGTAATTACTGTGTATTTATATAAATTTTGGAGTAAACAAGCGCCTTGTAAATTTTTTAATAGTTATTAATTTGGTTCATGTTATCTCAGACATTGGAAGAAGAGATTTTTATCTACCAAGTTTACGGTGCTCTCCATTCAGAGATAGTCTAAACTTGTTTATTTATTAATCAAACACATGCATCAGTTTTGAACCTCCCTGGAATATATGTTGTTCAGCTTAGACGGTTTGAAATGGCAATTTTAATTTTATTTATTTCTTCCAGAAACATTGCAAATACATATTGAATACGATCCTGAAATAAGATATAATACAAGAGAAACAATTATGTATTTACTATTATAAACAATAATTATTAAAATGTCTCGAAGGTCGCTAAAAAGAAGACTCCACGAAATTACTTTGATTAATAAATTCGTGGAGCTCATGTCGAAACTGGGCTTCTCTCAAGTGGAATATGTCAATATTCGAGACGATACGGTTGAACAATCTGATCACTATCCCAATAGGCATAGTCTCTGGCAGGTTAGTATTACCTCTAGGAATAACAAACAATATGTGCCTCCTTATCCTTAAATAATTGTCAGGGACAAACAAACCGATTTCTAACAAAATATCAGGATTTCTGAACACTCCGCGCACTAGGCGAAAGAAATGCATACTCAAGCACACATCTCTTCTTTGTGGCCTGTGAATAGGATGTGCAGTGATTATACAGATAGTAAATTTAAAAATATTTGCATTTTGAAGAGATAGAAAGAGGATACAATACTTTTTTCGCATTTTGCTGCTATATTTGATCCTCAGTAAAAGTATATGACAATCACAATGCCATTCAGATCTATTATGTATATGGTTAGTTTTGTCGTAAGAAAGCTCGGTTTTAGAGATGCACAGAAAAAATGTGCTAGCCAAGTTTACATTTGCGTTAGTTATATACATCGCCACTCGAGCGCTGGGCGAGAGCCGCAGCGACGACGACCCCGCGGTGCCAGTTGGGTCCCGCCCTTCGGCGAGAGCATATTGTATTGTGGCTCGGCCTACTGCTGTGACTAGGTCCGGGCCACAAGCTTGTAAAGTTTATCATAAATGTATGTTAATGTGCTTCTGGAAAGTCTTTTTTTTGCTGACCTGCTCCTCATTATGCCCTCACGCGACTGAATAACACAAAAGGTTGTTATTCCGTCGCATGAGGGCAGGATGAGGAGCAGATTGATATTACAGAATTTTTCAGAAGCACATTGACATATATTTAAGTTAAAACTTTACAAGCTTCCGGCCAGGCGGAATGACATGCCGACGGCCGTGATGCGACCTTCTCGGTCGTCAACACATAACTGACCCGTGCGGCCTGTGGTCGGTCACCAGCGCCGTAAGCGGCGGTCCATAAAACCAATCCCAATATGGCGGACACATAAATGTTTGGCAAGCGACAAAAATAAGAGACGAAAGATTGTTTATCGAGGTTTTCGGTAACAGTCAGCAAGGACTACATCATGCTGATGTCAATACCAAAATAGATTAATAGAGTATTTATCCACTTCTTTGTTAATGATACGAGTATTACTTCTTGTTGTGGTGAAAAAGTAGTCCATATATTTTTCTTCGTAGTATCAATCCGGTGGATTGGTTTGCAGCAACAGAATCTTGCATCTCGATCTCCATTCCTCTCGGTCCTCCGTAACCCTCTTCAGCTCAGCATAAGAGCTAAAACTCATGTCCTCGAACACTTGCTGCAAATACTCCCGTCTAGGGCGCCCTCTACAGTTTCTACCCTCAACCATCCCCTCCAAAATGTCGTGAAGAAGACCATCGTGGCGCATGGTGTGACCGATCCATCAGGCTCGCCTCTCTGAGATGCTTCTTATTAGGTGCCTATCTTTCTTTATTATCCTGAGAACCTCATTGTTCGTGACATGGTCTCTCCAGGAAATTCCGAGAATTCTTCTGTATGACCACATCTCAAAGGCCTCCAGTCTTATTTTATCACTTTCAGATAAGCACCATGTCTCACAGCCGTACATTGAGATGCTCCAAACAAATGTTTTGGCAAGTTGCTTGCGGAGCCTTAAATTAATATTCTTTGACTCATTTTTTTGCTTTTTTATTGAAAGCTTGCCTTGCCATATATTAAGAATGGTCAATCCAAGACACTGCTCAAACAGATTTGGATAAAACCGAGTTGTATGCTTAAAACTACATAGTCTTATATTACATATAACATGTTATTGTTCTATTTACCTTGGAGAAGCAATGGTCAGTGCGGCTGTCGTCGCGTCTTTCGTATTACGTCATCGTCCATCATTAGGCGGCGGGCAGGTAGGACAGGTGAGTTACCATAGTCAGCTACGCGCCTTCTGTCATTGCCCTGCTTTCTAAAGAGGGCAAATAATAGACGCTTAAGTCAAGAGCAGTGTACATCAAATGGTGACCGTGGAAATTACGAAATAACAAAATCGAAATAGTCTATTCCGAGACAATGGGCGTGTGTTGTTTTGAAGTATGTTGTCTCCTAACATTACTCTAATTATGTGTTTTTAAAACATTGTTCAATGTGGTATTTATTATATCAAGACATTAGTGTTTTTGTCGCTGGTTTAAGAAATAATATGCGGTACCAGTGTGGGGTCGATCAGCCCATTTAAATCAAGTGGATACTGGCCCTGAATGATGCGTGCAGAGTCGTCACAGGCTGCCTCGAACCAACACCCATTTCAAAACTATACCCCTTGGCTGGTATCGCACCACCAAACATAAGACGCAAAGTCATATGCGCCGAAAAAATGCGCAAGGCAATCAACCAACCGTCCCACTGCTTGTATAATCAGATACCCCCAACACCCAGACTGTATTCGCGAAGCAGCTTTCTGATATCCACACAACCTCTCACATCCGGCTCTGAAAATGAGAGATTCCAGCTCTGGAAACAAGTCGCATCAGAGGATTTCATTACTCCAAAGTAAGGCCTCCCAACTGGCAAGAACCTTGACTGGCGGACTTGGAAATCTCTGAACAGATTAAGAACCGGAGTTGGTAGAACAAAGGACAATCTCGAACTGTGGGGAATGCTTCAGCAGGGAGTCACTATTGTGCGACTGTGGAGACCTGCAGACCGCCTCGCACCTAAGATCCTGCTCCATGTGCCCAATAAGCTGCACATCTCAAGACCTAATGCTAGGCAACACACGGGCTATTGTTGTTGCCAGATACCGGGCAAAAATAATTTGACGTGCGTTTCTTACCTCGTCTGTGAATCATTGATTTTCCGATGTTTTATATGAGTTGAGAATCTGTGATTCAAGTATGGTTCGGCTGCGTAGTCCGGTCATTCATTGACTATTGCGGTGATGCTGAGATATTCTTTATGGCTAGAGATTTTCTCTCGACCAGCGAGGCTGTTCTGGTAATGATCTGATAAAGTGGTCCAGAATCCGGTTCAAAATAATATGTGAAGTTTTTTTTATCATTTTAAGACTATTTGGGACCTTTTTTTGAGACCATTGATAACTTGAAAAATATCTATAATTGTATATGAATTCGTCAAATGTGACAAATTCGGATGTCAATTACTGCACGTCCACTACTTGCGAGTATTATTGCCAGTTTATACTAAACAAACGAATGTATATTCTATATGCACTCTTTCAAATCCACTGCATCGAACACGATTTGGATTGCAGGAACTGATATCGTCCTCTCTAAGTTGTTTATCGAATTATTGGGTGACATGATGCAGGAGCAGATTAATAACACAAATAACTTGTTTTCGAAGCAAGATTCTCGTTAATTTTACTACAGACTTGCTTTCTTGTCCGACCGATATGGCATTCGCCATACTGGTCGAAAAGTCAACTGACAACTGCCGAACACTGTCATCTAGCGCCCCAAGACAGTCGCGGTAAAAAGCATATTAATGATGACAGTTGCACCAACATGAAATGGAGCAACTGTCCTAACAAGTAAAACGAAAAAGTACGAAAAAGCGGGTGGAAGAAACGCTCCAACTGACGGCGCGCTCTAACATCTAGCGCTGCCAACAGTCGCGGCAGACAAGCGAATTAAAGATGACAGTGGCCAACATGAAATGGATCAGCTGTCATAACAAATAAAATGGTGTATGCAAACACCGTGTATTATTATATAACTAAAACTAACATTCTTAGATATGCATGTCAGGCGAGCGAACAAATATCGTTTTTCGAGGCTTTACGGCATCAGCCTAAAGGATATATTGATATTAAGCTGATATCAATATACTATATATTCAGTAATATATATTAATGAGGCTCAAAAGAGTAATCTTAACATCTTCTGTGATTTCATCTCCCTTAGTGATTAGGTTAGCTTTTGACAAAATGTCTGTTTTACTCATTTTGCCGCGACATACGAGTATATGCTGATATCAGCTTGATATAGCTACTTAAAGCCGATGCCGTAAAGCCTCGACAAACGATCTTTTGTCTCTTATTTTTGTTCGCTTGCCTGACATCCACATCGAATGTTAGTTAAGTTATATAATGTTAAACGGTGTTTGCATACGCCAAAATAATTGTTATGACAGCTGGCCCATTGCCAGTTGGTACAACTGTCATCTTGGCGGTTGGCACCGCCGGAATGTCAGAGCGGGCAGGCAGTCGAAACGCGCCCGCAATCGTGATAGGAGCGCCTAAGGGCGTCCCTATAACGGGCGACGTTATTGACAAATAAACGAGTAATGTTTGTATTGTGAACCTGATCCTGCATCCTTCGTCCAGTAAAAGATATCCAAAATACCCGAGGAGGATATCAATGCTTTCCATACAATTGATCCGGAACACATTCATGGCGCATGTTCGTAATATTTTGATCGCGTTTGTATCATTCAAGAGCTTGCGCCGCGATAGAGCCTGATTCAGAGCGTCATAAGGTTTATTATGGTCAGGTTGGCGGTCAATGACTTGAAGTCTGCGGTCGCGATCATCTCCCCGGGGAAGATGCAGCGGGACAGGCATCTCTCTGGCCAGGCAAGAGGAAGATAAAAGAAAACTATCGATACATTATTTTATTCAATTCATATTGGTAGCCACACAAAAGGCCACTCTCCTGTTTATGCTTACACATAAAAAAATTATAAATAATAATGCTGGCGGGTATAGCTTATAGGTTAAGCCCCTTTTCCCTTTGCTCATAAACTGCGGCTGAAGTACCAGAGAAACATTTACGTTTTTAATATTCTTCTTCGTGTCAGCGACGTCAAATTATTTTTTCCCAGTATCTGGCAACATCTCGTGTGTTGCCCAGCATTAGGTCCTGAGATGTGTAGCTTGTTGGGCACATGGAGCAGCGTCTTAGGTGTGAGGCGGCCTGCAGGTCTCCACAGTCGCACAATAGTGTCTTTCCCTGCCAAAGCATTCCCCGCCGCTCGGGGTTGTCATTTGTTCTACCAACTCCGGTTCTTAACCTGTTCAGGGATTTCCAGGTCCGCCAGTCAAGGTTCTTGCCAGTTGGGAGGCCTTCCTTTGGTGCAATGAAATCCTCTGGTGCGATTTGTTGCCAGAGCTGGAGTCTCTCATTTTCAGGGATTTTAATAATCAGCGTTTTTTAAAGAGATTGAATGATGAGCCCGACGCTCCCTAAGCTCCCTCTACATTTGTTTGTCCTTAAGCCATTCACCACGTCTAAAGCAGACACAAGCTTTACATGGATTCAGTAGTCTCATATTACAACATTATTCTACTCTTGTAATATTCAAAACTAACATACTACCTGTTTATTACTTAACATCCTCCTCTCTCAATAAGAGGGGAGGTATTACGTCGCGTGAGGCAAGATGAGGAGCAGGACAGCAGACAAAGACTTTATTTTAGAAGCACAGATTATATTTACTTTAAAAACATTACAAGTTTTCGACCACGCGGTATGACATGCCCGCGCGGCCGCAACGCGAACCTTAGTTCGCCAAAAAGTCGGGACCAACTGCCCGGCCATCCGCACTTCCGCGGCCCGGTCGGTCGCCGGGTGTCACTAAACCCAGTGTGGCCACATACATAAAGGTATGGCAAGCGACAAAAATATTTATAAGACGAAAGATTGTTTATCGAGGTCTTCGGTACCAGTTAGCAAGGGCTACATCGTGTTGATATCATACTGAATATTATATATAGTGAATTTCAGTCAAAAACTATAAGCAATCTCTGATATATTTTTTTACAAAGTGTATTACAGTCTATATAATTTGCCCAAAAATCGATTATAAAATCTACGAAAAAGGCGCCTCGTTCAAAATATTAAGAGATGACTCAATCTTACAGGGGCTTGTATAGAGCTTGGATTTGATTAAATCATTTTAAAAAAATAAAGCTTTGGGTTTTGAACCGACGGTGTCTGAATGACAAACAAACGCTTTACCGCTGGACTATGCCGTCCGGCATATTCCAGTGATTGTTTAGCATAGCAGAATTCGTGTGTTAGATCCCCGAAGATGCTTAAAATAAAAATGTTTTTAATGTATTTTAAGCTCTTATAAACTAATCATAAATAAGTCCCGTGAACACCACCCATTCCATAAAGGTGATTGTTGCCTAAATGCTGGATTGCAGTCTAAAGACGAAGGCGGATCAACACACCACAGGCAGCGTTAAATCATGATGATATATCTTAATTATCGTCTGTCAATATATTCTCTTGTATGTGTATCAATTTAAATAATGATCATTTGGAATAGAAAATGTATTTTTATATTTGTTATTATTTAGTAATTACATTTCTCTAAATGTAACAAGACAGGTAACAAATAATACATTATTATTTACGTGTATGTAAAGATATGTCATTATGATCGGCATTGAGAGAAAATTTGAACGAGAAAAATGTTACTAAGATTGGATTGAATTGAGTATACTCCACATTTATTCTTGTTTCAACCAAAACATTTACAACTACTGAATTAGATCAAAGCAGCTATTTTCTGTATTACGTTCAATATCGTTACATCCGCGGTAGCCGACGTTTCGTTCACCTTGAAGAGTCGGCTTTTACACCTGACGCATTGTCGATGACGCATCTCGACCACCGTCGGAGCCTTTCCCCTGAATTTGTCATCATCTCGACAGCATCTTCTACAGACGGAGGACCGCCAGCTGAGAACAGTTTATCGACAGGTTTCCGACACGACTGACAACGTTAACGTCCGACCACTAAATGTCACACTATTTACGATGACATAAATATCGTTATATTCGTATCGTTTCGCAGAATCTAGCTAAAAATATAAACACAAAAGAGATGTGCCGAAAATTGAAGAAACCAAGAACAGCGAAAAAATCATAAATTAAATGGTTTGGGTTCATCATCATCAGCCTATGTCCTTCCCCCACGAGTCTCCATCCTCTTAGTTCCTCCGCCTTCCGCATCCAGGCCACTCCTTATATTCCTATGATGTTGTCAGTCTATCTTGCAGGGGTTCGGCCAACGCTTTGTTTGCCAGTTTTTAGGCGCCACTCCGATACTGTTCATCCCTATCGACCGTCGTCTCTTCGACAGATTTATCTTGCCCATTGCCACTTGAGTGTACATATTCGTTGGGTATCCTCTACTACTCGAGTTATTTTTCGGTATATATCCTAGTTACGGATTCTATCTTTTAGAGCCAATCCGAGCATGCATCTCTCCATGGCACGTTGAGTGACTTTAATTTTATGTGTAAGCCTTACTGTTAGATTCCATGTCTCTGCGCCATAAGTTAATACAAGGAGGATGCATTGGTTCAACGGCTTAGTTTTTCCACATTGACCGTTGTCTCTTCGACAGATACGTCCTGCTTATTACCACTTGAGTGTGCCTTTTCTTTGGGTATCCTCCTTTACTCGAGTTCTTGTTCGGATATCCTTGTTTCAGATTCTATATTTTAGAGACACGCGCATGCATCTCTCCATGGTGCGTTGGTTGATCATTATTGAATGGGTAAGACTTGCTTTTAGATTCCACGTTTGGGTTAGGTTAAATTAAACCAGTAATGATACCATGTTATTTATATTATTCACTTTCATATTTTTTTAAATCTCCGTCGGGGATCGAACCCACGACCTTCGGCATGCCAAGCCAACGCTTTGACTATACCCGCCGGTTGTAATCATCACAATTTGGTTTCCCAAATAAATTACAATAATTTAAAATATTTATTATAGAATTCTATGCATAAT
Organism: Glossosoma conforme; assembly: GCA_022606575.1. Classification (NCBI taxonomy): domain Eukaryota; kingdom Metazoa; phylum Arthropoda; class Insecta; order Trichoptera; family Glossosomatidae; genus Glossosoma; species Glossosoma conforme. Next base: position 742,670 of record JAGTXR010000003.1, on the reverse strand, counting down.
TCGCGACAGTCATTTTGCATCACAGAACTGCAAGCACAAATTACGTACTTCATTTCGCCGTTCACTGGGAGACTCGCTCATAAAACAAGTAATTCTAAAAGACTAAAAGAGAAAAAGGAGTCTTCTGCTCAGGGAGGAGGGGGCAAGAGAGGAGTGACAGCTGGGATCGAACCTGAGACCACCCGCAAAACCGCATATAACTTATTTGTGCCATACCCGCTGCCAATTCGGAGGATATTCGCTTCACAATAATGGACGCGAGAAAACGTTTAATTTTTTATTTTTATGTAAACACATACAGGAGAATACCGACAGATGATGTTAGTAATTCTGAAGTTTCATCTGTGGAATTCTATGACGCTTACCATGGTGTATATGGCTAAACGCTGCATGTGGCTGTGTTGATCCTCCAACGTCATAGACTACAACCCGAGATTCACGCATCATCCTTTATTATTACACGAATTTACTGTGAATGGGTGGTCTTCACGGGACGATTTTCGTCTACCACCAATTTTAATTAATAGGCTATGACTGGCATTTTACGGGTGATGGATCAAATTCACACCAACCGGGGGTATTTTAGAGCTCATAAATTGATTAAAAATCTTTTTTATTATAATCTCCGTCGGGGATCGAAGCCACGATCTTTGGCTTGCAAAGCAGACGCTTTGACCATTGAGCTATGACCGCCGGCAATGAATGATTATTAGCCAAAGTAGCACGATTTATATGTAAACGCATCAATGAGAGTAGTATACTAGGGGAATTATAGCATTATAATTATGAAAGCTATGTATATTCTTTTGTTTTGAAGATAAATATTTTTATTCCATTTGATTTTCAGACGGATTTAAAAAAAATCGTATTAATTTGATTACGTTGGTTGAATATTTGAATAGTGAAGTGCTTATATTCTAAAAACCCACCAAAAACAACTTAATTTAGTTTTATTAAAAATAATATATAAATGTAATTTATCGATGTCCTTAAAAACCTAATCTTATATGAATTGAAATTATTTCTTCAACCCTTTCGATACGGCTTGGTGGAATACAAATTATACTGTCAATACGACGTGAATTTTTTAAACCATTTTCTTTTGCTTAAAACTAGTATTTGAAGCATAAATGAACTTATCTGACCTATTTTCATGTATCACGTTGGTTCTTCTGTCCTTTAGCTATCAGATGATGTATAAAAAACTATTATATTTAACAAACGTTCATTATGTAACTCCATACATGTGGTGGCATTGACACATGTGGCTTACAGAAACATCGCTCCTGTGACGAAACCTAACGGTATTTATTTAAATGCTTTACAGATTCATGTAAAGAATACATGTAGGTTGATAAAGGGAATGACTGCACTTTCAATTTCCTACCGTATATGTCACAATGAGTACTGAAAGTAGCAAAACGATATATCACGTCAACCGATATCAACGGTCGGGGAATCTTGGACGGCATATGCCGACAACCGATGCGAAAGGGTTAAATAACCTCAGATTTTCGATGACTCATATTTTTCATGTTTAGATACACGTAATTCTAGGTTATGTGAACTCAATTCTTGATTTAAACGAAAAACTGACCATTGAGTGTGAAACCGTGGTCTTCAATCTTGTCACTTGAATAATGCTCAATGCGATCCATGTTTGAAGGAAGATAATAATTAATAATCCATTTATAAGTTCGAGAGATTCTAACCGTAATTTTTAGCATTTATATGCCTTACTAATTTACAGTAATACATATTAATATTTAATTCAATTTTATTTATTTCTTTCAGAAACAATTCAAATAAAAATATATTTAATACGATACTGAAATAAGATATAATACAACAGAAACAATTAGGTATTTAGTATTATTAACAACAATTATTAAAAAGTCCCGAACCTCGATAAACAGAAGGCTCCGCGAAATTACTCTGATAAATAAATTCGTGGAGCTCATGTCGAAACTAGGCTGCTCTCAATGTGGAATATATCAATATTCGAATCGATATGGTTGAACAGTCTCTGGCAGGTTAGATATATATTTATCGACCCCGGGATTCAAACCCAGGTCTTTTCATCGCATCACAAGCAAGAGTATTTCACATTGAGCCATGCCTCCCGGTCACAACAGAACCGTCGACCACCCTGGGAGCTTCGTGCCTCCGTTACCCACCATCGCGAAATCGCAACTCTGACATATTGCAAAACGCCGATTAATCATTACTTTTTGCGAGCTTTTTTTGCGCACAAGGTAATTGATACGAGTATCATACAATATTCTACAAGCAGTCTCAAGAGATTTTAAATAATCTTATTCCTTGGTTTACAGAAATCAAGTATGCCTTATTCCAACCAAGTTATTTAAGAAATTAATTAACATTTTTAGCATAATTTACACAATTCCACAGAAAGGTGTAATCTGTTCTAAATATTTTCATATTATTAAAAAAATCTAAAAGTATCTACAGTTGATTTGTTCTTTATTTATGTCAACTGTATTATGTAATATACAATTCTTTCCAATATTAAAAAAACAACACAAAAAAAACATTGTTTTTCTTTTTAATCTCAAATATTCAAAATTGTTATTTTACTTCCCGGATAAATTTATCCTACTTCTTTTTTAGTAACAACTTACAAAATTATCCTACTTCTTATATTATACCTTTTACATGAGAATAATAAGTAAATTATTAATTTGTAAAGGTCTAAAGTTTAGACCTTTACTAATCCCAGCCTTAAGCGTGACAAGGTTCGCGTTGCGACCGCGCGGCATCATACCGCGTGGTCACAAAGCTTGTAATGTTTTTATCGTGAAAAATATAATCTGTGCTTCGAAAAAAAAAGTCTTTGTCTGCTGCCCTGCTCCTCATCATGCCTCACGCGATGTAATAACGCCCCTCTTCTTTTGAGAGGAGGATGTGAGTATGAATACTTTTTAAATAAAAAAACTAAAAATTATTGTAAAATTTTGTATCAATTTAATACCTATATATAGCTTTTGGTGTGCCGCGAAATTCTAGGAAGAATTTTGGTGTGCCGTGGGTGAGAAAAGGTTGCGGAGCACTGGTCTAAGCCATGGGTCGTCAACCTGTACGTACCACCCACTAGTGGGCGATAAGGGCTTCCGTGGTGGACGGTGTGCGATTTCTGTATATTTAAAGTCTCCTAAATTCCATCTAGATTTATTTCCACCCATATACTGAATCGAAATATAGCGAGGTTGGTGGGCGGTAGGGAATTTTACCATGAAAAAATAAGCAAAAGTAGGCGCTAGGCATAAAAAGGTTGACGACCCCTGGTATAAACTCTTGATATTGGAAACACTTCTTAACGAAAATGAAAACAATTAAATTAATAAAATAAATAAATAAATGGTTTATAAACACTTGGTTTACAGTTTATTGTATACTAGTTTCGGTAGCACCCTCTACCGTCTTCAGGACGACACTTACAACTCTTAACATGGATCACATTGTTAAACAAAATAAAAAGTATTTAATGGAATAGAACCCACGTCTGCCATAGTCAAACGCTTTGAGCTCTCGACCATACACCTCGTATGTGATAAAATATTCGTTTTGTACGTTCGAATTTACATAAGAACAATTAATGTTGATATCCATTTATGGAATTCAAATAAACCAGATGTGAATGGATCCCGACAAGGGTCCGATCACAAAACGGGAGGTGAAATATTAAGTTTGAGACCTAAATAATAAAGTCAAAACCTTCATCATTTACTTATATAATGTGTAGGGTTAACACGGTGATAACTGGGTTCTTTGGCCGACTGAAAAAACAGTGATCTGTCAAGTTAGTTTTATTTTATATAAAAAAGATAGTTGTCAACTGCTTATAATTAAATATGAAAAATTTAATAAGACAGAAATTTATTGTGTTCGAGAATAATTATGATAATATAATATATTTTACATGACTGTTTTGCAAGAATATTTTTTTATAAATTAACATCACCTTTATTTAGGAATGAGACTTTACGTCGCCAGGATCGTTATTAGGACACGTGGTGGACAGATGAGGAGCAGATGAGCAACACACAGACTTTTTCAGAAGCACATTTTTTTTATGTAAACACATACGGGAGAATACCGAAAGACGGTGAAAGTGATTCTGAAGTCTCATCTGTTGAATTATATGATGCTTACCATAGTGCATGCGGCTAAACGCTGCATGTGGAGTGTTGATCCGCCAACGTCATATACTACAGCCCGAGATTCCCGCATCCTTATTATTACAGGAATTTACTATGAATGGGTGGTCTTCACGGGATGACCTTCGCCTACCACCAATTTTAATTAATAGGCTATGACTGGCATTTTTCGGGTGAGGGATCAAATTCACACCAACCGGGGTATTTTAAAAATCTTGAAATCGATTAAAAATCTTTTTTTTTTTAATCTCCGTCGGGGACCGAACTCACGACCTTTGGCTTGAAAAGCAAACTCTTTGATCATTGAGCTATACCCGCCGGCGATTGTTAAATATTCATATTTAACAATCCATACACATATAAACCTATAGCAAATACCATATTATATGACTTTTCTCTTATGAATTAATCATAGAAAAATAAATGGTGATGTGATGATGGAACGACAGACCCTGTACACATGTCTAGTTCATGGCATACCATTGTGCCAATTTCTCCGCCTCATCGAATCGAGAAATTAATACATATCCGCTCCATATTTGGTACATACGAGTATGTTCATTACAAATTGCCGTCACGCAGTTCTGTTAGTTGTCATTGTCATGGCATGTCATGTCAAATATCTTTTGCCTAGAAATATATACGATACCCGACGACTTCGAGGAATTGATTCGACAGGAGCTGTAGCATCTGAGATATTTTAAAGTGCGATATTTTTTGATGAGATCAGATTATTAGACCAATACTCCTGGGCTTACACAGCTTGTCAAATAGTAGTACTTCAAATGTGCATCGACAAAAGTAATAATAAAAAAATGTCTTAAAAAAATACACAAAATGCTTAATGTCGAGTGACACTCGACATTGGAGCTGGTGGAAACATCGCATGTGGAGTAGCACTCGACATTGGAGTGGCAAGAGTTAACCATTTGGTCTTAAAAACGGCCGAACAAAAATTGGATCGTTCCTTTTTAAATTTATGACATTTGTTGTAAATATATATAACTATATTATGTTGATATCAGCTTGATATAATAGCCCTTGCAGGCTGGTGCCGAAAACCTCGATACACAATCTTTCGTTTCATATTTTAGTTCGCTCGTCGGACATGCATGTGTCGTCATATTGATCGTTTGACAGGTGTAGTAGTAGTAGAATTTCGGCGCTGGGTGTCACCGACCACGGGCGCCCGGTGGCCAGTAATGAGTTGTGGGCCGACCGCGACCATTAGCAAGTTGTGATCGGTCTGGGGCTTGAAGCAAGCAAGCTCCGCCTCGGACTGAAATTTTGTCAATTTTTAACTTGAATATCAGAGTCGTCACAGGCTGCCACAAACCAACACCCATTTCTAAACTATACCCCTTGGCTGGTATCGCACCACCAAACATAAGACGCAAAGTCATATGCGCCGAAGAAATGCGCAAGGCAATCAACCAACCGTCCCACTGCTTGTATAATCAGATACCCCCAACACCCAGACTGAAGTCGCGAAGCAGCTTTCTGAGATCCGCACAACCTCTCACATCCGACCCTGAAAATGACGACAAGTCGTACCAGAGGATTTCATTACTCCAAAGGAAGGCCTCCTAACTGAAAAGAACCTTGACTGACGGACCTGGAAATCCCTGAACAGATTAAGAACCGGAGTTGGTAGAACAAAGGACAACCTCGCGCGGTGGGGAATTCTTCGGCAGGGAGAGCCACTATTGTGTGACTGTGGAGACCTGCAGACCGCCTCATACCTAAGATCCTGCTCCATGTGCCCAAAAAGCTGCACACCTCAAGACCTAATGCTAGGCAACACACGGTCTATCGATGTTGCCAGATACTGGGCAAAAATAATTTGACGTCGCTGACACGAAGAAAAAGAAGACTTGAATATATCTTCTGTGTGTTCTTCATCTGCTCCTCATACCTCCACCACGCGTTAAAATAATAATCCCGAAGACATGAAGCCGTCTTTTTTAAATGTAAGGGGATATTAATGTATATTTTTGCAAGGTTTTATTATTTTTTATTTTAACTAATAATTTATTTAGAGTACCCGCTTGAACTGGGAATTACTTGCCGTTTGAAAATTTTCAGTTTATTTTAGTGGTCAGATACTGTGATTTCCCCCCTTAAAGTCATTTCATATGTTAGGTGTCAGTTTCGTTTTGTTCATCTTTTCTTCTTCTTGTGAATCTTCACATCGTTAACCACCGCGACAGAGCACCGTCTGACCGGGCGGGACCAACTCCGTGGACGACATTTTCATTTTACTTTATTTCTGCTGCCGCTGACTGAAAATACAATATTCCTGTCGCACAAAGGAATTCCGATGGCGGGAAAACGACACGTTATATCTGCCGCCATATTGTCGCGCTCGGCGGCATTCTAAATTTAAATAATCATTACGCAAAGACTTTACTTAGAAATGATACACATGCAAAGTCACAACAAACACCGTCGAATATGACATATCATCAACAGCCTGTATCCGTCCGCATAAGTCTCCATCCTCTTCGATCCTCCGCCTTCCGCATCCAGATCACTCCCGCTATTCTTCTTATATCGTCATCTTGCAGGGGGTCGGCCAATGCTTCGTTTGCCAGTTATTGGGCGCTATTTCAATACTTTTCTTCCCCATCGACCGTCGTCTCTTCGACAGATATGTCCTGCCCATTGCCACTTGAGTGTGCCCATTCGTTGGGTAGCATCCACTACTTGAGTTCTTCTGCGTATTTCCTCGTTTCGGATTCTTCTTTCTTGTAGCGACACTCATTAACGATGAACGTGGGTAATTTAACCACGAACCTGTCATTGTATTTATATACTTATTACTACCTACGAGGGTTATCAGAAAAATAAGTTTCCCATGGCGCTACAGTCCTGAAAAACGCTGTTATGGTGGGTCCGGTGATTCTGTAGTGTACTTTGGTTCCCCCACTCCAAATCCCTTCCCTAATGAGCTGCCTGCGGAGCTCAGTCTTGGCTTGGCAGCCGTACGTGATGGATCTCCCCCTCGCTTTGCCCGCCAGGTGTGATCTGCGCTCGATGTACCGTTATTTTTGCGCGTTATTTCACGATCGTGTTGAAAGAGATTATTTATATATTTTAAATTTATTTAAGTCGTTTGCTGTATTATTTAATTTCTCCGCATCTTGTATCTCTTAAGAGCAGGCAGCTGCCATTTTTCGGGCTAATTTTACATTTCTCGGTACAGATTACGCAGCACATCCAGAACTATTCAGAATATCAAAATTACGCTCTCCTTAGATCTTACAGCAGTGGAAACGATCATTTCACACCGTCCACCCACTCGGGCTTAGAAGGTTCTAACATCCTCCTCTCTTTCAAAAGGTTGTTATTCAGTCGCGTGAGGGCATGATGAGTAACGGATTAATAACACACAGACTTTTTCAGAAGCACATTGACATAATTAAACTTTACAAACTTATGGCCCGAACCAAGCCACAGCATTCAGCCGGGCCAAAATACAATATGCTTTAGCCGACGGTCGGCGTTCGACTACCGCGCTCGTGATGGGCTGTCGCCCAGCGCCACAAGCGGCGGTCTATATAACTAGTCCAAAATGCCAATATGGCGACACATGCATGTCGACAAGCGAACAGAAATGAGAGACGATATATTGTATATGGAGGTACCAGTCGGCAAGGACTATAACATGCTGATGTCAGTTCATAATATGTACTCGTATGTTTATCTCCTATTTATATACGTCACTGAAAAATGATGAAAACAGTTACATCCTCCTCTCTTTAAAAAGGTTATTATTCAGTCGCGTGGTGGCAGGATGAGGAGCAGATTAACAACACAAAGATTTTTCTGAAGCACATTGACATATGTATTTCGTTAACTTTACAAACTTGCGGCCCAAGCGGAATAACATGCCGGGCTGGCCATAATAAGACCTTCTACCGCCGTCGGCACACACTGACTGCCGTGCGGCGCCATGGTCGGTCACACAGCGCCGCCAGTGGCAATCTATGTAACTAGTCTTCCTAACGACACAACAAAATGACGACACATACATGTACGACAGGCAAACAGAAATAAGAGACGAAATATTGTACATCGAGGTTTTCGGTACCAGTCAGCAAAGGCTATATCATGCTGATGTCGCTAGGTTTTGTAAAAATATAATTTCGTTCATGCGAAAATAGTATTTCATGACTGCTGAATTAATTTGGTTTTTGTAATCAACAATGAAATCGCAAACGATTCGAATAGATTCTCATTATTGTAATATTATTATTGACCTTCCATCTGCACTTGAAAATCACTCACTTTCTCTGAAGCACAATCTCTCTGAATATTTGCATATTGGGAACAGTGAAGCGATCACTTTTCTTAGATCAATTAAATTTGTTCCCATAGAAATGCATCTTGGAAAGAAGGCAACAAATTTAACTACCATTGAAAATGTTCATTTTGTAATTAGTATTGATATCAGCTTGATATAACTCCTTCAGACTGATGCCGTAAAGCCTCGAAAAACGATCTTTTGTCTCTTATTTTGTTCGCTCGCCTGACATGCACATTTAATGTTTGTATTTGTAGAATATATATATAATCGTGTCGGAAACAACAGGGTCAGATCCTGTCTGCCCAGAAGTGGGCGACGTCGATGGCGTTACTTCTGGCCATCATCAGGTCTTCCTGGGTGCAGCTATTCGGGCACAGCGCACACTCCAGAAGGTGTGACAGGGTCTGCTCCACGCCGCAGTCACATTCAGTCGGTCCGCTGTAAAACTGCCAGGCCCTCATTTGTGTCCTCGTCTTGCATACTCCGGTCCGAAGTCTGTTAAGGGACCTCCATATATTACACCCTTGGTCATGTCCAGGGGCTAGGTCCTCTTTCGGGGCAATCCAAGTATTCCCCTCAGTTGCGCTTCTCCACATGTTCAGCCGCAGGGTGGCCTCAGGTATCACCAGTTCCGTTGTCGACTGTAGGAAACTGTAGAATGTTAAACGGTGCTTGCATACGCCAAAATATTTGCTATGACAGTGGGCCCATTTTCTTTTGGTACCACTGCCATCTTGAATTCGTTTTTTTCGGCAGCGACAGTTGGCACCTCTGAGATGTCAGAGCGCGATCGCGATCAGTTGGACAACGATCGCGACCGTTATGGGCACGCCAATATGGCGTGTGCTGAATGCGAAGTGTTTGACAAATAAACGTGTATAGTGAAAAAAAAACAAGTTCTTTATATTGTGAACCTGATCCTGCATCCTTCATCAAGTAAATCAATGTCCTAAACATGAGTGGAGGATGTCAATATAATATTACAACATTAGTTTCCCTGTCATCTGTTCTGCACATACTATTAACACCCCCTTTACTTAACCCTTTCATTACGGCTCGGTTTGAATACAAATTATACTGTCAATTATAAAACTAGTATTTGAAGCATACATGTACTTATCTGGTCCATTTTCATATATCACATTGGTTCTTGTATCCTTTAGCTATCAGATGATGCATAAAAAACTTTTCTAAGAAATTAGCAAAACGATATATCACCAACCGATGTCAACGTTCGGGGAATGATATGACGGCATATGCCGACAACCGATGCGAAAGGGTTAAGGAAGAAAACGACTTCACGTCGCCGGGATAGTTATTAGGACACTTGGTGGACGTATGACGAGCAGATCAACAACAGAAAGACTTTTTCCGAAGCACATTGATGTATATTTATTTACAAGATAAAAATTGACAAACTTTGGTATTCTGTTCAGGCCACGGACAAGCAACGATCTACCTCCGTTGAATGCCGAACTGGCGGCGCCCTTTGAAACACCGCAGCGCCCTTCTATCACCTGTCCGCCCTTTGACGAATCGTCTTCTGTCAAAACAACCAAAATGGCGACAAGTACATGTCCGACGAGCGAGCAAAAATAAGAGACGAAAGATTGTACATCGAAGCTTTCGGCACCAGTATGCAAGGGCTATATCATGCTGATGTCACTATATAACAAAGAAATACAGGCCAATACCTTTGACAAACAATGATAGTCACAATATTGGATGTTATTTTTTTGAAAATTACATACAATTTGAAATAAGCCTTACGTCTTAACTTATTTATGTTAACTATATTATATTTATGCTTAAGAGTTTATTAACTACAAAATGCTTCATTTCACATTGACCTTGATGTCTCCATTTTGAAAAGAACTTAACCACAGATTCGAATATCAAAATTTTAAACCGCCGTAATGACAGGTCATTAAAATTTTCACCGCAAGTTTAAAAATGGTGCATTCTATTTAGCTACGATTGTTTTCTTTGTGTTGACAAGCAGATTTTTATTTTCTAAACACAGCTTAACTATTCCTCGGTTCCATTATTAAATAACCATTAAGATTTAAGACAAATACTAATAAGATAATTTTTCTAATATATTAACATCCTCCTCTCTCTCTCAGAAGGTGTTATTCCGTCGCGTGATGGCACGATGAGGAGCAGGTTAGCAAAATAAAGACTTTTTCAGAAGCACATTGACATATATTTACGATAAAACATTATAAATTTAGGGCTCGACCTATTCACAACATAAGGTCGAGCCACAATACAATATGCTCTCGCCGACGGGTGGAACACAACTGATCCGCTCTCGGGATAAGCTCTTGCCCGCGCCACGAGCGGCGGTGTATATAACTAGTGCCTAATGCCAATATGGCGGACAATTTCACGTACGACAAGCAAACAGAAATAAGAGACAAAAATTGTATATCGAGGTTTTCGACACCAGTCAGCAAGGGCTACAACACTTCTTTCAAGCGGTAAATGGTCTCTTCTCACTTTTTTTCATTGTTGAAGATGGCAACTGCCAATGTTGCTAGACTTTACAATGATATCCTTACACTTAAAGAAGTCTTAGAGCTGTAGGAAATGCTTCTTAAATAGTCCAAAAATAGTCTTGTTGCACTCTTAGTGAGATCAATTTGTCTGGTATTATACTCATTATGCAGGTTAATAGTAGTTAAATGAGGTAGTATGAAGGCTTTCCGATCCTGTTCACATCGCAGTAGTTCAGTATTTTCATCCTTTCAAACTTAATGATGCTTTTACCGATCAAAACGTTACCAAAACGTAACAACAGTTCATACATATATTGATGCAAGCGCATTGCGTTTAATTTTATACATCTCGATTAATGGCGTGTAAAAATACGAGTTGCCTATAAAAATTTCTTCATTTTATTCGAAAGATTTGAAAAAAAAACATGGCGTCTGATTAGAAGATAAAATTGACTTTAACCTCACTTTCCCATTCCGATGTTCTCAGCGCATCGTCTCGTCGTTTTTAGCATCGCATGCAAGTAACCAAGAGAACGATGTAATAATGCATCGTCTGAAGGTTTGAATATCTCCTCAACACGGGATTTTTTTGTGCTAACACATGCAGCAGAATACCACCTGACGATGATGCAGCAATCTTAACAGTGGACTCCATGAGTATGCCATTTTTATGATAGTTAAACAGTGTATTGCTGTAACTTTTAGCTCAAAGTAGGTAGCGGTTGCCGGAAAAGAACGTAATGAATGACTGTTATTTATTTCAAGTCATCTTGATATTATCATTCTAAAGTAATAACATCCTCCTCTCTTTCAAAAAGTTTGTTATTCAGTCGCATGATGGTAGGATTAGGAGCAGATTAATAACACACAGACTTTTTTTCAGAAGAGCATTTACGATAAACTTTACAAACTTATACATAACACATACATAACAACTTGTACATTGTACATAACATGATTTATCACAATCGGCCCGATCTTTCTTGTTATTAACTGCGACAATTTATGAGATGCTCTTTCGATACTTGAACCCGTGACTGCTTGTGTGACAGTCTACCGCCTTTTTCTCGTCCATATGTCTTTACTAATTCAAAAGCGATAAAAAGCTTAACACATATACACGAAGCACGCGATATCTTGCAAAAAAACATAATTGACATTGTTAGAATGGTTGTCAAGATTACTAGGGCAGCTGTACGAGGCTGGGATACGTTAACTTAGCACGGTATGATACGAAAATTGTTTGGAACAAATGCATTGTACTTTTGAATTTGAGGTTTAAATGCTTGGCTTTTAATTGGTTCACAGCTATTGTTACTCTATAAAGGACATATTTGCCTTGTCCTTCAATGTTTCAGTCATATTTGGCATTAACCCTCTCCTTACTGTGCTAAAAAATCCGTGAGCTCCTACGATATGTATTTTCTACACCGTATGAAAATGTCATTTAAAAACCGGAAAAATGTGAATATTGATTTAATTGACTTTTATTTTTTGTATGTAAACACAGAAATGAGAATACAGACAAATGGTGATAGTAATTCTGAAGTTTCATCTGTGGAATTCTATGACGTGTACCATGGTGCATATGATGGCTAAGCGCTGCATGTGGAGTGTTTGATCCGCCAACGTCATAGACTACAGCCCAAGATTCACGCATCATCGTTATTATTACCGGAATTTACTATGAATGGGTGGTCTTCACGTTCTAAGAAATTTGTCAGTCTGCGCAGCCGCTTACGCAGATGCATGACACAAACGCGTGATTCCATCTCCGATTATTCCACAAATCATTTATTTCCATCACTACAAATAAATTATCAATACATAATTTTTGAAAATAATCTGAACTCTATTATATTTTGTGTATATTATAATTATTAAAGTCGAGTTGTAGTAACTACATATCATCGTTAAGCAAGGGTTAAGCAGCCGCCACCAAACTAGACGACCTCACAGAACACAAAATGCATTATTAGAAATCCTGCATGCCAACAACTATTCGCACTTTCTAACCCTATTCCTTCAAGCCAGTGCCGATTTTAGGGGGTGGCGAAGCAGGTCGGTGCCCCAGGGCGTCGTATAAGCTATGGGCGCCGAGTGCAACCAATCTTGCTTAGATTTTTTTAAATGTATACAATATGGGGCGCCAGAAAAAAATGCCCTACGGCGCCACAGGGTCTAAAGCCGGTAGTGCTTCAAGCTGATGCAGGATGAGTTACTCATGCATATGGCCAAGTTGTTGTAATCACATGCTTTAAAGTTTAAACTAATGGCGGATATGGCATAGATAGATTTTTGGCAGAGTCCCAGTTTTTGCCGATGTGTTTATTTGATCGCATCCATTTGCAATGCGATTGTTTATTGCAAGAAGACGTTTCACTCAACTGTTAATGTCTTGTGAAATAATAAAACTATAAAGCGGCATTAACCTACTTCCTGTAATAGATCGCTTTATAAACACACATATTATTATAATTGTTTTAGAATCACCGCTAGCGTTGCCAGATTATATTCATTAACCCTTTCGCATCGGTTGTCGATATATGCCGTCAAAGATTCCCCGACCGTTAACATCGGTTGACGTGATATATCGTTTTGCTACTTTCAGTTCTCATTGTGACATCTACGGTAAGAAATTGGAAGTGCAGTCATTCCCTTTATCAACCTACATGTATTATTTACAGGAATCTGTAAAGCATGTAAATACATTTCGTTAGGTTTCGTCACAGAAGCGATTTTTCTGTAAACCACGTGTTTCAATGCTACCACATGTATGGAGTTACATAATGAATGTTTGTCAAATATAATAGTTTTTTATGCATCATCTGATAGCTTGAGGATAGAAGAACGAATGTGATATATAAAAATAGGTCAGATAAGTACATTTATGCTTCAAATACTAGTTTTAAACAAAAAAAGTGGTTTGAAAAATTCACGCGGTATTGACAGTATAATTTGTATTCCACCGAGCCGTAACGAAAGGGTTAATAATATTTTGAAATATCTTTATCGAAGTCACATTGTATATATTACATATATGTATATGAATCCGTTTTTTTAAATATAATATAAAATTACATGGCTCTCTTAGTTTCATTTTCATTTTCCTCATTTCTGACAGTAACTGCGAATTATTTTTTGTTATTGTTTAACATTAAATTGTCAGGAAATAATCAAATAAATGTTTAAACAATTATAAAAGTAATTCAAAAAGAAAAACAATAATTTGTTACGATTGAAGACGATTTATCTCGCGAAGGAAACATTTTCGGCTTTGATTTTATAACGTATGGCCACACCAACTTAATACTAAAAAATATATTACTGATTATGTAACTAATAATTGCGTATATACGTTGTTCTCATACACTGCTACCAGCCTTCGATAGCTCAGTTGGTAGAGCGGTGGACTGTAGAGTTATCTTAAAGAGTATGGTTATCCATAGGTCGCTGGTTCAAATCCGGCTCGAAGGATCCTTTTTATTATTTATTTAAAAAAAATGGAAACAATATTTATTTTTATTATCATAATATAACATTTTACATGCTCGTAATCTAACTAGTATTTTGTTAATGTTCTAGTCTATAAATGTTAAAGCAGTTTCCTTCTTTGCTTTGGTTATATGATTAAAGTTGTATTAATATGTTTTGATTCATGTTAAACTTTGTTATACTGTATAACAAAAACATAATTTGGTGTTATAATAAAACGCAAATACAACGGAACTGGTGATACCCGAGGCCACCCTGCGGCTGAACATGTGGAGAAGCGCAACTGAGGGGAATACTTAGATTGCCCCGAAAGAGGACCTAGCCCCTGGACATGACCAAGGGTGGAATATATGGAGGTCCCTTAACAGAATTCGGACCGGAGTATGCAAGACGAGGACACAAATGAAAGCTTGGCAGTTTTACAGCGGACCGACTGAACGTGACTGCGGCGTGGAGCAGACCCTGTCACACCTTCTGGAGTGTGCGCTGTGCCCGAATAGCTGCACCCAGGAAGACCTGATGATGGCCAGAAGTAACGCCATCGACGTCGCCCACTTCTGGGCAGACAGGATCTGACCCTGTTGTTTCCGACACGATTATATATGTATATATAAAATGCACAAAAATTTCTAGTAAATATCGTTATATTTCGTCACAGGAGCGATTTTTCTGGAAACCACGTGTGTCATTGCCACCACATGTATGGAGTTACATAATAAACGTTTTTTAAATATAATAGTTTTTTATGCATCATATGATAGCTAAAGGATACAAAAACCAATGTGATATATGGAAATAGGTCAGATATATACATTTATACTTCAAAAACTAGTTTTCGCACCTTGTGTGAGTGATACCAACGTTTGCGCCCAGAGACGACATTGGCAGTTTGGCACCAATTAGGTCAATTAGGTTAAATAAAACGCATAGTGAATTTCACAAATTATTATTTATGGGCTTAAATTTTAGTATGTTTTTGGAATATTGACTTAAAAATGATGTTACTATAGCAGGACTTTTGATAATTAATTTGTTACTGTAATGCAAGATGGTATAATAGAAATGTCTATGGTACGTAAAAATTGGTTATGTTGTCATTTTGGACGGGTCCACTAACGGGTGTGCTAGTTATAAACACCACCGCTCGTGTCGCGGTCGAAAGCCGAGACCGAGCGCGGAGATCGGTAGTCGGTCCCCACCTTTTTTAGCGAGACAAGGTTGCGTTACGGCCAGCGGTATGTTTCCGCTTGGCCGGAAACTTGTAAAGTTTTAACGTAAATATAATCAATGTGCTTCTAAAATAAAGTCTTTGTTTGCTGACCAGCTCCTCATCCTGCCCTCACGCGACGTATTAACACTCCTGTTGAGAGAGAGAGGAGGATGTTAGTATTTTAGGTTAGAAATACGAGTTGTCTGCGTTGTATACGAGTACATAAATTCACGTCTTTTTGTGTTTTTGAAATTACAAAAACATTGGATTAAAAAAAGCATTGATGCAAAGACGAATTAAATATGTATATTCATCAACATCCCGCCCTTTTTGTTTATTAGACTCGATTTGGTTAAATTTAAATTTGAAAAAATTCCATTTCGGAAAATATAATTCTGGCAACACTGATAGTAGGTATTGATGGTTGTTTAATATTATCACAGAGATTCATAGACGAGTTGCGACTAAAGGCGATCGACTTTCTATTAAATATGATCGTCATATTAGATTTTTTGTTGATCGTCTGCTGTCAGTCACCCGATGGAAACTGTGCCGCGGATGTCCCGTTAATTTCAAAGCAAATAATACATCCGTTTAGCATTCGGAGCATGATGGACTTTTCAATATTTGGCTTCACATTACCGCGTCGTTCGATGATGTTTCTGGAAAATGGCGTCACAGATTTCGCAATCGTAAAAAATGAAATGCAAACTGAATTCGCCGAGTTATTTTTGGCATCGATGACACTTATTTTTATGCAAATGTAAATATTATGCAATTTTTACGCTTTCGTGATTTGTTCTCTGTACACGAATGCACGAAATTATACGCCGGATCCTGTTTAGCACGATTTCCATTATATATGGGCTTAAGGAAACTATCTACAGTTTCTATTTGAGCAACCTTATTCTTCTTCGTAGCATCAATACGGTGGATTAGTTTTCAGCAACATAATCTTGCATCTCGATCTCCACTCTTCTAAATCTTCTGCAACCCTTTTTAGTTCAGCAGCTTTTACAGTACAAAGCTGCACGAACAATGAGGTTCTCAGGAACCATCTCAGAGAGGCGATCGGTCACATCATGCGCCACGATGGTCTTCTTCACTTCATTGTGGAAGGGATGGTTGAGGTAAGAAACTGCAAAGGGCGCCCTAGACGGGAGTATTTGCAGCAAGTGTTCGAGGACATGAGTTGTAGCTCTTATGCTGAGCTTAAGAGGATTGCAGAGGATCGAGAAGAGTTGAGATCGAGATGCAAGATTTTGTTGCTGCAAACCAATCCACCGGATTGATATTACGAAGAGGAAACAAGCATTGCCATTTAATCTGCGATACTTATTTAATAAGATGAATATTTTTTGTAGTTTCACTGCGGGCTCCGTTATTGTTGTATAATATCTTTTATTGTCTATGGATAAAAGACCAGGAGTAAACTCTATACCTCCCTCCTCAATTTGTGTAATACAATTGATAAAATGTTCATTAAACAGAATTAAACCTGTCGCTTGCGAGTATTTAAAAATCGATCTCCTCTATTGTGTGCCCCCGATACCGTAAACAGTATTTTCTCACGAACTCGTTACTGTAACTGTTATTTATTTTATGGTGATTGTAGTCGACGGGCCTTCATCTAGCACCCATTCATCTTCTGTTCGAGCTTAATGGACGAAAACCGGTACACTTTCGTTTCCACGTTTTTACAAGCGATCATCGATTGTTATGTTTGCCACATTTGATACGTCAGTTATTTCGTTATCATTTAGACTTTAATCAGACACGGCGATCACAACAGGTGTCCGTGTCGATTCTTTAACGGTCAAATTACCTTCAGATTAAAAAAACATTTCGCGCCATTTATAATAACCTCACTTAATTTGTTGGACCACGTAAAAATAGCGCGCTAAAAATCGGGATAACTAATTTCAATTATTCCCATATTTCTCGGAAATTTCTTCTTCGTAGTATCAATCCGATGAATTAGTTTGCAGCAACAAAATCTTGCATCTCGATCTCCACTCTTCTCGATGTTCTGCAATCCTCTTTAGCTCTGCATAATGGCTACAACTCATGTCCTCAAACACTGCAAATACGTCTGGGCGCCCTCTGCAGTTTCTCTCCTCAACCATCCTTTCCACAATATCGCGAAGAAGACCGTCGTGGCGCATTATGTAATCGATCCATCGGGCTCGCCTCTCTGAGATGTTAGTTGTACGAGTAGCTGCCTATCTTCCTTGATTATGCTGAGAACCTCATTGTTCGTGACGCGGTCTCTCCAGGAAATTCTAAGAATTGTTCTGTAAGATGACATCTCAAGGGCCTCTAGTCTTTTCTTATCACTTTCAGATAAGCACCATGTCTCACAGCCGTACATAAGATGCTCCATACAAATGTTTTTGCAAGTTAATCAGTCACGGCGATCACAACAGGTGTCAGTGTCGATTCTTTAACGGTCAAATTACCTTCAGATTAATAAATATTTCGCGCCATATATAATAACCTCACTTAATTTGATGAACAACGTAAACAAGCTCAGAAATCGATTAAAAATGTTTTTTTTTTAATCTCCGTCGGGGATCGAACCCACGACCTTTGGCTTGCAGAGCATACGCTTTGACAATTGAGCTATACCCGCCGGCATTATATTATAGATCAGTAAATACATATCTGTGCACCTTAACCTCTCCTCCCCGGTGATGTCTATCGACTACACATTGCTTGTAATAACTTAAATATCTCTGTAAATATAATACACACAGGGTTCAGATTTTAGGTATTCCTCCTTAATACATTTACGTATTGAAAAAAAAAATATTTATAATAATAGGCACTCATCGGGAGCAGGAAATATTTTTCTAAAATCCGGAATAATTTCACCACTACAATCAAGACGCGTCAACTGTCATGAATTCATTCGACCTGTCGGAAGCGTGTGCAAAAATAAAATTAAAAAATACCCAGATGCGTCGGCATCTATACTCCTCACTCTCGCTGACGTACTAATATGAGTGAGCGAGACGAGAAACCTCAGTTGGTCGGCTAGTTCGAAATGATATCGATGCGCGTCGGCTCATCGATATGTCGACAGGCTAAGTAGTGTTAGTAGCTCTCGGAAGTTCACGCGCCAAGGTGCGTCTGGCCGTTTGAGTCTTCGTCTGATGTTTTTCATGTTTTTAGCTATTAAATGTCAATTATTACTGCTTATTGACATCAACTATTATAAAATTAAGCGATATCTTTGAATATTTTATTTTTTTCGAATTTCTACTCATTTTATTCACTTTAAATCAGAATGTGTAACGAGTACACACCATCGTAACGCGCGGAAGTTTTTAACATAGTAAGGCGAGGGTTAATAAGATAAGCTGTTATCAGAACATTCACATCATATCCAGTCTTTCTTCAATGTAATGCTACTTAGGTACAATTATTATAGCTTGATAAGAGTGATAATACAAGGTCACGTGTTATCAATAATGTAATTTACTCGACTCTCTGTTTACATAGTGTGTAGACGACCAGTCAGCCTCGACTGTTCGAACCGCTCTACTGGCGGTGGGTGCGGGTCCTTGTCTTCTCGGCTCAGGTCCCGGACAGCTGGTTGTAAGGCAGCTGTTGTTTCGCTCTGCTGGCCGGCACGAAGTCTGCTATCCCAAAGCAGGTTATCCGTCCAGCGCTGAGAGCCGGAAGCGTCGAGAAGTCCAGGGGGGGTCCAAGGCGGGAGAGTAGTAAAAGTCCGAAGTAGTTTCAACTCTGTTTATTTTGGTTTTCTATACGTATATTTATACCATGACCCACCCGGGGCGGCTCGCCCTGGCGAGGAGCGCGGACCAATCAGCGCACTCCCATTTAGCGCGTCGCCGGCCGCCTTCTGCCTGGGTCTGCGCGTCGAGGCTCGGGAGCTCTCACACGCACGTCTCGCAACTTCGAGAGCGCAATTTGTATTGTGTACATATATCCAATTTATCAAGTTTACTTTTATCCTATTTCGGTGCCTGCGCGGTACGTCGGTCGTCGAGCCTTAACCATGAATGTTTCTTTATTCAGGCTCGACAGACCGCCTAACAGTACCGGGCGCCTAGAAGCTAAATAATTAAATAATCAACTTATTTCTACATAGTCGAACGTCCGTAACATAGTGGATATAATACATACCATGCAATGTCATGTAACTATGAAAAGCGACCTACGGTAAAGCAACAAAATTAAATTGCCATAAAATAATTCTTACATGGATAAGTTGTAAGTTGTGTTGAGCTATACCCGATATAATATACGTAAACGTTGTTTAGACACTCGGATTGCCATTCACGTTTCTGTTGGTAGTATTCAAGTGCCAGCAGAGAAAATTCTGGAAAGCAATGAGCACACACTCCTCAACAAAATCGTTAAATGCACTTACGATTTGGTGGTTTGTTAATCAGCTCGGATTCGTTTAAAATTAATGTGATATTATTTGTATCATCAATCAAATTTGAGACCGACACTTTCATATTCTCGGTCCATTAATTCAAAGGTAAATTGTCCAACAGGTGTGCGATCGCGAGGCATTAAGTTCGCCACCCACTTTAGTACATTCATTGCACTGGCTCTGCCCACAGAAGAAAGTATGATCGGTGAAAAAAAAGTAATTTTTACCTTCAATTATAACATAAAAACTGCAGCTTAATGCAGGAGATACTTTCTTTGCCCCATTAAATTTTTACCGTTTATTTATCGTGCATATATACACCGAAAAAACGTAACCGAAGATTCGTGGCTATGTTATTTTTCTAGTCCCATGTTAGCTTTCGTGATGTGACTTTTTTGAAACTCAAAACTGGACAGTTTATTTTTTTATTAATATATATTAACATCCTCCTCTCTCAAAGGGGGGCGTTATTACGACGCGTGAGGGCAGGTTGAGGAGCAGGTCAGCAGACAAAGACTTTCTTTTAGAAGCACATTGATTATATTTACGTTAAAAACTTTACAAGCTTCCGGCCAAGCGGAAACATACCTCTGGCCGTAATGCGGCCTTGTCTCTGCTTATGTCAATATCAAGTACATACCAACGAGGGTCAAACTATTGAAAAGATCAGAGTGTCACATACTCGTACATTGGTTTATACTTTATAGTAACATCCTCTCTTTAAAAGCTTCATCACCATCTGTTGGTATTCTGCTGTATGTGTGAAAATGACAACACGGCGCACCTAAATGCACGACAAGCGACCAGAAATAAGAGACGAAAGATTGTATATCGAGGTTTTCGGTAACAGTCAGCAAGGACTACATCATGCTGATGTCAATATGTACGAGTATTATTTATAAAAAAAGGAGTAGTTTATATATTTTGTTGGGGTCTTTATTTACGTATTTTATTACATAAATAATTACCGTTTTGTTGGGCATAGTTTTTTTACTAAATGTTAGCTCATTTTGTCTAAAACAAACAAATATATGTTATGCTATAATGATTTTTAATGATGATGCTATCAAGACGTTGTTTTAACCTTTATTTAATGTTTATTTTCAGTTATCGGAGGACGTCACGAGAAAACAGTCAGAGTACCACAAGTATTTGGAGTTGTACAAACAAATGAGGAGCAAATTTGAAGAACACTACATAAAAAGTAAGTGAAAACCAACCACGACACCCCTTATATGTTTGAGGTTAGAATAGCTTTGAAACTTTACCAACTTGTGAATGTAGGGCTCCTGCATCAGTCTCAATAGACCTGGATACTTTGCTTATTACTATAGACTTCAATTGAATTATTTTAATGTCGTCAGCAGACTTTGCAAAGTGGTCAGCTACCACACTGCCGGATCTTGGACGCTACTACAACATTTTCCTTCACCATTGACCATCGTCACATCCATTTCCACTTGAGTGTGCTGATATTTCCACATAAATATAACTCTTTTTTTAAATCAGGAGAATACCATGACAAATGGAGATTTAATTTATTATTCAATTTAATTTTTTTTTCTTTCTTACAGAAACATTACAAATTTGAACAACTCAATTCATTTCTGAAGTACAATAAGAATTATTCCCAAAATTTAAAAAATACAATATATACAATTATAGGTACTTATGATTAAGTACTAAGAACAAAGTAATAAAGACAAGCAACAGAAGGTCCCGATGCTCATCAAACAGACGACACCAACAAATTATTCCTCCAAAGAAACTCGTGGAGTTCATGTCTGAATTGGGCCTCCCTTACATGAAATATATCAACATCCGAGGCGATTTGGCTCTTCTCTCTATGTGTGTCATAATTGTTAAGTTTCTAGTAAAATAAATCGCTTCCCAGTGCTCGACAGTCATACAAGTACATTTGTGTACTGCTCAAAAGGTTAAAGATAAAAAATATCCGATAGTCATTTTGATCTCATATGTTTGCAGGTCCAACGGGGCGTGGTGGTAGAAAGCTCGAGGAGATGAGAGACAAGTACCAGAAGGCTTGTCGTAAGCTGCACCTCACACATAATGAGTACGTGCTGCTGCTGGCTGCAGCCGGGGAGTGTGAGAGGGATCTGAGGGCTGTCCAGCTGCCGGCTGCTGTGGCCAGGCAGAGGGTCATACAGGACGCCTTTGTCATAGCCTGGTAAGCAAGAAGTTTCGCTAGTCATGATCGTAATCAGTGGATAAGTTGAAGATAGATGTAGTATTTATATGTAAACATACTTGCCAAAACATTTGTTTGGAGCATCTTGATGTAGGGCTTTGAGTGATAAAAAAAAACTAGAGGCCTTTGAGATGTGGTCATACAGAAGAATTCTCGAAATTCCTTGGAGAGACCACGTCACGAACAATGAGTTCTCAGGATAATCAAGGAAGATAGGCACCTAATAAGAACCATCTCAGAGAGGCAAGCCCGATGGATCGGTCACATCATGCGCCACGATGGTCTTCTTCACAACATTGTGGAAGGGATGGTTGAGGGTAGAATCTGTAGAGGGCGCCCTAGTCGGGAGTATTCGCAGCAAGTGTTCGAGGACATGAATTGTAGCTCTTTTGCTGAGCTGAAGAGGGTTGCGGAGGACCGAGAGGAATGGAGATCGAGATGCTAGATTCTGTTGCTGCAAACCTTAATGCCATAATTATTTTGTTTCCAGGCGATCTCTGTTGCTGGACGTTGCGCAGAGCACTAACATCTCATCAGACCAGAACGAGAGCCAGAAGACCCTCGAGACGATGATACAGAACATCAAGCCTGAAGAAGAATACAAAGACTTCAATGAAAAATACAAGTATGTTAATCATTGTTTTCGGTAGACCATTTATTATTATGTGCCCATTCTTAATAACATCCTCCTCTCTTAAAAAAAGTTCAAAATGATAACAAGGCGCACCAAAATGCACGACAAGCGACCCGAAATAAGAGACGAAAGATCGTATATCGAGGTATTCGGTAACAGTAAGCAAGGACTACATCATGCTGATGTCATTATGTAATATAAATTTCCTAACTTAAGAATATGGCACAAATTAATTGAATGTATTTTATAATCTGCCTGGATTTTCGTTTCATCCTAGGTAAGCTTTACATTAAAAAGATTAGCCAAATGAATTCTACTTATCTTTTTCGACAGATTTCCAGTATAACATATGCCCCACACACAAGATCTTATCTTTAAGTGGTGTGGTAAGCGAATCTAAAAAAAAGAAAAGAAAAAAAACATTGGAATGTAAATTACTGTGTAAAAAATGTATCTTTTTATATTTGTTTAAATAAAAAATAAAAAAATAAAAAAAATCAAAGGAGCACTTGTATGTGCTGTCTTATGGTATTCAGAAAACACTTCCTTACCATGTTCATTTTCACCCTAAAAGAGATCACAGGTACAAAAAATTCAGTTGGTTTTGGATGCGCTTACATGTAGCAGGTTACTGTCTCTAGTGCACCAGGAGGGAACATTGAATGCATTTTCCCCCAATAAAGTTAAGGAATGGAGTTCAGAATTGTAAAAATAAACAGCATGTCAGTCACCGTTCTACGTCTCTCCAATTCAGATACATTAGATCGCCTCTCTATGTCTTCATAGGAATAACTACCTCTCTCAAGGCCGATCAGTCGTGCTACTCTTGACAGAACGCCATGTTGGACTGATTTAATACGCTCGATATGAGTTCGCTAGTAGGGTGACCATATTACGCTAGCATATTCCAGCTGTAGACGAATCAATGACCAGTAAAGGACCTTGATGGAGTTCAGGTTTTTAAAATCTTTAGTAATTCTGTTCATAAAACCAAGAAAGTAGATTGACGATTTGGCGATTTTTAGACAATTAACATATTATCTAATTTTAAACATTACAACAGTAGGATAAAGCTGTAATATGAGGCTCAAACATCCATGAAAAGTTCATGACTACTATCGCCATCATATGCGGTAAAGCGGGTTAAGAGTAATAAAAAACATCCAAAACGGCATTGGAAAGAATATATAGAGAAACTTTGGAATAAGAATCAGCCTTGGAATATAGAAAAGAATAATAAATGACGTAGGTTTTGCGGTGAATTCATCTCTATGCCATATCAGTTTCTCATTTGGAACATTCAACTTCCAAAAATCACCGCCTGTTGAGATAATGTAAGAGGGGTATCCCTAAAAAAAGTTTGTGTGATTTTTCACAGTGCAAAACATGTTTAATTCCATGAATGCGTAAATTTTTGGAATGTTCAGACTTTTGCCTATTTT
Source organism: Glossosoma conforme (assembly GCA_022606575.1). NCBI lineage: Eukaryota > Metazoa > Arthropoda > Insecta > Trichoptera > Glossosomatidae > Glossosoma > Glossosoma conforme. Next base: position 718,284 of record JAGTXR010000003.1, on the reverse strand, counting down.
TCTTCACAGTCGCCACTGAGGTTAATGCATTTTTGCATGCGGTGTACGAGCTTTTGAACGCTCGAGTAAAAAAATCTGCCGCCAAGCCACGCAGATACTGTGGCTTGGCGGCAGATTCCAAATAACCGCTTCTTCCAGCTCTTCTCTATCGTTGAAATGTGTTTCACCCAGGTGTTTCTTCATGTCAGGGAAGAGATGGTAGTCACTTGGGGCTAAGTCCGGGCTGTAGGGTGGGTGCTTGACGATACCCCATCCAAATTTTGCAATGAGCTCGTTCGGTCAACATTCTTGGCACCCACCTTTCGCAATCCTTAGCATACCTTAGCATAGCATAGGAAGGGTTTTCAAGTGGGAGAACCAAGGTACACTACAGCGGGATCCACCATAACAGCGCTTTTCAGGACTGTAGCGCCATGGGAACCTTATTTTACGGATAACCCTCGTATCACAACAATTTGCATTGTTATGATACTCTTGCTGATGCTGCCATGGAAAAAATAGATATATAGAGGCCAAGTGATTACTTATATTCTATCAATGAATGCGTTCTTAAAAATCTATTGTGTTTTTAATTTGTTGTGTTATATTATTTTCAGAACAATACCAAACGAATCGGTAACCTTTTCCTTCGAACCCAGCTTGGTTGAAGATACATCCGGTAAGCTCCAGGCTAATCAGCTGACTGTCGATAACCTCACAGTGGAGTGGCTGAAGAACAAGCTGCAGGAGCTGGAGACCAGTATCCAGGAAAACAAGGACAAGCAGTCCAGTCTGCAGGGCGCGGAGATCATAACCTCAAACGGCATCGGAAAAACAGTCAATGGAGGCAGTCCCAAGACAAACGGGTCTAGAGTTAATGGCTGCTCACCTGAATCTCCCACAAACAGGTAAGAAATGAATAAAAAGAATCATTTGAATCTTATATTATAACCTAAAAATTACACCAAATAGTAGAGATTTTTTATTTATATTTAATACTCTCTGCTTTCTAATATGTGCAGTATATCTAGAGATCTCTGATATACTACGTGTCTCTTATACATCTATGAAATAAACTCATTACTTTCAAAAGCATAGTTTTAACTCTTTCGTTACGGCTCGGTTGAATACAAATTATACTGTCGATACGGCGTGAATTTTTCAAACCATTTTTTTTGCTAAAAACAAGTATTTGAAGCATTAATGTACTTATCTAACCTATTTTCATATATCACATTGGTTCTCTTATCCTTTAGCTATCAGATGACGCATAAAAAACTATTATATTTAACAAACGTTCATTATGTAACTCCATACATGTGGTGGCATTGACACATGTGGTTTACAGAAAAATCGCTCCTGTGACGAAACCTAACGATATTTATTTACATGCTTTACAGATTCCTGTAAATAATACATGTAGGTTGATAAAGGGAATGACTGCACTTCCAATTTCCTACTGTAGACTAGCAATATGATATATCACGTCAACCGATGTCAACAGTCGGGGAATCTTTGACGGCATATATCGACAACCGATGCGAAAGGGTTAATGACCAAAAATTAAAACATTTCATTTTGTAAAAAACATGTGTGTGAACAACAGTTATTGTCACAAAATCTTGACAGTGGGAGAAGTAAAGAAGAAAATTAAGGACATTTTTTTTTAAATAATGATAAATCCTTAACTGTGTCATTTCATTAAAGGATATTTTATAAAGTATCCTAGTAATGTAGACCAATGTTACATCACAGCTGCAATAAAAGGGAGCAATGCAAAGGGATGGGTGCTTAAACTTTACACTAGACCTCAAAGATTATTACAAAATACATATTTAAGTAAAATAAGGTCACATGTTGTACTTGCAAGCCAAATTCACTTACATTTACATTTCATATATTGATAAAATCGCAAATTGCATTGAAATTAGAGATATCTGATTATGCCATACAAAATATTGAGTTTTGAGTTGTATGTGTCATTCAACATGTAGTCTGTGGTCTGGTAGTCTCCTTTGATCACTTCTCTTGCACATGTTTATGCATCCCGCATCCATGCTTCCATAAGTATTTATATCACATTTAAATCATTGTGCTTACAGACACTCTCCGACACCTGATGCCACTTCCATACCCAACGGTCAAGAGCTGGCGGTTCTTCGCTGCAGCGAACGTCAGTGGTCTCGCCAAGCTGAGCTTCTGAAAGCCGCATTGAGCGAGCTGGGCTGTGAGGAAGCTCCCGCCGGATGCCCGGACCCTGCCACCCCGCCCGCCTCCCCCCCAGGCTCTCCCTCGCAGGATGATCACCAGGTATTTATTACTTCATCACTATATACAGTCTTGTTCTTCTTTGTGTTAGCGATGTCAAATCTTTTCATGCTCCCCACTATATAGTGTATATTGCACTGTACCATGTCACAGTATTGCTTGTACAAGATTTTTTTATGCAGATCTTTTAAGTATTATTTATTATACAGAATCGTATGGATTTAACATTTTATTATTGTTATATTGAACGTTAATATATGCCATATATTGGATGCGGAAAGCGTAGGATCGGAGAGGATGGAGGCTCATGCGGGAGGCCTACGTTCAGTTGTCAACGGTGGACGGACACAAGCTGATGATGAACCTATTATTACAGACCAATAGATCATGCAGATTTAATGTATTATTTACTGAAAATATTCTTGAAATGAGTGATTGAAAACATTCTAAATTTATGAGTTGGAATATTGTTTTTTTATCATTGAATACAACCCGAAAGGGTAATTCTTTTTTATTCATAATTCTTGACGATAACTGAAGAAAACGGTCAAATCTTTTGGCCGCTCCCTGTATTATGGCAGTCTTTGGTGTAGATAGCTGTCATAAAATTATTGCCAGATATTTATTGTATGATGAGAAGTGTACTATTTGAATTCCATTTTTTTCCAGGGGAAAAAAGTAATAATATTATTTTTGACAGTTAATATTAAAAGATTACTAAATGCTCAGAGGTATTTGGGAGTGAGAATGGGGGGTGGTGATATTAAATTATTGCTTCATACAAGCTTTTAAGGTTATGATTTCTGGCAAGCAATGCTTCAAATGCTTATACAGATTTACTATGCTTCCAAAATATTATTCTGCATTTATATTTATTATTTAAAATTTGGTAAATGGAAAATATATATTTATTGTTCAAAATAATCCTATTTATTTAAATGATTATAAATGTAATGGATGGGGTATTTATGACTAACATTTTTAGTAAAATGGAATTATGATTTATTTTGTAACTAAAACCTTTTTCTTTTATCATACATTATATTTCACCACTTTTCCCTTTATATTCCTTGCCATTTTATTATTCTTTTTATATTCATTCAGTAAATTTTCAATTGGAACATTTTTTTTGAAAATGTTCTAAATTTTAAATTATATATTGTTTTTCATAAGCCAAACTAAAAATGATTTCCGATAAACTTCATTGAGATTTACCCAGAAGATGGGTGGCTATAGATGAATGGTTAATTAGCTAGATTGGCATCTATATGGAAACAGCTGTTTCTAAACCAGAACTTAACTTCATACTCTTAGAATGCAGTAACTTGATTTGTCATATTTAAAGAGTAAAACAAGTAAAACTGTGTGAAAAATCAATGTCTTTTATCTAATAATTATTGTACCGCTTTTGGTAACATAGCACCTTCATCAGGAGCTACTTTTTAACTCAAAGTTTTTAGTAAGTAGCTCATGACGAAGGTGCTATGGCACCGATACTAGTAAAGTAATATTAATTATAACTCAGTGGTTTTATACAAAGTTTTACTTGTTTAACTCTTTAGATCTTAACTTATTCAGTGGTTGCTCTTCTGACTCCTAACTTCTTAAATTCCTCTACACTGTTCTTAAAAATAAAACTCTTATTTACACACATATTCAGGTTAATTATTTCAAATTGATTTATTTTCATGTTACGACCAATACATTTTATTTTTATCACATTCCTCTTCTGTAATCTAACATGTTTTATAAATGTATTGTATTTATTATGTATTTATTCAAATTGTGGTTGTGGTGCGGGGCTCATAGGGTGATGGTAGTTCGATAGCGTCCAACGCTTCCATCGCGCTGAGGCGGCGCCTCGCTCAGGTGCTCCCCCAGAACCGGATCTTCAGAGCCCTGGGGCGCCCCTTCCGCCGGAAGTCCGCCCCCTGCAGCCCGGTGCCCTCCGTGAAGGTCCGGAGCCTCCGGGGGGGCAGCGAGGGCCCCAGCAGCTCAGCGGTAAAGCATAAGATCCGCGCCATCCACAAGAGGCGCCATCTGTTGCGTGCGATGAAGATTAACGCTTGCGAGAGTGACGTCGGCGTGTTTGTGTCCAGGAACGATGAAGATAGTGATGTGAAAAGCTTGTCGACTAACAGTAGCCGTGGTGGAGAACACCACTATTGTGTGGTGAGTGTCGCTACTAAAACGCATGTGTCGTAACACCGAATTTCACTGCTCAATAAATAAATCCAAGTTTTTTTACTATTTATATTTTTAGCATTCACTTTAACATTATCCAGTACGATTACACAACATGTGTGTTATCGTAAGGCCGAACGTTAAAGGCCAGTCACACAACATGTGTGTGATCATTCAAGTGGCCGATTACACACAGCTTGCGATGTTTTTTGAAACGTTAGTAGCCGATCACACAACATATGTGTTGTTTTTACTTTCGATCATAATTTAAAGATCTCAAACCTTTTCAGTGAGGGTCATATTTAATATTCTTTAAAAAACAGTCGGCCTCCAGCATAAGTTTATTCGCGTAACGCGCGGACTGGATAGTGTTAAGATGCATTTTTATATTAAATTGATAAGAATTTCACACCTTGTTTTAACATGGATCGCACTGAGCACAGTTTCACTTGATGGAAGACTGCAGTTTAGCGATCTATTAAAGCTTCATCAGTTGGCGCGTTTCAATAGATCGCAAAATAATCTTCCTTCAAGTGAAACAGTGCTCAGTGTGATCCATGTTAAAACAAGATATGAAATTCTTATGTATCCAAGATTTTGTATATGCGCTGATATAAATTTATAAACGTCGTAAATATTATTTAATAGTTTATGTAGCTAACTTATTTAGAATGACGCATTTCAAATGAAAAATAATACTTTAATTGTAACAAACATGCCATTTTTAAAATAGATTTTGTTTGTGCCAAAAATGTGCACAATATTTCCAATTTTGTATCATAGATTATAGAGTTTTTGTTTCCAGCTTTTTTTATATAAGGCAGCTAATTTTTGGCTGTACTTACTTCAAATAATGGGCAGTAACTATTAAGCAAACAGTCAGTAATAAATATCTAAAAAGGTAAGTAAAAAATTATCAATTGGCAGAAATTAATTAATGACTTGTAATTAATAATGGATTAGGTTAGGTTTCCTTTTCATGGATTAATTATTCATTCATTTTACACATCTAAAAAGTAAATTTACAAAGTAAATTTATTCAAAACATTTACGAACAAGGTAAATTTAATTTATTTGATTTTGGCTTCCATTAGGTTTCCATTTTACGGGTTAATTATTCATTCATTTTACATATTTTTTTACCAACATTGAATACATTGCTCCCGTTCTAATTTTAAAACTGAACATATTCATACCGACACAGTGGATACAGCCAATTAATTTAGTCTACTGCCGATTTATTTAACTTACTGCCAAAACCTTAAATTAGTTACTGAATAAAGACACACAGGCCTTTTTTACTATAATATACACTTTCAATTATCAATATATTTTTTGAGCAGTGATATTAATATACCTACTAATAATCTATGATAAATACCTAAATGCATGAGAAAATGTCTGACTTTTATAACATTATAACTCTCTTTCCATTGTGTATTTTCTTTTTACGAAAAAACTTTGTTTTAAATGTTTTTTTATTTGCTCTAATTATTGTATTCGATGTTTGTCTTTTATCTTTTAATATAATTGTGATTTTTATTAGTTTCTTTATACTTTTACAGCAACATTTTCCTATGATAATGTTTTTTTTAACTTACATTAACTTGATTGAATGAATGGCCTCATTTAAAAAAATTCAGCTAAGCAGACATTTGTACTAACTTCTTCGTAGTATCAATCCAATGTATTGGTTTACAGCAACAAAATCTTGTATTTCGATCTCCACTCTTCGTGACCCTCTGCAAAACTCTTCAGCTCAGCATAAGAGCTTCAACTCATGTCCTCAGACACTTGCTGCAAATATTCCCGTCTAGGGCGCCCTCTGCAGTTTGTCCCCTCAACCATCCCTTCCACAATGTCGTGAAGAAGACCATCGTGGCGCATGATGTGACCGATCGCCTCTCTGAGATGGTTCTTGCTAGGTGCTTATCTTGCTTGATTACACTGAGAATCTCATTATTCGTGACGTGGTCTCTCCAGGAAATTCCAAGAATTCTTCTGTAAGACCACATCTCAAAGGCCTCTAAACACGCTCTTTTACAAATATATTTTGTAACTTTTCCTCACCAAATTTCTGGGTCACGTGCCTTGAATTTTTGTGAAACACATCACGTTTCGATGATGAATATTACAAGCTTGTAGAAGTTTCATAAAAAAAAAAATTATACCTAAAAAAGTAAAAACATTTATTAACAGTATTTTTGCTTATATTTTTTTTTTTTAATTATTAGCTAACTGCCTGATGTGTGATTTAATATTTTCTGCACTCGGGTACTTAGTTTAGGTAAGCTTCCTGTAATATATCAAAACATAAGCCCACATTGCTGGAGTTTACTTCAATGACGTCAATTCAGATTTTAAATAGACCAAAACAAAAATAGATCACATTCATGATTTCAGCCCACTTGATAACACTAGGCTATTTATAATGATGCAGGTACTTTACTCTACACTAGAGGAAATGTCTCACATGAGCCACGACAATTATTACAATTTTTAATTGCAATTACCACAAGATTAATGACTTTTTGTGTATTTTCCTCTAATTAGGCATTTTTATTTTCAATGGTTTCATCATTCACTTTGAGATCCATTATGAATAATAAATATTTATTTACTTTCCTTGTTTTTACATGGATTACGAATGGATATGGTCTCTGTTTAGGAGACCATATCCATACGTGTTTATTCTCATTATTTATCTTTTATTTAATTATCCTCAGTTTCGAATAGTAGCCTTCCTCAATCCATCACTTGTCAAGAGACAACTGAGCTGCATAGTACTTCTACTAATTTTGTTTATTTTTATTGCATCAATTAATATCAGTTGAATTATTTATAATTGGAATAATAAAAAAATATAAAAGGCGTTGATAGGCGTGATGAAAAAAATAATTAGGCTGGAATCTTATTTATTTTTAGAAATAATTACTCTTTCAATTAATGTCAGGTGAGTGGAAAACTCCAGAAAGTATCTCCTCCAATACTTCATTTTCCTAAGCAGCTTGTATCTATTTTTGATTTTCACAATTAAAGTGTGTCCGTTGATTCTGGTTTAGAAAGATTCGCCATTATAGCAGACAAAATTAGAGAGTCCAAGATTCAAATTTCCCTGGCAATACCCCAGCCTCTTGGCACACTCTCGTATCTTTCTATCACATGACGTATAAATATGCATGTTTGCCAAGAAATGGGGCAGCTTCCACGCACATTAGACTGACATTTCACTGGCTATTTAACACTAAACAGGTTTTCTCTCAAATCCCGATCGTATTGTAAAACTTCTGCTTGCCGGCGACACATGTCATAGTTTTTACCCTCCCTAACGTTGTCGCGTTTTTTTAACTCTTAAAATTAATCTCTTGAAGAAGATAATGTGTGAAATGGTGGAGACCTACAACAACAATATACCACCTGTCATAATACCGAGGAAGAAAAAGAAGTTAAAGGAAATTGTTTACACTACAGTTAGTGCTTCAAATTATTATTCATTATACAAATGTATTTATGAATTGACTAATAATACAATTAAACATATATTTTAAGACAATTCTTGCCATTTCCATTATTAAATATAACATTATTGTTTAATACAATTAAAATACTATTACAGCTTACTTTTCTCTTCTTCGACAACAAAAATAAAACTAGTTACAAATTTTAAAAAAATATCCACAAGTGAGATACTAATTATGTGAAAGCTTAACTATTTGGAAGACAAACAGCTTTATGTGTATTGTTGAACAAAACTTTACAACATGGCACGCATAAAGGCTTCTTCTTGCGATTCTATACAGATTTTTCTTATTTTATAGCTTGGTCTCTTCTCATTAATTAAGAAATCACTTAAATTGACACCTCATGCTGCCTTTTACTGATTTATTTATTAGAAATAAAATAATAATAAATATTTTAGAAACATATTTATTTCAATACCAAAATTAATATTGTAATTATAAATATTTATTTAATTTATTATGGATCTCAAAGTGAATGCTCAAAACATTGAAAATATAATATTGTAATGTTGAACATTTATTTAATTGTAACGTAAATATACTATTTATTAATCCAAGTACTCACATCATTCTTCTTCATATTATCAATCCGGTGGATTGGTTTGCAGCAACAAAATCTTGCATCTCGATTATTACTTGAGATGCAATCATTTTTTGCTGAAACATGGGATATCTTTTAGACCTTTAATGTGGTATTTTCCCCTTTATTTCCACATCCTAATGCCGTTGACCATAAAGGTTCATCCGCCTTAGGAGGGCATTTACTACCTCACATTATGAAATGTTTTATGACATTGTTTTACTGTCACACATTAATAGGTATTTATTTAACATAAAATTATTAGTATTCTACTATTTATTTCAATAATTTGTTTATCATGATATAATATTTATGATATGTCATACTTTTCAAATAATTTAATACCTATAAATATAAAAATGATTATTTTTTCCTTTATTAGACATAACCTCAAATATTTTGTTTTTTTAGTTGATAATTTCATTATATGGATTTTTAAATATTTTGTAGGATATTATTTTATTTTTTCAATATTCTAATCTTCTTTTATAGATCATTGACTGTATTACAATATTATTAGTAATTAAATATACACATACTATACATCAAATTCTTCATACGCATCAATTCATTCAGAAAAATATCGACAGAAGCGGGATGCGAACCGCGGGCCTTGAAACCAACCTTTGCCCAGGTCTTTATACACCGCCTAGCACTCTCGGCTATTTCTCCGTCTGAGCTGACACGCATTAGAAGATGTATTTATACCATTGTTATCATCGTATATCGATAGATGTCTCTATAGCAGAGCTTCGCAACCGGTGTGCCGCGGCATACTGGTATGTCGTGAGCCGATACAGGTGTGCCGCAGTCAAATTAGACAATATTAAAGTAAATAATTTCACAACGGCCTGCCTTTTACCGCTTGACTTGTGTAAACAGAAAACCGCGTGGTATGCTTTATACACCTACATATAAAATAAAAATGTACAAAATTGTATAAATTATCAAATTATTTTGTATTATTTTGATTTTCGGTGTGTCGCCTTAATTCTTAAAAGAAATTTGGTGTGCCGCGGAATTTAAGGAAGAACTTTGATGTGCCGTAGGTGAATAAAGGTCGTGGGGCACTGCTCTATAGTATATATTCAGAGGATGTATATTATTATATTTTATTATTCAATCAGTCAACATTTATTCACAAGCTTATTTCTTTCCGAAAGGCAAAGGTTGGTTCCAAGGCCCGCTGTTCGCATCCCGCTTCTGTCGATATTTTTCTGAATGAATTGATGCGTATAAAGAGTTTGATGTATAGTATGTGGATATTTAATTACTGATAATGTCATTGTCGTATTGTCTAGATGCAGCCATCGACCCGGCCTCTCGTGGACGAAGAGTGGTTCCACGGAGTGCTGCCTCGCGAGGAGGTGGTGCGGCTGCTGCGCGTGGACGGAGACTTCCTGGTGCGCGAGACAACGAGGAACGATGAATGTCAGACGGTGCTCTCGGTCTGCTGGGGAGGACACAAGCATTTTATTGTACAAACTACATTAGAGGTTCGTATTTTGTTCATTGTAGCCAAATGTTATAATAATTGTAAGTCTGATGAATGAAAATTTATATTTAAATTTAAAAAATCGACAGGCGTATACAACTGGGATGGGCAGCATTTGGAAAACTTAAGTGTGAGTGATTTGGATGCGGAAGGCGGAGGATCGAAGAGGATAGAGACTCATGCGGGAGGCTTCCGTTCAACAGTGGACAGATACAGACTCATGATGATGATGATGATTTAAATTTATTTTAAACACAAATTATGATTCTGCGTTGCATACTCCAGTCACTTATTTTGAAATATTTCTGGCGTCAGCTGTTTCTTTTTCTCCAAAATTAACGAAGGAAATGTCCTAAAAATATTATATTTGATATAGATTTGTAAATGAGTATCATTTATTAAAACATTTTTGTGATTTTTGTTTTCTGCTATTTCATTTCTAGGGTCACTTCAGGTTTGAAGGTCCAGCATTTCCTTCTGTGCGGGAGTTAATCTTGCACCAGCAAAGCTGTGGTCTTCCGGTTACTGGGCGTTCCGGAGCGATCCTGAGAAAACCCGTGCCAAGAGAAAGATGGGAGCTAAACAATGACGATGTGGTGCTTCAAGAAAAGATTGGGAGAGTAAGTCACCACGATAATTTATAAATTTCTGTGTAGGAGATGATTCTCTTACGTTTAACCTTTAAACACCCAGTGGTCCCATACGAAACCGCAAATTTGCGTTGTTCAATGCCCTAGCAGGCCAATGTTTGTAATGTTTCGTCGCACAATAGATTCTTCCGTGAACTTACTTTAATATTATTATTACAAATTAATGTAATCCGATCGTGAAATGAACCATAAGCACTTCCTGTATGCGACCGTAGGGCATTGAACGACGCAAATCTGCGGTCCCGTAAGGAAACCAATGGGCTTTTAAAAGTTAATCACCACAAATAATCTGGTACAGAGTTTATTTGTTCATTGACTAGCTTAAGACCTTATTTTGGCAGTTTTTTTTTTCAATTTGTTGTTTTTGAGGGACCATTTAATCTGATATTTTGGTATTCTGACATGAATAATGATATTAAATAGAAAATAATTTCATAACTTGTTTTTAACATGTATCACACTGAGCACTGTTTCACTTGATGGAAGATTGCAGTTTCACAGTCTAAGAAAGCCTCAATGTGCACAAATGTACTGCAAATTGTAATTGATGAAGCTTTCATAGATCGCGTCACTGCAGTCTTAAATCGAATGAAACAATGCTTAGTGTGATTCATGTTGAAACAAGATATGAAATTCTTATCTATCTAACATAATATTAAAATGGATGTTAAAGTAAATGCTTAATATATAAATATCAATAATGAAACTAATCAACTTTAATTTTAGGGCAACTTTGGAGATGTGTACAAGGCGCATTTGAAGAGTTCCAAGCAGGAGGTGGCCGTGAAGACATGCCGGATGACGTTGCCCGATGAACAGAAGAGAACGTTCCTGCAGGAGGGCAGAATCCTCAAACAATACGACCATCCAAACATTGTCAGACTGATAGGCATCTGTGTTCAAAAGCAGCCAATCATGATTGTTATGGAGCTTGTGTCAGGTAAGACAAGTTTAAAGTAGGCTCTTGGAGCGTTTCTTGAATGTTCACGAAATTGTAATCAAATCAACTTTTTATGTAAGATGTAGTCGGGTTATTCCGTCACTTACTCGACTAAACACTGTCATGCCAAAGTTTCCACATGGTCCCTGCGTAGTCGCGCGTCTCTTGTTCAGGGTGCCAACTGTGGAATGTGAACATAACCACATAAGACGCAAATTTTTTGACACAATATTTGACTAAAATTTGTGTATTTTTAACCCTTTCGTTACGGCTCGGTGGAATACAAATTATACTGTCAATACGACGGGAATTTGTCAAACCTTTTTTTTGCTTAAAACTAGTATTTGAAGCATAAATATACTTATCTGACCTATTCTCATATATCACATTGCTTCTAGTATCCTTTTGCTATAAGATTATGCATAAAAAACTATTATATTTAACAAACGTTCATTATGTAACTCCATACATGTGGTGGCATTGACACATGTGGCTTACAGAAAAATCGCTCCTGTGACAAAACCTTACGATATTTATTTACATGCTTTACAGATTCCTGTAAAGAATACATTTAGGTTGAAAAAGGTAATTGCTGCACTTCCAATTTCCTACCGTAGATGTCACAATGAGTACTGAAAGTAGCAAAACGATATATCGCGTCAACCGACGCCAACGGTCGGGGAATCTTTGACTGCATATGCCGACAACCGATGCGAAAGGGTTAATGTCGATTTTTTGACTACTAAATAATTAAAGTTGGTGGCAAAAAAGGAATAATCTTTCATATCCATTTGGTATCTATAGGATATGGATGTCATAAAATTACTGCTACAATGTTCAGTCACTTTACCATCTTGACTACGACACACTATATCAATAGATATCAATTTTTTTAATCAATTCGTGTATTGATTGTTAAATGTTATTGCTATGTTACGATTTTTTTCAGGTGGTTCTCTATTGACCTTCCTTCGCTCCTGTGCCACGACACTCACTCAGAAGCAGTTGCTGGGCATGTGCCGCGATGCTTCGGCCGGCATGCGATACCTGGAGAGCAAGAACTGCATTCACAGAGATCTCGCCGCGAGGAACTGCTTAGTCGGTTAGTGACATTCAATTTAGTTCTTCTGTGCAGTACATTACAGTTGTTAAGAAGATATCATATCTAGATATGATATCACAGATAATAATCTGAATAAGTATGTCAACAAAAACATTTCATTATTCTCTTGTGTAATGCAGTTCTAATGGAAAAAGTCCAGTCTATTTGATTAGTACAGTGAGACCCAGCTTAACGCGGGGGATGCGTTCCACATTTACCTCATCTAAACTGTTATTTTCGCTAATTCCACTATTTTTTCCACTATTTCATCCATATCAAAAGAGTGTCCAATGTCTTCGCTCTTACTTAAATCTAGATGCGCACAATTTCGGGGAATCCCCGGCTTGAAATAAATGAGTGCTAAACCGAAACAGCGCTAAACGCAACAGCGTTTCAAAGGTTCGTTTCAATATTTTAAAGTTATATGTATTTATAAAACAACTAATGTCATTAATAAATAATAAATAGTGGAACTAGAAATATTATTACATTTGATGGAAGCAAGATAAATTAAAAGTACTTTTTTGTGATTCATATTTATGAAGGCTAGACAATTTTAGGTTACCTTAATACCTACATTGTTATATATTTTTTTTAAATAAGGAAAATGGAATTTTAATATTAATTATATATTATATTGTGGATAGTAGCCAAACTGTTTTCCTCCTTTCTTATCAAAGAGGTATACATGATTGAAATTTGGACATTTGCCACTTTTTTGTAAAAGAAAGATTTTCAAGTCTGGTATTAATTTCTTTGTATTATTGCGAACATGTCGGCCAGAAACACAAGACGAATGCTCCAAATACTCTTATCCTGTAATATGTTGTTCATTTGTCAGCATGTCAGTTTGCTGTCGTCTCTTTCTTTATATATTACATACTTATGTATTAATTTATATTTTTTGATTTCACAGGAAAAGATCACATAGTAAAGATATCTGACTTTGGAATGTCAAGAGAAGAAGAAGAGTACATAGTGTCTGGTGGAATGAAGCAAATACCTATCAAGTGGACGGCTCCCGAAGCTCTCAACTTTGGTAAATATAATTAAATTTACTATTAAATGCAACATTGTTGATACGTGTCCCTTTATAAATCATATCACTAAATTTAGAATATTTTTTGTATATTGATATCCTCCTTTTTTATTTGGATATATTTTACTTGATGAAGGATGCAGGATCAGGTTCACAATATAAACAACTTATTTTTGTTTCACTATACGCGTTTATTTGTCAAAAACGTCGCCCGTCAAAAGCGAACGCTCTTAGGCGCGCGCGCCCTAACGATCGCGAGTCAAACTCTCAACTGACAACTAACGGCGTGGCCTGACATCTCGGCGGTGTCAACTGTTGCTGCAGAAAAAAGCGAATTCAAGATGACAGTGGTAGGAGATGGGCCCACTATCATAACAAATATTTTGGTGTATGCAAACACCGTTTGACATTCTACAATTACAAACCTTAGATGTGCATGTCAGGCGAGCGAACAAATAAGAGACAAAAGATCGTTTTTCGAGGCTTTATGGCATCAGCCTAAAGGAGTTATATCAAGCTGATATCAATGTGTATATTCGCCGAATACATTATAGATCTCTTCAAGAAACTGACTTATATTTAAGTCTGTAATCTACTCATTTCTTACACAAAAATCTTTCATCCTTTACGCATGTAGTGTCTATCAGTTTTTGTCTGAGAACCTACTGGAATTTACCTATGTATGTTATGTATGCCTGTACATACAATAATCATCCTCTTAATTAACTAGCATTGAGTTGTGATTGGAACAGCAAGATAAACAAATAACAATTCTAAATTTGCGCATGTTTTTCTTAATTGTTCTTTATCTCTTCTTTCAGGTAAATACACATCCCTTTGTGACGTTTGGAGTTACGGAATTTTGATGTGGGAGATATTCGCGAAAGGAGATACGCCCTATTCAGGTCTGAGCAACTCAAAGGCCAGAGAAAAAATTGACGAGGGTAAGAATTATTTTTAATTGACTTTAGTTGATGACAATGCGCCACCTATATTATGCTGTTACTTGGTACTTATGATTATCATAATACCTAATTTAATTTTAAAATATATGGATAGTGTTTTATTCAACTATATTTATATTTTGTTTACATATAATATGTTTCACTCTTTAAAGAGCATCTAAAATGGAAATAAAACACTATTTTAAATTTGAATCATAAAAATGTTAGTTTACATGCAAACAAAGTTCAAAAAATAGATGAATATATGCAGTAATAAAATATTTCCACCAGGTGCTCTGATATCCATTTTATATCCATTTTTTATTCTCTTCTTCCCAAATCCGTTCCATATCTGAAACATATGGTCACCACAAGTTACCGCCACTTAGTTCGGTTGGCTGCCGCTGAACATTTCTCGTTTTAGGACATATCTGCACCTGCAAGTCCACTTGTGAACATATATATTGTAGTTTTCGAAAACTTCCACAGTAGAAGCCCAAGTGCTTGGAAGAAGGGGTAGCTGTAGTATCCTAGGCATATTTTTGGGTGATTCATTAATCGGGTTTTATTTAAGGAAATCAGATGACTAGCTCGATGCCCCCGAGGCCCGGACCATTTTGTACTAAGAAGCGGCTCAACCCACTTTTTATATGCACTTTTAAAAATATATATTGTATGATTATTTTCAGGTTATCGCATGCCGGCTCCCGAGGGTTGTCCGGAAGAGATGTATGCCCTGATGCAGAGGTGCTGGAAGTATGACCCGGAGACCAGACCGCACTTTGAGCAAATCTACACGGCAGTGGATCTCCTGTACACTGAAATGGGATGAACCTTTCAACACTGACATTAAACCACTCAAATATTATCATTCGCATGAAAGATGAATTTTATTAAAATTATCATCCGATTAAGTCACCTGACCTTCTTAAATATGGCTGATTGTATCATCACCGTAGAAACCTTTGGATACCCGGGCCTGTTTAGTTCGTACATCTGTTTATCGCTGCCTATTGTGTAATAATCTAAATAATATCAAAAAAATCAAAAGGGTCGGATTGTTTAAATGTTTATATTTGTTTGTGATTAAGTAAATATTTTCACAATGATAATTTGTATTTGAAAACAGAGATAGTTTACTTCGATATTAACAAGCATTATTGCATGCAAATAAACATAACCTAAAAGTAACCAATTTTGGAATACGTTAATCCCAAAAATATGAATTAATTATCGGAACGTAAGATAATTAATTCATATTTTTGAATGCTTATTTGAATATATGATTGGGTTCTTGCTATCACTGTTATGATCTGTTTATGGCAAAGTGCCAGTTTGTTTTTATCTGATTCAAATTGAAAAAAGTCTTGAAAATGTCATGTTCATGTAGTAATCTTTCATTATACTTGTTTCATATTTGCCTTAACTCTTTCAAGTTAACAAATATATCTGTTGTCTATATTATAACTCTTTTCTTCGAAACGAAAAAACCTTGAATGTGTTTTATAGGTTATATTTTCTAATTATGATAATTTTGGATATGTCATCCATGTGTGATCTATATAATATAATGATATATATATAATAATATAGTTTTCAGGTAAACCGAACTACTTTTAGGTGCTATAAATATGTAAAATAGATTATTTACCAATATTTCAATATTCTATATTTAAATCATGCGTGATTGAATTAATCAATTATCATATAAACTTTTAAACGCCCCGTGGTTTCCTTACGGGACCGCAGATTTGCGTCATTCAATACCCTACGGTCCCATACAGGAGTGCTTATGGTTCATTTCACAATCGTATTACATTAATTTGTAATAATAGTATTGAAGTAAGTTCATGGAAGAATCTATTGCGCGACGAAACATTAGAAACATTGGCCTGCTAGGGCATTGAACGACGCAAATTTGCGGTCCCGTATGGGACCACTGAGCGTTTAAAGTATAATTTATTCAGTAATATTGTAGCCATTTTTTAAAAGTAGGGCATAAGTCAACACTTAAAAATATTATGTAATAAAAAAACGAATTACTTTAATTTTACAGTAACCTTTTTTAATAAACTCAAAAATATTCACTCATAGTGTGTCCAGTCAAAATAAAAAAATGTTAAATTAATATTTTTAGTTTTATCTAAATTAATATTTGATCATTAAGATTTGAAATGACTTTTACTGACATTTTTCAGCTGCTCCCTGTTTGTCCTGCTTATTTATAATTAAATATTATTAATTAATATGGCTTAATCATTGTTGTAAATATATCGTTTATTTTTAAATATTAGAAATTAAGTTGTATAAAATATTATGTAATAAGCATTTTGAACACTGATATAACGTTGTCATTAAAAATTCTATTATTTAAAAATACAATAGAATTTATTGTGCCAAAAGTGAGATTTATTTAGTCTTTTTTAATATGCAATAACTTACTATTAAGATATACCTAATTATAAAAGTATTGTAATTCAGTTGTCCGTGATGACATATTTTTTTGAAATATCAAAAAATAATTGACGTAGTAATTTTATATTTTATTGTTATTTTGGTTTAAGCTTTAAAAATAATTGTGAAATGTGTGCCTTCTTCATCTTCTGAGTGTTGCTATCCCTAGAAAATATTCCCCAATAAAATACCTATTCCTTGTCATTACTTCTTCCATCCATTTCTTTACGCTTTGTATTTAATGAATCAGTATTTATAGAAATCACGTTTAATAATATAATAAACCCTCAGTAAGTTATAATTGAAATTAATCATATATATCTATAAATTATTTTTATTACTGACCATTTCATTAAAACCTACTGACTGTTAATGAAATAATTACTGATCATATAATCAGTTGTCTTTAGGCCACATCTACATTGTAAAATATATTTATTTTATGCAAAATTAATTTACTGTATTATTTTATGTCAACAAAACTAAATGTCAATAGTTTTTCATCTATGTAAATAAAATATTTTCCTTCTTAAAAAACATGCTGTTCCACTAAAAGCACAATTTGAATTAAAAAATTTAAGAAATGCGATATTGAATTTACATAAAATGATATTCATATAGTTCGTTAAAACTATTAGTCTTTTTTTTGAGTGATGTTAAAGTATTTTTGAAATAATGTTCCATTCTAAAAGGATAATTTTGTTTTTACAAATATTTTTTTTATAATTTAATAAAGACAAAAGAAAATCACTTACACTTCCAAGAGGGTCGTTATTTATTTTAAAAATCAGAAAATTTAAATGTTGCCATTTTTTTGCCAAAAGTTGAAATTTCATGATTTTTCTTTTTATTTTATAATGTATAATATTTTATAACTTTAACAAAATATATATAAATCTGTTTATTTACTTACATCTAAATATTGAATGGGGCCAATGTATTAATTTCATTAACAAATTTGAAATATACTAAAATAAATTTTGACATTTTAATTCAGCTTGGTATTTGAGAGGTAAGAGGTAACCCGAAATAATTTGAAATAAAATTATTGTCCTCACTACAGCAGCCATAGATGATTCAACAGTTATATTTTCAAACTCTGCTTCAACTAGGGAATGGATACGACGAAGAAAGTATTTTTTAAAAGTAAATATGCATAATGTTTTATGTATGTAAATAAGACTTGAATTTTTTAATGTATTATTTTCCATTACATTAATTCATAGTGTATTATAATATACTGTTTTTATTATTGTGAAATATTTGTAAAATTAAATCATTTTGTTGTGTAATAATAAACTGCCTTATTAATTTACTACATACACAGTTGTTTTTCTTTTTTTCTTCTTGTGCTTGGATATGCTCCACACATGGGTTACAATCCCTATAGTACTACCGTGTTTCTCAACGTTGTACGCTCAACATACAATACTTAGATATTTTCAAAAATGGCAATTACCTATCCATTTCTCAATTTATTGTCGATAATTTATAAATCTGCATACTTAACACATTGTTGTCGGGAGACGTATTACTACGTTTTTTTAGTATGGTGCTCAAATGCGGGAAACGTAAAAATACGTTTATTACTCTGGGGGTGGACGTCTGGTAACGTAATAATACGTGTTGCGCAATAACGGATTTTGTTGCTAAATCGTATATCTTACTTCAAACTACACATTTCACTCATAAATTTGTAATTATTATGCTTGAAAAAAAATGACTAAAAATGTGCAATTTTTTGTGTGCTCGAGGAAACCTTGACGCAGATCCAGTTGGCTTAATATTTTTTGACCTTCAATGCGCAATAATTGTTTTCAACTTGTACAGAGAATTGGGGTTCTTTCTACCAGACGACGTGATGAATGGTAGGAATGTTTTGTTCATATTTCTACAAAATATTTATGTTTATGTAAAGGGCTTCTTTAAAGGCCGTTTTTTGTGTTTGCTTACCATCATTTTATCATTGCTGCATAATAAGGTAAACTAAATTTTAAATTTCACTAAATTATCGCTTTTAAAAATGATACAAAAACGCGCGCAAGTTTTTGTATCACGTACACAAAAATCACTCTCGCCAGCCTGCAATTACCATAAAACAATACCCGCAAACAATGTGTTAAAAAAATCGTAATAAACATAAAAGTAGTAGAAGCTAGGGTCTCTCAAGCTGTGTGCGAGCATATTCAATGAATGAATGATGCCAAAAAGGGACACACGCACCATGATATTGCTAACTCAGCATTAAAAGTGAAGTATAATAGAATAAATCTTTTGTAGTTGAAACATAAATATAAAATAATCATAGACAGATAATTGTAATATAAAAAAATACTTTATTTTGTCGTCAATAATTTATAAATACAATTTGATAAGTTCATCGCTAACGGCCGAAGGAGTAAGGATCCCGAGATCGGTAAAGAGCAGCGTCAAGTAGGAGGGAGGAGTGTAGTCCACCAGGGGATGCTCCTTAGAGATGCCCTTCTGCAGGGTGCTTGAGAGGTACTTGAACTCATTAGGAAGGTCCCGTTGGTTCAAGGGATACAACCGGGTGAATTTGAAGCTCTCTGTCAACACGTAGACGGGCTTCTTTAACTCCTTGGCGCACATTGAGATAGTGTATGTCCCTATCTGAAATACAAAAACGCATTGCCATACATATTATGGTTTATATATGGTTATTATATAATTCTTTAATTATTGGTTGGGCGGCAATTGATACCACTGCATATTGACATTAACAATAAAATAAAAATATATGTAAGTCATGTTTTTACTAGAAACTAATCCTTTTCCAAAAATAAAAACACTTAATAGGCGATAGTTCGAGACATATTTTTGCTGTGACAAATATGTACCTTGTTGATGATTCCTCCACTTTCCACGACTCCTTCTGCTCCAACCATGACTATATCCACCTGCTCCATGATGTAACCGATAGTGGCGTCCAGCACCAGCGTGCACTCTACTCCCTGCTCCGTCAGCAACCTGTACACTTCATCCCTGCAACAACAAAACAAATAATCAAAAAAAATGTAGGCAAACAAGGACACATCCAATGTTTCTGATGTGGATCTTACCCTGAATTGTCTGGCGATGACCGAGTCACAAACACTTCGAATCTCTTGTGGCTTTTTGCGGCTTCCACTAACGTCTGTAGGACAACCCGCGACTTAGAATGAGTGAGAATTTTCTGGAAATATATATTAAATTATCTGCTAGGCATATATAACAAGTTGGCATTTCTGATGGTCGCATTTTTCATATTATTATTTCATCATTATCCTTTAAACGCCCAATGGTTTCCTTACGGGACTGCAGATTTGCGTCGTTCAATGCCCTACGGTCCCATACAGGAGTGCTTATGGTTCATTTCACAATCGGATTACATTAATTTGTAATAATAGTATTAAAGTAAGTTCATGGAAGAATCTATTTTATGACGAAACATTACAAACATTGGCCTGCTAGGGCATTAAACGACGCAAATTTGCGGTGGCGTTTAAAGGTTAAATAACATGTTTCGAAAAGATAACAATAAATAAAAAGAAAGCATTTTCTAGCATTGAAGAACATATGAGAGTAGCAAAGTCTAAATTCTCTGGAAGAAATGGGAGCAAAGTATACACTTTTGAGTACAAAACCCTGGTAATTTTGACTAAATCCATGAATAATTGGGCTTCTTTTGATAGGAATATTTAAAGGTGTGATATAAGCATCTGTTAATGATTTGCTACCGCATTCCTTTTCCAAAAAGATCATCTGCATACTTACACAACCATCCACGATGAACCCTCCTGCCTGTTGTGATATTTTATTTCTTGATTCCAGCATTCTTTTGATGAAGAGGTGGCCCCTCGTTAGCATTATCTGCTTGCATTCTTCAAAGTCCTAAAAAGCATTTTCAATTAAAAACATGTGTACTTTTCGAGTAATATTTGGTGGTGAACGATAAATAAGTAAACGAGAATATTGAAATATTAATATTAAAATAATATGACTATTTTTCAAAAGTTGCTAATCTTTGCAATTTGAACTGTATCGTTTGGTGCCGATAACAAGCTTCTGGATTTACAAAGTGACAATGCAGGTTAAGTTAGGCCTGCTATTAGCCAACCAAGTGTATCGTAGACGCTTATTTATGCAATAGCATGCAGAAGAGCAAAACCGATCAAGACCAGTGCACTCTATGACATTCAGCCAGCTGGCTGGATGCTACATGCTGAAAACGTGTATTATTATTATTATATCAGTATGTATTTGTATAACTTCTGAAGGATGCTTCCGCTTTAAGCTCTCTTATGCTTTCCGGTAGCGAGTTCCAGGCCATTGGTGCAGCGTAGCTGAAAGCACGATTGCCAAAGACCGTGCTACGACTACTTCCCGACAGCTGCAGGGTGCTTCTATTTGCTCTGTCTGATCTGAGTGTCTCTCCACGCGTGCTTGTAATAAACTCGTGTTGTGTTTATGTGAGGTTTGAGGAGATTGCAAGTGTATATTCATCTGTTTCTTGAAGAGGTCCAGATTGGAAATTGCCAGTTCTTGGTCAGTACACATCACATGCATGGATTTTCGGCAAGTGAAAGACGCATATGTTGTTGTGAGTGGGTGCAGAGGGAATTAATTATTAAATTAAATATATTAAGTTCTGAAGAGCAATGATCTAGGTTATTAAGGTAGAAAAGACTAAGTAAATATAACGTCTGCATTCCATAGATTGCAGGTGAGACGTAAGAGTGTCATTATTTAGTTAGAAGCTGACCTTAGTGTCAAGCTTGGCGAGTGTAATGAACCTCAGGAAGAGCTCACAACTAGATGTGACGGCTGTGATGGGTTGGTCCGTGTGGTGCATGGCCTGCACTGCTTGCTGCAAGTTGGTGTGCAGTTCCTGCACCGTGGCGGCTAAAAATCAATCAAAGGTGTAAATAACCTTTAAACGCCCAGTGGTCCCATACGGGACCGCAAATTTGCGTCGTTCAATGCCTTAGCAGGCCAATGTTTGTAATGTTTCGTCGCACAATAGATTCTTCCATGAACTTACTTTAATACTATTATTAAAAATTAATGTAATCCGATTGCCAAATAAACCATAAGCACTTCCTGTATGGGACCGCAGGACATTGAACGACGCAAATCTGCGGTCCCGTAAGGAAACCACTGGGCGTTTAAAGGTTAATATATTAAAATTTAATGAAGCTTTGGTAATAATAAAAATCATCTCTAAGATATAAACCAAATAATGGTTTGTTCTGAACAGTTTTAGAAATCGGGATATAGATAATCGGCGGAATAAAAAATAAACCTGATCCAAGATATTAAAGACTGCAGTAAGGAAGTGTGAAAAAAAATATTTTAAGAAGACCTGGCAATTATTCCGAATTTCACATCAAATATATTCACCGTTTTATTAAGCTGGGTGATATTATATATGATAATATAATGAGTATAAGTTAAATTTATTAATACAGAAATAGTATTACCATTGCATAATTCCAGGACTTTGAGTAACGTGCGGATAGCTGCTACACCAACCGATTCGTCTTTGTCATTCTTTATAAAATTTTGAAATGTGTTTTTTATAGCTGAAAATACAAAAAATATTGTAAGACATTTTGAGGTTATGTGATATAAAAAACTTTCTTTTGATATAACCAATCGCTTTACCCTTGGAATCCATCACAATATGATTTTATATGTTTATTTTTGCTTAAATTGTATATTTGCTATAAAAGGTTACTGTAAACAATAAAAATAAGTAATCATATGTCAACATGAAATCTGACAGCCCGGCTGATGAAATTAAAATGTTGCTACTAAATTATCGATGATTCCTACTACAATAATCTGGCATTCTTAAATGAAATACCTATATCCTTACGTAAAGAAAAAAAATGGCAGGGATTATTAGATAAAGTATTCGAATTTTTAATTAAATTTAATTAATCACAGCTAAAGCCTGTTATTTTTTAATCTTTTTTTTTAAGTGGAGCATTGATATTATGTTTTCCTCAATTCATGTCACTCTGCTTACTGATACTACCACCATATACATTTTATGTATATTTCTCAAAAGCCTTCCTAAACGACATTTAATTATTAATCAAACAATTAACTTAAATATAATTGGATTAATTTTAGATTAACTCATCGAACTTATTAAAAATAAGAACTTAAATAAAACAAATTAAAAAATGCAGCGTCAATTCAATTTAAAATGCATTAGGGTCAAAACCCTTTAGTGCTGCTCTTAGCACAAATTAATTTACATAAATATAGGAACGATCTCGTTGTTTTGCAAAATTTAAGGCGGGAAGCACTTTCATAGTTCGTTAAACCTTAATAAGGTCTTTTATAATAAAAATCAATAAACCCATTATGAAATAGTGTCGGTAAGGCTTACACATGGAGTAATATTTGCAACGTCATGTTCTATATTTACACTGTCATCGCTGCTCTGTAGAATATATTTAATTTTAAAAATATTGTATTTTTAAATAATTTGGAATTTTCGCTTGCAAAATTTTGTTTATTAGGCTAAGGTAAGCAAAAGTATATAATGGGAATTGTGGAATTACCTAATTTAGGGATCATCAGTATAAAGATGGCTCAACGTTTCATGAGAGCAGTTTATCCAAAACGACATTCTTCTTCTTATTATTATTCTTCTTTTTCTTCTTCGTGTCAACGACGTCAAATTATTTCTGCCCAGTATCTGGCAACATCGATAGCATGTGTGTTGCCTAGCATTAGGTCTTGAGGAGTGCAGCTTGTTGGGCACATGGAGCAGGATCTTAGGTGTGAGGCGGTCTGCAGGTCTCCGCAGTCGCACAATAATGACTCTACCTGCCGAAACATTCCCCACGGCTCGAGGTTGTCCTTTGTTCTAAAACGTCATTAGATTGGAGCTACGAGACTCAACAAACTACCACGCATGGACTATGTTTTTCGGTTGGCTTCTTGCATATATTCGCACAACTGACGTTGAGAATGTAAGCCAGCTTATACCAGCTTTTCCAGAATCACAATAAATGTATCGAAAGATATCAAAACTGATTACATATATAAATTGCGAGTAAAAATATTTTGTTCCCAAAATACGTAGTGTTAAAATACTATTTATGATACATAATACTAGTTAGAAAAATCCATCGTAATGTAGTGAAATGTTGGATTTTTACGATATCCACCAAAGTATACATTGAATTTCTTTGGATATGTAAACTGTAGGACCAAAGTCTGAAAACAGTTATTTGCTTCGTGTTGCGGAGTCTATTGATGATGTTTTCCAAAGGTCGTGGGTTCGATCCCCGATGGATATTAAAAAAAAAAGGATTTTTTATCGATTTCTGAGCTCTAAAATACCTCCGGTTAGTGTGAATTTGATCCATCACCGGTAAAATGTCACTCATAGCCTATTAATTAAATTTGGTGGAAGACGAAAGTCGTCCCGTGAAGACCACCCATTCATAGTAAATTCCTGTAATAATAAAGGATGATGCTTGAATCTCGGGCTATAGTCTATGACGTTGGCGCATCAACACTCCACATGCAGCGTTTAGCCATATACACCATGGTAAGCGTCATAGAATTCCACAGATGAGACTTCAGAATTACCATCCCCATCTGTCAGTATTCTCCTGTATGTGTTTACATAAACAATATAATTAGATTATATTGAGTAGGTTAGAACACTACAGTAAAACTACAGTAGAAGCAGAAAAATATTTTTAAACCCACAGACTCCTTGGAAATAAATCAAAATACGATATGGTGTTAAAGCTTCATATTAATAATTCTTATGAAACTACAAATATCCGATTCATTTAATGAAATAATCTTAAATTATTTGACATTGTTTCTGACGCATACATTCCATTTCATTGCGTTCTTATTTCAAAAAAATATAATTAAATATATGTTCTTTTTATAACGGCAATGTCTAAAAATCAAAACATTGTAGACATTCACAATATTAACTATTAAATAACATTTATCTGAGATAAAACCTTGAAGAAACCACCTTCAAAACTCCCCGTCATTTTTTCACAATATCCTCAGTGGAGGGGTTTCGCGTCGATCAGTCTTCAGCCAGCACTTGCAATTAGTAGACTATATTATACCTAAATGTCAGCCGATGTAACGAATATTTAACAACAAAAAGTGAATTAAAAAGTCTAAAGTATTCTGTACATTATAATAAATTAACCGCTCACGATTGCATCTACCTACATTTAAATTAATTCTAACGTACCTTCTGCCTAATCGTTCGATTACCCTTTTGAACTTGAAATAAATTGATAAACACCGTGCTTGTGTGTTTATGAAACATTGAAACAGTAAATACGAAACGTTATTGTTGTATTTTTAAAACCAATAACAGAAAAATACAAATATACAAACAATAAAATAATTTAAATAATTCATTCGGTGTTAAATAATTTTATTATCATTCCTTTTTTTAAATTTAATAATATAGTATTTAATTAGTTTATTTGTTTTAAATAAGTGTAGTTATAAAAAAATATATATGTTTGTCTTATAAGCATCAAATATATTTTTTCATCTCTTTAACGTCAATTATTTTATGACAATAGATAATATGGGAAGTTCAGCATCTTCTGCAAAAATATCCGAAAAGTAAGTAATATATTTTTTTCAATATATACCAGTATATATAAACACATATCTATTTTATGACATTTGTATTAAAGATACCTTAATTCTATATAAGTATGCATATAATTGATGTAAATTTTGTTCGATTTCATGAAAATATACATTATTTTACTATGTAAAGGGTCCGCCATCTAACTTTTTTTTTTCAACTAGTGCTTATTTCGTGAATGGTAACACTTAGCTCATGTCTGATTAGACAGATAATTAGTTTTATCCTTCCGCTGAACGAATATGGTTGTGTATACGCTTGAACAACGCTAGGAAATATTTCGACATTACTTTGAAAATCAAGCCATTTTTCTTCGAAAATGTGCAAGGAGTGGCCGTTACAGTCAATGGCGATCGTTATCGGGCCATTTTTGATCACAAAAATTGAAGAGGAGCATATTGGCAACATTTGGTTTCAACAAGACGGCGCTACGTGCCACACAGCCGAAGCTACACTCGATGTTTTGCGCCCCATTTTCAAAAAAAAAAAGTTATTTGGCGGACCCTTTAGTTTACGAACCTCAAGGAGAGTTGAAGAAAATGCAAATAATGTGGTTTATGACTTACTGACAAGCTCTCTTATCAAAACTGTATGGTGATATATGAACTAATATGAAGCAAATGGCTACGAAAATTGAAAGAAAAACATTCTGAGCAGGTCTATATACTGTCATAGGCTGTTTTTGTATTGGGGTCTCACTATACTTTGGTTCCATAGTGTTTAGATACAAGGAAAACATCCAGACTGCTTACCTTAGAGAACATCAATATAGAGCAGAAGATTTTCTAAGGAGTACGCTATCATTGGTGCCACGATAATCACGACTGTGATGATGATAATATATTTATATATATGTGTCTACGGAAATTTTTATTTAATTTGCTGCCAGAACTGAGTCATCCTGGTTGTATATCAACAACAGAGTTGGATTATGGAGGATCTAACTACCATGTAAGAGACTGTTGTAGAAAGGACACATATATTAACCCTTTCGTTACGGCTCGGTGGAATACAAATTATACTGTGAATTTTTCAAGCCATTTATTTTTGTTGCTTAAAACTAGTATTTGAAGCATAAATGTACTTATCTAACCTTTTTTATATATCACATTGGTTCTTCTATCCTTTAGCTATTAGATGATGCATAAAAAAATATTATATTTAAAAAACGTTCATTATGTAACTCCATATATGTGGTGGCATTGACACATGTGTTTTACAGAAAAATCGCTTCAGTGACGAAACCTAACGATATTTATTTACATGCTTTACACATTCCTGTAAATAATACATGTAGGTTGATAAAGGGAATGACTGCACTTCCAATTTTCTACCGTAGATGCCACAATGATTACTGAAAGTAGCAAAACTATATATCACGTCAATCGATGTCAACGGTTGGAGAATCTTTGACGGCATATGCCGACAAACGATGCGAAAGGGTTAAAAGTGGCTAAAAATATAATAATACAATGTGTTCAAAGATTAACCCTGAACGTTCATGCTTGACAAGTAACTGTGCCAGGGATTTTGAGAAAATTATTTGCTTTTATTAGGTTTTTGTTTTTTTTTGTTATGCGTTGATAATTCGTTATAAACGAATGACCGATTAACGAACCCGGCATCCGCTACTTTTGGTAATAAAGTACTTACGTATTCTACGATTTCCATTTCAACGCAGAGTGGATCAAGTAAAAAAACACTTTTAATATTTTCCTCATTTTATTTATTTAAAAACCAACAATTTCGTATCCCACAATTCTTAACTACCGCACACGGTTTTTATTTATAAAAACACCCTCCAAAGCTTTGAAATAGTAAGCTTTAGATTGCTTTTCTACTATAAGTTCCTCTTTCATTCAATATAAGATCATTAAAAAAACATATAAAGGGTCCGCCAAATAATATTTTTTTTTTGAAAATGCTTTTAAAAAAAATGTGTAGCTTCGGCTGTGTGGCACGTAGCGCCATCCTGTTTAAACCAAATGTTGCCAATATTCTCCTCTTCAATTTTTGTGAACAAAAATGGCCCGATAACGATCGCCATTGACTGTAACGGCCACTCCTTGCTCAATTTCGAAGAAAAATGGCCTGATTTTCAAAGTAATGTCGCAATATTTCCCAGCGTTGTTCAAGCGTATACACAACCATATTCGTTCAGCGGAAGGATAAAACTAATTATCTGTCGAATCAGACATGAGCTAAGTGTTACCATTCACGAAATAAGCACTAGTTGAAAAAAAACACGTTAGATGGCGGACCCTATACTTTGCGTTGTTATCACCCTAAATTCTTACACAAATACCATATAATTTCCAACAAAAGCTTAGCTTCTAGCCGTCTTAGTTGATATAGACATAACCAAATATAATAAATATTACCACAACCCACTATTGCTACTGTTGAAGCTTTCATATTCTTTTGAAATTCCACTTAAAACATTTATTATAACAACATTATTACAACACGTGCGCACTAAAAACAATTGATTTAGTTACTTATGCTATATTTTGTGTTTTGTGCATAAAATAAAAGTCACCCAGCGTGCTATGGAGAGATCCATGCTCGGAGTGTCGCTAAAAGATAAAATCCGAAACGAGGAAATACGCAGAAGAACTCAAGTAGTGGATGCTACCCAACGAATAGACACTCAAGTGGCAATGTGCAGGACATATGTCGAAGAGACGACGGTCGATGGGGAAGAAAAGTATTGGAATGGCGCCCAAGAACTGGCAAACGAAGCATTGGCTGACTCCCTACAAGATGGACTGACGATATAAGAAGAATAGCGGGAGTGACCTGGATGCGGAAGGCGGAGGATCGAAGAGGATGGAGACTCATGCGGGAGGCTTACGTTCAACAGTGGACGGACACAGGCTGATGATGATGATGATTTTGTGTTAAAGTTCAAATTTTTTAATAATTGAAAGTAACAATACCTCGTTGATCTTATGATTTCTTATGAGGTGATTAAGGTTCCGAAGCGACGGTGCGATACATCATCAGGATGCTCAGTTAAGTCTGCTGTCTCCCAACTACACTTAGTAACATGACCAAATCATTGCCAGTGCTCAAAAATCAAATAGTGAATTTCATTAATCGTTAAATGTACTATCTACTCCACTCAAAGGTCAGCCAGATCGCATAGACAATTAGAAAAGATAACTTCAAAATGGGATGGTATTCTTTTGTTAAGTAAGGCATTCATAACATTCGAAACATTTTGTGATTTATCAGACATCTTTCTAAACTAGATGATTAGTAATGGCTTACTAAAGGAGATGAAGAATATGAAAATTTTTGACCTGAGTTCATGTTGCTTTTGAAATGTAAAAAAATGACTTTTAAATATGTAGGATATGATCTCCGCATTGTGGTGACAGTAAGCAGTTACTGTAACAGAACACAAATCAAAGCAAAATCTGTCTTTTATTCAAGCCTCTCGTCATCATGGAAGACATCCGACTACATAATGCATAATATGTAATGGTTTAAAAAATTCACGCCGTATTGACAGTATAATTAGCATTCCACCGAACCGTAAGGAAAGGGTTAACATATCTTAAAAATAAGAGGTTTCTTGTAAATCTTAGTCTCATTTTGCGATCTATTTTAAGTGGTTTCGGCCTTCTAATACGACTAGTCTTCAGCCAACTCTAACCTTACACACAATATAAACATACTTAAACGATATAACATCACACGTAACATATTGTTAGCAAGATGCAGGTGTCGTGATTACCTGCAGGCTACGTTGTATAGTAAGAGGTACCTGCAAGTGTCTGACATTTATTTCAACCTTCCAATTTCACGGTGCCGCTGATGATTGCTCATGAGGTGTGTTAAGTGAAATCAGCATTCACGGCTGGTTGTCATGACGCAAACTTACAATTAGTAACATTTATATATTATTAGTGTTACGCCCGCGAAAATTTCGCGAATGTAGTGTAGTAGGTAAATTATAAATACCAATCGCATTGATATATCTGTGGTTGATTGAATGCGTTTAGATTGGAAATTTTTACATCGATTTGTCAATGCTATGTTCCTTCTATATTCTATGTTCTTAATAATATCTTTATCTCACTTGCATCGAAGCTCTTTATAATATCAACATCCTCCTCTCTTTAAAAAGGGTGTTATTCCGTCGCGTGATGGCAGGATTAGGAGCAGATTAATAACTCAGACTTTTTCGGAAGCACATTGACATATATTTACGTTAAAAATTGACAAACTTCTGGATCGACCTAGTCACAGCAATATGCTCTCGCCAACGGGCGGGACACGACTGATCGCGCGCGTCGGCGTTTTCGCACCGACGCCACAAGCGGCAGTCTATATAACTAATGCCAATATGGCGGACACATTCATGTCCGACAAGCAAACAGAAATAAGAGACGAATGATTGTATATCGAGGTTTTCGGTACCAGTCAGCAAGGGCTATATCGTGCTGATATCAATATATTATAGATATCGACATGTTTTGTAATCTTTGTTTACTAAATTCCAAAGAGTATGGCAAATAGTAGTGTCGCTCAATTATAACATGATCTGTCTTGGTTTTAAAACCCATTAGAGCTTAAAGCTTTTCACACTTATTTTTTAAAAGAAAATAACATTATTTCTTAATTGATTTTATACACTTACATAATATAACGTTATGAAAAGCTTACCCGTAGAGAGATTTGATTTTTTACCCTTTTTATCATTGAATTAGTAACAAGAGTATGTAATGTGTATTTAATGTATGTCAGAATTCTTGAACAGATTATCCCTTGATTCGTTATGTATATACGCCACAATGTTATAAATACTATGTAACTATTATCTTATAATACATCACATATGTGTAAGCTAGCCTTAGCAAGTTGTCAATATAAACTTGTACTAGTAGTGACTAGTGAGTCAAGATCGTGGTAGGGCACAACGAATAGTGTATGACTGTTTGAACGCTTTTGATCAGAACTTAATTATCAGAAATTGAAATATAACTATATGTGATATGTAGATTGTATAAGGGCTTAACCACTAGTACAATAAATTCACCGTTGGCACTGAATGCGCCTTCACGTGGCCATCCAGAGGGGATCCGGTGCTCCACTCACTGAGCAGTACAATAATAACAATGTGGTGCATGTGTACATGCCGATTTATATTTCCTTCTATTCCGTTTAATTTAAATTTAGATTTTTTAATGATTTTGCTTGGAATTATTGTATGTAAAATTTTAATTGTGGCATTAGTGGATAAATAAATAAATTTTATTATAAAACTGGCAGAAAAACATGTCTTCCCCCAATAAATATTGTGGAGTAATTTCTATTTTTTAAATTTATATATTTACAGTTTATTATAATTCCTTTTCGTTATAAGCTTACTCCGTAAAAAGGTAAAATATTTAAGACATTTATTATAAGTTCTACCTAAAAATGTAACCCATACCTCGCTATACGGCCGCTATTTATACGGCATTTCGCTATAACGGCTCTCTCCAATTAAGGTACGTTTTCGTTTTTCGGCCTAAAATTATGGAAAAATTGAAAAAACTTTTGATTATATGGATTGAGGACAATACCAAATACAAACGGAGAATACCAAGGAGTCAAATGACTATCTAGGAAAAAAAATGTGTGAATTTTCATTGTAATAATTGATTCCTTTTACGTCTTTTCGCTTTGCGGGCAAGTTTCGTGGAACGTATATAGGCCATAAAGCGAAGTATGGGTGTGATCATTAAATAAAAATGCGCTGTAGACGATTTTTTTACAAGCTATTGCGGCTTTAATGTTTTGATTTTTTTATTTTTTTTAATGCTATAAACATGTTTCAGCTAGCGACGAACAGAAATGTTGTAGGAATCTATAGAACCATTACATGCATTATGTGATTATGCACATAATTGTCCGACAAAAACATTTTTTTCATGACTTTTATACCCGCAGTGATAAAAAAACCAGAGCCCTTTGAGATGTCGTCATACACAAGAATTATCGGAATTTCCTGGAGATACCACGTCACGAACAATGAGGTTCTCAGGATAATCAAGGAAGATAGGCACCTAATAAGAACCATCTCAGAGAGGCGAGGGCGATGGATCGGTCGCATCATGCACCACGATGGTCTTCTTCACGACATTGTGGAGGGGATGGTTGAGGGAAGAAACTGTAGAGGGAGTATTTGCAGCAAGTGTTCGAGGACATGAGTTGTAGCTTATATGCTGAGTTGAAGAGGGTTGCGTACAACCGAGAGGAATGGAGATCGAGATGCAAGATTATGTTGTTGCAAACCAATCCACCGGATAGATACTACGAAGAAATTACTACCCGCAAAAAACTAACTCGATTTATTCTAATAATATGTCTTGGACTACATTTTCTTAATAGTGGTTTCGTGTATACTGGTACGTTGACTGTATGGCTTACCCTAGGTACACATTGCGAAGAAAACGAAAGTAGCCGCGGGCTGTTTGTTGTTTAACAGTTGCCCCAGATATTGTATTGTAAAAACTAGATTAATGAATAATTGTCGCAGGCCACTTTTATTAGATCGATTTTAATAATGTTGTCTGGGATTAGTAACATTTATTGCATCATTTGTCGCTGGCGGCAGACGGCAAGTCTCTGAAACATATTTTTTTTGCAACACATACTAAATAGTAAGGAGAGCCCTGAGGATTAAAGCAATACTTGATGTTTGCATTTAAAGAATATGTCATATCCAGATTAACCTTCGTCACTTGATCGAAAACATTGGATCCATTCACCTGTCGTTCCACAAAGTCATACCTTCAGAATATTTAATAGTTTACTTACATTAATATCTAAGGACACAAGTAATGATTGTAAAATGAACATAAGTAGATTCTCACTACATTATTCAATCGGAAAAATATTACTAATAGTTACATATGAATATTAATTCTAGTATATTAAATTGGCAGGAAACGGAAATGCTTGTCTTGAGAAAATAAATGAACTCAATAATATCAAAAAGGTCTTTAACTTATTTCAAAATAACTATTTTTTAAAACGTAAATATTAGAGAAAGTATGTTAATTTCGTTAATAAATTATAATATAATTTTTTTGCTGTGGCAACATTCAATGGAGTTTTACTGTTAAGCACTCGTAGTTTTTCGAATAAAAGATTCGAATAAACCAATGCATATGTATCATTTGTAACGAACTTCTGTGTGACAAAGTCTTGCAGTATTTTTCAAAAGTATTTATTAAGACGATGGTTTTAACTGTTTTAAGGCTACGAAGCGGCCAGAACCTATGCCTTTATTATAAATGTATTTTTTACATTTCTGTTCCATATTTATAGCATGTGGACACCGCATATTGCCGTTTTTACAGTTCTATAAGCTCAGATTGTCAAGCTTTTCTCAGAACACCTGTATACCCGGAGGTCCATAAGGGAACATAATGTAAAATATACTAACAATTAATGTTCGCGTTGCTAAAATCAAGCAATGCACTGCAGCTTATACTTTATTAATCTCGAGTAAAAATCTAGTATGTAGGGTACCTACATATTTATTTTACGAAACATTTATATATATTGATATCCTCCTCTGGTATTTATGACATCGATTAACTTGAGGAAGGATGCAGGATCAGGTTCACATTATAAACAACTTGTTTCTGTTTCACGATACACGTTTATTTGTCAATAACGTCGCCCGTTAAAGGGCCGTCCTTAGGGGCGGTCCTATAACGATGACGGGCGAGTTGCGACTGCCTGCCCGCTCTCACATTTCGGTGGTACCAACCGCCAAGACGACAGTTGTACCAACTGACAATGGGCCAACTGTCATAACAATTATTTTGGCGTATGCAAACACCGTTTAACATTATATAATTAGACTAACAGGCAAGCGAATAAAAATAATAGACAAAAGATCGTTTGTCGAGGCTTTACGGCATCGGCCTTAAGGGGCTATATCAAGCTGATATCAATAATGTATATACAAATATATTTGTATGAGATATTTTTAAATGTTATTTAATTGGCATGTATATACTCGTAAGTAGTATAATAAACGTTATCAGTTTGTGCTAGTTTATTGCTGATCTAATTCTAAACTACGTGGCGATAAGAACGTCATGACATAACTTCCATCTCATGACATTTGTGACATTGAACTTGATGGGCTATGACAGTACACATGTAGGTAGTAGATAGTACACTTTTTAACCATTTTATGTCAAGCATACTCGTATTGTAACAATGTTTATATCATAGAAAGCATACAACCATGAAGCTTAAATCTTTGTTAGATTATAATTTTTATATTAATTTTAATTTAAAAATAACAAATTAAAATATTTAGTTTGATTTCACATTTATTTGTAAAAGTGATTTTACATGTTTCGGACTCCATCGAGTCCATCTTAAGCAATAGCTAAACTCTAAGCTAACAACTATAGTTTAATGTGATGTAACCACTCTTTCTCTACCATTTCCGGTCCCAAATTGGAGCACTGACAGACGGAATTAAGGACGGTTAAAGGCATTCTACTGTCATTCGGGAAGTGTAGGGTTTGAATTCCATCGAGACATTAATATAAGTCTTTATAATATCAAATTCTTAGCAAAAATATATATAAATACTCCCGGTCTGCAAGAGACTGATCTTTCACCCGTAAAAGTACTTATAAACTGTCACTCTTCGATATGAGAGCATCGTTGCCTCCACTTTTGCAATTGTTTCGTCACAAACAATTGGCTGTCCGGAACGCTCTTCATCATGGACGTCAGTACGCCCGTTCTTCAACTCTCTGCACCGTTTGCGCACGTGTTGTACGCTCATACACTTGTCTCCATAGATTTCGCATACCTAGGAATGGATTTCTACCGGCGCAATGTTTTTTGCAGACAGGAAACCCCTGGCGGGAGAAGCGAGGGCGAAATAGATCACGTACGGCTGCCAAGCCAAGACTGAGCTCCGAAGGCAGTTCACTAGGGAAGGGATTTGGAAGTCATTCATTGAATATCACCCATACACAGTGAGTTCCAAGTACATAATGCGTTGCATGTTAGAGTGACATTAATTTATCATCGTTTATCAGAATACGTTTTTTTACTTCTTTGATAACAAGCATCATATTATAATCCACATATCAGATATCTCCTTCACTTATGTTTGGGTACCAAAAGATAACCACACGGCTCAAATCAAGAAGAAGTTTCCTACAGTCGACAACGGAACTGGTGATACCTGAGGCCACCCTGCGGCTGAACATGTGGAGAAGGGCAACTGAGGGGAATACTTGGATTGCCCCGAAAGAGGACCTCTAGCCCCTGGACATGACCAAGGGTGGAATATATGGAGGTCCCTTAACAGACTTCGGACCGGAGTATGCAAGACAAGGACACAAATGAGGGCCTGGCAGTTTTACAGCGGACCGACTGAATGTGACTGCGGCGTGGAGCAGACCCTGTCACACCTTCTGGAGTATGCGCTGTGCCCGAATAGCTGCACCCAGGAAGACCTGATGATGGCCAGAAGTAACGCCATCGACGTCGCCCACTTCTGGGCAGACAGGATCTGACCCTGTTGTTTCCGACACGATAATATATATATCCCAGTTTTCTTTTGTATTCTTCTGCAATAAAAGTAAAAGAAAAATAAAATAGTTATATTTTATTTTTCCACTAAATAAATCATCAGAAACATCCATCTGCTGCCAGTACATTCCAATCCGATCCAAACCAGTTCTCAACAAATAAACTTAGCTTTGTTATTAAAATTTGATATGCACAAAGTTCTTCTTGTCATCAACTAACCCTCTTATATAACACTTAATAGAAATAATAATTGTTTGTTTTCGTTAGAAAATCAAAGCGACCATTGTTCATCAAAATCATAATCTATCACCGGAGCTACTTTAAGGGGTTTTCAATAATCTGTTTGCTGTGCCCACTCCATCTTTCGAGTATATGGCGCAGTATACGTATGAAAAAAAGCTTTTACATTAAATTAAAGTTTTGTTTTTTCATCCTGTTAAATTAAATGAATGGGTTTTCTTTATAAATTTAATTGTATTGATAAATTTAAAATAAAAACAATTAAAGTGAAATTAAATTTTGTTAAA
This sequence comes from Glossosoma conforme, assembly GCA_022606575.1. Classification (NCBI taxonomy): domain Eukaryota; kingdom Metazoa; phylum Arthropoda; class Insecta; order Trichoptera; family Glossosomatidae; genus Glossosoma; species Glossosoma conforme. The sequence continues at coordinate 682,363 of JAGTXR010000003.1, read as the reverse complement.
TTTGAATGGCAAATTTATAATACTTTTCTTTAGGATGAAAAAACCGTATAAAAAACTACATACACTCAAAACTCTTTTTGTGCTACTTTTTTTGTGCGATTTAGTTTTTTTTTTTAATATATTTTTGAGATCAATGAACGTTTGTACGCATGATCTCAAAAATGTACAGTCGAACCCCTTATTAAACTACTCCGAATAACACGATGGATTGAAATATTCGCCGCCTATACCCCAACTTGCGCCGAGTGTTACAAAGCCGACTATTCATTTGACACGGGTTCGGCTGCACACACACAGCCGGGCGGCCGTCTGTGCGGTGCATACAGTCAAACGTTGGCTAGCTAGGTGTATAAGAGCAATTAAAAATAATGAAATTGCAATAAGAAAATCTATTATTGAAACGACCAACATTTGTTCCAAATTAATAATTAAAATAGTTATTTTACTTCAAAAAAAAGCACGTAAATTTTATAAAGAAATTGAAAAATTTGAGCCATCTACTGATTCATGTTCCGGGAGAAATATTTTTTTTGTGCGTTTTTGGATATATTTTATAAAGCAGTTTCAAAGTTATGCGGTTTTATAAATCCATGGAACGCATCTTCCCTTTTTCTATGTAAATCATAGTTTTTTGTGCGATTTACCACGGAACGCATCTATCGCACATCTATAAGTTTTAGGTGTACAGGAAAGCACCATTTGAGGGTTTTGGACCTACTACAATAGCGGACTACAATATTCAATAGGGTGATAATAGACACTGCGTGTGGAAATAATATGTAGTGTTTGTTCATGTGAACCTGTTCGCATCGGTACCCGATATATGCCGTGTGAGATTCCCCTACCGTTGACATCGGTAGCCATGATATATCGTTATGCTACTTTCTTACAATAGTTTTTTATGCATCATCTGATAGCTAAAGGATACAAGAACCAATGTGATATATGAAAATAGACCAGAGAAGTACATTTATGCTTCAAATACTAGTTTTATGAAAGGGTAATGAAAAAGCTGTAATTTTCTGATTAAATTTGTTTTTAAATTAATTAAGTTATATTAATGGCGAAACTCCTAATTACGAATTCGACTCCCCTGGTTTACAGCTTATGAATTTGAAATGTTCCTTTAAATGCATTCCAATTTTTAAAAAACAATGTTTGATTTGTGTTTTCTATGTTCGTAAAAGTCATGTTATAGAAGTATGTTCGAACACGTGTTTATGTAATATACTTTCATAGATGTAAATAATAATTGTTATTATGCCGGGTACCCAGCGAACACAAAATTAATATTACATTACGTAAATGCAGCTAAATCTGGTTCAGTATCATTTTTGACTTATCCAAGCGCGCAGCTTCCTCGGGTGCAGATGAAGCGGCCATTGCAGTGATTCGAATCATACTCGTAACAAATAATCGTTTTTAAATAATAAACAAACGTGTGAAAATTGCTCTTAAACGTATTAAGCATGTCCAGTAAGATAAACAACAAAGCAAACTCTAAGACCGCACATTACGATGACACTACTTACAACAAGTCAAGATTGATATTCAATCCTCCAAAAACGTAAGTCTTTTTAAGTATATGTCTTCTTAATCCAATTTAAATCATTCAAGAGAACACTGTCAAATTAACCCTCTAGAGACAAAGGTTTTTTTTGTTGATAAAAACTACAGTTTTAGGCTATATTTTATCAGCATGTAGTTTTCTTCATCTAGCAAAAATATATTTTAAAAAATACACGATGCTTTCTCGTAGAAAGGCTATATGATCGTATGGTCCCGTTAGTCCTTACCATTGACAACTTATTTTGTATGAAACATATTCATTTTTTTTTTTTGTATGGATTCTAACCTTGGCTAGACTTTGGGGTTGAAATACAGCTACACCGAAAATATTTTACAATATTTATGATATTACCTTCTTAGATCAACATATTGTTATACGAAATGAATTAGTAAAAAATACGTAAATCATTTTAAAAAATATTTAAAATTGTATTTCCTCTTTTAAAGTATGCATTTTGTAGAAAAAAAAATCAATCCGAAATAAAATAACTCACGAGGGTACTTGGTAACTGTTTCCGCTGCCGCGGCTGCAGAATAACTGTGGTGGAGACACTTCTTAACCGAAACTGAGCGAAAGATACAATGTTCAGGTAGAAAAGGTACCGGAGTAGGGATAAATAGACAATATTGTTCACTGTGCCCATACGGTCACGCTCGTCTCTGGAAAACTAATGTTTTCAGTCTCCTGAAGCATTTTTCCCATTAGTTTTGGCCATGTACCGTGTTGATGTCCCAATGAGAATTTGGTAGTCTATTATTTTAGGTTTTCCCACCTTCCTTCGGGACGATCTCTTACTGATGCATCATAAACCAATCTGTAATAATCTCTGTGATGGAGCATTTTGTTGACTCGTCCTCATTAAAGACTGATTATATATTTCATCACAATAACAACCTGAAAACTTTACAACCTATTTTAGATATGTTTTGGTCTCTTGAGGGTTTCCTTAATACGCTTTAATTAAAGCAAAAAAAGAGATTATAAATCAAAGGTACATACTTTTCATCCTTGCTCTTGTTTCTTATTATCTTAGTGTCAATAACAGAACGTATTCAGTGATTTAGAACGAGATATATATTAAATAGATAGATAGAGATCTAATAATTGATGAATATTCCTGAGAATGTTTATGATGTCAATATATAATTTACATTATATATTTAAGCATGATCCATGATGTTAATGGCTGCTTTAGTGGAAGCGTAATAATATTTATACAAGCCCAGTTAACTAACCCAGCTCTCTACTTATTTACGGTATTTAGTAGTCATAATAATAGCTGAAGATAAGAAGAAGCAAATAATAACCAGGTATTGTTATGTTATTTTTTCAAATGCGAACCGCAAAATTGAGATAATTCGAAATATCTTTAATAATCTTTGTTGACAACACTCCAGGTGAAATATCTATAGGGATGTGGTCAATACATAGATATATGTTTAATGACCGACTTTATTATTTGTATCTGGCAACATAATATTTGCCTACGGCCATTGAACTCGCTTTTCCGCAGAGCAAAAACACGTCCGACAAAAGAATAGTCAAAATTTCACTAGACATCCAAAATGGTCGACTGTATCAGCATAAGTGAAGGATTTGAGTACCAACATAATGATACAAAAAATAAAACTGAATATACGTAGCCCGCGAAAATTAAAAAGTCTCCTTATTTTTTTAACAACCTACGTAGATTCATCTAGATTGTTTTTTTTCACATTTCTTGCTCTTCTGCCTTTGCCTGTTTAAAATACTTGTAATATATTTGCAAATGTGGGTTTTGTAATGTCCCATATATTCCATAAGATCACATATTATGGGCAACTTCCAGGCTGCCATGATGGTAGTCTATCCATTTATATGTCAAACAAACAAAATGCGTACATTTAATAACTCAATTATTATTTCAAACAGTACCAACGTATAGCAATTACCCAGATAAAAATTACAATGTACACGAGAATCGCTTGGCGAGTGGGATGCAACTAATGATTATTTGATAATGTAATATTACAATTAATGATATTTATTTAATTATTATAAAGATTATAATTACATTACGTAAGCGGATAATCTAATTGAAGCGAGTGACACGAAGAATAAGAATGGGAGAAGTGATATGTTTTCATTTAATAAGTTTGCACCAGTACTGGTTTTAAGCCCTGTGGCGCCCTGGGGCATTTTTTTTCTGGCGCCCCATTTTGTTTATATTAAAAAAAATGTAAACAAGATTGGTTTTCCTCAGCGCCCCTAGCTTATTCGACGCCCTGGGGCACCGACCCACTTCGCCACCCCCTAAAACCGGCACTGGTTTGTACATGCAAATTAAATATTGTGTAATTGTCAACTCATCGATGTTTCCATGTTATTATGCGATGAATCATTTTGACATGCTTACACGATGAAGAAAAATTATATGAACTAATTATACTCACGAAAATCTAGACGACTATTTAATTCAATTAATTATATTTACTAAAATCCTGGCTTGTATAAAAAGCTTAACCCTTTCGTTACGGCTCAGTGGAATACAAATTATAAAAGCTTAAGCATTTGAAATTTCTGAAAATGGGTAAAAGGTTATAATTATTTGGGGTAAATATTTAAAATATTACTAATTATAATAAATTATATAAAAATATAGAGGTTATTACTCAGGAATCGTGTTGTATTTTCTTGAGATTAATTAATTTATTTTTTATTTCTTTATTCATAGGTAATCCATACAAAACTAATTTTAGATTAAGAGTAAGCTTACAGATTTTTCAATCTTTTCACTTAAAAGTAATGAACGTATTAAAATACAATAAATATACTGATAGGCAGAGGATCGAAAAAAATGGCGACTCATGGAGGCCTACGTTCAACAGTGGACGGATACAGGCTGATGATAATTTTTTAATTTTTTAATGTAAACACATACAGGAGAATACCGACAGATGGTGATAATACTTCTGAAGTTTCATCTGTGGAATTATATGACGCTTACCATGGTGTATATGGCTAAACGCTGCATGTGATGATCCGCCAACGTCTAAACTACAGCCCGAGATTCACGCATCATCCTTTATTATTACAGGAATTTACTATGAATGGGTGGTCCTCACGGGACGACTTTCGTCTACCACCAATTTTATTTAATAACTCTATGACTGGCATATTACGGGTGATGGATCAAATTCCCACCAACCGGGGGTATTTTAGAGCTCAGAAATCGATTAAAATAATTGAATGTCCGTAGGGAATCGAACCAACGACCTATGGCTTGCAAAGCAAATGCTTTGACCATTGTGCTATGACCGCCGGGTATTGATGAAAGAATACTGATAATAATATTAATTTAATGTATAACATCATTTCTTTGAACACTATTTATACATACAAAATTACTCTATAAATATATAAGTATGTACAAAGAAAAGGTCTAGACTTGATTTTCTTAAGTATAATTTCGTTCTTTGAATTCAAAAGTCTTGGCGCGAGTTTTCGACTGTCACTTGTTTGTTTCCGGCTTAGGTCGCACGGCGGCGGTTGTCAGGGCGACGGCCGCTTCCGGCCTGCGTGCGCCGGCGCCGCCCCCCGCTATATAGCCGGCCTGCACCTCCCCCCACCAGTCACTCCCGCGAGACACTCGCTCGAGATGGATCGCGACAGGGTTGGTGTTTGGGGCTCCGGCGACAGCGGCAGCAACTCTACCAGGAATGGCCTGGACCACCTCAAGGACCCCAGCCTCAACAAGGTAAGACAATCACCATCCAACACACAATAGGAATACAATCTATAATACAACGATCTGAATTAGGGGATTATACTTTACCCACATAGCAATACCTCACAAAAATCAATTTGAATTTTGACATTTCGTTCTACAGAGCAACTGGTGTTTTCTTTATTACTATAGTGAACCGTATACTGACGATTTTATTTACTTTTTAACACATTATGTTACTTTTAATTAATAGTGTGATGCTAAACAAAATTATGTACGTATTTTTACATCATAAAAGCGTTTTGCAATTAATCAAAACAATGTTTTCATGCAAGTTAGTTCAGTTTTACATAATATCATTACGTACTCGTGTGTGCATTATTTCTAGGTGTGATCTACGACCTATTGAACGTCGAATGTGTAAAAATATAATATCACACGTACTTCATATTCTTTTTAAAATATTTATTGTAAAATTTGACTACTTTATACGCCGGTGTTTTGTTTTTTAAGATTTTTTTTCATTAATCGTATTTGAAATTATGATAAGTAGGTAACTAGTCAGTCCTTATAAAATTAATCTGAAATTTGACGCTTATACGTTTTTAATAAATATTTTTATATTTTTTGGTCTTATTATGCAAGGGTATTCGTATATCAATAAAAACTTATTATTAATAATTATTTTTAAATAACGGATTATGTTTTTAAGTATCGAAAATGACTGCTTCTATTTCGACAATTATAATGATAACGGCAATTTCAAAATTACAATTATATACATTTAATAGAATATTTATTTATAACTTGTCAAATTATGTAGTATCTATAATATATAGAACTATAATAAGTCCTAGATATATGTGCTCGTACCATATACCATGGTTAAATATAATGTATAATCTTATCTCATAAAAATACTATTTAATATTTGAAAGCTCTCAATAGATCACGTACTTTGTAATAAATGAGACTGATCCTAATTGTGTCAGTTATGTAAACAAAAAGTTTTTTTGTGTTTAATATTTAAAGACATAGTTAAATTAAAAGTCTTAAAAATATACTATAAAATATAGGAATATCATTGCTAAGAACATGAACATGAATTAACGTATTATTATTTAATAATCATACATTATTACAACTATCAAGTACTACTTATTAGGTAATTTAACCGTTCTTGGTTTTTTTTTATTTATATTGAAATATATATTATGCAATTACGTATTGTCGTTAATCGATCATTATAATACAATAAGAGACTGAACTATCATACCATAGCTAAAATAAATCTTGCATTAGGTATTTGATTGTAAGGCTGAAAAAAATATGTTTTCCTAAATTACTGGTACACAATAAAATATTGCAATAACATACTTTACATCATATTTTATGAACAGTTTTTTATTAATTTTAAACATCGAAATATTATTATTTATTTTATGGAACTGGCAATATTGAATTTCAACTGACAATATGTCAATAGTGACAGATTTAGTAGAGATCAAGAATGCTGTATTGGAGATATCACCTTGGAAGAATATGTTCCTAAAGAGGGTGAGCATATCAGCTGACGAGATACCTATCACTGTGCATCCGATTCCAGGTACACATGAGAAACAGCTGGACATCCTACACGAACAGGCTTCGAATAATAACAGGATATAGTCCTAAAGAAAGTAGAAGAAGAAAAATACGTTTTTTTTTAATTTATGTATCTGGGCTACTGGGTTATAGAGGATCTTAGTGATAGCGCTGATATTGAGAGGGAGCGGAGGGCGCTGTCGGCTCGATGCAATATATTGATTCGTATGTTTGCATGTTGTACTAAAAACGTTAAGCTGACGTTTTTAAAGCCTTCTGTCAATTTTTCTACACGTGCGGCCTATAGACTGGCTATACTCGGAAGGTCTACAGTGCACTCCGGGTCTAGTATAACAACGTCTTCCGAATATTGTTGGGTCTGCCGCGATACTGCAGTGCATGTTGACGGAGGCGCGAGTGGATGGCTTCCATGCCACAATAAGGAAGAGTTGCACTTCTCTGTGGGCGCACGTTCGCGGCAGTCCCAACGTAATGGTCGCTGTGTGGGCGGATAGGTGGGACTCCCGGTTGGAGGGTATCGATATCCTTTCAAAATACTTTTGTGATTGATGACTAAGTTGCATTCCTAACCGATATCTCTGCAACGTTCAGGGATCTCTATATTTCTTTTTAGATTATATTAGCATTGATCTATGATCGATCGCAGATTAGTGCTAAAAGAAACACTGCATAGTGATAATCGATAAGTAGTGACTTGTAGTATAACATTGATTGGAAGAAAACAGTGTTGCCAGTTGCTTAATCAAGATATTTTGCTTTCGATCGTGCTGAGTTATCACACGTAACAGAAAACAATAATAATATTTGATTTATAATCGGCCGATTGAATCACTTATTTATTGATTTACAATGATCTAAGAAAAAAACGGCGGTGATTAGATTTGATAATGATGGATAAGGCAACTAACCGTGATAATAATATCAACAACATTATCATATGATTCTTATATTATTTAGGGCACAGAACGCGACCTTTCGCTACGTGCAGCGATTTTTCTCGTAATAGGCTATATACACCTGTTAACGCCAATCTCAAAAAAGATCACCATCCACAGTGACAAGACTAGGGAATAGTATAATTTAGTAAACATATGGAGAGTCACGGTAAATTGTCTGTAAAACTTTTTAAAAATACTTCTTACGTCAACAACACGTTCTTAATCCTTTCATTACGGTTCGGTGTAATACAAATTATACTGTCAATTATAAAAGTAGTATTTGAAGCATAAATGTACTTATCTGGTCTATTTTCTTATATCACATTGGTTCTTGTATCATTTAGCTATCAGATGATGCATAAAAAATTATTCTAAGAAAGTAGCAAAATTATATATCACTGCTACCGATGTCAACGGTAGGGGAAAATTACACGGCATATATCGGGTACCGATGCGAACAGGTTTAAAGCAACGCACATGATTTGTTATGATTTACGTTTACATGTTGACTATATGCTCTAATTAGCGAAAGGTAACCACAATGCATATACAAATATAACAATTACCTCATGTACAATAGTCCTCAATGTGGAAAACCATAAAACTATTATTTGTATTGGCGTATTATTTGATAGCGGTCTCTTACGGTGGTTTTTGACGTCCATAAGCTCCTAAGCAGATGAGGTATCGATGGAAAAAACAATTATCTTACCGATAAACCATCTGTAAATATTATTAAATGAATATTGTTTACTTTCATTATCTAACTAAAGCGATTATCAATGTTGAGTTTACCTAAAGAATCAATAATACCATTAAAATAATATACACGGCTAGACAATTATATGAATCAATACCTATTTGAATAATAGAATATCTTCACTTTAGGTACGAGTATATATATATATTTAAAGATACGTAGATATTATGTGTCACGTAAGTGTGGTACATACCTTTATTTACATTACTATTTTAGGTTTAGATTTAGAAAAGTTAGGTTTAACATCCTCTTCTCTCTAAAAGGTTGTTATTCAGTCGCGTAGTGGCAGGATAAGGCGCAGATTAATAATATACAGACTTTTTCTGAAGCACATTGTCATATATTTACGATAAACTTTACGAACTTATGGCCTGACCTAGTCACAGCATACAGGCCGGGCCACAATACAATATGCTCTCGCCGACTGACGGCACACGACTCCCGCGCTCGTGATGGGCTGTCAGCGCCACAAGCGGCAGTCTATATAACTAGTCCAAAATGCCAATATGCATGTCGACAAGCGAACAGAAATAAAAGACGAAAGATTGTATGTCGAGGCTTTCGGTACCAGTCAGCAAGTGCTATAACATGCTGACGTCAAGTTATAGACATGGTCTGTTTTAATTATACAATTTATATTTATATACAATTTATACGATAATAATGAAATCTATCCTAACCTAAAAGAGGTTACTCTAGTGGAAATGTGAAGGTTAACCTCACACGTATCAACGTTTTGTATTTCTTTTTGTTTTTTCGTCAATTTGACTTTGATAATGGCGGCCCATATTTTAAGGCTAACTGTACAAGAGTATTTTACGTTTTTTTGGTCTAGTAATGAATGAAGCGAGAGAAAGGTTACGTAGTTTATATATATACTTTACAAATTGCACGCAATTTCGGATAAATAAAAATCAACTCGGGTACCGTAATCAATTATGTAATTCAGCAATGAAAGAACTTTCAGGACCAAGCAGCAGTTTAATATGTCTCTTAAAGCCTCTGAAATTTAAATCTCGTAAGCATAACTCGATTAAGAAGCATTTAGAAAAACCTATCATTCACCGCTCGCTTAGATAACAAACTGAGAAGCTTAACGACCATCATTAAATAATACTTATGTTTTGTGCAATCATAAAATAGTTAATGGTTTGAAAATACTCACAAAATACATTCGTAGGCCATAAAAATGAAAGTTAATTTTAATGTAGATGTGACGTACAATTAGTTTTTTTTTCTTGTGGTTTGCTTCGCCCACTATCTGTTAAGTTGGTAACCTGTCAGACGTGTGTGACAGATGCTACATAAATCGAATGATAATTGTTTTGTACCTTGACTAATTGAATGTTTATTAGTTATGAAGGTACAGTAAGGCCCCGCTTAACGTGGAGGATACGTTCCACCAAAGTAGAGCGTAATGCGAAACAGCGCTAATGTTTTTTTTAATAAAAATAAAACCAAACATTTCTTTCTTACGAAAAAAAAACGATATAAACGATTATACTTATAAAATCAAATAAAATTCTAAGTCAGTCAGATCATTCAGTCTATTCTGTGTTTCCAATTTTTGCATTTTTGTCAAGAAGGCATCTAATGTAGTTTGCGTTTTCCTTTTGCGTTCTGTTAGAAGTTGTTGATAAGTGGATAAAGCATCTATAACACCCCGTCTTGCTTTTGAACTCCTGTCAAAATTTGGATCATTTTCAACAAATCGGTCCATAATTTCAGTTATAGTGGTCAAACTATTTTTTACAAACGTCATCGAGATTTCTTTACGCTCTTCTTCGAAATCACTAATATCAATATTTTTGTTTTCTTCTTGCTCAGTTAATTGCTTGAGCTCATCATTAGAAAGACTAGCTGCTGTTTCTTGAATTATTTCTTCGACGTCTTCCACATTTACCTCATTTAAACCGTTTTGTTTCGCTAATTCCACTATTTTTTCCACTATTTATGCACAATTTCGGGGAATAACCCCGGGTTGAAATAAAAGAGCGCTAAACCGAAACGGCGTTAAGCGGGGCCTCACTGTGTGTTTTTACTTCGGTCCGTTTGAATTTTATTTAAGATTTCAATTATGGCATCTTGTTAGATACGAGTAGCATAATATTCGTACCTCTATATCTGGTGCAAGATTATTTCAACGTATATAACTCATAAATTATTTTATGTAAACTTAAATGCTGCTTTGTTATATACAATGCGAAACATATTTCAAAACTGTTTGGCAAAACAGCTGTCTAGTTTGCACCTGCATTGGTTAACCTATTTTACAACCAGACACTGTGATTTAATTCAACTGTTCAGTGCAGTTTTTAAACATGATATACAAGGCCTTTCTATTCCTTTCATAGTTTACAGGTAAAACATACAGTATAACTATAAAACAATTACTCTTTTGTGGATGTGTTTGTGCAGTAAGATTTCGGTGACATTTTAAATTTAAGGTTTTAGGGGGTGGTGAAGTGGGTCGGTGCCCCAGGGTGTCGAATAAGCTAGGGGCGCTGAAGGCAACTAATCTTACTGACATGTTTTAAATATAAGCAACATGGGGCGCCAGAAAAATAAATGCCATAGGGCGCCGCAGGGTCTTAACCTGGTACTGGTTAGCGCGCACCTTATGACCATTGGAGTGTCATACTATAGGTGCCACATCTTCCAGATTCTCGCCTTCAAGACAGTCGGAAACCATGTTTCCAGGTGAACCTTCCGGTGTACTATATATATGTTTTGAGAGAAGACATGGACAACGACAATTGACTGAAATGACTGGCTGCAATTAATGGTGACCATTTGTTTCAGATATGAAACTGATGGCCATTTGACCTAAAAATGCATCCAATATTACATAATACATTGTTATATTTATACTGTTCAACGTTTGTATACATATAGACAAAATCACATATTTTAGTAAAAAAAAATGACATCAGCCTGTATCCGTCCACTGTTGAGTCGCCACCCTCTTCGATCCTCCGCCTTCCGCATCCAGGTCACTCCCGCTATTCTTCTTATGTCGTCAGTCCATCTTGCAGGGGGTCGGCCAATGCTTCGTTTGCCAGTTCTTGGGCGCCATTCCAATACTTTTCTTCCCCATCGACCGTCGTCTCTTGTCACAGTTGTGTCCACAGATATGTCCTGCTCATTGCCACTCGAGTGTGCCTATTCGTTGGGTAGCATCCACTACTCGAGTTCTTCTGCGTATTTCCTCGTTTCGGATTCTATCTTTTAGCGACACTCCTAACATGGATCTCTCCATAGCACGCCGGGTGACCTTTATTTTATGAGTAAGACTTGCTGTCAGATTCCACGTCTCTGCGCCGTAAGTTAATACAGGGAGGATGCATTGGTTAAACGCATTAGTTTTAAGACATTGCGGAATTTTCGCTTTGAAAATATACTTTAAGTTTTCCAAATGCTGCCCATCACAGTTGTATACGCCTGTCGAAAAAACTGACACCCACAAGTAATATCTAGGCGTATCGCTTATAGCTGCGTATCGTGGCACGAATTTAAATATAATATATAATGCTTCGGCTTATTCTAGCCTAGTCTTGATACAAAATTTGCTATCGGGCATAACGTAGCGCGCATTGTGTACTAACCATTACAACGATTACAAATGGTTATCGCTTAATTTCTTTGTTGTTGAGAGTTACAACCCCCCGTGGGCCAATTACGCTCCATCCGTCATCGTCTCTATTTTGACAGAACTGAAACCAAATTGCCACTTGAAAGACCATAATTATTATTATTATTATATTAGTACTTGTATAGCGCTCTTTTATGACCGAATGATCGTTCCAAAAGTGCTTCTTTGCCTCTCTGTGTAAAAAGGTGGGTCTTGAGTCTGCTTCTGAAGAATGCCTCCGCTTTAAGCTCTCTAACAAGGTGGGAGAATTTATTAGCCGTTTATTTTAAAAAATAACGTGTACGCCTTATTGATGTTATTACCATCTTCTGATAATTAATGTGTAATTTCTAAACTATTCACTATATTATAAGCTTTTAATGGAAGGTTGAATTGTATAATACCAATACAAACATATGGTATCGCATTGTTTATATACTACATGCTCGTATTATATACATTAGTGTTTGTATAGCGCTCTTTTATGACCGAATGATCGTTCCAAAAGCGCTTCTTTGCCTCTCTGTGTAAAAAGGTGGGTCTTGAGTCTGCTTCTGTAGGATGCCTCCGCTTTAAGCTCTCTTATGCTTTCCGGTAGTGAGTTCCAGGCCATTGGTGCAGCGTAGCTGAAAGCCCGATTGCCAAAGACCGTGCTAGGACTACCTCCCGTCAGCTGCAGGGTGCTTCTATTTGCTCTAGCCGATCTGAGTGTCTCTCAACGCGCGCTTATTTCTGAAGGCTGTTCTGTCAAATAGCCCGGTGCAGTTCCATTGAGTGCCTTGTAAGCTAAGAGGCATAACTGTACCACTATACTCGTAAGATAGTTGTTTCGATGTTTTTTGATCATTTTTTCTTGATTATTAGGCAGCTGTGAAACCCTTAGTGTATTTGAGTATTCTTTTATAAAATTATTCTTAAAATTACTTGTTTTTGGCAAATTTTTCATTTCACAGTATTTTAAAAATATAGAGAGGTTAATTCTTTAAAATAGATCCTATCGGGCAATTTTTATTTTAGCTCAGCCAAGAATATCCTACAATTATGTAATTTGCGCATTCTTAAATAAATTTACACCAGTACTTCCTCTACTAACTTATGTGGCCAACAAATAACCTTAATGGTTTTCCCTATCGACTTTGCTACGATAAAAAAAATTACCGCGCTAAATCGACAGCAATTTCTTTTACCGTGTGGTGACTGCCATTTTCCTAGAATTTATTATTTGAATTGTTTCTTGATACTTTATTCTGTTAAAATAACAACAAAAAAAACACACAAAAATATCTTAACCATGTATACAATACGTAACAATATTTATAACAATATTTTTTGTATAGTTACATCCAAGAGAGCAGGAAACGTATTCTCTTTAGTTCTCTTAGTTATCTGAATGCTTACCATTTTTTGGGGAGACCTTGCTGAACTGCCTCTCAATTCTAATGATCCATTACTGTTCACCATCAGCCTGTATCCGTCCACTGTTGAAATAAGCCTCCAGCATGAGTCTCCATCCTCTTAGATCCTCCGCCTTCCGCATCCAGGTCACTCACGCTATTCTTCTTATGTCGTCAGTCCATTTTGCAGGAGGTCGGCCAATGCTTTGTTTGCCAGATCTTGCGCGCCATTCCAATACCTTTCTTCCCCATCGACCGTCGTCTCTTCGACAGATATGTCCTGCCCATTGACACTTGAGTGTGCCTATTCGTTGGGCAGCATCCACTACTTGAGTTCTTCTGCGTATTTCCTCGTTTCGGATTCTATCTTTTAGCGACACTCCGAGCATGGATCTCTCCATAGCACGCTGGGTGACCTTTATTTTATGGATTGATGGACAGAATGAAGCCGAAACGGAATACTCGTTATTATGTTCCCTTCGTATAGTATTGTAAAGTAATTTGCGGGTTAACGCAAGTATTTTTTTTACATTTTTAAATAAATATTTACCAAATTAATAAAAAAGAAAGTATCTGGAGGGATTTTATTCTAATTTTTCGAGATCAACTACATTAAATTATCAATGTACAGATTAGTTTTGTGTATTTAAAAGAAATAATAAATCTACATAATGTCATATCCGGAAATGGAGGATCCAGATAAGGTATTATCAAACCGATTTGTCACTATGTGAATATACGCGAAAATAACTTTAAAAAAAACAGCACAATAATATTATTATCATAAATACACCACAAAATTGTTTGTTTTTTAATATGGTTTTCATCAGATAAGATGTGTACATGATAACTGCCCATTCTCAAGGAAAATGCTTTATTAAATAGCAGTTTAAAGTATTGTTAATTAATTTATTTACAATCGCAATTATTAACTTAACCCTTTAATTACGGCTCGGTTTGAATACAAATTGTACTCTCAGTTATAAAACTAGTATTTGAAGCATAAATGTACTTATCTGGTCTATTTTCATATAATCACATTGGTTCTTGTATTATTTAGCTATCAGATGATGCATAAAAAACTATTCTAGAAAGTAGCAAAACGATATATCATGTCAACGGTCGGGGAATCTTATGACGGCATATGCCGACAACCGATTCGAAATGGTTAAACAATTACAAAAGTAAAGATTATCATTGTTCACTAGTAATTACTTGTTTTACTCTGTGTTTTGTAAGTGAGATGGAATAAACGTTATTTATGAACTCGACAGTAAATTGTTTCAGATAAGGAAAATCCCAATGATTTACAACTAGAAATAATCGCAGTTTAACGATAAAAAATCTTCAATTATGTTTGTTTGGTTACATTGATTTTGTGTTGACGTTTTCCGCATAAATACTTTAAAAATCGAGTCACGCAAGTTGACGGCATAATGATGATGGGACATGCTTTGGTTTTCCCGGCTTGGGTCAAAGTTGAAGTGGTCAGGTATCTCAAAGTCCGCGTAGTTGATTCTTAGTCCATATTTTGTGTACGCACATACGTGTGATATTCACAATAACATCCTCCTCTCTCTCAAAAAGGTGTTACTCCGTCGCGTGAGAGCATGATGAGGAACAGGTCAACAAAACAAAGACGCACATTGACATATATTTACGTTAAAACTTTACAAGCTCCGGCCAGGCGGAATGACATGCCGCCGGCCGTGATGCGACCTTCTCGGCCGTCTGCTCGGTGGAATACAAATTATACTGTCAATTATAAAACTAGTATTTGAAGCATAAATGTAATTATCTGGTCTATTTTCATATATCACATTGGTTCTTGTATCATTTAGCTATCAGATGATGCATAAAAAACTATTCTAAGAAAGTAGCAAAACGATCACGTCTACCGATATCAACGGTAGGGAAATCTTACACGGCATATATCGGGTACTGATGCGAACAGGTTAATATTATAGTGTTTATTTGTGGATTTGGAAGAAAAAGAAGATGAATTTTTCTTACAAATCAGGACGTTTAATCACCATACAACTTACCTATCAATATGTTCTATATTTTTGCATACGAATATTTTGCTTTATAGCTTCGTTAGGACTTCGTAAATTATGTATTTTCACTTCACAGTCTTCTTCGTAGTATCAATCCGGTGGATTGGTTTGCAGCAACAGAATCTTGCATCTCGATCTCCGTTCCTCTCGGTCCTCCGCAACCCTTTTCAGCTCAGAATAAGCGCTACAGTTCATGTCCTCGAATACTTGCTGCAAATACTCCCGTCTATGGCGCCGTTCTGCAGTAATGTTCGAACATTCCAGGTGGCATATCTTGTTGGCTGAAGGTTTTTCTTATTTGTCTTGGTTGTTTTGTCTCGAGCAGTCCCCACCCGGAGATCCGATTGGGGCGACTATTTTATCTCCGGAAAATTTTACTTGAGATGCAATCATTTTTTGCTGATACGTGGGATGTCTTTAAGACCTTTAATGTGGTATTTTCCCCTTTATTTCCACATCCTAATGCCGTTGACCATAAAGGTTCATCCGCCTTAGGAGGGCATTTACTACCTCCAGGACAATAGAGTGCCCTAACCAGCTTGACCTGATGAGGTTAGCTGGGTGTTAGCTTATTCCGGCCAACATTCGGTCCAAAAAATCTGATCTTTCAAATTATCATCAACCACAACGCAAATTGTTTTTCTGCGTAAAATTTCGTACTTCACAGTATATAGCGCTATTCTCTAGTTTTGTATTTAAGTATATTTATATTCATAAGTATTTGTATTTCTCAGGTCGGTTCAAAGTTGAATTGGATGGCCATCGGACCGTTGGTTACCTCAGAGTCCACGGTAATGTTTCTTCGTCGATTGACGTCACAATGATTCGGGAAAATTTTCGCGACGTCACAAGATGTCGGAATTCACGCGGAGGTGTGTCTCTTGATATTCAACGACAGCCGAACCATTAATTAGACATTCTCAGGAATAAATTATAATGTTATTATGTCACAACATTTGTATCCTGCACCAAAACCAGCCACATTAAATTCATTTTTTTGTCGATTTTACTTTAAAGCATGATCCCTATGACAGTTGTATTCTTAGTAATTGAATATACACATACTATACATCAAATTCTTTATACGCATCAATTCATTCAGAAAATTATCTGCAGAAGCGGGATGCGAACCACGAGCCTTGGAACCAACCTTTGTTCAGGTCTTTATATACCGCCTAGCCCTCTCGACTGTTTCTCTGCCTTAACGGACACGCGTTAGAAGTTGTAATTATACCATTGTTATCATCGTACAACGATAGATGTCTCTATAATATATATTCAGAGTATGTATATTATTATTCAATCAGTCAACATTTATTCACAAGCTTTTTAATATTATTACTTTCCGACATTTATTTATTTTAGTAATAACCACTCGGTTCTCGAACCGAACTATAGATTGAATGGATGAGAAACAACTTCTTGTAAATCCTACGCGTCATTTACCTGTGTAACTGATGAACAATATTACCTTCTTGATATTGTCTTACACAGGTGTATTGCAAGTGTATTACAGTTGTATTCTTTTGTTTTATAGGGATTGGATTTTTTTTTTTCAATTTTCTCGATGGTTTCATGCCTTCTTCTTCTTGGAGATATTCCACAATTTCATATAGTTTTCCTTCATTGAATATATTGATGGAGTAATATCTAGTCGATTGGAGTGGAGATTGAGATGCAAGATTTTGTTGTTGCAAACCAATCCACCCGATTGATACTACGAAGAAGATCAAGTCGATATTAAAAAAAAAAAATACATTTGTATTGCGTGTAAAATGTATCTTATTTTAGGTATTTATAAAATCAAATTTAAATATGAATATATCTACACCATTAAACATTCGAATAAAGTGACCTACGACGCGCATCGATTAGTTTTATTAAACTTATAACAACATGCAATAATTAATAATTATTGCTAGATTTATGTGATGTTTTTACTTAAATGTACTTGCCGGCGGCTATAGCTCAATCGTCAAAGCGTTTGCTCTGCAAGCCAAAGATCGTGGGTTCGATCCCCCACGGAGATTTAAAAAAAAAGGATTTGTAATCGATTTCTGAGCTGTAAAATACCCGCGGTTCGTGTAAATTTGATCCCTCACCCGTTAAATGCCAGTCATAGCATATTAATTAAAATTGGTGGTAGATGAATGTCGTCCCGTGAAGACCACCCACCCATTCATAATAAATTCCTGTAATAATAAAGGATGATGCGTAAATCTCCGGCTGTATTCTATGACGTTGTCGGATCAACACTCCACATGCAGAGCTTAGCAAATATGAATCATAGAATTCCACAGATGAGACTTCAGAATTACTATCACCATCTGTCGGTATTCTCCTGTATGTGCTTACATAAAAAAGAGTGGAGATCGAGATGCAAGATTTTGTTGCTGCAAACCAATCCACCGGATTGATACTATGGAGAAGAAAAAAAAACACAATATTCAATAATTGAACATTATTGTTAGTTTTATGTGGTGACTTAAATACCTTAATGCTTATTAAAAGCGAGAATTATATTTGTATTTATAAAATGAATAGTATTACAGAACCCTAAAGCTATAACATTTAGTATATTACGAGATCAAAAGTGCATTTTCAACCCGGAAATGCAACTTATGTACATTGACAACTGGCATATGAATTGATACGTATGTATTAATGTTCATTTACATTCTTCATCGACAGAGTCGTATAATAGTTTAATTTGCTTTTGTATCGTTGCGAGCTCGTCGAATATTGCGTAAGTACGTAGTAAACGTACATAGTGCATCCAACGAAGGTCAGGCGAGCGCACACATCGGTCAAATTCGCAAAAGCCCGCCAAATGCATTCTATCAGCTGTTCGCAGCAACAGCCGCCATGTTGCTATAGACGTCACTTGGAATATTACTTTTTATGTTTCAAATTCAAATATCGAATATGACATCATTAATCTGATCATATTAAAATGTAATATTATAATATATGTGTAGATATATTTTTGCTTATTATTAAGTCCCATCTTAGGACTGAGTTGTTATTTATGCAGTTAGTTGATATTTAGATAATAATTAAATACACATTATAATAATTGAATATACAGTGGGACCTCTTATAACGAGCATAATTCGTTCCATAATCTTGCTCGTTATGTGAAACACTCATTAAACGAAACAAATTTTCCCATATAAATCGATGTAAAACACGATAATGCGTTCAATGCGAAATATATATTTTTTAACATTTATTCAAATAGAATTACATGCTTATAAATTGTTAAAGATCGTAACAACCTGGATTAAAACGTTTTTAAAAATCGAAACTAGCTTATTTATTAATTTCTAACATTATTTTTTTTACTATAAAGCTGTCTAGAGACATTTGCTTAAGCCGACTCTTTAAAATTTGTTGAAAATGTAACACAACGTTATCATTAAATAGTTTGTAGCACGCATAGCCACCTCCTTATTAGGATGATGCTTCTAAATGTACGATGAAACAGTTTTCCATGCTTTCAGCATTTCTCTTATTGCGACAGAAGATTGTTGCTCTGCTACTTCCACTTTCTCCGAACTCTCCAAAAAAACATTACGGATAATATCTGAACATAAGTTTAAAAAAATGTGTGATCACATGTGACACTAACGTGCCAACGGTACGAGTGCTAAACACAGACTGACGCAATGACGCGAAAGTCCCGGCTCACAAGTGCGTCATACGTTATGTGACTTCCCCTTTCTGCGTCACTCGTTATGCGAAATGTCGCTCGTTAAGGGAGCAATTTTTTCACATTTTTTTTCGCTCGTTATGAGAGGTTCCACTGTACTCGTAGAATGCAACCTAGTTAGTTGTGTTATGTGATTTAGTGTATAAATGTGTGAAACGTATACGAGACTTGTGATCCAAGCGAATGTAATGTTATTATCGGTTGATCCGCGTGTCGTCTGAGCTGTCATTTGTCGGAAACCCGCCAAGTGCGATCAGCTGTTCGCAGCAACAGCCGCCATGTTGCTATAGACGTCACTTGGAATATTATTTTTTATATTTCAAATTCAAATATCGAAAATGACATCATTAATCTGATCATGTTAAAATGTAATATTATATATACGTATAGATATATTTTTGCTTATTTTGCTTTATTCCCATCTTAGGACTGAATTGTTATTAATGCAGTTAGTTAATATTTAGATAATAATTAAATACACATTGAATATATATTGAGATTGATAGAATCCGCTTTATAAAACGTTTTTGTATTATTTTTTATTTTTCCATATTTTTTTGGAAATTTTGATTTTCCATATTCTCCCCGTCACTCGTTTTGCGAAGCAACTTTCTTTAACCCTTTCGCATCGGTTGTCGGCATATGCCGTCATAAGATTACCCGACCGTTGACATCGGTTGACATGATATATCGTTTTGCTACTTTCTTGGAATAGTTTTTTATGCATCATCTGATAGCTAAAGGATACAAGAACCAATGTTATATATGCAAATAGACCAGATAAGTACATTTATGCTTCAAATACTAGTTTTATAATTGACAGTATAATTTGTATTCAAACCGAGGCGTAATGAAATGGTTTAACAATATTTTTATATATAATTACGCTTTATGCTAGATTCTTCTTAAGCTACGTACCACCTTATCTTATTTACACTTCAATTTGAAAGATGTATAGATATACTTTTGATTTTATCGTATTTTTTCGTATGACGTTATCTAGTTCAGCTATTTGTCAGGTTATGTGCTCCAAATCACGATTAAACATGGCGTGTAAAGTGATTCCAGCAATATCATGACACATTTTTAAATAACCTTTAAACGCCCAGTGGTCCCATACGGGACCGCAAATTTACGTCGGTCAATGCCCTAGCAGGCCAATGTTTGTAATGTTTCGTCGCAAAATAGATTATTCCATGAACTTACTTTAATACTATTATTACAAATTAATGTAATCCAATTGTGAAATGAACCATAAGCACTCCTGTATGGGACCGTAGGGCATTGGACGTCACCTAAGGAAACCACTGGGCGTTTAAAGAAAATGACCTTCACTCGTTTGATCATATGGAGTAATTGCGTATGCATCAGATTTACGCAAAAAAACAGAAATATTTACAAATTGCACTGTGTACAGTAGTCCACATAATAACGAACATGGTCGCAACACGCATGCTAGCCAAGTGTTCTTCCGTGTTGGCGACCCACTAGTAGGCCACTTGGTGCATAAAATAAATATTCAAACATCGGGTGTACTTGTAACATGGCACTAAGTACGATTGTGTGTATATGACACAGTGCAGTAGAATTATACATTAATTTTTTTTAAAACATCTCCCAGCTCTTAGTTAACCCCTAGAGACGAAAGTTTTTTTTTAAAAACTAAAGTTTTAAGCTATACTTTATCAGCATGTAGTTTTCTTCATCTAGCAAAAATATTATTTATAAAAATACACGATGCTTTCTTGTAGAAAAGCTATGTGACCGTATGGTCACGCTAGTCCTAACTATTGACAACTTATTTAGTATAAAACATCAAAGTTTTTGTATGGATTCTAACCTTGGCTAGCCTTTGGGGTTGAAATACAGCTACACCGAAAATATTAAAAAATATTTATGATATTATCTTCTTAGATCAACATATTGTTATACGAAATGAATTAGTAAAAATTACGTAAATCATTTTTAAAAATATTAAAAAATTGTATTTACTCTTTTGAAATATGTATTTTGTAGAAAAAAATTCCACCCGAAATAAAATATCTCACAAGGGTGCTTGTTAACTGTTTCCGTTGCCGCGGCTGCAGAATAACTGTGGTGGAGACACTTCTTAACCGAAACTGAGCGAAAGATACAATGTTCACGTAGAAAATGGACCGGAGTAGGGATAAATAGGCAATAGTGTTCACTGTGACCATACGGTCACGCTCGTCTCTGGAGGGTTAATGTTTTCAGTCTCCTGAAGCATTTTTCCCATTACTTTTGGCCATGTACCGTGTTGATGTCCCTATGAGAACTTGGTAGTCTCTTATTTAAGGTTTTCCACCTTCCTTCTTGGGACGATCTCTTACTGATGTATCATAAACCAATCTGTAATAATCTTCCCCAGACTCCTAAAAAGATACACAAATATTTTTATATAAGTATATATATCTCAGCCTTTTTCTTAAACTTCAAATATATATTTTAATGGCTTGTAAAACTATAAAATTCACTCTCTGACAACTCTTATTTTGTGTCTAGTATAAATATTATTTTCTAATCTCGTGCAAATCGCCGGCGGGTATAGCTCAATGGTCAAATCGTCTGCTTGACAAGCCAAATGTCGTGGGTTCGATCCCCGTCGGAGATTAAAAAAGAACAAAAATTATTTTTATTCGATTTCTGAGCTCTAAAATACCCCCGGTTGGTGTGAATTTGATCCCTCACCCGTAAAATGACAGTCATAGCTTATAAATTAAAATTGGTGGTAGACGAAAGTCGTCCCGCGAAGACCACCCATTCATAGTAAATTCCTGTAATAATAAGGATGATGCGTGAATTTCGGGTTGTAGTCTATGACGTTGGCGGATCGACACTCCAACACACTGCATCATGATAAGCGTCATAGAATTCCACAGATGAGACTTCCTATCACCGTCTGTCGATATTCTCCTGTATGTGTTTACATAAAAAAACGACATATCTCATGCAAATCACATGTTTTCTTTCGTGATAGTGTAGTTCCAGTGCATGCTGATTAAGAAAAAAATGAAATATCGTACGATCATGATCTCATGTATCGCAGGTCAAGTAATTTATCTGACACCTTTATTTCTGCCAGATATATCTGCCTTTCCGACTTTTGATTTACAAGTATAAATAACTATCATTACACAGTACTAGTAGTTGTAGACTTATAGCTTACTAGCTGTTCCAAGAAATAAAGGTAAAACAATTATTCCAAACGTTCAATGAATAATTGTGAGCAGCACGGAAGGAACTACCACCATGGTAGCAGACGTGTTATTGTCAGCAAGAATCTTGCCCATCCCAGTTCTAGTGATCGACAAGGATGATTATCGATCATCAAGTCCAAGGAGAAACTTGAAGACTTGATTGGACGTAAATTATTATCAGCCAAGTGAAAAGTATTAATCATCATCATCATCATCAGCATGTGTCCGTCCACTGTTGAACGTGAGTCTCCATCCTTTAAGATCCTCCGCCTTCTGCATCCAGGTCACTCCCGCTATTCTTCTTATATCGTCAGTCCATCTTGTAGGGGGTCGGCCATTGCTTCGTTTGCCAGTTCTTGGGAGCCATTCCAATACTTTTCTTCCCCATCGACCGTCGTCTCTTCGACAGATATGTCCTGCCCATTGCCACTTGGGTGTGACTATTCGTTGGGTAGGACGAAGTAACTTCTCAAAAGAAATCGACAGGCGTATACAACTGGGATGGGCAGCATTTGGAAAACAAAAGTACATTTTTAAGGCGAAAATTCCGTAATGTCTAAAAACTAAGGCGTTTAACCAATGCATCCTCCCTGTATTAAATTATTATCAGCCAAGTGAAAACTATTAATATGCTACCGAAAACTATTATTTTAATTTAACCACTTCATCGCCACATGTTTGTTAAAACAGCGCAACAACCATCTCTCGAATATCTCCCAAACTATTGAAAAATATCGATCCTTTTTGGTTTGCTAATATTTTAAAATATTCATAGATGTTGTGAAAAAATCGGAATTAATTTTGAAATACATCTTTCGAATATTGCGAAAAGCGCGCACAGCTGCGTTTATGGCGATCGTCTACGTAGAGCGCACGTGTGTGCTTACGGCGATCGTCGGGTCAATAAGAATCGGGAATTATTGATCACGGGTCCATGGCTTAACGTACATTATACTTCTATCACAGTTTTGCAAGAAAACTAAGAAACTCTACGTGATTGATACTAAAAGAAATCTAAAAATACTTTGGTACTATATTTATTTTTCTTTCGTATTCATTTAACGCTCAAGTTCACTCCGGGGTCGTTTTTTTACGAAACCATTCATTCGTAAATTACTGCATTATTTTCTGACAGCAAAAAATACACAGGTAAGTGATTGTTTACAAATTGAAACCGTTCTCTTCTGATTCACCTGAACTGTGTACTTCTGCACCCACTTCTGGTGCACTAACTGGAAATAAACACGCTTACAGAATTTTATGAAAATAATTGATGAAAATATCCGTGAACTGGACATGTGATCAAAAGCGCTTCATTACTCCAAAAGGTTAAAAGCCACTCCTATAGAAGAATACAAAGCATTTTTATTTTATTCAATCCTCTTGTCGCCCTTGAGAATAGTTGACTAATTTTTTTTGTGCTTTAGCGTAATGAGATGATTTTGAAATAGATGTGTATATATATTTTTTTTGATTCTTTTTTTTCACTTAAAAAAATGTAGAAAAAATATATGTAGTTGCGTATTGTACCTTGCAAGTTACACACAAGGTTGTAATATACGCCTGAGAAATAGTTGAATAATGTAGGAGCCTATTCCATGTCAGCCTCGTTAACCGCTCTTGTAGCCCCGACGATTTCCCTGATGAAGTTTAACAGCAAGAGACCGTCAGAACTAAGCAGCAATTCAGGAAAATCCTCCTAAGAAATGGTAGAGACTCCCAGGCGACAACACAGAATGCGTCTCCTGTTCTCATGGATGATGCACTCAACGAGATAGTGTCTCACCGTCTGTTGCATGCCTGGATCACATGGACATGCGTCGCAAGAAGAGAAGCGAAATCTTTTTAGGAATTCTCTGAAAATTCCGTGTCCGGTAAACGCTTGAGTGAGATGAAAGTCCACGGAGTTCGTCTTTTTCCACCTCAATAAGTGTTTGATGTATGGAAAGAAAGACTTGGTTATTCCTCCCTAGGTTGATTCTTGATATGCTGTATTTCAGGCAGTTATCGAATCATGCATTAACTTGTTCAAGGCGGAAAGAGAAGAAAACAGTCTAATGGGGTGTTTTGCTTAGTTTCTCCCCCATTTTGGCCAGTTCTTCCGCTTTTTCGTTACCCAGTGTGGCATTGTGTGCACGAAGTCAAATAAACTGTACAGCTAGACCTATATTTATATTTTGGATCTGTATATTGACAGAGATTCTTTGCGATAGCTTAAAATTTCTCATATTACATTTAAACGATTGTCATATTTGACATAGACAAAAAATAATCCGTGTCATCCCCCTTTTCATAAACTAAAGATTAATTCCGCGCGTATTAGATAACATTTGTCATCGTTTTCCGCGTTCTATCGAGTTCAATCTACCCCTCGTTGTTCCGCCATACCTCGATGAATAAAAAAGTTCCCATGGTCGCCGTGGCAACGGATAAACACCTGCCAGGCCCAGTGTACAATATTACCTGCTCCAGAATATATTATTTCCACGTATTGTGGTCGAATGGGGTTCTTATCCTGTATAACACAAGCTTAGTGCTAGTTGGTTAGAGCCAGAGTGAACATGACTCAAATCCCAAATTAATTGTAATATTCCTAATAATTCCGTAAATAAGCGAAATAGTGATGTAAATTATGCTACAGAATGTCGTGCTCTTATACGCACTTCATAGTATTATAATTCAATATTCCTAGAAGTTTGCCTGAGGACTGTAAATGCTAAGTAACAGTGCTAACAAGTATAGTTGATCATACTATATTGTACGTAGTAAAATAAAGGTGTGGAAGAGTTGTCGTACGATATCATCGGAGATATGATGCTTAGTTTTTTTTTTCAATTAAGTGATTAATGTTTAAAGTGTGTCTTATCATAAAAATGCTATGTTTATATTTGTTGAGATAGTGTAATGCAATGCATTTATACTCTCACCTAATTTAAAGCATATATCTCCTAGTAACCCATGACAGGTATCTTAATTTTTATCATGTAAATCGATATAAAAAACGATTTTGAGATTTTCAAAAAAATGCATAAATAATACGTCAGTTCACTGTAATATTTTTCGCGGAAAGTTATATTTTGTACCGTAAAACTAAAAAAGATGTATATCTTGTCTTTTCATTAAAATTAAACCAAACAGAGAACAGTTAATTGCACATGTCGTGCAGCTGCCATTTCTACGACAACTGTCTCATTTTTAACTTTTAACGTCATCCTATTGTGTATATGTACAGAGTGTGGGTTTTAATCAACCCTGGTAAAGGTCAAATCAATTTGCGTTACTATATTTTAACAATCTAGATAACATAATTAAATATCAGTATTATTTAACTACGTAACGTATTTTCGTAGATTTTTACGGTTAAATTTGGTATTCATTGTTTTTGGGCTGAACCATACAGGGTAAATCGCTTATATATAGGGTCCGCCATCTAACGTTTTTTTTTTTCAACTAGTGCTTATTTCGTGAATGGTAACACTTAGCTCATGTCTGATTTGACAGATAATTAGTTTTATCTTTCCGCTGAACGAATATGGTTGTGTATACGCTTGAACAACGCTGGGAAATATTGCGACATTACTTTGAAAATGAGGCCATTTTTCTTCGAAAATGAGCAAGGAGTGGCCGTTACAGTCAATGGCGATC
The DNA here is from genome assembly GCA_022606575.1 of Glossosoma conforme. NCBI lineage: Eukaryota > Metazoa > Arthropoda > Insecta > Trichoptera > Glossosomatidae > Glossosoma > Glossosoma conforme. The sequence continues at coordinate 656,127 of JAGTXR010000003.1, read as the reverse complement.
GTTATCGGGCCATTTTTATTCACAAAAGTTGAAAAGGAGGATATTGGCAACATTTGGTTTCAACAGGACGGCGCTACGTGCCACACAGCCGAAGCTACACTCGATGGTTTTGCTCCCCATTTTCAAAAAAAAAAAAAGTTATTTGGCGGACCCTTTATTTCAAACATCCTTGCAAAGATCGTCTTGAGACATAACGATACTCGTGATTATCAGTAAATGTTGTATTAAGAGGCTAAATTGGTGTGCTTCTAAGCTTAGCAGGCAACATTGAATTTTTAGTATGGTTGGTAAATATTCCATAGGTTTATGGCATTAAATCAGAGCTTTCAATACAAAAATATTACAATTGATTGAATTATATGTGTGTCATGTCATATATGATATATTTTCATGTGTTGCATTGCATAGTAGCTGTAAATAATTCATTTTATTTTATATTTATAAGTATTGATCGAAACGAGGTCTTTGCTCCGCCGCAAAGAAAGTGCATTACGACAAAGAATATCTTCAGTGCAACACCTCATTACGTTTACCCGAACTAAAAAATTAACGATCGTCAAAATGAAGAAACACAATGTTCAAAAGACTGACTAAACCAGTGTGATTAATTAACAGTGCCTTTTTAATAGTTTAAGTATCTTTGTATTTTGGAATACTTTTTTCATGATTATGGAACTTATTTGAAAATGGAACCGGGCTATGATTGGTGGGAATTTTCGCCCAGGAAGTCTGCTTTTCAGTTTGCCGGAATGTTTGGCGTCTCTCGATGGTTTGGTAAGTACATAATAATAAATAGATGATACCTTTGTATTATAAATATATACAAGTGGTTAATTTTACTACTAATAATTATATTCTTGTTTACTTAATAAATGTAGTAATTATTTATGTATTCTTTTCTTTTTATGTCATTGATAATGGCGCTATTTTTTTCGATAATTTTGAAAAATTTCCAATCTTTATTTTATATCATTGACATTTTATTTTATGATTTTAAAAATAGTTTTCGTACTCGTATATTAAAATGATTGATTACTCTATGCTTATCATCAGTAATCGATCACCGTTGATTTAAAAAACAAAGTTAATGATGGGGCGTGTTTATTTCGTTTATCTATGAAACTATAAAATTGTGACATATATGTCAGATAAGAGATAAAAGCGTTAAATTAATTCTCTCAGGTATCGCTATCTAAAAACCACTTGAATGACTGAAAAAACAATTAGTTTTATAATCGGGAATGTTTCTAGGGTTCTAGGGAAAAAAAGTTATTAGTTCAAATCTGGTAAAGCAAAAAAATGATTTGTTACTGTTATATATTTTTCGTGGTTCCGCCGCCTTTCGTTCAACGACTCTTCGGTAACGACGGGGCGTACTGGACGTCTGGTGCACGGAACAACTGGTGCATTTGATGTCTCGCTAACCTGTGCGAGAAATCAATTTATTGCATTTAAAAATAACAATAACATGCAGCGTTTTTTTTCTTCGAAATCTGATTGTATCGTTGTTTACAATTATCGCTATTTTTAAGCACTTAGCACCACGATCCTTATCACTGTAAACACGGCCGTAATGTTTATTATCTTTTTTTCGTTAAGAATTTGATTGCATATTATTATTTGATATTGTTTTGTGTAAACATACAAGTTTGTAATTATATCATGTGCGTGGTAACATTCATTTACTTTTTAACGTAAAAAATAACCGATTGGTTATCTAAATACGATCAATCTCTTGTGCAGATTTGTTTTTGGTGTCTTATTGCCTACTCCCTAGCTGGAGCTTGTATTCAGAACGAATCGCCATCATAAAGATGTTTTTTCTATCAAGAATGGAGAAGAACAAGACGAATGAATTGGCCAATGAGCAAAAAAAAAATTCCGATCATTATTTCTCGTTATGGATTTGGGAAAGTGTAATAATATTTCCTCGTAATACGATGGTTATCCGTAAAATACGTTTCGCAGTGATTTTTCACAGTGTAAAACATGTTTGATTCCATGAATGCGTACATTTTTGCGAATTTAAGAGTTATACCTATTTTTCTACATAGCCACTGAGGTCAATGCATTTTTGTATGCGGTATGCGTGCTTTAGAATGCCCGAGTCAAAAAAATCTGCCGCTAAGCCACGCAGATACCTGAGAACCGCTTCTTCCAGCTCTTCTCTATCGCCGAAATGCGTTTCACCCAGGTGTTTCTTTATGTCAAGGAAGATATGGTTGTCACTTGGGGCTAAGCCCGGGCTGTAGGATGGGTTTTCAATCGAAATTGAAAAATAAAAACCTTAGCATACCCTAGCTAGATGCTCCGTCAAAATGTTTTTTGGATAGAGGTTTTGCTGACATCGGGGATCATTTCGGAGAGCTTACGAACCGTCACTCTTCGATCTGAGAGCATCGCTGCCTCCACTTTTGCGATTGTTTCGTCAGAAACAGATGGCCGTCCGGAACGCTCCTCATCACGGACGCCAGTACGCCCGTTCTTAAACTCTGCACCAATTCCAATACCTACTTTAAGATATATATTTTTTCGGGCACTGCCAAACCCGTAGTTAGCATAGTGTATAGAGAAGACGTCCACTGAAAAGTTCCTTATAACGAGGATCTCGTAACATTTCTTCAAATTTGTCCGTTTTATCGTGGGCCATACTGTCACAATACTAATTAAATTAATCTTAAAAGGTGCTTAGCTTATAATGCACTCGTAGCTATTTTAAAACATTATATTTTACTTGGTTAAACTAAGTTTATAATGTAGATTATTATAAAAGCACTACATGGCTATTCATAATTATGCGATGTATTTAATTAACCTTCTGCCGAAATATTTATTCAAAGGAATTACTTACTTATTATGTTGTTATGAATAAGATTATTTTGAATGTGTGGACCTTTCTGTACTTATACAAACAGCTCCAATTTCTTTTGTGAACACTGTTTACTAGGCAGTACCGACTTTAGACCCTGCGGCGACCTAGGGCATTCTTTTTCTAGTGCCTCATATTGTTTTATTTAAAAAAAATCTTAGACAGATTGGTTGCCTCGGTGCCCTAAGCTTATTCAACGACCTTGGGCATCGACCCACTTCGCCACCCCCTAAAACCGACACTGTTACTAGATATTTTCAATTAAATTTATCTTCAGATGTACACAAATTTATTTAATACAAATCATAAGTAATTATTATTATCTAAAATACATAGTGTCTTGTATTGTCAATACGTACGGCCATAAATAATTTGTTTCTTAGAAAACTCACTTACGTTTAGTCAATATTTGAAAAATATTTTAGAATCAGACTACCCAACGAATAGCGATCGAGATGTAAGATTCCTTTGCTGCAAACCAATCCACCGGATTGATACTACGAAGAAGCAGGTTAATAGGCGGAAATCCTTTTGTCGACGTATCACCTCGGTCTGGGTCGACAGGTGTATGTCTCGTCGACCTAAAACCTTCCTTTTAAGGTACGTGGTATTCATGTTCGACATTACATTCCTACAAAGCCTTTACCGTGCACGCATAATATGTGGAGCAATCAATTACATAATGTCATACATTACATAAAACAAATACGACATGCCCATGGAACAAGACATTTCATAGGTAAAATCCTTGCTTTTAATTGCTATAGAATATAGATCAACAAATGAGATTGAATCATTTTAATCAATGAATTAAATTAATAGTCTTCTTAGCTTAAGTATTGATTATATTAATTTTATAGATCATTAGTAAATGCATTAAAATACTATAACTAATGACCTAATTATTAGATATACGTGTGTTTAAAAACATAATATTCTGAAGATTTCAACATCAGAGCCAAAAACAATCTCTCATGACGTTGAAACTATTTTTTTTAACCATATCCGCTCCATATTTGGAGCACAAAGACACAAATTTCCGTTTTACAGTTTTGTAAGCTCAGATTGTCCATGCCTTGTCCCAGAACACCTCTTTCCCGGAGGTCCACATGAGAACATAGTTTCCGGGAGATCCAGGGCAAGAGTCTCCAACAGATATGTCCTGCCCATCGCCACTTGAGTCTGCCTATTCGTTGGGTAGCCTCCACTACTTGAGTTCTACTTCGGATATCCTTGTTTCGGATTCTATCTTTTAGAGACTCTCCAAGCCACGTTGGGTAACCTTTTATTATGCCATCATTATATCCCATTAATTCAACTGGATATATCTAATCGATCAATGCTAAGTATTGGAATGCATGGTTACTATTTTAAACGTATTATTCAGTAGCCACATGGAGCATTGTGGCATGTTTTGTAAGCTGTAATCTAAATAATGCTGGTGAATCATCAACTGACGTACAGCTTTCGTTAATGTTTGAGTTTGAAACGTTTTGGAGAGAGTTTTGCCGGTTAATCGCCATTATTTTGCCGGCGGTCATAGCTCAATGGTCAAAGCGTTTGCTTTGCAAGCCAAAGGTCGTGCGTTCGATCCCCCGACGGAGATAAAAAAAAAGGATTTGTAATCGAATTTCTGTGCTCTAAAATAACACCGGTTGGTGTGAATTTGATCCATCACTCGTAAAATGTCAGTCATATACTATTAATCAAAATTGGCGGTAGACGAAAGTCGTCCCGTGAAGACCACCCATTCATAGTAAATTCCTGTAATAATAAAAGATGATGCGTGAATCTCGGGCTGTAGTCTATGACATTGGCGGATCAGCACTCCACATGCAGCGTTTAGCCATATACACCATGGTAAGCGTCATAGAATTCCACAGATGAAACTTCAGAATTACTATCACCATCTGTCGGTATTCTCTTGTATGTGTTTACATAAAAAAATATCGCCGATCACATCATCAAATATAGTGTCGTATCAATTTGGCAAATTGAAAAATTACGACATTGTAAAAAAAGTGGAAGATCTACGCTCTTAATATTAAGTTTTTAATATCACTAAACGGTACATATCATCATAACATACGAGACTACGAGTTCCATGAAGTGTCATTTCCGGGGTAATATGTTTTTAAGCTGTTAGCAACACCTGCGAGGGAAATATTGTTTGTTTAACACCTTCATCACTCAGATCGGTGACCTATAAACAGAACCAAGTAAACATTGCCTCGGGTCAAACCTTTGACATTGGAAGAGTTCGTAGCCACGAGGCGGTAAAGCTAAACGTAATAGTAATTGGTTCATTGGGCCACACAAATAATGCTGTAATTCAGGGATATTCAATCTTTAGGGGACAAACTGAGCAATGATTCACGAAATAAATACACGTCTACTCGGAGAGTCATCATCATCAGCCTGTGTCCGTCCACTGTTGAACGTAGGCCTCCCTCATGAGTCTCCATCCTCTTCGATCCTCCGCCTTCCGTATCCAGAGGATCAATATATTTAAATTAGTAATTAAATATGCATATATTTTACATAAAATTCTTTAAACGAGGCAATTCATTCAGAAAAAATATCGGCAGAAGTGGGATGCGAACCGCGGACCTTGGAACCAACCATTTGCCCAGGTATTCATACCGCTCAGCCACCGTGGCTATTTCTTTGCCTGAGCTGACTCGGGTTGGAACTTGTATTTATGTCATTGTTATCATCGTATGATAGATGTCTCTATAGTATATATTCAAAGTATGTATATTTTTATTTTTTTATTATTCAATCAGTCAACATTTATTCACAGTATTTTTATATTATTACTTTCCGACAGTCTCGAACCGGACTATAGATTGAATGGATGAGAAACAACCTCTTGTAGGTCCGACGCGAACTTTACAATCAGTCATTTTACCTGTGTTACTGATGAACAATTTTAACTTCTTGATATTGTCTCAAAGTGATATTATTATATATAATATATATAAACATCCGGATAGTAAATAGCGCCTTTATATTCCCTTGCCACTCGCCAATATTACGGATACTAACACCAACACTAATTATTTAAGCAGTTAGTATGAAAAAGCCATTAGTCGAGAACACAGAACACTGATAATAACCAGAGAAATAGTCTTCAAAATGAGACTTAGTTAACCTTTCTTTCCCTGTGATGTGTATCTTCTACACATTGCTTCTAATAACCATCAATATCTCTATAAATATAACAAATACAAGGTTAACATTTTAGGTATTCCTCCATAATATATTAACGCATCGATTTAAAAAAATAATATTAATAATAATCAGAATTCATCAAGCACATCGGAGGTATTTTGTGAAATTCGGAAACAAATCCGTGCTGTGAGTGCCTCGACCTTGGGTCTCGACGACGTGCGGGAAGTGCGACACTCTCACTCTTTCATACTTCACTGCGAAGGAAGAGGGAAGAGAGTTGGAGTGGGCCACACCGGCCACTTCCACGACTGACGGCAGTAGCTATCGAGCTTGAAACCAGAGTGGACCTTTGCCCGTTCCGTGAGCGTTGCCAGATGTTTTTTTTTAATGTTTTCAGCCAATAAATCTCAATTACTATAACTTATTACTTAAATTATAATTAATTAAGGGGATTAGCTATGAATGTTCTTATTTTTCCGATTTAAAATTTCTTATTTTTGATTGTGTACTGACTACCCAACACCAGATAGCGCGTTTTTATTTTAGCACAGTAAAGGAAAGGTTAGGTTAGACATCGTAATTAAAATTTTGAAAACCAAAATATTAATTTATTATATTTATAGTAACCTTTACCCGAATTGAACATTTACAAATATATTTTCTGGTTGTGTTACACTTCGAACCGATAATACCCGTAATACCAAACGTCCAATTATTTCTCGAACATCTTCAAGCACTCAATTTGGTACAATGTCGCTCCTAAATGGCCTACCAGCACACCTCGATCCTTTCCTTACATCCTTTACCTCTTTTGTCGATGGTATTATTCTACTTGACCTCTGTGATCTTTGACACGTGTCATCTTCTTATTCTTTTGTGTTATTTTTATTTTTATTATTTTCTCTTTATTTATTGTATATTTATGTATACTCTATGTTTCTAAAAATATTTGTAAAAAAAATTGGAATTTCGATTCTGTAAATAAATAAATAAATAAATCTACTTTCGTAATATGTACTATACGGTGCAAAGATGACTTGCGATGATGCAATGATAATGGCAGCTAGTAGAACTGTGTGGAGATAAATTGTAGCGACTTTATACCCTTGTATATGTATGTATTATGTAATACTCTAGCTAGGGAGCAAAGATATAAGAAGAATAAGGAAAATAGCTTTATTGAACATGCCTGATGTAATGGCGAGTGCTATTATGGATGTCGGGTCTTATCTTGCATGATACTGCCATAACATGTGCCAGTGACCAGCTGGCAGTGTTGTCATGACTGGTCACTGACGCGCCGAACCTGACATTGACCGACACAAGATTATCAAGCTTATGCTTCAAGGCGAGGACAAGGGCACAGCGGCTAAAGAACTTCACACATTTTTTGCTGTTAACACGGATATCAAAATAATATGCTATGAACACAATAATACATATAAGAAGAGTCAATATAGTATTTTTTGAGAAAAGAATCCCGGGAAAACTTGTAGTTCTACGAACATTTTGTAATTTTCATTTTAAAAAGCCTGCAAAATCTTTAATATCAGATTCTCCTCAGTGTCTGCAACGTCGACATCCAAATTGTTGAAGTATTGTCATGAAAACTGTTTCACGAAAATATCAAATCTCTGAATTCATTGGCACTTACACAGTATATACATATATAAAGCTTTTTCAAGAGTTATGTGTGTTAAGGTGTTTTTTTTATTACTCAGTCACTTGTCAATATTTATAATAGAAATAAAAACTACAGCACTGTGAATATTGCGATTTTACTATTAGCTGAAATTGATTTCTTGGAAGCGAAATTCTGATTCATACATACTAGACTGAATTTTCTAAATTGATTACACTAATAGTAGTTACTTAATGCCTATTTATAATTCACTACATGTCCATGAAATAAAATATAATCGATGTCATTATTAATGATTTAGTTGGTAACACTGTTGTTAATTAAGATTTCGTTCCGTTGTAGTATTTTTGTGTTTATTAAATGGATGTAATCATCCTGTTGTTGGGCTAAGAAAGTTGTTTCGGCATTTGTTAAACGTCAAGTTAAATCCGGTGCTGGATATCCAAACTTCCACAACTAGATGCATATGGTTAATTATAGTAGTCGATATAAAGATAGAGTGTTACATTTATAGTTAAGCAGTGATCTCGCATCCGCTATAACAGTTAATCATTGCTTCGAATCCACCTGACAACAATAGAATATTCATTCTCCTCCTACCACAGACATTTCAGATAGATGAAATATAAAGTTGGTGTATTTTTAAAATGTGATATCAATACAAGCTATTTCTTACTTTGTAATGCAGTGTTATTATGCAACGTTATTGGTTTTTTTTCTTGTCTATGCCGACGACAGCACTGTCCATGAGAGTATAATCTTCCATAAACCTCCGAAACATTCGGAACTATCTGCTGCTAGGGAATCTCTGGTGGAGAAGATGAACATGTCTCTTGAAAGGGTTTCAAAATGGGGTGACCTCAACCTCGTCAGTTTCAACATTTCCAAAACCCAATCATGTACTTTCTCCACCAAGAAGACTGCTATTGATCCTGTATCTTTCAACGGTTATTCTCTTCCAAAAGCAAGCTCAATTGAACCGTCAATTTGTAGCATTCAGTGTATATATCAAATACACTTCATATGAGACATAATAATATGCCAAAATGGGAGCACGTACGTAATGTAAAAACAATGAATATTTTGTATCATTGGATAATGCATTATCTATCAAATTAGTTATTCCATCAATGCAACCACATTTTTTTTGTCCAGAATTTGTGGAATCTATAGTCTACTCTAGGCTGCTTTGCTTTAATGCTCGAGGCATATTTTCAAGATCAAAGTGTGACGTCTCGGCACATTTATCAACGCCACTGATTCCACATAAAATATTGGTGATCTAGTTCCACCCACAGCGAACGTATCATTTAGATATATCTATTCGTCATCATATCCTCTGATAAAACCTCAGATGCCTGCAGTGCCACTACGTGTTCATGCCCTAGGCGTTTCTGAAGGCTTTACCTGACTTCACAATTAAGAAATGACAGTAATCATTATAATATTCTCCACATATATATTTGACCTAGCTCCACTCGTAGCGGTCAATTCTGTTGAAACAAAACCGTATAAATTCTTTATCACATAGGTGCTATGCAAAGACTATAGAGTCACATAACTTTTATGGCCATAGGCTTTGCTCAAGGCTTTTGTGATCTCTCTCTCGATGAAGAACCCGTGATCTTCTTAATGGTATTACATATTGTGAGTAGTGTGACCTAGCTCCACTCGTGAGGGTCATCTTTACATGAGACAGAGATTGTAAGGACGAATAGGTCACGATACAGATTACCTGTGAGGTAACACAAGATTCTTTTAAGCGATCATTTAATGACACGTGCGATGGAGGACGTTACATTTTATTATATGACATATAAATGCAAATTTAGAATGCACAGTCACTTAAAATATATATAAAAACGTCTCAATTCCAGTATTTTATTTATTTTTAACCCTTTCGCATCGTTGTCGGCATATGCCGTCATAAGATTCCCCGACCGTTGACATCGGTTGACGTGATATATCGTTTTTCTACTTTTTACAATAGCTTTTTATGCATCATCTGATAGCTAAAGAATAGAAGAACCGATGTAATATTTGAAAATAGACCAGAAAAGTACATTTGTGATTCAAATACTAGTTTTATAATTGACAGTATCATTTGACTTCCGCCAACCTCATAGACTTCACCTGAGATTCATGCATCACCCTTAATTATTACAGGAATTTACTATGAATGTGTGGTCTTCACGGGACGACTTTCGTATACCACCAATTTTGATTAATAGGCTATGACTGGCATCTTACGGTGAGGTATCAAATTCACACCAACCGGGGTATTTTAGAGCTCAGAAATAGTTTTTTTTTTAATCTCCATCGGGGATTGAACCCACGATCTTTGGCTTGCAAAGCAAACGCTTTGACCATTGAGCTATACCCGCCGGCAAATCTTTTGCTTCTTAGTAACCCTAAAATATTAATTATTCGCAGTGCCGGCTTTAGACCTTGAGGCGCCCTGGGTAAACTAAATCTGGCGCCCCCTGGATTTTTTGGTTCGGAGACAAAATCTTCAGAAAACACCCCATGCACGAGCTAAGGCCGCCCTTAGCGCCCTTAGTTCATTCGGCGCCCTGGGCAGTCGACCCATTGCGCCACCCGCTAAAACCGGCACTGACTATTCGATATAATAAAATGTATGCAATAGTTTGTGTTAGCAATACCTGTATTACTACATACTCGCAATCGTTTTGCGTAATACATACGTTACACCTAATTTGAATTTGAATCGATTTAGATCGCTCATGCAAGATCCAATTAAGAACATTGATACAGAATTGCAGAATGCCTGCGGGACAAGAAAGTGCCCTAAATTCATAATTACCGTATGAGCTCTGATATTGTTTTTCGTCTTACTTGAAAAAAAAATACTAACTCTTAAAGTTATGAAAAACGTTAACATAATGTTTAAAAAATGGTATAATAATCTCTTACAACGTATCTTAACAGTGCAGATTAGAACCTTAACATCGTAATTACCACTTTACTGGAGTATTTACTGATGCACTGTTTTTATTGTACTTAATATTTGTTTAGAATATTTAGGGAACAGTCTTTTCGTGAGGTACATTGACCCTTTCGCATCGTAGCCGATATATGCCGTGTAAAATTTCCTACCGTTGACACCGGTAGCGGTGGTATATCGTTTTTCTACTTTCAGTACTCGTTGTGACATCTACGGTAGGAACTTGGAACTGAAGTCATTCCCTTTATCAACCTACATGTATTCTTTACAGGAATCTGTAAAGCATGTAAATAAATATAGTTAGGTTTCGTCACAGCAGCGATTTTTCTGTAAACCACATGTGCCAATGCCACCACGTGAATTGAATTACATAATGAACGTTTGTTAAATAAAATAGTTTTTTATGCATAATCTGATAGCTAAAGGATACGAAAACCAATGTGATGTATGAAAATAGGTCAGATAAGTACATTTATGCTTCAAATACTAGTTGCAAGCAAAATAAATGGTTTGAAAAATTCACGCCGTATTGACAGTATAATTTGTATTCGATATATCACGTCAACCAATGTCAACGGTCGGGGAATCTTTGACGGCATATGCCGACAACCGATGCGAAAGGGTTAAGCGACTACATACATGAGATCACATCCTAATCAGCTCCGTGATTGGACAATTGTAAATGGGTTGGGTGATAAAACCTACTTTCCAATATTTAGATTTGAATATTTTTACTCGTCGCTGATTAACCCGGCGATCGCCGTAAGCCCACATGTTTCATCTACGTAGACGATCGCCGTAAGCGCACCCGTCGGCGCTTCGCAATGTTCGAAAGATGTATTTCAAAATTGATTCCGCTTTTCTCACAATGATATCTATGAATGATTTTAATTATGAAACCGTTGCGTGTTTCTTTATCTCGAAAACATTATCGCAAATTTAATGTAGCTAACTACTTTTTTAAATTATTATTTCATTCTATTCATTCATGAAGTTAGAGTGTTTTTACTGTGCCTCTCAATGTGTGTTTAAATTGCTTGTGGGTCCATTTTAATGGGCTATTTCCTATTGAATCGTATGCTGTGAAGCTCTTATCATTATTTCGCCTACGAGAATATCGGTATATATAATGGTAATAATGGTACCTCGAGGATGACGCGATCTTTTTATAACTTATGCCGAACGGAAGTTATACTAATCAATAAAAATATTATGTATAGATACATGACGATTAGTCATCGAATAGCGTAGCCTCGAGGTAAAGCTTTTGATTTGTGAGCTGAAAGTCACAGGATCTAGTTTGATTATTTATTTATGACTAAGCATTGAGCATCCGGTAATATAAAAAAATAAAATGGTCGCTCAGTTGGATCATATTGCCACCAAAATTTAATGCATTATAACCAGATTCATTCCATCTTAGACTAAAATATTTAATTTGGAAGGGAGGATTATGTACAAAATACACAATGTGAGTCTAAATCAGAGCTCCGCAACCTTTTCTCATCTACGGCACACCAAAGTTCTCACCTTGAATACCGCGGCACACCAAAAGCCAAAAATAGATATTAATTTGATAAATTTCACTTTTTTTAAGTTCATTTAGAACTTAATAAAGCAAGTACCTCGTTGTATGTCTACATAAATAGGCGATAGGCTCTGGGAGCTTGAGGACCGTTGTAAAATTATTTATTTATAATATTGTCTTATTTGATCGCGGCACACCTGTATCGGCCTTACGGCACACCAGTGTGCCGCGGCACACCGGTTGCGGAGCACTGGTCTAAATGATTGGATCATCGTCGAGTCTTTAAAAAAAACTATTTAGATTCTCGGAACATTTCATGTAAGCATTGATATCCTCCTCTTCCATTTGGGACATCGGTCAACTGGAGGAAGGATGCAGATGGGCGCCACTCGGGGATCCCTCCCGAGAATGCCTGCGATTAACTGCAAGGCCGTGGATTCGCGGAACTATGCGTGGTTCCAATGCCTCACGCGTTGGACGACAATTGATATCCTCCTCTTCCGGAGGAGGATATCAGCATCTATTTACATTGAATTGTTGTTGTACAATTTCGTGAATATAAGAATCGTGAAGGAATTTTTCATCAAAATTCTTTAGCGAAGAAAATGATTTTTTTCGAGTGTTTATTTATTTTATGAGATCGCATATCTTTTTAACCTGTTCGCATCGGTACCCGATATATGCCGTGTAAGATTCCCCTACCGTTGACAACGGTAGCCGTGATATATCGTTTTGCTACTTTCAGTACTCATTGTGACATCTACGGTAGGGATTTGGAACTGCAATCATTGCCTTTATCAACCTACATGTATTCTTTACAGGAATCTGTAAAGCATTTAAATAAATATCGTTAGGTTTCGTCTCAAGAGCGATTTTTATGTAAACCACATGTGTCAATGCCACCACATGTATGGGGTTACATAATGAGCGTTTGTTAAATATAATAGTTTTTTATGCATCATCTGATAGATAAAGGATTCAAGAACCAATGTGATATATGAAAATAGGTCAGATAAGTACATTTATGCTTCAAATACTAGTTTTAAGAAAATAAAATGGTTTGAAAAATTCACCCCGTATTGACAGTATAATTTGTATTCCACCGAGCCGTAACGAAAGGGTTAAAGTATGTATAAACGATAACTCCGAAGAATCATTTCAAATTTCATGTTGTGGATCGATGATAGGGTTGCAATGTGGTGAAGACTAAAATTAATTAAATGACATCTCCTTCGTGTTATCGAAAAGAAGTCTGTCCAGAAAGGATCTGTGAACTTTATGTATATAGAAGAGGCTGCGATCGTGTATTTTTCTCACACAAATGAATGTTTACAAGTGATGGACTGTTGAAGATTAGAGTATAAACGAAATTACGGTCTTATTTAAAAGATTGACAATTACTCAATGTAATCCATATTTAAACAGGGTCGGTAACATATCATTATCAATTTAATATTAAACAATATAAAATGGATGCTAAAAATGTAATAAATATTTTTTAAATTTAATTTACCTCACGAAAAGACTGTTGCCTAAATATTCTGAACAAATTGAAAGTATGTACAATAAAAACAGTGCCTGAGTAAATGCTCCAGTAAAGTGGTAATTACCATGTTAATAATGTTATTTTGTTGCTTGCAGGGCATGGCGTTTAGCATCGAGGAGCGTCAGGCCATGGGCATCCACGGTCTGCTGCCTCCTCGCGTCAAGACCCAGGAGGAACAGGTGGAGCTGTGCAAGCTCTCCATCGACCGCTACGACGACGACCTCAACAAGTACATCTATCTGATGGGACTGCTGGTGAGTGGGAGAGTCATTCAAGACATGCTAAAACGTTCTGTCATTTCTGGATGCTTGTGCTTTGCTGTGATTCGATAGGATTCACCAAACAAATTTATATCCATTGATTATTATGCAGAAGACTCCTCTTTAAGCCTTGTTGTCTTAGTTGAATATCTGCACTCTTTTTAATGTTAGTAAATCAAACAAATATGTAGATTTTTTCCACGACAGAAGTGCTTCAGTAAGGAAAACAGTTTATAAAAATCAAATAGAAAAGTATTTACATTTTTTTACAAAGAAATTAAAGTCGTGTCATTGTGTTTGTTTTGTAGCTCCTTAATGATGATTCCTTAAATGAGTTTGTATACCTTGGAAGTACGATCACCTGGGATGGTAGAACAAAAAGAGAAGTCAACAGTCGCATACATCAAGCAAGGCTAGCTTTCAATAAAAAAACGAAAATTCTCGAGTCAAAAAATATTAATTTAAATCTCCGCGAGCAACTTGCCAAAAAATTGGTTTGGAGCATCTTGATGTACGGCTGTGAGACATGGTGCTTATCTGAAAGTGATAAAATAAGACTAGAGGCCTTTGAGATGTGGTCATACAGAAGAATTCTCGGAATTTCCTAGAGAGACCACGTCACGAACAATGAGGTTCTCAGCATAGTCAAGGAGGATATGCACCTAGTAAGAACCATCTCAGAGAGGCGAGTCCGATGGATCGGTCACATGCGTCACGATGGTCTTCTTCACGACATTGTGGAAGAGATGTTTGAGGGTAGAAACTGTAGAGGGCGCTCTAGACGGGAGTATTTGCAGCAAGTGTTCGAGGACATGAGTTGTAGCTCTTATGCTGAGCTGAAGAGGACTGCAGAGGATCGAGAGGACTGGAGATCGAGATGCAAGATTTAGTTGCTGCAAAACAATCCACCGGATTGATACTAAGAAGAAGATAAAATATTCAAAGAAAGTAAACTCGTTTCATTATATTTATATGTTTTGTAGTTCCTATAGCTAGTAATGATGATTTGTGCCTAAAGTAATCAAATATTATAGATAACTGACGTTTGCTAAATGATATCATTAAAAAATCCCCGAAAAACTGTATTAAACTGCAAGAATAACCTTCATACAATATTTGAGGTTATCTACTAGTAGATTTTACGAGATTGTAAAGGTCAAGATAACAAATTTGAGATGCTTTATTCAAATATTTAGATAAGATGACGTGAAAACAATGTGTGGCTGCAAAAAATAAGGGAGTATCAGTACCGATTTTAGGCCCTGCGGCGCCCTGGGGCAATTTTTTTCTAGCGCCCAATATTGCTGTTATTTTAAACGATCTAAGAAAGATTGGTTGCCCTCGGCGGCCCTGGATTATTCGACGCCCTGGGGCACCGACCCACTTCGCCACCCCCTAAAACCGGCACTGGGGAGTATAATGATGTTCTGTTATTTGTTTTAAGGATCGCAACGAACGCCTGTTCTATCGCTTCGTGGGCGAAAATGTCTCCACCATGATGCCCATCGTCTACACCCCCACAGTGGGACTGGCTTGCCAGAAGTATGGCCTGGTGTACAGGCGTCCCAGAGGACTGTTCATCACCATTCATGACAAGGGACACGTCTACGACATCCTCAGGAACTGGTAAGTGTGGAAAAACATCCGCTTGGTAGCTCAACTCTTCCTCTTTCAAAAAGGGGAGTTATTGCGTCGCGTGAGGGCAGTACGAGGAGCAGGTCAGCAGACAAACACTTTATTTTAGAAGCACAGATTATATTTACGTTATAAACATTACAGTTAGCGGAACCATCCAAAATGACGGCGCACCTAAATGCACGACAAGCGACCCGAAATAAAGAGACGAAAGATCGTATATCGAGGTTTTCGGTAACAGTAAGCAAGGACTGCATCATGCTGATGTCAATAGTTACGAGTAGTGTTCTACTAGTGTAATCGAGGGTTTCCTAGTAGCATTAGAGACGCGTTGAGTAATCGTTTTACTATTTTCTAAATCATTACTTTGTTAGTCCTGCTAACTAATCGTCGATGAAAGAGATTTACAGCGTCAAGATTCGTTGGTGGTTCGTGTGGCCTTTTGGTGTTGAGGACTATAGCGTGTCCTGATATGCTGGATTCTGGAGACTGACTGCCGTTGGCGCCTTGTGTTGGTCCTCGTGGTTAGTGGCATATCCGTATGGTGTTGCCACAACTCCAAACCTCTAGTTTCTATCTCTACAAACCTCTAGTTTCTATCTCTACGCCATATATCTCTACCCTTTCGTTACAGCTCCGTGGAATACAAATTATACTGTCAATACGGCGTGAATTTTTCAAACCATTTTTTTTGCCTAAAACTAGTATTTGAAGCATAAATGTACTTATCTGACCTATTTTCATATATCACATTGGTTCTTCTATTCTTTGACTATCAGACGATGCATAAAAATCTATTATATTTAACAAACGTTCATTAAGTAACTCCATAAATGTGGTGACATTGACACATGTGGTTTACAGAAAAATCGCTCTTGTCACGAAACCTAACGATATTTATTTACATGCTTTACAGATTCTTGTAAAGAAAACATGTATGTTGATAAAGAGAATGACTGCACTTCCAATTTCCTACCGTAGATGCCACAATGAGTACTGAAAGTAGCAAAATGATATATCACGTCAATCGATGTCAACGGTGGAGAATCTTTGACGGCATATGCCGACAACCGATGCGAAAGGGTTGAAGCAGGTTGTTTTTTCACCTAACTGTAAATTTTAACATTTTTAGTCCTTGTCAAAAGACCCCCCTCGTAGTGTGATTGCTTATCTTTAAATTTGCGGGTAAACACGAAATTAAAAAGAACTTATTATCCAATATCATGTTTATTTTCATTTCACATGGCAAATATAAATGTCCCTGAACTTGTTTACATTGTATGTCAATTCAAATGTATTCTTAGTCCATAATATGAGATTGCTAATTTTCTTAGCAAATATTTTAATGGCACAACTATTACTTTTTGCTTAAAATAACAACAAATATTACGTCACCACCGCAACATGTCATAATAATATTATTTAAAAATAGTACAAATATTTTCTTTAATTTTGGTATTATTTTTTATGTATGTTAATTTATGATACATTTAGTGCAAGAGTGGAAGCATTCTCGTTGTATATGACTGCCGATTTCTTTTATGACGTTTCGCGCATGGTTCTTTCCATAGCATTTTTTTTTTTTCACTTAAAAAAAATGTAGAAAAAAATATATAAAACTTGCGTATTGTACCCTGCAAGTTACACACAAGGTTAGAATATACGTCTGAGAAATAGTTGAAGAACGTAGGAGCCTATTCCATGTCAGCCTCGTTAACCGCTCTTGTAGCCCCGACGATTTCCCTGATGAAGTTTAACAGCAAGGGACCGTCAGAACTATACAGCAATTCAAGAAAATCCTCCCAAGAAATGGTAAAGACTCCCTGGAACGTTGGGTGACCTTTATTACATGGGTAAGACTTGGTGTTAGATTCCATGTCAGACATTGAAGAGAAATTTATTTATATTTTTGATTGTTGTTGACATTCGACACGTTTCTAAATTGTGTTATTTTTGCTGTTGCAGGCCTGAGATGGATGTGAGAGCCATTGTGGTGACTGACGGAGAACGTATCCTGGGTCTGGGTGACCTTGGGGCGCAGGGCATGGGCATCCCTGTGGGCAAACTGTCACTTTACACCGCCCTGGGGGGCATCAAGCCGCACCAGTGCCTGCCCATCACCTTAGGTGAGTCAACACATCACAATCAACATCGGCAAAAGGCTTTGACAGCCCCCATCTAATTAAAACGACCACAGATCGCGGGATTGTCATCGAGATGCGTGGTAGATGGATGATGAGCAGCAAATAACTCGTCGAGAAGCACATTTTACTTGGTTTACTTAACAGCACCCAACTATTTAGACGATTGATCGAAGAAAATGATAAATTGGGGAACAGTTTATGTGGGATTATTTAACATTGTTTTTTATGATTCTTTGCCGGAACTATAAAAAATTAACAAATTATGCAGAAAGCAAGATCGAAATAACGGGGTTCTACTATATTCATAGGTTAATTGGCGAAAGGAGGCACACTCAAAACACTTACACATATTTTTTTGTATTTAGAATATCACAGACAATTCGTTCAACGACTCATCGGTTAGGATGTGAAGCGCACTGGACACTTAGTGCACGGGACAACTGGTGCACTAGATGTCTCGCCAACCCAATGTAACCTAAGTTATTAACTACTAATTAATTATTATTAAATAAAAATTCCTTAGGTTAGATAACTTCTTAGGTTTACACGGCCAGATTTGATATTGTGGCTTTTGGGTTTAGCCGTGTTTGGCGAATTTCTTCTTTCCGATATTTCGACCGCCATTGCAGGGGTCTTCTTCAGGGTTGATGACTGTGTTGTGAGTTGGTGTCAGGAGATAGTTAAGCCGTTAGCCTAACGTACCTCCCCGAGCGTCATGTCGGGTAATCGTGTGCGGTGGTTATGTTTGAAGGAGAGTACCTCCACGAACGTCGTGTCGGAGTGTGGATGTCCTTGCTTGTCTGTCTATGCTTTTGAGTATGTGCTAGAGGCGGAAGCCATGCTGTTTTGAGAATCAACACAAGGAAAACATGCACGCCTAGTAAGGGAAGCCATTGAAATCAAAAGACATCCCATCAACAGGGATGATGGCTTGATTCTCACCACCAGTTGTCCTGTTCGCCAAATGTACCATGCACCAGACACTGCGCCCCACGTCGTTGCCAATGAGTCTTGAACGAATTGTCTGGGGACGATAGGTCGTGACACAGTCCCACTCTTTTCGAAAAAAAAAATCTTTGTTTCTGCATGTGTGCTAGGATTATAAGCAGTGACTGTAACTACGATGTTTGCTGCTGGGGGCGATCCCTGATAATACTACCTCTGGAACCTCTCATAATGTAATGCGTTCCATGAGAAATATATTTTTTAACGTTTATTCAAATAAGAATACATAATTTTAAATTGATAAAGATCGTAATAACCTGGATAAATCATTTTTAAAAATCAAAACTAGCTTATTATTTATTAATTTATGACTAAAAAATAATTATTTTTTACTAGAAAGTTGTCTAGAGACATTTGTTTTAACCAACTCGTTAAAATTTACGTACGAGTGCTAAACACAAACAGACGCAATGACGCGGAAGTCCCGGCTCACAAGTGCGATTTGTCGCTCGTTAAGGGAGCTATTTTTTCACTTTTTTATTTGCTCGTTATGCGAATTACTCTTTATGAGAGGTGCTCGTTAAGAGAGGTTCCACTGTATATATATATATATTTTTAATGCCGTTCGAAAATGTTTCTTGATATTTAAGAAATAATATAACTACTTCTTACACGATACAATATTGTTTTAGATGTGGGAACCAACACTCAGTCTCTACTGGACGACCCTCTGTACATCGGAGTCAGACACAAGCGTGTGACCGGGCCGGTGTATGATGAGTTCATCGATGAGTTCATGCAAGCTGTCGTCAAGCGCTATGGACAAAACTGCCTTATCCAGGTGAAATAACTCTTAACATCCTCCTATCTTTCAAAAGGTTGTTATTCAGCCGCGTGAGGGCATTATGAGGCGCAGGTCAGCAAAACAAAGACTTTTTTCAGAAGCACATTGACATATATTTACGATAAACTGTACAAACTTCTGGTTCGACCTAGTCACAGAATTTAGGCCGAGCCACAGTACAATATGCTCTCGCCGACTGACGGCACACGACTGGTGCGCCCGTGATGGGCTGTCGTACCGGCGCCACAAGCGGCGGTCTATATAACTAGCCCAAAAATGCTAATATGGCGGACACATTCATGTCTGACAAGCGAATATAAATAAGAGACGAAAGATTGTATTTA
This sequence comes from Glossosoma conforme, assembly GCA_022606575.1. Taxonomy (NCBI): domain Eukaryota; kingdom Metazoa; phylum Arthropoda; class Insecta; order Trichoptera; family Glossosomatidae; genus Glossosoma; species Glossosoma conforme. Next base: position 636,231 of record JAGTXR010000003.1, on the reverse strand, counting down.
GAGGTTTTCGCTACCAGTCAGCAAGGGCTATATCATGCTGATGTCAGTATATTGATACCAGAATGTTATTAGTAAATGTACTGCAATTAATACAATTTTCTAAACTATTAAGTATTTTTTTTAAAATAAAGTTACTCATGTTTTGACATCTCCTGTTTAATCAAAGAAACTCCAGATCGAGGAATTGTCATTGGGATGCGTGGTGGGTGGATGAGGAGCAGGTCGCCAAAGTAAAAAACTGGTCAAGAAGCACATTTGTCAATTATTTTACTTTAAATAAAAAATACGAAATTTAGTCTTACTTGACAGCGCACGGGCGGCGACTGCCGGCCGGCCGAAAACTACATAGCGGCCAAAGTGCGAACTACCCGCTCCCACATGAGAGGTTTGGCTTTCAAAACAAAATAATCAAAGTGGGGCATGCAAACTCCGCGTCTTATAACTACTTAAATCTAAAACTAATATTTTTACATGTGCGTGTCAGACGAGCGCAGTACCAGTTTTAGACCCTGCGGCGCCCTGGGGCAATTTTTTTCTAAAAAAATCTAAGAAAAATTGGTTGCCCTCGGCGCCCCTAGCTTATTCGACGCCCTGGGGCACTGACCCACTTCGCCATCTCCTAAAACTGGCACTGGACGAGCGAACAAAAATAAGAGATAAAAGATCGCATATCGAGACTTTTCGACGCCAGCCGAAAGGGTTGTATTGATTTGATATCAGTTTCTTATGATTATTTATTTTATGTTTCAGTTTGAAGACTTTGCCAATTCAAATGCTTTCCGCCTTCTGGCCAAGTACCGCGGCCACTACTGCACCTTCAACGACGACATACAGGGGACGGCTTCAGTGGCTGTGGGAGGACTGCTGGCTTCTCTCCGCATCACCAAGACTCGCCTCTCAGACAACGTGATCGTCTTTCAGGGAGCCGGAGAAGTAAGCTAACCTAACCTAAACTAACTTACAGCATACTATTCCGTATCTCTAATTTTGGTCGTATTTCAAAGCAAAAAATCGCTCGCTCGACGGCTCGTATCTCAAAAAGCTCATGTTGGGGCACTCGTATGTTAAGGTACCACTGTATTATAATAATTTATTACTTTTTAACCCTTTGAGCGGTATGAACATACTGGTACGTTCACACACCCTGGCGCATTATTTTAAATCCCACGCTTTCAATTTCAAATAAAATGCGTATTTTTTTTATAAATTCTTCATAGATTTATCAATGGTAAGTGAAACTCATTAGAATTTTATCATATATTTTTAAATAAATAAAAATAAGTAAATGTTGCGAGAAAAAGAAATTTAAACAACGGTGTTTTGACTTCAATGCACATGTAGATCTTTATTGTTGTAATCCTCAGCAAACACTTTGTCTGTATTGTCAGTCTGCCCGCGCTCTCTTCGGAATTACATCGTGCTATTCAAATCGATTGATTTTATTGGTCGCTAAAATATACATAATTGTGAACTTATTTCGATTTTTATAGTGTATTGTGAGCAAACCCTTCAAAATAAATAATATACAAGTGAAGAAGAAATAAATAATATATTTGTGGAAAGTGAGGATGAGGAGGTTATAGAAGATCTCGATGATTTGGTGTTTCATATGAATTATTCTTTGGAAGAAGATTCAGAAGAGGGAGAGGCATCTCAACTCACTCTCACGCTATGTATGCAACAAAATTAACTAACTCTTCAAAGGGTTAAACTAAATAATTAGTATATATTTATTTCATCAAATTGTAGTGTCAACAATCTTACTTATAGGCTTCCCTTGGCATCGCCGAGCTGTGCGTGATGGCCATGAAGGCCGAGGGCGCCAGCGACTCCGAGGCTCGCGCCAAGGTCTGGATGGTGGACTCCAAGGGGCTCATCGTCAGGAACCGCCCCGAGGGGGGGCTCAACGAGCACAAGGAGAAGTTCGCCAAGTCGCACGCGCCCATCAAGACGCTGCACGAGGTCATCTGCACTGTCAAGCCCACCGTCCTTATAGGTGACAACACATTTTGTTTATTTAATTTAATATTGGATTTGAACCTTTCATTGACAGTTATAAAAAAATCTTCAGCCAATTGCAGCATCTTCTCCTTAGGGACATCCCGTTTGTCTGCTTGAGATGTTCTCAGTGTGCGCCTGTCCTTGTAAAGAATAGGTCTCTATTGTACATTTTCTCTTTATTAATATATTACAATTCCATACAACTTTAGAGGATGTAGAATATCAAAATATGGAGCCGATATATAAAAAGTGAAGACTCCAATATTGAAAAAGAGGTTCTCGGTAACTATACTCAAGAAAATATAGCACAACCTTAGAGTGTTTACCTAAATAATAAATATTTATTAGAATTTTAAATAACGTTTAGGTTTTTACGAACTTACTATACTTGGTGATTGGTAGATGATTTAGATCTGAGTTGATCCATCCTAAGCAATGACAGATTACCTAATGTTTCATATATTAGCCTCAAATAACTAATAACAGCATATCAAGAATGAACTTCGGAAGGAATAACCAAGTCTTTCTTTCCATCCATCGAACACTTATTGACGTGGAAAAAGACGAACTCCGTGGACTTTCATCTCACTCAAGCGTTTACCGGACATGGAATTTTCAGAGAATTCCTAAAAAGATTTGGCCTCTCTTCTTGCGACGCATGTCCATGTGATCCAGGCATGTAACAGACGGTGAGACACTCTCGTGGAGTGCATCATCCATGAGAACAGGAGACGCATTCTGCGTTGTCGCCTGGGAGTCTCTACCATTTCTTGGGAGGATTTTCCTGAATTGCTGCTTAGTTCTGACGGTCCCTTGCTGTTAAACTTCATCAGGGAAGTCCTCGGGCTACAAGAGCGGTTAACCTGCCAGAGACTATGCCTCTTGGGAGAGGGATCAGACTGTTTAACCAAATCGCCTCGGATGTTGATATATTTCACGTAAGAGAGGCCCAATTCAGACAAGAACTCCAAGAGTTTCTTTGGAGGGATAATTGGTTGGCTTCGTCTGTCTGATAAGCATAGGGACCTTCTGTTGCTTGTCTTTATTGCTTTGTTCATAGTACTTAATCATAAGTACCTAATTTTGTATATATTGTATTTTTTATTTGTATTTTTATTGTACTTCAGAAATGCATTGAGTTAACATAATTTGTAATGTTTCTGAAAGGCAAAATAAACAAAATTGAAAATTGAAATTGAATTGAAATTGAAATTAACAAGGCTGATATGGATAGGCTCCTACGTTCTTCAACTATTTCTCAGATGTATATTATAACCTTCTGTGTATTTTAATACGCAACTATATATTTTTTTCTACATTTTTTTTAAGTGAAAAAAAAATGGCTTGTACAGTGATTTAACCTTTATATATTCCTGAATTTCCATAAACAAAATTAATTTAGTCAAATAGTCAGGGTTCTTGCTAATTTTTTTTTAAGTATATGTTTAAAATTTAAATATTATTTCTTATCTCTAATTTCCATAAGTATTTTTTTTCTACATTTTCAATCTCTAATTTATGATTTCCAGGAGCTGCCGCCATTGGTGGAGCCTTCACTCCCGCGATTCTCCAGGAGATGGGCAAGAACAATGCGAGGCCGGTCATCTTCGCCCTGTCCAACCCGACCAGCAAAGCCGAGTGCACTGCGGAGCAAGCCTACACCAACACCGATGTGAGTCCAAACCATTACTTATTACTCTCTTACGTGAAATATATCAACATCCGAGGCGATTTGGTTAAACAGTCTGATCCCTCTCCCAAGAGGCATAGTCTCTGACAGGTTAGTGTTACTCTTTGGGAGAGCGAACAATCTGTGCCTCCTTATTCTTGGATATTTATCGGGGACACACAAACCGATCTTCTACAAAATTTCAGGATTCTCGAACATGCCACGCAACAGCCATCCTACCTACTTAATCCTACATGTAAGACATTTATATATAAGTGATTGTTATATGGTGGCGATTGATAATGGTTCAGTATTCTGTGTTGAGAAAATTATCTATAATAAAAAGTTATGTTTTTTTCTTTCATTCAGGGTAAAGCCGTGTTCGCATCTGGATCTCCTTTCCCCCCTTACACATACAAGGGGCAGACCTTCCATCCCGGTCAGGGTAACAACTCCTACATCTTCCCAGGGTTGGCCCTCGGCATCATCTGCGCCGGTATTATTGACATCTCGGATGACATTATGCTGCTAGCGGCTGAGGTAAATATAATTCTATATGTAATTAAATCATTTGTTAGGTACATTTTTTTTTGGAACTGTAGTTCTGTGAAATAAAAGATAAACCAGGAGAAAAGGACATTTAGACTAAAATATGTTTGGTGTCTTCAAATAATTAACCTAAAAATGGAATCAATATAATAGTTTTATAGATGTTGCAAGTCTAAACAATTAAATCATTTAATAGGTATTAGGAAAAGTGTTAGGTATAAAGAAACTTATGTTATTGGAAGTTAGTAGTTTATCACAAAAAAATGAACCCGTATTTTAAATCGTTAACCTGGACATGATAGCATGATAGAGGATAGTTTTATTGGCATAAAAATAAATAATATTTGTGATATATTACGAGAAGACTTAAAAAAAACACATCTATCGTTGCAATATCAGCTATCACTTTAAGCATAAAGGTCCTGAAAAATTACATCATTCATTCTGATCCGTATTCTGAATTCCCCTATAGCTGTGACAATCCTTAAAAATGATAAAACTAAAGGGCCATGGAAATAACAGCTTTAGCTTATATTCTCTTGTATCTCTTGTGCTTACAATTAAATGAGGATCACATTAGTTTTTGTTTCATCAACATTGCAATATAACCAGTGCCGGTTTTAGGGGGTGGCGAAGTGGGTCGGTGCCCCAGGGTTTCGAATAAGCTAAGGGCGCCGAGGGCAACTAGTCTTTCTTATATACGTTTAAATATAAACAATATGGGGCGCTACAAAAAAATTGCCGGTACTGAATGTAACTAAATAAACATTATTATCACATAATATATATTTTTATTGATATTTTCAGACCCTGGCTAACTTGGTGTCTGATGATGACCTCGACAAAGGCAGCCTCTATCCGCCCATCGAATCAATCCAAAACATCTCTCTGAAGATTGCCGCCAGAGTTTCCGAACGAGCTTACATGGACAGTAAGTCAATGACTAACTATAAAAATATTGATTATTTTTTATTTCATTTAGCAGAGATAAGATGCTAAAATACATACTGGGAATGACCAAGAGAGCATGTGGGTGACCTATGTACAGCAGCTGACAAATGCTAATATTTTATTTCAATGTATCAAAGAAAGGATCAGCTTCAAATAACATCAGTGATCCAATACTTGTATATTAGCAAAATTACTAGAGGTAATGAATAACTTCATTTGGGATTAAAGCACCAATAAAACCTTGCTGATTTCATAATTCTTTATGGAAGTATTCACTCTTTTTAGGCATATTTGCGTATTTTTACAAGTATAAATAAGTAGGCTTTGAAGTAGATTTTTATTTATTGAATATTTATAACTTTGTCTAGTCCTGAAGCTATAAGTTTTCATGATGGAGGTAATTTCAGAGTTGCATTGTCACTTGTAAAAATTATGATTGCTCTAAAATACCCCCCCCGGTTGGTGTGAATTTGATCCCTCACCCGTAAAATGACAGTCACAGCCCATTAATTAAAATTGGTGGTAGACGAAAGTCGTCCCGTGAAGAAAACATAATAAGGATGATGCGTGAGCTTTTGGCTGTAGTCTATGACGTTTACGGATCAACACTCCACATGCAGATCTTAGCCATATACACTATGGTAAGCTTCATAGAATTCCACAGAAAAGACTTCAAAAATACTATCACCATCTGTCGGCATTCTCTTGTATGTGTTTACATAAAGTAGAATACTTTATATTGTATTTTATTTCATTTCTAGAAAAAGCTTCTGTGCTTCCCGAGCCAGAGGACAAGGAGACATTCATCAGGGCTCAGATGTACGACTACCACTACACCCCGCCCCTGCCCCCGGTGTACTCCTGGCCGCAATTCTAAGCGACCGTGACGACCAAGCGAATTAGGACTATTTATGTAAATAAACAAGTTACTGCCGTTAGCTTCTTACTCGGGTCTCAATATAACCTATAATGGATCCAGAATTAATACTTTGGATCCATTGCTTGTACCTGAATATCGTTTTGGAAACAAATTTTGGACATTGACGAAAGAACCATATATATTAGATTGATAGCGCATTTAAAAAGTGTGTATTTTTCTATGTTAATATAAATAGTTACCAAATCATGTATAAAAATAATGACATTTGCTTGCTAATAACAATGCATTTGCTCAATAATACAAATTTTTTGCAATGAGGATCTTTTTTTATCAGTGTCCTTTATTTATTATCTTATTGTCATTTAATTTTAGCTGGCTGAAGATTTTACAAATTATTACAAAATAAATGTTTAATTATCTTGATGAGAGACTTGGACCAACTGTCATGGAATGGAACATTGATTTAAAATTTTGTATGGAGAACTAAAACCAACTTAGAGCTGTACAAGTTTGCCAACCGAACAAAATGAAAACTCTAAAACAGAGTTAGCATCATACATTACATACTAAGGTCCATGATAGAAGTATTTTTTTGTTTTGAAGTTATTATCAATGTTACTGGTTTTTTAAATTTTATGTTATATAATTTGTCTAAATAATGTTAAATGAGCAATAATGCAATTGAAATAATATCTTTTACGTATATGTAATAACAATATGAATTTTAATAAGACCATCTGAATGTGTATTAAACAACCTAAAAATCGCTATAATATATTTTTTATATGTAATTTGAATGTGATTATGAAAATAAATATTTATTTTATTGACTCCGTATTTATTATATGGGAGTACATTTTATGATCAAATGACAACATTCCACCATTTTTAGTATTATGTAACAAATATATTTTTAAATTAATGGGAGTTATCTTGAAAAACTTTGTATTTTAGTTTTTAATATTTTGAATTAATCTAGGAAAAATTTCTCAATATGATGTATGAATAAAAGTATTTAAATTACATATTGTTTTTACTACATATATTTTTCAGAGTAACAGGATTTTCATAAAAAAAAAGTTAACATATGCAGGAGGGCTTAACCAATAAGACTAAAACCCTTTGATGGACTCTATGAAGCCTAATTTTGGCAGTTAAATGCTGTTTTGCAAGGTGAAAGATTGCAATTAGTAAAAAAAAAAGGTAAAATATCAAGTCAAAAATAAGCATGAAGCACTGAACAATTCATCATTGAAGAATTTATACTTCATTTGATTAAGTTGAAATACTTAGTTTGGGAACTATTTCTTCTTCGTAGTATCAATCCGGTGGATTGGTTTGCAGCAACAGAATCTTGCATCTCGATCTCCATTCCTCTCGGTCCTCCATAACCCTTTTCAGCTCAGCATAAGCCCTACAATTCATGTCCTCGAACACTTGCTGCAAATACTACCGTCTAGGGCGCCCTCTACAGTTTCTACCCTCAACCATCCCTTCCACAATATCGTAAAGAAGACCATCGTGGCGCATGATGTGACCGATCCATCGGGCTCACCTCTCTGAGATGGTTCTTACTAGGTGCCTATCCTCCTTGATTATCCAGAAAACCTCATCGTTCATGACGTCTCTTCAGGAAATTCCGAGAATTCTTCTGTATGACCACATCTCAAAGGCCTCTTTTTTTATCACTTTAAGCACCATGTCTCACAGCCGTAAATCAACATGCTCCAACAAGTTTTTTGGCAAGTTGCTTGCGGAACCTTAAATTAATATTCTTTGACTCAAGAATTTTTGCTTTTTTATTGAAAGCTAGCCTTGCTTGATGTATGCGACTGTTGACTTCTCTTTTTGTTCTGCCATCCCAGGTGATTGTACTTCAAAGGTATACAAACTCTTTTACATACTTAATTTAGGAACTAGTATATAAGTCCATTCCTTATATGAAAGTGTGCAGTGATGGAGCAAAATAAGAAACATTGAAATGCTAGGCTCTGAATTTAATCACCACGATTATACCTAACTTTAAATTTTGCCTCCATAACTTTGTTTTTCGCAAACTAGTAGTTCCTTATTTTAAAAAACATATAATACTTTTACTATGGCATTAAATTTTATCTCCATTTTGAATACTCCATGGTAAATATGCTTAAATATGTGCCTTCCATTTCAATCAACTCACAAGTACAGTTAAAAATAATTGATGCAATGTGTCCTATGTGTAAACAGCTCTATAGTGAAGTCCCTAGACAGGAATATTTGCAGCAAGTGTTCCGAGGACATGAGTTGTAGCTCTTATGCTGAGCTAAAGAGGATTGCAGGGGATCGAGGAGAGTGGAGATCGAGGTGCAAGATTTTGTTGCTGCAAACCAATCCACCGGATTGAAACTACGAAGAAGTGAGGTGAAAGGATAGGATATTTGTGGGAAGATAAATAAATATACTTTTATATTTTCACTGATTATTTATTATTGTAGATAATGTCATCAATTAACAATATTTTTTAATAATCAACATGTTATTTTCAAGCCTATAGGAGCACAGTTGTTTTTCCATCATCTAAAACAACAAATAAACTAAATTAGATATTTGAAAAACATTCGAATAGATTTTAAAATATACAAATATTTACAAATGTAAACAAACATATATGTTTTTGAAGTAATTGTCCCATCCTGGATTGAGAGAGCAGACATTGAGGTTTCTAATCTCTCACCTAGAAAGGCTATTAATCTCCTTCCTTCAGACCCCCACACTAGCATAAGGCCAGCCTGGTATATTTAAGTCCCCCAGAAGTATCCTTAAAATAGTACAATACAAATTTGAGATATTTACCTAGTGTATTAGAAAAATTCGGCACCTCTGATATGATTATTCCATGATGAATGAAGCCTGCAATCAAAATAGAAAAACATAAGCTTTTTAAAAAATCGACATAAGAATAATTTTAAAATGAAAATGTATAATTATAGAATATTTAGTGAAATGTTCCATTCTGGATTGAGATATCAGACATGGAATAATTCTGCGATCTCACCTAGAAAGGTTATTTATTCTCCTTCCTTCAAAAATCTAAACCAATAAAAATTAGCTTAGGTAAATAAATTTTTCAGAAGTGTTTAATGTAATCATCTAAATAAGAAACAATGTCTTACAGTAAAAACTGTTTTTTTGCTATTTATCATCCCTCAGAAACACATGGAGCATTAGTTTTCTAATGCGTGTTTGTTATCTGAAACAATTAAGTAAATCTTAATTAGACACAAAATCATTAAAATCGCATTATTTTGTATTTTAATAATATAATCAGGTTATTATTGGGTATGTTTTATCAACATAAGACTTCAGTATGGTGCATGATGTCTCATCATTTAAAAGAATCACAAATATGCTTGTTTTCATTGACAAATTAAAAAAAACTCACCTTTAGTTTTATAGGAATCTTTCGGTGTTAAGAAGATCGCTCCTGATAACTGTAAGAAAAATGCATAGATTAGTAACAAATAATTTAATGTAAATGTACATCTATATATATAAAAATCAATTGCTGTTCGTTAGTCTGGCTAAAACTCGAGAACGGCTGAACGGATTTATCTTATCTTGAAATGTTCGTGGAGGTCTAGGGAAGGTATAAAAGGTGAGAAAAAATCAAATAATTGCCGGGAAAACCTTAAAAACAGCCCTTTTTTTCCCCATATAAACAAGATCTATACACAATATCATCTTTCATATGCTTTATTCATTTCACGCACCGCGTGTTATTATAAGAACGCGAAGTGTGTACATAATATTTACCGCGCGGTTGACATGACACGCATTAAATTATCACTATTTAAGATCCGCACACAAAATCAACTTTGATACAAACAATTCAATTTGTGCGGCGCGCTTTGTGAACGAATAACGTTGTGCGAAGAGTGCTTCATTCAAAAAATGTTTTTTCATTAAATACGGATTCGTTTTGTTTGTTTTAAGATTATTTTATACAAAAGTTTAGGTCTTTTATTTATCGATTGAGGCAGTACGAAGTCTGCCGGGTCAGTTAGTTATTTTTATATATATCTTTCAGACATCCACGGAAGTTCATTAATCATTTAAACGATATTTCGCTATCATATGATTACACTATATTTGAATCATCATATAATATTATAAATCAACCTTTAAAATTCATTTTTCTTATAAACTCATTTTTCTTATAAACTCATTATTCTTACATAAATTGAATTTAGATTTGATTGTATGAGACACTCACCTATAAACGATCAGTTTCTCTCCAGTCATCCACATAGTCTTTGATGTAGGATGAAACAAATAACTGTAAAAATAAAAGTAACAACTACTTTAGTGACATTTTCATTCAGTCATGATACAAATGAATTATTTTTATACTTCAGACATCCACGGAAGTTCATTAATCATTTAAACGACATTTCGTTATCATATGATTACACTATATTTGAATCATCATATAAAAATAGTTTTAATTAGCAATTGCCAACTAAGTAACTAAATACAGTGGTACCCTGACATATGAGTTTAATTCATTCCGCAACCTTGCTCGTATTTCAAAGTGTCATTAAATAGCTCCGATGCACGACCAGCAACTTTATCTAGGTGTTTCTTGCTAAGCCGATTGCTCGTATCTCAAATTTCGCTTGTATTTAAAAAAACTTGAATGTTGTGTGCACTGTATGTCAAGGTAACAATATATATACATTTTTAATTTTCAGAGATATAAAAACAATTGTAATAAAAATAAAAAAATGATATGGACATTTAACTAGAGAAAATTTTGAAATAAGTTTTCTGATAATTTGATTCAAACATTTCTATACATAAGAAATATATAGTATGCAATTTAGCCAAAAATTGGCAGTTTACTATTTAAGAGATAAATAAAAGAGTGTAAGTAGTTGAAGGTTTTAAAACTTACAATAATTAGTTTCATTCTGTGTTGTTCTACGAAGTTCCTTGGTATCACCAAATAGAAAGCAGGATTTTCTGTAAAAAATATATTTAATTATAAGTAAAATATTAAATATATTTTAACATAATACATATAAATAGATTGATCAGTATGTTGGTTTCATCAGTGATAATATGATTACACTTTAAATTACCATCATTTCATATTGAGCAAATTATCAGTAATTAAATGTGGAGTGTCGCTTAAAGATAGAATCCGGAACGAGGATATCCACAAAAGAACTAGTGGTGGAGGCCACTGGAGGGAAGAAAAGTTTTGGAGTTGCGCCCAAGAACTGGCAAATGACCCCTGCAAGATGGACTGACGACATAAGGAGAATAAAGGGAGTGACCTGGATGCAGAAGGCAGAGGATCGAAAAGGATGGAAACTCGTACGGGAGGCTTACATTCAACAGTGGACAGATACAAGCTGATGAATTAAATGCATTCACATAGTAAGAATAATACTTACAAAATGGTAATGGTTATCCTTCTTTTCTTTTCCGCACTCAGGACAGCAAAACTGTGAATAAATGAGGTAAAAGATTACTAACACAGAAAATAAATAAATGCACATTTAGAGAATAATTGATCTTCAGACATCCACGGAAGTTAACCAATCATAGTTAAAACTCAGAGGTTAAGAGATAAAAATTATCATCATTTAAAATATTTCAAAATAAAAATTTGTAATTTCATGATTTTTTGTACTCACATTGTACGCAGACTTCATGGTTCAAAACGTGTTGTTTGCAGCGTAATACCTGTAAATACATTTCATAAAATTACAAAATTGTAAATTTTCAATGTAATCTTTGATAGTACGAAAAAAAAAAAAAGGATAACTAACCTTGTTATAATTGTGTGAGGTATTATATTGTTTTTTGAGAAATAAATCAACTTGATTATCACAGTTTTAATGCTTAAATTATTATAAAAAAAAAAAATAGGTTTAAAAATTAAAATAAATATCAGGTCAGAGATGTGTTTATTATATAAAATATTATAATTTTCAACGCGTCCCGGAATCCGTCAATAGTCTTAAAATAAAGCACCACAAGGATGATGATGCCGTGACAAATACTCCGTTGCAAGTGACTCCATATTTTGTAGGCGAGAACCGGCGCCACCACATGTAGCAGCTCGGAGCTCTCATGAAGTGTTCTTTCTCGGTGTTTATCGCTTCCTGCGCAGCTGCAGGGTGTTGCGACGGATCCAGGAGGCGCGGCGAGAGCCACCAGTGGTCTGGCTGAAGCGCCTTCCCTTGCCGAGTCCTCGGGAGGACTTGCCGGCAGAGGTGAGGCCGCGCAGTTCGCGGTGCTTGTGGACGGCCTTCACGATCCAGTTGATCTTGGGATCACGACGGATGGCCTGAAATAATCATTCGCATACATTAGCCATTTGTTCAGTATTTTTGACAATACAGTGAGTTTTTAAGGAAAAACGGCAGCATTTCCATATAATAAGTTTCAGTTTTTAGTTATTTAACGGTCTTGGCCCCAGAGCATTGAACTATCGGCGCACATAGAATATGTTAAAAGCTCCACAGTGACGATTTGTCGGCAAGCTTCAATGTCTTATATATATATATATATATATAAAAACAAATGCTTTTTATAAGAATATAAATATATTATATGGACTTTTTATTGTTGTATAAATATACCTTAGTATGTGATGATTATGTATGTATTCTTTTGGATTTTTTAAATTATGTGTAATTAGTATTTTTAGCGCGCAAAATCATGTGGATATTGTAGCAAATACCACCCAAAAATGCTTGGGGGCAAAAGAGTCAAAGGAAAAGTGTTGAAAACTTGTGAATTAATATGCATTGTAATAGTGCTTCAGTTGGTTTTGGGGTTATTTTTCAGCAGTACTCAGAGTGGTGCATACCAATCATCATTAGCAACTAAAAAATTATTCAGTTTCAAATAATGATAGAAACTCACATTGTGGAATGGATCGACAAGGATGACCTCGAAGTACTTGTAAGAGGAATCCTGAGCTACCCAGTAGGAGTTCAGCACCCTCAGACCACCGCAACGCCTTCCAACACGCTCCTGAAAATTAAACATTAATATATATACATTACATATGACAATCTATATTATTTAACAGTAATTATGTTAAATATAATGACAAATTATACAATATTTTACTTTGGATATGAAATTATTGAAACCAAAATTAATTTTAAACTAAGCTTAAAAACGAATTTACTAATGCTAATTGATTAAGTAGCACCTTGACATACGAGTTTTTAGAGATATGAGCCGTTGAGCGAGTGATTTTTTGCTTTGAGATAGCAAAATTTGATATACGAGCAATCAGTTTATCGGGTCAGCCGGTTGCACATGAACCCCGCATGAATCCCCCGGCCACGGTCAGAGAATCAATTATCAGTGTGCTCTCGCTGTCGAAGCATCTTTGATTGATAAGTTGCGCTCGCGTTTGGTGACTTTTGTAAAATTTGCTTTGAGATACGAGTACTTTAAAATACGAGCAAGGTTGCGAAACGAATTACAATCGTATGTCATGGTACCAATGTATCTTTTAGTTAGTATTTAAGTGACAATGTATGTCAAATATTTCCAAAAACATATTTATAACGTTTTATCAAATATCCTCAGCAATGTAATGCATTTCCATTACATATTAGGTGAGTGGCAACACCAGAGCGATTCTTCACTCACAATTAAGCACTCTTGAGAGTATTACTTTACTACTATACATGCTGGTTTTATAGGTGGCATCCAAGAGGGAAAGTTTTAAAGAGAGATCAATGCCACACCTTGGTGAGGGAATATTTTTAGAAGCTAGTGGTTTGTCAGGCAAATCATAAGTGTATTGGCAGCCATTTTCACATGGGAGAGATAAGTTGTTGATTAGTGTTTTTACCTCAGCAATAGACTGCAGGTTGCGGGTGGGCTTGAGCTGGTTGACTCCGTGGCTCTTGGGCTTGCCGTAGGTGGCTCCCTTGGGGACGGGGCGCTTGCGGCCTCCACGCCTCACACGGATGCGGAAGATCACATAACCTGAAAATAACATGATTATTATAATTATCGTACGCACTTTCGCAAAGTTCTTTAGAGGTATGAGGGAAATTGAATTGGTATATTATTTATTATATATGCAGGGCTTTTAATGAAAAATTATCAGATAATAAAATTAAATACTTTCCTATATTTACTTCACTGGGTGAACAATGTATTAGGAATTTATAATTGATTAATGAGCATAATATGCTCTAGAATCTCGTATTAGGTTGTTAGAGTTATTCAATAAATACAACTAACGGAAAGCGTTTAATAGCGTTCAGCGACTAAAATTTAGTCATACTAGAAAAACTAATTGAGGTTAGGTTTAACAAAATATCAGTTGATAGATGCCTTTTTCACTATACATCGGCAATGGATACTATAACGAAGTGATCTTCAGTGTTCACATATGAACATGACGAACGTAGGTAGTCGGATCATAGTAGCCACGTGCGTAATATATCAAATTGTATGGTTGTGATGGAACTCACCCTGCTTCGCGCGGAATCCTAGCCGGCGCGCTTTATCGGGGCGGCTGGGCCTCGGGGCGCGGTGCATGCGCGTCAGCTGCCTGTACTGCCACACGCGGATACGCAGCAAATAACGCAGCACATCGCTCTGCTTCTTGCGGTACAACTCCTGGATATACCTGTATGCACCCATCGCGACAGACCTAGCAACAAAATCAATCTCGTATCATTGATCTGAAGTCACATCATTGGTCTGTGCCGCGGCCGTCAGAGACGGCCGGACTGGCTAATAATGCACGCAACAGCAGCCACAACGACACGCCGGCCATTTTACTTCCTAAACAAATGAACTTTTTAATCAATCATGGATGAATACAAAAACCAACGTGTTAAAATCAACATATTGACACTTGGCAAAAACTTAGATATTTCGGAATTCTTACTTAAAACAACAAAAATAAACTATTAATAATGATTGCTATTTAATAATCTACACTTCAGATGTGAATTTAAATGATAAAAGTTAACGATTGCTATGTTTCGCACAAATTATTCGAAGTCGCTTATAAATGCTGTACCTTCACGACGACGTTTAACCGGAAAAGAACATTCGGCCGAGAAGCAGTTTGAGCAATGGTAGGAAACATTTATAGGGATGCCACACCTATAAATGAATGTCAATAAATTTTATGACTACCTAAAATCATTTGCGATACTAAAATTAATCGTGTGAAAGGAATTTTACTTATTAAATATATTTTTATATATTTTTTAACTTATATTATGTCAGTATTGAGAAAAATATAATATGGTCGTCACAAATTTCCGCCAAATTATGTGGCAACTTTTCCTCCCAGATGTCCACTGAATACTTTCTATGCATAAGTCCCAATGCTTTCAGGATGCCATAATATGTAGCACATACCTCTGGAGATAAATAAAAATGATATTTACTTGTTTTTTAAGTTAAGTTTCATTGTATTTGTACATTATATTACTTAATCGGTGGCATAACTAAGGTTTTTACTTATCAGGATGGATCCCTCCTTTCATCCACATAAATAAATATTCTCTACTTTATCTAGAGAGCCGCTCATTATGAATCCATTGTCCAGCACCACCAAGCTACTCGATTATTTATTAAGTAAATTGTACTACGATTTTTTCCGTGCATTAAAAACAAGTAAGAAACTAATTTGATTTATTTAAATACTGTTCATGATTCAGGATTTTTTTACAATTCATAAAACATAATTGAATTTAAGTTTATGTACTGTTAAATGATGAATATACGACTGGTATTTTAAGCCAAATAAATAATATCGATGCAGTCGATGTGAGCGTATATTAGAAATTGGTAGTTAAATATTCTTTTCGCAAGAAAATTAAAAATAAAGCAAAATGCAATAATGGAGTGGTTTGAAACAATTCGACTCCACTGTGATAAGTTACCATTAATAAAATTGAATTGAACTTTTTGAAAGATTAGATAATTAAAATATATTATTTATTGTTATAAAGCAAGTTATACTAAATAAAATGTTCGCAAAAAAGTTGGTAAAGAAGTATTTAAGTATTTAAAAAATGTACAATACCGATTGAATGCCACACCCCAAAAGCGAGCAAGGAATCACTACATAAAAGCAAGGTATTACAATCCACGTAGTAAAAATGATTAATTTTTGTACAATATTTTATAAATATAAAAACAATTTATAATTATGGTTCGACGTCTTCATAAGGTCATTTTCATTCACACGCCTGGCAGCACAAAAAGTTTTCAGCTGATAAATGTACCTACTTATTTATTTTGAATCGCAGTCCGACCGCGCATGTGACGAGTGACGTTCGTTGTGACTTGGATATCTTGGCTATTTGCGTAGTCATTCCCAATTTATATTTTATTCCTGTACAATCTGGAAGAGCGTCAGCCAAAAATCACAAGGTACAATTTTAAGTGTGCTTATTTCTCTTCATACGTATGATAATATTATTTGCATGCTATCGATTTTCACTATAAAAATATTTATGTTAACAAACCCCTCGACCTTGTTATCAATCTCTTTGTTCTGTTTTGTTGTTTTTCGCAACATGGTCGGTTATGGTTTTTTCTTTATTGGATTGATTTTCAAAACAACTATGATTTCAATTCTACGAGATAAACATTTTCTTATCAAATAATCAACATTATATTTGATTTGCGTATTCCTTTATTCAATCAACATATAAATGTGTTAATAAAAAATAGTAGAAAGCTTATGTATTTATTATTTTTTGGAACGTTTTTTTCAGTCTTTATTTTAAATTAAAATATGTGATATTTTCTTTTAAATGGAATGGCTTATAATTAGCTAGTTAATTTAAATTCTAGGCAAGGCTAGATGTAATGAAATATTATATAGATCACTAAAGGGAAAGATAAAAAAAAAATGTCTTAAAATAAAAATTCACTACAGTTGTGATGACTGCGTGCTCGTATATCACTAAATCTATAAATTGATTTATGTAGTTAGATATGTGTAGTGTAATACTCTACATTGACGACCTTATATAGTAATCTTCCTATGTGAATCACTTAATAAATAATGTATTCCAAAATATATTGAAAAAAGTCCTCAAATTGTAGAAAAATAATACATGATTATCTGAGTGGTTAAATCCTAATGAAAGCTTATTTCTATGTGAATTTATCTACAATAGCTAGCAAATTTCATAAAATCAATTGACAACTATTGTATTTGTATGCTAAGAAGGGAAATCAATAATATATTTTTGTTTTTTAGTAAATAAACATCTCTGAAGATGGCGATAAGAAAACATTTATTTTTGTCATTGGCGATAATATTAGTAATAAATGTTTGCATCGATGGAAAAAAATATTACGACAAAGAGTTTGATGAAGATGATCACAAGCATAGACATTTTAAAGATAGTGAAATTGATGAATATAAGCATGAACATGATAAACGCAGAGAAAACTATAAAAAACACAATCTCGAACACAAAAGACAAGCCGACTATAGCTCTGAAGTAGATTCCCGAGATTATCAGAGCGAAGAAAAATTGTACAGCAAATATAAAGAAGATGGGGAAAAATTCAAGAACGATAAGTTTGATGATTTCTCTAAGGAACGAAAAAACAAACACAATTTTGATAAGACCAAGGATTCTAGCGAGTCATGGAATGACAAGGAATACAAAAAGAAACATTACAATAAGCATAATATTGACTGTAGTGACTCATACAGTAAGAACAGTTACAAATGCAATTCATCGCCACCAGACCATACCAAGTATATTGCCATGGCGAGATATGTCATTCACGAAGTCGGTAATGAGAACTTTTTTATATTGTGCTAAAATTATAATATAATTTAGATTTTATGATAGCTTGGTTTAAATTTTAGTTGTACAATTATCTAATATTATTTTTACTAAACAAATCGATAAAGATTTCTATACATGAAATTATTAATATACATTCAGACCCATAGCAATTTTAACCCATAAAAATAATACTCGAGTCTTGTTCATTATATGTACAAGATTAATCTGTGTGTATTGAACAAGACTTGATTTTCTCTGTGGTTTGTATTTTATATCCAATATTTCTTTTACTATATGTTTATACAAATTAATTTACAATAGATTGTATAATATTATGTTTTTTAAATGCAGTAGATGTTAATTTCCAGAGTTGATCATAAAAATGTCAATGATATTAACTAATACATGTTATAGAATGCAAATGCCTCTGTTGTTTTTTTGTTTGTAATATTTATTTCATTTAACTTTTAGATTGGTCTTCCCTCGCCACTCTGTCCAACATTCCTGATGTAAAAGGATATCCATTCTCCAATATTGTGTCTATGAGTGATGGCCCAGTTGACAACTCAACAGGCATTCCTTACTTTTATTTGACACCATTGGATTTCACATCAATTGATCTCCAAGTATGTAAATTACTATAAGGATAATGTTATACACTCAAACCTCTGTTTGTGCGACTTTTTTTTGCGATTTTGAAGTTATGCGTTTTTTTTTAAATGCAATTTTATTTTAAAAAAAAATGTCTTTGCGGTGCATTACAGTCAAACGTTGGCTAGCGTCTGTGTATAAGAGCAATTAAAAAGAATGAAATTGCAATAAGATCTATTATTGATGGGACCAACATAAGTTCCAAATTATTGAAAAATTGGAGCCATCTACTATTCATGTTCCGGGAGATTTTTTTTTTGTGTGTTTTTGGGTAATATTTATATAGCAGTTTCAAAGTTATGCGGTTTTTAAAATCCATGGAACGCATCTACCCTTTTTCTATGTAAATCATAGCTTTCTTTGTGCAATTTTTTTTGTGCGATTTACCACGGAACGCATCTATCGCACAAAAAAAGGTTTAGGTGTATAATATTTCATTATAACTAAAAAAATATATCTTTATAAACCTATTGCTTTAGAATATTTACCTTATTTAAGTATAATTTTGGAATAGTTATCTCATATAAGTAAAAGTGCGTGGCATAAATATTTATCTAAAATTATTTATACAGTTTTATTTATGCATTATATGATTGTAATCACATTATATATTTTCAGAAAGATAATCGTTGTACTGTAACTGTCACCCTCGAGGAGACAAGTTACTGCGCCAAAAACGATATGGACCCGGAAGATCCTCGATGTGCTCGGGTTATGTTGTCTGGAAAGATTTATAGAGTAAGTATTCTTGTAGTAAATATTTCATATGTCAATTTTAGCTATTTGAAAAGTCAACCAACCTGTTATTTATTTATTTATATACAGAATCGAAATTCCAATTTTTTATATATACGAAGATATCATTTAACCTTTAAACGCCCAGTGGTCCCATACGGGACTGCAAATTTGCATCGTTCAATGCCCTAGTAGGTCAGTGTTTGTAATGTTTCGTCGCACAATAGATTCTTCCATGAACTTACGTTAATACTATTATTACAAATTCATGTAATCCGATTGTGAAATGAACCATAAGCATTCCTGTATAGGACCGTAGGGTATTGAACGATGCAAATATGCGGTCCCGTAAGGAAACCACTGGCGTTTAAAGGTTAATTAGAAATGCAATTAAGAGCTTGTTTACTATTTTTAACTTTATCAGTAAGTCAATTAACTTCATACACAAAACAAAATATTCTTCAATAAATTTGTGTCTATGTAAAGCTATGTGTAGCTGTAATTGTAAATGAGAGTTAACAGACATACTCCTATGTGATGTGAAGGGAAGTAAATAATAATTCTTATAATATAAATATATACGTGCACAAATACAGCTATGAATTACCTGTAATATTGTATGTGTGTAACAGGTGCAAAGGATCAATTTACAAAATTGTATACATTTTTGTAAAATATCTAATTGACTAATTTTGAATTGTTATTTATAGATGCAAAATGATACACAGGAGTATGCTTTTGCAAAGGATGCTCTATTTAGCAGACATCCATCTATGAAGACATTACCAGCAGGTACAGAGTTTATTTTATTCAAATATTTACATAATTTATAATATATCACAAAAATCAAAAACTAGGAGTTAACTATATTGAAATTTTTATATTTTAATAATATTTTTACCAATCTAATTAAAAAAAAACATTACAGTCAGATTATTAAATAATTATAATTATATTTATTTTTTCAGATCATGGTTTCTATGTTGCAACACTGAAAATCAAACAAATAGTGATGCTGGATTGGTTTGGTGGACCAAAATACATTCCAGTGAAGGAGTACTTAGCCTATAAATTGGATAGTAATATGCAACGTGCAATTTTGAAAAATTCAGGCTTTTCAAAGGAGGCAATGGCTATTCAATTATAAATTAATTGTTTATTGAACAAAATAAAAACAAAGATAGAATCAAAATAATAATCAATGTCTCCTTAATATTTTAAATACACTTAGGTATCTTGATTACTTACTTGGTGTCATAGGTTGTGAACGTACTAAAGTTGTTTTGTAATAGGTTAGATGTTTTTAAATGTTTTTTTACCAATGAAACTGAATTCATTGATAAAAATTATCTTTTGCCATACTTTTTTTTTATTTGACTTCTGATTATTCTAAACAAATGATTGGGTGAGTTTTTTATTCAAAATGAATTACTGTTTTTATTTTATTTTATTTATAATTAGTGATTATTTTGTGATTTATTTTAGCTTTAACAGGCTGGGACTATTGGGGATCATCAATTTTACGTATGACATATATATTTTTAAAATAAAACAGCCTTGATCGTCGATGCTTAAGATCAAATGCTTTTGATCTTAAATATAATTATACTGGCCTTTTTCCTAGAAAGTTAGTTCTCTCATGTCTGATCACTGGCAATAATGATCTCTGCAGAAGACTTAAATATATTGATTGTATTTTGCCTTATTCTTACTACAAAAAATAACACATTATAATGAATAATTATAATCATATATGTGATCTAGGTAATAAATAATATAATGAATCCATTATATTTACATATATCGAATCTGGTATTTAAAATAATATTTCAAATACTATTTATAGTGAAGGTATATATACTCGTATATTTCTTACTTATTTTTGCACATAAAAATATTAGTATTTATTGAACATTGTAGTTGTGTATTTTATTTACTAAAAAAAAATGTGCCAAAGTTTTTAATAATATTTTTTACTGTCTTGTAATACTCATTTGAATAAAAAAATATTATAAAACATTGTTGTATTATTTGTAAATTAGAAGTATGCATGTGATAAATGTGAAGAGAATCATATAATGCCTTAAGAAATTGTAGTTTGAATTTATCAAAAACTGGTGAATTTTTTATATTATCGATTTTACCTGATTTTCGTGAAGACATTTCAAATCTTTTATTCGTTTTTATTTACATTGGCGGATAAGGTAAAGATCGATATTTTTAGAAATTTAAATATTGTTTTATGCTAGGTATTGTCAAATAACCTAATATTAATTATGAATGCATACTTAATTTTATTCGAAAATATTATCCATGGCATTTTCTAAGGAAAAAGTCTGTGAAATATGACTATTAATCATCTAAAAGATAGAATCCGAAACGAGGAAATACGCAGAAGAACTTTATCTATGTGGCAAAATCGCAAATGTGTGTGACAAAAAACAAAATATTTATACAACACGCTTGGTAGGATATTGCTGCTGAGAAAAAATAAATATGGTGCCCTAGAATTTTATGAGTAACAAATACTGCTCAGGGACTTTTTCAAAATCGTCTTCGTATAAAAAAATCGCGGCTTCTTAGAGCTCTTCGAAATTTTTTTTTCTTTGTAAATTTGGATACCAAGGATAACTTCTTGTAGCGTATAAATATTTTATTTTTTATCATAAAAATATATTTTTTGTGGAAAAATACTATTAAAATCGGAAATTTTAATTCAAAAAGCGTACTTGCTTTTTAAAAATGAAAATTATATAAAAATAAAATACCTAAAACATTTTAAAATACGTAAAGGCGGTTATGGTGAAGATTTATCAGTTTAGCTTCGCCATTAAATGTCAACATATGGTTAACTGACAGTTCGTATCTGTCGTGGCGTTTTGTAAATAGCTGCAATAAATAATATTGGTAACAGTCATCAAACAAAATGAACGTGAGTAAGAAAACATTCCAAATTATTATAAATATTTTCGTTTAAATTTTTTGTATTTTATATTGTATTGTTGTTGTTTTAGGAAGCTGATATTCCAATTGATATACACACCGGGAAGTTATTAGACTGGTTGATAAGTCGCAGGCACGTTAAGAAAGATTGGCAGAAATGGATTCTGCCTATAAGAGAGAAGATAAGCAATGCCATACAGGATATGCCTGTGCACGAAGGAATCGCAAAGCTTCTTTCTGGGAGTCACATAAATTACTTTCACTGTTTGAAGATTATTGACATTCTTAAGGAGACTGAGGCCGATTCCAAGAATCTTTTCGGACGGTATGGGTCTCAAAGGATGAAGGATTGGCAAGAGATTGCGAGGCTTTACGAGCGTGACAATCTTTACCTGGCGGAGGCCGCACAATTACTAATCAGAAATGTCACTTACGAGGTTCCAAGTATGAAGAAGCAGATTGCGAAAATAGAAACATCTCAGACGGTTTGTATTGCTTTTGTTTTAATTAAGTGTTCATGCAATAATAAAATGGCATATCATGTTTTGATTTCAGAACAAGAAAGTACCTTATGTTTTTATTGTAAAGTATTTGGTAATCAATCATTCAGGTCAGTTTTAGGAAAATAATGTGTTTTTTTTCTTAAGCTTGTGAAATATAAATCAATCAGAAAAATTAAGATGTAGGGATTTTTGGGAAAAATATTTGACACTGGCGTTCAATAAAAAAAATAATTGCATATCAAATAAACATATCCATTTGAAATATCAGATTTCAGAGTTTAGGAACAATATGAAAAAAAGATAACATGATATTTAATACAATCTTTCTTGATTTCAATTTTGGCTGAATTGAATGTGTTATTTTGTAATGTATACATATATATTTTTTAAATTTTTTAGGAATGCGACAAAAAAATTATTGAATATGGAAAACGAGATGTAACTTCTAAAGGAGAGTTCACCGCCGTCTGTAAGCAGATCGGTATCCTCGGAGATAAACTGAAAAATGAACTTGTCGAGAAACTGAAGGAGCTTCCTGATATTTATGAAAAGGTTAAAAAACTCTTTAAGTTAATTATTTATCTTTGTTTAAGGTATTAGGGTCCTTAACATTTATTTAGTAACAAAAAATAATTACTGTTATCATGGAATTATAGTTTCAAACAAATGGTACGTAAAACCAAAATCTGGATTAACACTTTATAAATATGAGTACAAGAATATTTATTTATTTGTTTGTAAACTGTTGATTTCTTTTAGATTGGAGCTAAAGTATCGGGGTTACAGCCTGCTATTCAGCTATACGTGGCCTTCACCAAGTGTATTGTTGGCGAGGAACAATCGAAAGTTTGTGTCCCTCTGGTTAAGTTTATTGCAGAGAATGGCAACACTACCCTTTATGAATGGAACTTCGGGGAAGCCCCTTTGTCTATTGTTCCCGATCCTATTCAAATTGACCTTGACGTAGAAGAAAAAAATGATAGTGATCAGGTAAAATAATCTTCTTGTAAAATGAATAGTACCTAGTATCTTAGTTGCACTCAACTATGAACTCGATTACATGGGGAGCATGAAAAGAACCTCCACGCGGTGCCCCCTGGAAACGGAATCTCGGACTTCCTCTTCCGGCCAATCTTTTCAACCCAGCGACAACAAAAACAAAATGAGAAGCAGCAAACCAGCTCTCACCACCATGTCCATCAACATAGAAGGACTATCTTCCTGCAAAGAAGAACTACTTTGCCACATGACGAAACAAATACAATGTGATGTTCTTTGCATGCAGGAGACCCATCGCGGCATGCAAAGCAAAAGACCATCCATTGAGGGAATGCGCCTGGTCTCGGAAAGACCTCACGAGCAATATGGAAGTGCAATTTTTGTATGGGATGGCCTGACGGTTACCTCGACTGACCACACAGAGGTTAATAACATCGAAACCCTTACGGTCGAGTTTGGACCATTGCACCGTTACATCGTATTATAAGCCCCCAAATGAAGATTTCCACTTCCATGAACCAGCAAATTTCCGAAATAAAGATATAAAACTTATCCTGGACGACTTCAACAGCCACAACATTCTCTGGGGATACAACAACACTGACCCCAATGGAGAAGCCCTTGAAGAGTGGTTTGAGGCTAACCGATTATCTTTGGTGCATGATGCTAAACAACCGGCATCTTTTAACAGCGGCAGATTGAGGAGGGGATACAACCCGGATCTCATCTTTACCAGCAGCCAAATTAGCCAACAATGCACCAAAATAATGGGCACGCCAATTCCACACTCCCAACACAGACCTCTCATTCTCCACGTAATGGCAGCTATCAGGCCAAAAGATACGCCATTCCGTAGAAGATATAATTTCATGAAATCGGACTGGGATGCATACACAAATGCCCTAGAAGAATCTGTCGGACATGTCAAGCCAACACCGGAGAACTACGACACTTTTACAAACATCATCAAAAAAGTGTCCAGAGCCCACATCCCCAGAGGATGTCGAACAAAATTTATTCCCGGTTTACAACCTGACACTGTAGCCCTGCTCGAGAAATACACTGACTGCTTTGATACCAGTCCATTTGCAGAGGAAACTATGCAGCTGGGCAAAAAGGTGTCAGCTGCAGTGTGGAGCAGAGCAGACGGGAACGCTGGATCTCGATGGTGGAAAGCCTTGACCTTACCACAAATAGCCACAAGGCCTGGAGACTCCTGTGAAAAATGGATAACGATCCAACAGCTCCTGTTAAGCACGCGGCCACAACTGCCAATGAAATTGCTCATCAGCTCCTCCTCAACGGGAAGCTGAACAATAAAACGAAAAAAGCAAAAATTGGACAGAGACCCTCTAATTGAACACAGCGATCTGTCAAAACCCTTCTCAATGGCTGAACTGGAGTGTGCTATCAAAGCCGCTAAAGACAAAAAAGCGGCTGGATTGGATGATATATGCGTAGAACAGATAAAACACTTTGGCCCCCAGGCTAAACAATGGCTCCTTGAAATGTTTGATGCCTGCATGATCGGCAGTCAAATCCCAAAAAATATGGAGAAAGTCCAAGGTCATAGCCATTTTAAAGCCAGGGAAAAACCCTGATGATGCTAAAAGCTACCGCCCAATATCTTTACTATGCCATATATTTAAAATCTTCGAACGGATACTACTCAACCGACTCACCCCCTTTATCGAACCTAAAATGATACCCCAGCAGGCGGGCTTCCGACCCGGAAAGTCATGCACTGGGCAAGTACTAAACCTGACCCAACATATCGAAAACGGGTTCGAACTAAGGAAAGTGACCGGAGTGGTATTCGTCGACCTAACCGCTGCATACGATACAGTGTCGCACAGCACACTCCTCAGTAAATTGTACAGAATAACAGGTGACTTCTCGCTAGTGCAGATGATCGCGGTTATGCTGCATAACAGGAGATTCGCTGTGGATTTTCAGGGGAAAACCAGCCGATGGCGTAACCAAAAGAACGGCTTACCACAAGGCAGTGTACTTGCTCCTATACTATTTAATATATATACAAACGACCAACCCACCCCTAAAGACACAAAATCTTTCATATATGCGGATGACTTAGGTTTGGCAGCACAAGCAGTAACGTTTGAAGAAGTTGAGGACATCCTAAGCCAGGGACTCAACGAGATGTCCCATTACTACGAAACCAACCATCTCAAACCTAACCCATCAAAGACACAAGTCTGCTGTTTCCACCTTAGAAACAGGGATGCTAACAGAAAGCTTCGTGTCACGTGGGAAGGTAGAGTACTGGAACATAGCGACCATCCAAAATACCTCGGAGTCACTCTAGATCGCACCCTCACCTTCAGGCGTCATTGCAGCAACACCAAACAGAAAGTTGCAACAAGGAACAACCTCATCCGCAAACTGACCAACACTCACTGGGGAGCTCCAACCACCCCTTCTTCGTACCTCAGCTTTAGCACTTTGTTTCTCAGCCGGAGAATATGCGGCACCAGTGTGGGGTCGATCAGCCCACTGTAATCAAGTGGATACTGCCCTGAATGATGCATGCAGAGTCGTCACAGGCTGCCTCAAACCAACACCCATTTCTAAACTATACCCCTTGGCTGGTATCGCACCACCGAACATAAGACGCAAAGTCATATGCGCCAAAGAAATGCGTAAGGCAATCAACCAACCGTCCCACTGCTTGTATAATCAGATACCCCCAACACCAAGATTGAAGTCTCGAAGCAGCTTTCTGAAATCCACACAACCTCTCACATCCGGCCCTGAAAATGAGAGACTCCAACTCTGGCAACAAATCGCACCAGAGGATTTCATTACTCCAAAGGAAGGCCTCCCAACTGGCAAGAGCCTTGACTGGCCGACCTGGAAATCCCTAAACAGATTAAGAACCGGAGTTGGTAGAACAAAGGACAACCTCGAGCGGTGGGGAATGCTTCGGCAGGGAGAGACACTATTGTGCGACTGTGGAGACCTGCAGACCGCCTCACACCTACGATGCTGCTCTATGTGCCCAACAAGTTGCACATCTCAGGACCTAATGCTGGGCAACATACGAGCTATCGATGTTGCCAGATATTGGGAAAAAATAATTTGACGTCGCTGACACGAAGAAGAAGATTACATGTTTCGGCCTCCCTGGAGACCATCTTTAATAATGTTATTATTGTCTTCGCATTTTAATTATGGTCTCCAGGGAGGCCGAAACATGTAATCGTTAAAAATAAATGTGAATCAAAACTCAATATTTTTAATTTGTTAATTTGTCAATTTTTTAATTCAAATTAATTTAAAATTATAATTATGCAGTTTCATCAAGTATTGTCAGTTGATAACCTTAATGACATTAACATTACTAAAAGTGTGCAAACAGTAGCATGGAAAGCATAATCTTACACACAAATTGGGATATGTTTTATGTCATATATTTTAAAGTTTTATTGCCATTTTTTAAAGGTAAATTAACAGGAATATTGCATGCCTAAAATAGTTTAAGGCAGGTTATGTTAAATTAAACTGGATGCTAAACTGTCAAATGCTATGTAACTTTTTTAAATTTGAGTTGGTAACGGAGTTCAGTGATTTATATTAGATACTAGTATTAAATAATCATACACATTTTGACTATTATATGTTTGCATCTATCAACCCTTTCGCATCGGTTGTCGGTATATGCCGTCAAAGATTCCCCGACCGTTGACATCGATTTACGTGATTTATCGTTTTGCTACTTTCAGTACTCATTGTGACATCTACGGTAGGGAATAGGAAGTGCAGTCATTCTCTCTATCAACTTACATGTATTCTTTACAGGAATCTGTAAAGCATGTAAATAAATATCATTAGGTTTCGTCACATGAGCGATTTGTCTGTATACCACATGTGTCAATGCCACCACATGTATGGAGTTACATAATGAACGTTTGTTCAATATAATTGTCTTTTATGCATCATCTGATAGCTAAAGATAGAAATTGGAGTCAAATACAAGGAACGAAGACTCATATTTTCACTTTACAAAGAAGAAGCTGCCATAATATCACTTGGAAATGTCCAAAAGGAAGCAAAAATACGTCAAGGGGTGAGACAAGGATGCTCTCTGTCGCCTGTACTCTTCAACGTATACATACAAAATGCAATTAATAACATCAGGGAAAAAATGGGCCATAGAGAGGGGGTTAAAATACATGGCCAAAAGATTGATATGATAAGGTTTGCTGACGACATTGCTCTGATTGCTGAAACTGAAGATGAACTCACTGAAGCGCTGATGGAAAACATATTTAATTCCAACTTCAATATGAAGATAAACAGCACAAAAACCAAAGTCATGAGAGTAAGCCGCAATGAGCAGCAGAAAATTAACATGATCAATGCTAGGAGTACCCCTAAAAGATGCAAAAGAATTTGTATACCTTGGAAGTACGATCACCTGGGATGGCAGAACAAAAAGAGAAGTCAACAGTCGAATACATCAAGCAAGGCTAGCTTTCAATAAAAAAGCCAAAATTCTTGAGTCAAAGAATATTACTTTAGGGCTCCGCAAGCAACTTGCCAAAACACTTGCTTGGAGCATCTTAATGTACGGCTGTGAGACATGGTGCTTATCTGAAAGTGATAAAAAAAGACTAGAGGCCTTTGAGATGTGGTCGTACAGAAGAATTATCGGAATTTCCTGGAGAGACCACGTCACGAACAATGAGGTTCTCAAGATAATCAAGGAAGATAGGCACCTAATAAGAACCATCTCAGAGAGGCGAGCCCGATGGATTGGTCACATCATGCGCCACGATGGTCTTCTTCACGATATTGTGGAGGGGATGGTTGAGGGTAGAAACTGTAGAGGGCGCCCTAGACGGGAGTATTTATAGCAAGTATTCGAGGACATGAATTGTAGCGCTTATGCTGAGCTGAAAAGGGTTGCAGAGGACCGAGAGGAATGGAGATCGAGATGCAAGATTCTGTTGCTGCAAACCAATCCACCGGATTGATACTACGAAGAAGATAGCTAAAGGATAGAAGAACCAATGTGATATATGAAAATAGGTTGGATAAGTACATTTATGCTTCAAATACTATTATACTATTAAGCAAAAAAAAAGTTTTGAAAAATTGCATGCCGTATTGACAGTATAATTTGTATTCCACCGGAGCCATAACGAAAGGGTCAATAATTCGCTGTCAATGTTCATAAAAACTGGGAAAATCTATATTCAGACTTTCCACACACTTGATAATTTATTAATAAAAAATATTTGTGTGGTATATTTTTAATCTTATGTTTATATGGGCCATTTTTCAGATTGATTTTGGCGCTGATGGAGATATTGACTTTGGTGAAACGGACGATGTGATAGATTTTGCAGGCGACGATCTACAGAAAGGGGACATTGATTGGGGGGCCAGCGATGAAATCGATTTTGGAGATGATAAGGTATATTGAGTATTTACTAATTGCTATCCTTTTAGGATGTTCAGCATTTCAACATACACTACTGTTACCGTCGACGCCTCATTTGAATACAATACCACCGTTCTGATATGTTTTTCACTGGAAACTTCTAGATTTAAGCAATGGTAACATAAAGTAGAATAGTATGTTACCTGATTAATATATTTTAACACATTTAACGCCACGTAATGTTTATAATGCATTCGACTCAGAGGCTATAGGTCACATTCAATGTTAAAATTCCATTGAAATGTAACCGTTGGCGCATAGGGACTGTTTGTTCGAAAGAAAAACGCAGGTCACTGGTAACCTACGTGGCGTTAAACGTGTTGAATAATAATTTTTATGTTTATTAATTTGTAATCTATTATAAACTAGCTGACCTGGCAAACTTCGTACCGCCAAATGTACTTGATCAATAAATGTTGTCTTAAATTATTTGAGTGGAATTAAATTCAGTTTTTTATTATGTTCAAATTAATATTCAAAATTATTTGCTTGGAGATGGGGTTGCGTGCAAAATTATAATGCATACAATGCCATTTACTGGAACCAACATATATCTAAAAACTGTTCGATACAAAATGTATGAAAAATTAATTTGTATAAATTAATTGAAAAACAAAATTAGATGTTTTAATAGCTATTTTTCTATTCGGCGTTGAAACAAATCCAACAAATCAACGATCGTAAAAATCGGTCCAGCCTTTCTTGAGTTATAAATTGTGAAACTAACCCAACATATATATATATAGATAATTAAATAAATATATATTATTTATCAGGGCAACGATCTTGGAGATGTCATCTCGCTGGAAGAGTCTGGTATTGTGGTGGAGAGCGGAGGCACTCTAGGAGGCATAGCGACGGGAAAAGACGCCCTCACGCTGCTTGATAACCCCACGACGAGAGCAGCTTTCATCGATCAACTGATGGAGGTAAGGTATCAATTGGACCATCGCAAAACTCACACAGAGATCACAAGAATCTCGTAGTCCTATAGTCCTGTTTTTATCCATCTGTTGTTGATAGTTTGGACTTTGGATGGCAATGTTTTGTTTTATTACTTAAAAAATATTGAAGAAATTCACAGAGATTTTAATCAAGCATGTTTCATGCATTATTAGATGTCTCAAAATTCAATGCAATTTGTGATTTTATCACAATATAAAATTGTTATGATGGCCTGTTTGTACTGCAATAAGAATCTTTATCTTTTATTTATTAAAAATATTTAATTGTAATAACACAGTCATCCACTCATGTCTTTGATTAAAGTATCAAAACGTACCCTTCGGTTGTTTCTATATAGGTTCTTATAAAGGCTTTCTATAAATTATTATTAAATATTGTTTGCCAGCTTAAACTGTATGTATTTATGTCTTGACATCCCCTCCGTCTTTAAAAAAGATGACAAGTCGCGGATTCGTCACGTGGCTGCGTGGAGAAAGGATGCAGGAGCAGATTAACAACATAAAAACTTGTTTTTGAAGCACAATTCGCATTTATTTTTAATAAAGACTTGATTTCCTCGTCTGACCGGTATGGCATTTTGCCGGCCAGACGAGAGTTAACTGACAACTGTCGGAACACTGTCCCATGCAGCGTCGCCAATAATCGCGGCAAAAAAGCAAATTAAAGATGACAGTTGCACCAACATGAAATGGAGCAACTTTCATAACAAATAAAATGGCGTATGCAAACGCCGTGCAATATTATGTAATTAAAACCAACATTATTGGTGTGCATGTCAGGCGAGCGAACAAAAATAAGAGACAAAAAATATTTTTGAGGCTTTATGGCATCAGCCTAAAAGAGCTATATCAAGCTGATATCAGTCTATAAAAAAAATGTTTTTTTTTTAATAACAATTGTTAGAACAATGTTATTTGAAAAAAGCCTTCTTTGTAGTAATTTTGTGATTGTATGCTCCTGCACTACAGGTGAGTATTATTCAAATAGATTTGAATCCTAAAATCTTAAAAATCGGCCAAATAATAATATATGCAGAGCGCTTGAAATCAAAAAGAGCATGCTTGTCAGTTCTGAGTTGAGTTGATGGCTGTAAAAAGGATGATAGGCTAAACATAAAAAGAAAGAATGTTTTTGTTTATTAATTAAATCAATTAATTTTGTAGTTGGAAGCATTCCTGAAGATGCGCTTGTACGAGATATCCACGGACACGCAGTTCAGCACCTTCAGCTCGCTGCAGGATCTGCCCATAGAATCGACTGACTCCATCGCCTCCATGCTGGACCTGCTGCAGATCACACTCGGCGAGATGACCGAGAAGAGAGTCAGCCATCTGCATAACATCAAGCACTCACCAAAGTAAAAGCCTTTCTTTTTCTATATTTGCTCTCTAACCTCGTTTACTAACTAACTAAAATAACTAACTTTTCCTTAACTATTTCATAAAAAAAGGTTGTATCGTCAATAGTTGTATCATATAGATATTTAATATTATATGAAGCTTAAATTTGAATGTTTTATGCATTATTTTTCAAGATACGTTGACACGCTAGCCGCTCAATTGAAGCAAAAGTTAACAGTTTGCAATAAGATGACCTCACTCACCGAAACGATGAGGCTGAAGAAGAAGGAGGCGCAGAACCAGGCCAGAGAGATCCAGCCCATCCTCGCGCTCATCATACAAAAGACTAGAGAATTGCAGCACGAGGTAAAAACTATATATTTTCTAAAATTAAGGTTAATATATAATATTTTTTTAAATTATTTCTGTAACACATTGTATTTCTTTTACAGATCGAATTAGATATATCAAAGAAATACAACAAAAGACCTGTGAATATAATGGGAGGTGTTAAAGCGATGTGAATATAATGGACATAAATTAAAAAAAAACAAAACTTAAAACTTTTGTACTATGTTTATTGTTTTGTACTATTTAATGTATAAATGACTTTATATAATAAAGAGTTTTCTTAAAATTAGTTGTATTAATTATTTTAACATTTTAAATGGCAATATTTAGAAGAAATGAAGTGTCAGAGCTTGAAAAAAGTTAATTTAACCAATTTTAATTAATAGCCTATGACTGGCATTTTACGGGGTTACCAATCGGGGTTATTTTAGAGCTCAGAAATCGATTATATTTTTTTATTTTTTTAATCTCCGTCGGGGATTGAACCCACAACCTTCGGCTTGCCAAGCAAACGCTTTGACCATTGAGCTATACCCGACGGCAATTGTGTGTGTTGTCGGTAACGGAATATTATGATTCAGTAGAACATGACGAGGTTCTGTAGAAGGCGCCACGGTGAAGACGAGCAGTAGGATCTCTTGGTAGGGCAAGGGCTCCTTGCCAAGCAGAGGGCGAGGCGGCGGTCACACTCACAAAGCCTGGCGGCGCAGGCCCCGGTCTGGGCGCCCCCGGGCTGCCGCGCACACTGGGGACGTCCATGCCAGCAGCGCCACGCATATGGCACGAAGTACACCAGCAGCACGGGGCACTCTACGCTGGCGTAACAGATGTCGTGTATCATGCAGCACCTGCAAACCATAAAATATAACTTATCATTCCAGGATTGCATACTAGCTTAATTATCTAGAAATCTTTGGTGACCTATATCTGTCCACTGTTGAATATAAGCCTCCCGCATGAGTCTCCATCCTCTTCGATCCTCCGCCTTCCGCATCCAGTTCACTCCCGCTATTCTTCTTATATCGTCAGTCCATCTTGTAGGGGGTCTGCCAATGCTTCATTTGCCAGTTCTTGTGCGCCATTCCAATACTTTTCTTCCCCATCGACCGTCGTTTCTTCGACAGATATGTCCTGCCCATGAGTGTGCCTATTCGTTGGGTAGCATCCACTACTTGAGTTCTTCTGTGTATTTCCTCGTTTCGGATTCTATCTTTTAGCAACACTCTGAGCATGGATCTCTCCATAGCATGCTGGGTGACCTTTATTTTATGAGTAAGACTTGCTGTCAGATTCCACGTCTCTGCGCCATAAGTTAATACAGGGAGGATGCATTGGTTAAACGCCTTAGTTTTTAGACATTGCGGAATTTTCGCTTTATGTGTATGAGACACTTATTAAAATTATAAGTTGGCAACACCACCCCTCGACGTTTATAGACATGATGAGAGCTCGATTGCTATTTTTCAGTTTTTTGTGTCTCTGGATTGAAAATGATTGGCTGGAGGAGGTTCGAAATTCCGTTTCCAGGAGCATCGCATGGAGGTTTATTTCACGCTATCCTTCTTTCTCCACTTATTTCTGAGATCCACTCAACCTCTCACATCCGGTCCTTAAAATGAGAGACTCCAGCAATGGCAACAAGCATCAGAAGATTTCATTACCCCAAAGGAAAGCCTCCCAACTGGCAAGAACCTTGACTGGCAGACCTGGAAATCTCTGAACAGATTAAGAACTGGAGTCGGTAGAACAAAGGATAACCACAAGCGGTGGGGAATGCTTCGGAAGGGACAGTCACTGTTGTGCGACTGTGGAGACAGACCGCCTCACACCTAAAATCCTACCCCATGTGCCCAACTAGCTACACATGCCAATACCTAATGCTGGGCAACACACGGGCCATCGATGTTGCTAGATATTGGGTAAAAACAATTTGACTTCGCTGACACGAAAAAAATAAATAAGAACACCACCTGTCACTAAGCTTGCGGTATTTAGCTGACAAATGCTGAGCAACACCTAACGAGTGATGGGCTAATCATCTGGCATCCTTAAAAAGCAGATTAACGAACAACTAATTATGCCTTACACACTATAACTACTTTCTATTCAAGATCTTAAGCTTTGGTCCTGGAAGTTGTTAGAAACTATGTATAATATAGACATTGCGAAGCTTCAGGTGCGAAGCTTCAGGTGTACACTTTCATTAGAACCAAGGAAAAAGAATGACAGCAGGTAGAATTCTGTGGTGTGTGGGTATTTTTTTTAAATTATGTATTTTTTCACCTGTCGATACTGTCTGTGAATTGGCCTGAGCCTAGGAAGCCGCAGTAGCAGCCGTAGCCCTTGTATGCTAATGGATTGCAACCCGTGGCACATGACACCATGTTGTAGAGATGTGCTACACCACGCTTGCCACGGCTTTCCTTGGGACCCTTTGATGTTGATGGCACCATACCTGCATCTTCAAGCCTAAAAAGTAAAAGAACACTGAGATTTATCCAATTAAATTTTTGCGACAATGAATTAACCACGGTCCAGTAGAAGGACAGTTAGAACCCACATCCCAAGCAGAGTGCCCGTGTGACAGCAGCTTTCCGCAGGATGTACCTCATGTCCTATCGAACTGACCGATGTACAACTCTGTGAGGATTGCGCTCTTTAAAGTGCCAATTCAATTTTTGCGACAATGAATTAACCACGGTCCAGTAGAAGGACAGTTAGAACCCACATCCCAAGCAGAGTGCCCGTGTGACAGCAGCTTTCCGCAGGATGTACCTCATGTCCTATCGAACTGACCGATGCACAACTCTGTGAGGATTGCGCTCTTTAAAGTGCCAATTCAATTTTTGCGACAATGAATTAATCACGGTCCAGTAGAAGGACAGTTAGAACCCACATCTCAAGCAGAGTGCCCATGTGACAGCAGCTCTCCGCAGGATATACCTCACGTCCTGTGGAACTGACCGATGCACAACTCTGTAAGGATTGCGCTATTTCAAGTGCTCCGGTCGGCATCAGGTCCAAAGAATACCAGGACTTCGTTGCAAGTAAACGGAATTACGCCGCCTTCGAGCGCTTCTGTGCGTCCG
Source organism: Glossosoma conforme (assembly GCA_022606575.1). Classification (NCBI taxonomy): domain Eukaryota; kingdom Metazoa; phylum Arthropoda; class Insecta; order Trichoptera; family Glossosomatidae; genus Glossosoma; species Glossosoma conforme. Next base: position 601,333 of record JAGTXR010000003.1, on the reverse strand, counting down.
TCTCCAAGAAGGCAGACGCAAGTAATGACTTCTAACTGATGTCTACCATTCTACAGAATCCAATTCCCGACCTTACCATTTCTTAATCCATTCCCACGTACTTCATGATTAGCAACGGGTTATAAAAGAAAGCAATTTCAGACACGCTTTAGCGTACTAACTTCACATCCTTTAAACTGAGGCCTACTTGACATCTAAGTGATGTACCTAGAATCGGAGGAAGGCCTACAGCCACTCTCTCACAAGTAGCTTTTTGCGTGCGTCCAGAAATGGGTCCCCATCTGCGTCTCCAAAAACAAGAAGGGACAGGAAGGGTTTCCACCAAGCGGTAGAACCAGGATACCATTGTATAAAGATCATTTTCCATCCCGGTTCATCGTCTCAGAGGCTCTCATGGTGTGAGCATAATCAAATCGTTTTTTAAGAAGTTCTTAATTTGAAGTTCCAAAAATTAATATTCACCCAGTGCCGGTTTTAGGGGGTGGCGAAGTGGGTCGGTGCCCCAGGGCGTCGATTAAGCTAGGAGCGCCGTGGGTAACCAATATTTTGCTTAGTTTTTTTTTTTAATATAAACAAAATGTGGCGCCAGAAAATAATTGCCCTAGGGCGCCGCACGTTCTAAAGCCGGTACAGTACTCACCTGACGTTTTTATCCCATCTAGTGGAGGGACCAAACGGGTCTTTAGCGTAGCCTAAATAGACGGTATCGTCATCTTCATCGCTGTCAGAGTATGAAGGGTATTCTTCTTCGTTCTTAACACTTCTTTCTGTGAACAACTCGAGGGCTTCGAGCTCCACCAACGTTTTCTTTCGGACCTTGTGTCTAGTTTTTGGCAGCGACTCGTCGAACGTAGAGAAGTTATTGTAGTAATTTCTGGTCGAGTTGTATTTCTTTACTGCAGTCTCGTCATCGTATATGATGTTTTCTCGAAACGATTTTGATGGATAGTTGTTTAGATATCCTCTTGAATCGTCAGCAACTGTTGAAAAAAAAGTTAAATATAATGAATTAACAATAACATCTTCCTCTCTCTCAAATAGGTTATTATTCCGTCGCGTGAGGGCATGATGAGGAGCAGGTTAGTAAAAACAAAGACTTTCTTTTATAAGAACATTGATTATATTTATGATGAACTTTACAAGCTTCCGGCCAGGCGGAATGACATGCCGCCGGCCGTAATGCGACCTTCTCGGCCATCTCCGACTCTCTCCCGCGCCACGAGCGGCGGTGTATATAACTAGTTCCAAATGACAATATGGCGGACATATTTATGTACGTTAAGCGAACAGAAATCAGAGACGAAAGATTGTAAATCTAGGTTGTCGGTACCAGACAGCAAGGACTACATCATGCTGATGTCAAAATATAAATTTTCTTTTTGGTGTTTGGTTGTATTCTATATTATATGTTTAATAAATTTTAACATAAACAAAACACAAATAAAATAAAACACTAATTATTGAACACCCAAATATTACTCTGGTATTACAGCCGTACTCTATACAAGTCCGCGGGCTCTTGCCTTGGAGGCTCCCAAGAATCGTCTATGTTCCCATGTGGACCTCCGGGATACAGGTGTTCTGGGACAAGGCATAAAACAATCTGAGCTTACGTAACTGTAAAATGGAAATTTATGGTGTCTATATGCTCCAAATATGGAATGTAAAAAACATTAATAAATGAGCTGCGTCATTATAAAACTTGAAAATTAATTGATTGAAAAGAGATACAGATTTTTTAAATTCTGTACTAAGCAAAAGATTCTTAAAATACTCGGAAAAGGGTAAATGGTTTCGTAATTCGTAATTTTCGACATTTTCACGTTTTCCAGTGGTATACTTGGACCAAAATGTGCAGGAATGCCAGCCCCGTTTTTTTAAAATCTGGAACTCATTTGGGTTGGTACTACTGTTTAGGCTAATAATACTTAACTTGTCTATGGTGCTTTATGTCTTTCCGTAATTAAATTTTGATAATTATTGATCTTATGAATAAATACTCCATAGTTTTAAAAAGGTTTAGCCTTCCTGACAAAGGCATTGTAATATATTTTTATAATCTCTCATAAATAAAAGAAGGCATCGATGTATTATCAAATAGATTATTAACTCAACATGTGCGACATAATAATGTATAAAAGACATACAAAAAGATAACGCTTCTCTTCTTCTTAGTATCACTCCGGTCGATTGGTTTGCAGCAACAAAATCTTGCATCTCGATCCCCCTAAAAGTACTGGGGGATAGTGCGAAATGCCCTATGGTCACAGGTTCGATGAAAAGAAAAACCTGATCTATCTTCTTCTCGTGGTGGGGGGCGAGCGACATCAGTTGGCCAATATAGACAGGGACCGAATGTTGGCCGGAATAAGCTAACACCCAGCTAACCTCATCAGGTCAAGCTGGTTAGGGCACTCTATTGTCCTGGAGATAGTAAATGCTCTCCAAAGGCGGATGAACCTTTATGATCAACGGCATTAGGATGTGGAAATAAAGGGGAAAATACCACATTAAAGGTCCAAAAGACATCCCATGTATCAGCAAAAAATGATTACATCTCAAAGCTTCTCACATATGAAAAAACGATGCCAAAGTTATAAATTAATTTTTGATCATTGAAATTATCTTATTCTTCCGGTGGCAGGCGGAAGGAAGGTGCGGAAAACGTGAACCTAACCGATTATTAGGTAAGCGCACATTTTCTTATTACTGGTATTAGTTAACAGAAGATACCGCAAAAAAATTAAGCTTTTAGGTTACGGTGTACAGTTTTGCCGGCGTGCAACACGCAATCTGTCATTAACCTATACATAATAATGCAATACCTAACTGAAAAAAGGTATGATCCGTGACTGTTAATTTATAAACCTAATTTATCCACCAGATGACAGCTGCAGAATAAACACGTATTAAAATAAATTAACAGTTTTGGTGATTTTTAATAATTATCTAAATGTGCCATCCATTAATGCGCTTTGTTTTTTTACGCGCTTCCGCTGAAAATTTAGAACGGAAATTTTTTGAAATTCGCAAAATCACAATGTTCCAAATTCAGTTGTTTGAAAATGGACAAACCAACAGATTTATCTTAATTGTTTCAGTTGGACCACAATAGTTGTAATTTAATTAATCAACACGATAAAAGCACTTTCTTTTTTTTTTGGTAACGGTAATTTTAATACACTTTCATGAAAATGTGTTAAGCGTTTTCTTTTGACTAAAACGCGAGTGATATTTTATAAGATATATTATTGTTGTACCTACACTTGTTATGAAGAACAGAATATCAACAGTGTACAAATCAGGGCAACTTAAAGCTTACTTGGGCCCTAATTTTGGTACGGGTCCCTGGAATGAACCCCGTCACCCACACTCTCGTGGGGCCTATATCTATAAATGACAAACATTTTTTAAAAATAATTGGATTTAAACTCATTACTATATTTTTACTATCGAGTTAAATTAGAACGTAAAATGGGAAGGTAAGTCGTAATTTTTTGACGATGCCCAATTTTGGACAATTATTTATTTATTTCCTTCAATAACATTACAAAATATTTTTATATCTTAATTCATTATTGAAGTATTTACATAAAAGTGTGGCCCTGTAAATTTATTGACACATTTAGTGTCAATGACCTCACACCCAGAACAAGCGTTAGAAGACTCAATGCAAATAGTTGACTTGTAACAACAAAAACCCTGTTATAAGTAAATCATGGATGACCCACAAATAACATGGCATTATTGTCACAACATCAAACTTCCAAAATTTCGCCTTCGTCAACACTAGCACTGAATCTGAAGCAATGTAACACTAAATATGTCAATATCTTCACTCAAGTTGGTTTCAACCACTGTTCATCAAGCTATTAACCCTTAAATTATTTATATAAAAATGAAAGTTCTCTTACCTCGTTTATGAGTAAATTGTATTAATGCAATGATATTATAGAAGTCATTAATGGAAGTAGCAAGTGCGTGACGCAAGCGCGCTTCTCCATGAAACAAACCGTTCACAGAACAACTATCTACTACAGGCGCATTGTTATCTATCGAACGAAACAAAAAGGGCCTAAATGTAACATTTAAATAAAAATATGTATCGTGAGAATATTTTTCTCAAGTAGTACTGCTCTCTAAGTCTTTAACACAAAAACGACGATCTGCGTTATATACTGATACAAGACATCACGTGTGTGATGCTGAAATTGCACCTCGTATCCAACAGGAACGGAAATCGGTGTGAAAATACGCATCGTAATATTCAAATTTAAATTTGGAACAAAATTTGAATTTTGTTTTTCGAATATCTTTGTTTTTTTTTTCAGTCGCGAGACGCCAATAATGGTAGGGATCAGGATAATTTCTCTCGGATCGCTCATCTAGTAGTTTTAAGATAATTCTTGTATATTTTTTAATTTCAAATGAATAAGAGTAACCTGTGCTGTGACTTTCTTTTAAATTACCTTGTGGTATCAATAGCCATTTGTTCACAAGTGGAACTTCAAGTGTAGATATGTCCTAGAACGAGAAAAGGACAGAGGCAGCTGATATAACTAAGTGGCGGCAATTTATGGTGACAATATGTTACATATGGACAGGATATTGAAAGAAGAATCTAGAGCCTCGTTAAAAAAGTGAGTTGTTTTGTCAAAGTGTTTTGCCATTTTTCATATTTGTTTATTCTTTCGTCTTTTTCACTAGCGGTAACCCCCTATTTTTTCAAAATCTGTAGTCCCTCTATTAGCTCTTAAGAATCTCTTCGAGAGAAAGATTATCCATCTTCCATATATATTAGAGTTTGTTAACATAGATAATATATAATCATATAACATAACCTATATCAATGTTACACAATTCATACCATCATGATTTAAAGCTAGTTTCGCATTCTCAAAGCTGTGTCGAATACTTTTGCATGTCGCAGTCGATTGCAATGCAGAAAGCATTCATGTTATTTTTAGCTAATCGCTCCTTATAAGGAGTGGAGCTTTCATAGTGAATCTCTGCTTTATGTAGAACGTGAGATAGTCGCCGAGTTACTTTATACATGCATTAAAGTAAATATCGCCTATTTTATTAGTGAATCTTCCATCAGTATAAACGATAAATAATAAACTTCTTCGACTCAAGAATTTTAGTTTCTTTTTATTGAACACTAGCCTTGCTTGATGTATGCGACTGTTGACTTCGCTTTTTGTTCTCTCATCCCAGGTGATCGTACTTCCAAGGTATACATACTCTTTAGCATCTGTTAGGGGTACTCCTAGCATTGATATATTTTATTTTCTGCTGCTCATTGCGGCTTACTCTCACCACTTTGGTTTTTGTGCTGTTTATCTTCATATTAAAGTTGGAATTAAATATGTTTTCCATGGATGTCAGCGCTTCAGTGAGTTCATTTTGAGTTTCAGCAATCAGAGCAATGTCATCAGCAAACTTTATCATATCAATCTTTTGGCCGCGTATTTTGACCCCCTCTCTATGGTCCATCTTCTCTCTGATGTCATTTATTGCATGTTGTATGTATACGTTGAAGAGTACAGGCGACAGAGAGCATCCTTGTCTCACACCTTAACGTATTTTTGCTTCCTTTTGGACATTTCCAAGTGATATTATGGCAGCTTCTTCTTTATAAAGTGAAAATATGAGTCTTCGTTCCTTGTATTTGACTCCAATTTCTTTCATTACATCGAAGAGCTTTTCCCAATCTACTTTATCAAATGCTTTTTCAATATTATTATTAAAAAAATTAAACGCGTCAATTCATTAAAAAAAATACCCAGGTATTCATACCGCTTAGCCACCGCGGCTATTTCTTTGCCTTAGCTGACTCGCGTTGGAACTTGTATTTATGTCATTGTTAACATTGTATGATAGATGTCTCTATAGTTTATATTCAAAGTATGTATATTTTCATTTTTTATTATTCAATCAGTCAACATTTATTCACAGTATTTTTTATATTATTACTTTCCGACAGTCTATTTATTTTAGTAAGTACCACTCGGGTCTCGAAGCGAACTATAGATTGAATGGATGAGAAACAACCTCTTGTAGGTCCGACGCGAACTTTACAATCAGTCATTTTACCTGTGTTACTGATGAACAATTTTACCTTCTTGATATTGTCTCAAGGTGACATTTTTTTTTTAATGTCCACAAAGGCCAATATAAGGTAGCAAATAATAATAAAAACGTATTTTAGGGTCCTTATTTGTAGCGTTGATCTTTTGCTGTGACGGATTACACGGAGTGATGCGCTCGGGTGGAGTCAAGAAATGGCAGGGCAATGAAATGGCTGCTTGGGCACGAAAGATGAAAGTGATCGCAACAAGTAGACGGGAAATGGTGATCATTGACTCTTCACAGCAAACTGTTGATGCAATCTGGAAGGATTCATCAAAGGGCATGACCGTCGAAATAATATAGATTTTCAAATATCATCCAACTTTTCGAGCGCTTTTTTCATTAGTAGCGAATGCGTAAACGGGTAATATTGCATCATAAGTAGTAATTAAATACACACATACAAATTAAACATTAAATTTTATATGCATCAATTCATTCAGAAAAAATATCGGCAGAAGCGGGATTCGAACCACGAACCTTGCAACCTTAATATAAAAAAGCTTGTAAATTGAAAGCTTGACTGATTGAATAATAAATATAATAATATACATACTCTGAATATATGCTACAGAGACTTCTATCATTATACGATGGTAACAATGGTATAAATACATCAAATTTTGCGTATCTGCTCAGGCAGATAATAGTCGTGTGGACTGCGCGGTGTGTTGAATAGAGCAAAGGTTGCAAGGCTCGTGGTTCGAATCCCGCGTCTGACGATATTTTTTCTGAATGAATTGTTGCGTATAATAAAATTTGATGTATAATTGTATGTGTGTAATTTAATTACTAATAATATTGAAATATAGTCAATGATCTATAAAATAAGATTAGAGTATTGAAAAATATTCTAATAATTTTTTTAAAACCCAGCATAAGTAATGTTATCAGAAAAAATAAGAGAAGGGAAGGTCTCTATCATATTCTCAAAATCACTCTAATGCCCGAAAGTACTCCTATGAGCTTCCTATTCGGTTAGAATTTAAGTTAGCAAAGAAACTGTATTTATTCAGCTCCTAACTTATCTTTTACTCGTACGATATAAGAAGCATAGCGGGAGTGACCTGGATGCAGAAGGCGGAGGATCGAAGAAGATGAAGACTCATGCGGGTGGCCTACGTTCAACAGTGGACGGACACAGGCTGTGATGATGATGATGACTCGTACATATATTTACGAGACTCTTCGTGTCTTAAGCGTGGGTCAGACTAGTATATCAGTAGTAGGTTTCCCTCCCAGCAGTTATAACAATGGTGAGGACGCTTAGAACGTGTTCGCGTAACGTATCAATGTTAGAAAAAGTGTGGACGAGAAACTGTATACACTTTTGCATTTGCTAGCCCTAATAGTAGATTCGGAATTAATTAATGAATTAATTAAATAATTTTTCTCGATTTTGGTACATTCTTACTAATTAAACATAGCTGGCTAGTTAACAGGCAAAAACATTGCAATTATGAGTAAGACGGTTGAAAAAAAATAGAGCCTAATTCAACTTGAACTTTAAACGAAAGCTACGAAGTTTCAAAAATACACTTACCATTTTACGGGACAATTTATTATTGCATAATCTATGTTTTATAAACAATTTTTATTACTAAAAAATATATTTCTAAATGACTTTTTAAATTTATTGAAAAGTATTAGGATTTAACCCTTTCGTTACGGCTTGGTGGAATACAAATTATGCCATCAATACGGCGTGAATTTTTCAAACTATTTTTTTTTGCTTAAAACTAGTATTTGAAGCATAAATAAAAAAACCGATGGATTGGTCACATCATGCGCCACGATGGTCTTCTTCACGATATTGTGGAAGGGATGGTTGAGGGTAGAAACTGTAGAGGGCGCCCTAGACGGGAGTATTTGTAGCAAGTGTTCGAGGACATGAATTGTAGCGCTTATGCTGAGCTGAAAAGGGTTGCGGAGGACCGAGAGGAATGGAGATCGAGATGCAAGACTCTGTTGCTGCAAACCAATCCACCGAATTGATACTACTACGAAGAAGAAGCATAAATGTACTGATATGACCTATTTTTAAGTATTACATTGGTTCTTCTATCCTTACGCTAATATATGATGCATAAAAAACTATTATATTTAACAAACGTTTATTATGTAACTCCATACACGCGGTGGCATTGACAGACGGCTTACAGAAAAATCGCTCGTGTGACGAAACCTAACGCTATTTATTTACATGCTTTACAGTTTCCTGTAAATAATACATGTAGGTTGATAAAGGGAATGACTGCATTTTCAATTTACTACCGTAGATGTCACAATGAGTACTGAAAGTAGCAAAACGATAATATCACGTCAACCGATGTCAACGGTCAGGGAATCTTTGACGGCATATATCGACAACCGATGCGAAAGGGTTAATCACACTTGCTACTTGTATCAAACAGAATGTGCTGTTATGTAATTTAAACTCGGGATGATGCTAAGCAAAATGGCAGATATTCATACATGTTTATACGTAATAAATAATTATTTATATCCAATAAAACCTTAGATGTGTGAGTGTTATTTATGGCAATTAATTTGTAGCCATAAAGTCATTTCCCTGTTGAGTGTTTTAAAAAGTAATCATCATTTTACTAGCGCAGGAATTTGACGCCCATGAAATGTGTTCGCGGCTAATCAATATCCATTACGATGGGATATTTTTTTATGGCAGCGGCTCAGGAATTCACGAAGATGTACTGGATGCATTATGAAATGTAGCTTTTTACAATCTTGTGGCGGATTATCGAACCTAATCACCGTTTACGAGCTTTTCGACATTGGTCATTAAAAAGTCTCCTCGCACCTGAACTTGAGACTTGAGAAGTTATGCAACGAAGCGTTGCAGACATATTGATAATAATTATCTTAAAATAATGTAATAGACTACCTCAGGCAGACCAGAACGAAGGAATTATATCAGTTCCATCAACATTCTTGAATTATCAATCTCGAATAATGTCAAATATTACGAGTCAATTAAGTATAAAGCCGGTCTCGCTTCCAAAAAACTAGGTGTATTATATAGATCGCTGAGGTATTTCAACGATAAACAACGTCTTCTTCTATATAAAGGACAAATCCGACCTATCCTTGAATACGGCAGTCACCTTTGGATTGGAGCCGCAAAATACCTTCTAAACTTAATTGACTCAGTTCAAAGAAGAGCAATTCGTTTGATAAACAATGACACTCTTACGTCTAACCTGCAATTAATGGAACACAGGCGTAAGATTGGTTCTCTTAGTCTTTTCTACCATTATTACCACGGTCGCTGCTCTTCGGAACTTAAAGAACTCCTCCTGCACCCACCCACAACCGACAAACTCGTCTTACACTTGCCGAACATCCATACACGGTTAATGTGTGTCGACCAAGAACTGGCAGTTTCCAAAGTTCCTTCCTTAATGCCACCGGTAAGCTATGGACTGCTCTTCCAGCGTCTGTGTTTACTCCTTCCTACAATCTGGATCTTTTCAAGAAACAAATAAATATAAACTTGCAATCTCCCCAACTCACACACAAACACGAACACAACACACGTTTCCCGCATGCAGTGTTCAGCCTCCCTGGCTGAGCGTCATAGAGTGCACTGGTCTTGACCGGGGGTGCTCTCCTGCATGCGATTAGATAAAAAAAAGGAGGTGAATAATTTAGAGATTTAACTGAATACTGCGTATAATCATTGATTGATTCTTGCAAATTCTATAGGTTTCGTATTGAGTGACAGGATTTTATTTTGAAACGTTATTGTACTCGTGTATAGAATTAAGAATAAAATGATTTTATTTCGTAGTTTTTATGGAATCGGAGTTAACCCTTTCTTAATGGTTAAACCTAAGAGATTTATTATGGTCTCAAATATAGTTTTAAAATGTATATTATTATAAATACCTATTTGATATTAATGTTTAGGTTTCGTGCGGCACACCAGATGTAAATCAGTTCTAAGATGTATGTATTTATTACTTTTTATTCTTAAAAATACACATTTATTACACATGTTTGACGAAATGCAAGCACAGTTCGAGGAAAATTAAATACGTAAATTTTACATTCAACTGTTATAAAAAGGGCTAAAATAACCGACATTTAAAACAAATAGTTAATATATTATTTCATTTCTTACTTATAGAGAGGTTATTTTTTCGCAAATTCAAGAAAAATATATATTAAGACTAATGAATGATTAAATGACCAGCGTTCCAACACTGATAATCATTTAAATAATAATTATATAGCATTACTGTGGCTCTCCTAGAGTTTGCTTTTCATCCCCAAAAACGCGTTTTTGTTGAGATGTTTTAGGGTTATACAATGGACTAAGTTTTCAGGGTCCCTAGAACTTCGGTTGAGGAAACCTTATAAACAGGCATTCGATATGGTTTACGTAGATAATCGTACATTTTTTGCAAGTAAAATAAATAAATATGTTCTTATGTTAATAACATACATAAATGCTGTAAATTATTTTTGGTTGGTTTTATTATTACTACTGCCAAGCTTAGAACCTTGAGTATCTCTTCTTTAGAGCGGCTCTGGTTCTTGACTCATCACAAACTGTATTTATGGTTTCTCAATAACGTGCTTGATTTCTGTCCAAACTTTGCATTCTTCAAGTTCCTCTTGTAACGGGAGTTTTAGGAATTCTGAAGATAAACACACATTTCAAGAAGCTTATCAAATACTACTGATATGCACCTTTAACACCTCTCGAATTAATTAGTGAAGACTGAAGAGTAGTTAATGAAAGCATAATACATGAAGATCCAATAGTTTATGTACATTATATTGAATTTGATGTCTAAAAATCCGTAAATATTGCGCATAAAAACATCAAAGTATTCCGTTTTTGCAGTTTAAAAACATTGAGAATTAGTTTTCTTATAAGAATATTTTTCCTGATATTTTAACCCGAAGATCGCCGTAAGCCCACTTGTGTGCGCTTCGCAATATTCGAAGGATGTATTTAAAAATTAATTTAGATTTTCTCACAATATCTATGAATACTTAAAAATATTAACAAAACAAAAAAGATCGATATTTTTCTATAGCTTGGGAGATATTCATGAGATGGTGTCAAGGGCTGGCACTGGATAAATTATATAGTATATATATCTTAAATATTTACAACAAACGTGATGCGTTGGAGGTACATACGATGTAGGGAGACAGTTTTGTAAGTAGTTAGTCAAGGGCAGTCGAAGCAAGCGGTCGAGTATTTAATCTATAATCTATTTTGTGGCAGCCCTAGTGAAAAAAAGTTTTTTTTTTCGTGAAAATTTTAGTTCAATCGATTGCAGCTCACCAGTAATGTAAGTTAAAAATATTAAATTAATTTAGTCATTAGTAAAAGTGGTGTTTTTATTTTTTTGAAAACACGTGGCGATGAAGTGGTTAAAGTGAGTAAAGAGCAGGAAGGATCTTCATAAGATTAGATGGTCGATAGAGAAGGGAATTTCAAAAGGGAAGGTGTAAGCTTTTGCAAACTGAGTGTCAGATGACTTCTAGCTAGATGGCCTGACAATTGACTGCATGTGAATAATATAAAGTTAGGTATATAAATCGGAGGATCAAGATTGGTAAAGACTCATTTAGGAGGCTTAAGTTCAGCATTGTATGATGCAGGCTAATCATGAAGATGATAAACAGGTTGTATTAAAGTTCACACGAGATTATTTTTTTATGTAAACGCATGCAGGAGAGCACACCCGGTCAAGACCAGTGCACTCTATGACGCTCAGCCAGGAAGGCTAGACGCTGCATGCGGGAAACGTGTGTTGTGTTTGTGTGTGGGTTGGGGAGATTGCAAGTGTATGTTTATCTGTTTCTTGAAGAGATCCAGATTGTAGGAAGTAGGAAACACATACGCTGAAAGAGCATTCCATAGCTTACCGGTGGCATTAAGGAAGGAACTTTGGAAACTGACAGTTCTTGGTCAACACACATTAACCGTGTTCGGCAAGTCTAGACGAGTTTGTCGGTTGTGGGTGGGTGCAGGAGGAATTAGTTCTTTAAGAGCAGCGATCGTGGTAATAACGGTAGAAAATACTAAGTAAACCAATCTTACGCCTGTGTTCCATTGATTGCAGGTTAGACATTAGAGTTCATTGTTTATCAAACGGATTGCTCTTCTTTGAACTGAGTCAATTATGTTTAGAAGGCATTTTGGGGCTCCAATCCAAAGGTGACTGCCGTATTCAAGGATATGTGGGATTTTTCCTTTATATAGAAGAAGAAGTTGTTTATCGTTGAAATACCGACGTAATCTATATAATACACCTAATTTTTTTGGAAGTGAGACCGGCTTTATACTTAATTGACTCGTAATATTTGACAATATTCGAGATTGATAATCCAAGCATGTTGATGGAGCTTGCTTTTGGAAGAGAACAACCGTTGAAAGATACAGGATCCATAGCAGTCTTCTTAATAAAATAAAAATATAGGGGAAATAAAGGAGAAAATACCACATTAAAGGTCCCATGTATCAGCAAAAAAAATGATTGCATCTCAAGTAAAATTTGGAATGGAGATCGAGATGCAAGATTCTGTTGCTGCAAACCAATCCACCGGACTGATACTACTACGAAGAAGCAGTCTTCTTGGTGGAGAAAGTACATGATTGGGTTTTGGAAATGTTGAAACTGATGAAGTTGAGGTCACCCCATCGCGAAACTCTTTCAAGAGACATGTTCGTCTTCTCCACCAGAGTTTCTCTAGCAGCAGATAGTTCCGAATGTTTACGAGTGGCGAGAAACAATGAATATATATTTTAAGGAGGCCGACTGATTAACCCTGCTCCAAAAATGAGCGAGTAAACTATGCCTACTTTTACTTTTGTATCCCGCCATTGCTGAAATGTCAGCGTGGGCAGAGGAACGTGAGAAAAAAATCGATTGCCTTTAATTATACTGACATTTTGAATGATCTAAACATTCTAAACATTAAAATGTTGAAATATTTTGGTGCGTGCCAATTACGATATTTTGCAATTTATTAAAATTAATAATATTTTATTACGCTCATGTATATGTATTGATAATGTATGTACTTTAGGTATCCACAACATTTTTTATTTCACCATATCACCGTTCAGATGATCTATACCTTGTCCCAGGACACCTATATACCTGAAGGAACATAGATGGGTCCCGGGAGGGCAAGACCCCGCGAATTTGCATTAACTGTGGTTATAGTACTAGATAAATATTAGGGTGTTCAATAATCAGGTTTTTTTTAAGCGATCGGATGATCAGCCCGGCTTTCCCGAGGCCTAGACATTTTTTTTGTCATTAAGGGGTGACTGAACTCTACCGGGGGCGTGTATAGAACTTAGATTTAATTAAATAATTTTAAAAAATTAAAGCTCAGCTGGGTTTTGAACGACAGACAAACAGTGTCTGAATGACAGACAAACATCCTTATCACTGGACTATGCCGCCCGGCAATAGCCTATATTAGCATGAAAAATAATTTCTAATATTAAAACAATTTTCGTACAAACTATTATTAATGATCGGTATCTATGTATTAACTATTAACGAATTGTACTCCATCATTATGATGCGAATCTCAGTCAAATGAAATGTGGTTAAGAATTATTTATTTTCTAGTATAGTTAACGTACGTGGGTGGGTATTAAGAGTTACGCTTCAACTAGGTAATGTGTAATTATTGTTGTGCAATTTACGGGGTATATTTTGTGGACCTTGGCACAGTTAGAAGATAAAGATATGCATAAAATGATAAATGCGGGTGATGGACCAATAAAAGTACTAGATAACTTGAGCTCAGATGATCTTTAAAGTGTATTTATCAATAAATAACCATAATAAAGGTTAGCCACGCTTTGTTAAGACAAAACAATAGGGGGAAAATACTTGTATAATTAATGGTTATAATACATACAATAATTTTTATAATACAAGTAATCAACTTTATTAATGAGTGTTTGTTATTTTTGTGGGAATATTTATATTAATATATAATTGAAAAATATACATTTACAAAGTGTGATTTGTAAAAAACATGATAAATAAATCATATTTCAAATACATAACAAGGTGCTTCAAGCTGGCAATGGGTGGTGTATGCACGAGAACATTGGGGTTTCGCCTCATTTCGTTGAAAGACAATTCGTTGAACGACACATCGATAACGACGTGGGGGGCACTGGACGACACAGTACAACTGGTGCACTAGCACTGGGTGTCTCGCTAACCTAACCTAACCTAATCTAAGTTGATTCGTTAACGAAACCTATAGATCTCTGGAGTCTACGATCTCTGGACAAATCCTTAGGTTGGGTTAGGTTAGGTTAGCGAGATAGCCAGTGTACCAGTTATCCTGTGCGCCAAATGACGACGTCCAGTGCGCCCCACGTCGTTACTGATGAGTCGTTGAACGTTTTGACTGTGAACGATAGGTCGTGATACCGTACATAGAGATTGATTATTGTATGTATATGTATGGGTACAGTAAAGTATATATTTTTACATAATAACATACCGGAGAATACCGACAGTCATAGCTCAATGGTAAAGCATTTGCTTTGCAAGCCAAAGGTCGCAGGTTCGATCCCCGACGTAGATTAAAAAAAAAAAAGGAATTTTAATCGATTTCTGAGCTCTAAAATACCCCGGTTGGTGTGAATTTGATCCATCACCCGTAAAATGTCAGTCATAGCCTATCAATTAAAATTGGTGGTAGACAAAAGTCGTCCCGTGAAGACCACCCATTCATAGTAGATTCCTGTAATAATAAAGGATGATGCGTGTGAATCTCGGGCTGTAGTCTATGACGTTGGCGGATCAACACTCCACATGCAGCGCTTAGCCATATACACCATGGTAAGCGTCATAGAATTCCACAGACGAGACAAAAAATTATGTGTTTCCATACAAAAAAAAAAAAAAAAAAAAATGGTGTTGGAGAAATGTCATCTGTGTATTATAATACTACTGTATATATAAAATGTATTATTTTATTTGCTCGTTACAGATTGCAGGGTTCATTGCGATAATTAAACATTCCTATTTTTGAATAAAATAACAAATTAATAAATAAAATAGCAGTGTTGCCACAACACCAATAAAAAAAACGTTTTTATATTCGAAAACTGCATACGATAACGCAAAGACAGTAGGTACCTATATTTTCCACAGGATTTTTAAGAGTAGATAATAAACTTTCTACAAAGATTGATTAAGATCGTTTAAAGGGCTTAGGTTTAGGTTTGTACGACACAAATAGGCATTCATAGACGTAGTTTTTTTTGTTAATTTATAATCGTGAAAAGGTCTATTCATAGGAGACTGTTTCGGAGACTATATTCGGATTGTCGAAACTGTGTGCCTCTTGTACGTGGGAAAGTTACGATCTTAGTCTGTGCCGTCATAGATCCTCCGGTACGTATTGCCTTCGAGCATTATTGCAATAGCTTTTGCATTGAGAGACGAATTAAAACACTCTTGCTTCACTTATCTCTGTAAACAAACGTATATACCTACCTCTTATTGTTTAGTGAGGGAATCGTCAACTCTTACAGAAGCGTGTCAGATGAGTTGGTCACATCATTGGCGTGAATAAGTCCAGCAGACTCTCAAATTCCTCAACATGATACACATTGAACTGTCACACAGCTACTGCATTAATATTAAGAAAAAGTGATGATGTTTACTTCCGGACAAACTTTGTTAGATATTCATCCACTAAAGGTGAAATTTGACTACGAATGTTTTGGTTTCGATCAATTTAAGTCACTGTTTTGGTTCTAGCTGACAAAAAACAACAATACATGACTATTAAAAAACGTTAAGGTTACTTTGATTTTGTACAACTGAAACAACAATAACTATAATGCGGTATAGTTATTCTGAAATACGTGTAAACGAACTGAAATGCCTTCATTGTGATTATTAAGGGTATAGCTTCACTTCCTAATTCCTATAACATTTGCCTTCGGAAAAGTCTAATTTGCATATAATCAATATTGTAAAAATATATATAAGTTTATGTCAAATATTACAAGTCAATTAAGTATAAAGCAGGTCTCGCTTCCAAAAAACTAGGTGTATTATATAGATCACGTCGGTATTTCAACGATAAACAACTTCTTCTTCTATATAAAGGACAAATCTGACCTATCGTTGAATACGGCAGTCACCTTCGGATTGGAGCCCCAAAATACCTTCTAAACTTAATTGACTCAGTTCAAAGAAGAGCAATTAGTTTGATAAACAATGATACTCTTACGTCTAACCTGCAATCAATGGAATACAGGCGTAAGATTGGTTAACTTAGACTTTTCTACCGTTATTACCACGGTCGCTGCTCTTCGGAACTAATTCCTCCTTCACCCACCCACAACCGACAAACTCGTCTTACACTTGCCGAACATCCATACACGGTTAATGTGTGTTGACCAAGAACTGGCAGTTTCCATAGTTCCTTCCTTAATGCCACCGGTAAGCTATGGACTGCTCTTCCAGCGTCTGTGTTTCCTCCTTCCTACAATCTGGATCGCTTCAAGAAACAGATAAATATACACTTGCAATCTCCACAACTCACAGACAAAAACGAACACAACACACGTTTCCCGCATGCAGCGTCCAGCCTCCCTGGCTGAGCGTCATAGAGTGCACTGGTCTTGACCGACTGTGCCCTCCTGCATGCGATTACATATATTTTTTTAGTAATACTACGTTAAATTTAATTTTAAATTCAATTTGACATGATACTCGTCAAATTGTGTCAATATATTTTTAATTCATTCTTATATACGAGTATCAGCTCGCGAACCGCAAGTTTCCGAAGACTCGTCCAGCGCAAATATTCCAACCTTTCATAAATTAATTTATTGACGCATTGAATTTCACGATTTCAGAAATCTTATCAGGAAAAAATACACGGCCGTTTGTTAGGATTTTCATGTCGGATGAGAATTAAAAGAATAAGAAACATTTTGAACAACGTCTTGTTGCAGAACAATATAAGAAGACTTTTGTTATTGCACCGCGAAACGATGAGAAATTAGCTATCTTAAAGATTTATGTATCAGATTATTGAAGTTTACTTGTGTATATTTCTTATAAGCAAAGGTTTATCACAAAGATGACAGTAACCAGATACTTAATTATTATTATATATGGAATAGAACATATTTTACAATTAAATAATATGTATTTTTGAAGTGATTCTTCTTTTGAAACGACGTGGAAAAATCATACGAAATATGAAACTAAGGGCCCTTTCCCACGGCAACATCCCATGTATTGCGGGTTTGGTTTTTTGCAGGATCGCTTTTAGTAGTATACGTGCTACTGTGGTAACATTCACATGAGCATTCGGTTTGCAGGATACCGCAAAAGTTCAATCCGTTCGAAATGTGCTGTACGGTTTTGCCACTACAAACCAGAAGACTGGATCCAATAAAAAACGGTATCCAGTTTAGTTACCTACATAGTTTAATGGAAGTGTTCTCACAAGCATCCTGCATACGGTTTTTTACTTTATTCTTACCTCAAACATATTGCTAACTTTTCTTCAGGCATTATGCATTTTCTCATATTTGTATCATGTTTTTTTAGATTATTCTTCACTTTTTAAAAGCATGTCAAACGTGGCCATCGACATTCTGAAATAGTTTCAAAAATTGAATTCATCCTTCAAATTACATCAAATCACCCATGAGATTACGAAATGTGCTTAATCTCGATCGTAGTTTTAGGATCGGGTGAACCCAAAATCTTCTTTTTTTGCATTACTTTCGGGGGCGAAAGTACCGAAAGTAAGAAAATTTTCTTCTCCGACTGCCAATGCTATCCCGTTAAAACGGGATGCAAACTTCTGTGTGTGAACACAGGTATGATTTTTGCGGTATCCGGTACAAAACCGATCCTGCAAAACTGGACGTCCGTGGGAAAGAGCCCTTAAAGAGTAATAGCGCAGTGCTAAAGTAACTTTAAAAATGTACAAAAGGATGACGAAAAAAACACCTGGTATTTGAGTTGTACTGTTTTAGTAATATGCATTACTTTTTTCACAAATATTCACGTTTCTTCTTATGTAGCAATATTATGCTTTACCTAATGGAAGGTGATCTCGATTTTATTAATGTGTGTCGTGGTGTTTGTAAGAAAATTTTAATTTTATTTTGTCAATGAAAATCCTTCAAATATTGAATGTATGAAAATAATTTAAAGCAAAAATATTGTTATGTTAAAAGGTAAATTAATATTAACAACTTTGTTTGGAGGAAAGTCCTTGTAAGGGAGCATTGTTATTACTTGCACATATAAGTGCATTAACCTTCGGAGTGACCTTTGATAAATATAAAAATCAATTTTGTAAGAGTCAACACACGTATTATTTCCTTTGTTTCGAAGATTGAAGATATGGTCGTTGAAATGTAATCTTAAATATTTAAAATATTCACGCAATTCTGGTTTAACAGCAAAGACATATCGTAAAATACGAGTACTGATAATACTTGTAAATACATATTACAACTATGGTACTTCTGCGATTAAAAAATTTAACGAAGGAAACTATCGATGATACGAAATACCAGGTATATACAATATTATTAATTTTGTAAATGGAAGTATTGCTACTCTAAGCAACACATTTTTTGCATTTTCAATAAATATATAACCAGTGCCGATTTTATGGGGTAGCGAAGTGGATTGGTGCCCAAGGGCGTCTAATAAGCTAGTGGCGCCGAGGGCAACCAATCTTGATCAGATTTTTTTAAATATAAACTATATGGGGCGACAGAAAAAAATGCCCTAGGGCGCCGTAGGGTCTAAAGCCGATATTGTATATGAGATCTGGAATAAAATACTCTTAAAATGGTTTTTTTGGATCACCATTTTATTAAAACGCTACACAGATTCGTAAAGTGCGAAAATTGTTATTAAAGCGTTTCTTTTATTTTCCTATTTCATATGGTTATCTGCGTTTCGTCATAGATATTGAACTATGGAAAATATAATCACTTAACTCTTGTCTGTATTTATTTGTTTATTAATTAATTCAATGTTTTGGCAGTAAATTAAATTAATCGGCATTGGATTAAATAAATTGGCATTATCCACTATGTGAGTATGAATGTGGTCAGTTTTAAAATTAAAATGGCAGCAATATATTCAATACTGCCAGTTATTAATGTTAAATGAATGATTAATTAGCACGCAAAATGGAAACATAACCTAACTTATTATTAATTATAAATTAATTATTTTTCTACAGCCAATTTAATATTTTTACTGATTCTTTTTATGTATTTAATACTGACCATTTCATAAATAATTACTGCTTAATAATTAAACAAATTAATGATAAAATAATTAGTTTCCGTTAAAAAGTAATGGCCGTTAATTTTAAATATTGAATAAGTTGATTCAAATTAGTAATTGCATACACAGCAAACGATAATGCCAAATTGTATATTAAACCCTGTATATATTAAAAATAGTAAAAATATGAACAATACAAATATTTAATATGAAAAAATTGTATACATTAAATAGGGAGCATTTTCTGCTTATATCCTTCCGTTATTTTTATTTTAAAATGTCTAACACAGAAGCTTCTAAACCGCTTCAACCTAACGGCTCTAAGTAAGATGCAGTAAAAAAGCCATAAATTATCATTCATTTCAACATATGAATAAATCGTTACCAAATAGAATGATGTAAAAGTTTTGAATACATAATTATTTGATCATGGAAAATACGAGTGTTGCCATTTATAAAAATATAATGGATGCCTATTAATCTTTATAAAAATCATCGAAGGCTTTTTTTTCACGCAAGTGTCACTTTCTTATAAAAGGGCAGCCTTGTTCTAATTTCTCAATGTAGGTATCTAAGAAAAATGTTGACCGATTAATAATTGAATTTTAAATTTGAATACGTTTTTTTTTGCATTTCATTGCTTCATTCACCTTTACGGTATGCAATGATAGATGTGAAAATAATGCGTTCTTTAAAATATTCCAACTCGATAAGGCTGACATGGATTTTAATCAATTGTAAGATATACGCTTGAGTATGCATTTCTTTCGCCTAGTGCGCGGCGTGTTCAGAAATCCTGATATTTTGTTTGAAATTGGTTTGTTTGTCCCTGACAATTATTTAAGGATAAGGAGGCACAGATTGTTTGTTCTTCCTAGAGGTAATACTAACCTGCCAGGGACTATGCCTCTTGGGAGAGTGATCAGACTGTTCAACGATATCGCCTCGAATATTGATATATTCCACTTGAGAGAAGCCCAGTTTCGACATAAGCTCCACGACTTTATTTTTCAAAGTAATTTCGTGGAGTCTTCTGTTTAGCGGGCTCCGGGACTTTTTAAATGATCCTATTATTATTGTGTTATTTATAAATTGTTATTTATCCTGTATCCTGTTTTAGAAATGAATTAAATATTGTTATTTGTAATGTTTCTAAAAGAAAAAATAAATTGAAATATATATAAGTATTTATAAGCCTTTTAACAACTATATTGAAGGGGTTAGAATGTTATTTCATTTTAGCTAGTAATTAAACTAATTGTCAATGAAATATAGAAACATACTGTTTTTAATTTTGCATAACATAACCCAAATTGTAATTACTCGTTCATATTTGGAAAAAAAGGTATTTCTGCACTAAAGTTTAACGAAAAAAATATCCGATAGTTATTTGGCTGGAGCACACTTTGTCGATAGAACATTTGGCCGAAAGGACATTTGTTTGAAAGGACATTTGGCTGTAAGGACATTTAGCTGAACGGGCAAAAAATGTCTCCCATCTTTCAACGATACTACTATTTAGAAGTACTATAATTAAATAATATTTATTTTTAATTTTTGTACTTAGTGGAAAAAATCAAAGTGGTTGTCCGTGAGGTTAAAAATGTTGGCTACCAATGCACTGAAACAATAGTTATGTTAGTTGAAGTCCTTTATAACAGATGTTTTGTGTGCTATAAATAAAATTAATTTTTGGTTTTATAAATAATTCAGTCTCTTTCAGGTACTTTCCTAATGAGAATCTTATGGGAACAATTAGTAACAGTGTATTTTTTAGTTTAAATTGTATATTTAAAAATCTTACCGTATGTGCCTCCCACATTTAAATCACTTGATTTGTAAAGTAAAGAATCACATAACGTCCATATTATTATATATAAAGGAAGAAGCAAACTGTTTTTATTTGAGATTTTCAATTCGATCCTGAATTTGCTCATAATTCTGTGGAATTTTCACTTGTTTAACGTTTTATGAGATACAAAAACGGAACTTCATATTATTATGTTTCTACAGTCATTAGATTAAGAAAATACTATTTATTATACATATTATAATAAAACGTTATTGTATAATTATGTAACGTTTGCCATACTTCAATATATTTTAAAAATTAGTTTTATTTAACTGTTATTATATAAAAGTTAATATTCACATTGATTATGTTTTATGAAACAATATTATATATTTTTTCTATTTATTTACGTAAACCTAATCCAATACAAATATTTTTTTACAAAAAAAAATTAAAATAATTTTTGCTCGGTTTTGGAGAAACATAATTTAACGTTTGTTATATTTTATTCAAATTATTTAAATTATATTTAAATTATATAAATTATATATTTTTTATTAAATCAATTAGGTGGCTTCACTTTTGAAAGCCACTTTTCCTGCAAAAATAATACCGGGCTTAGTTTTCATAATCAGAATTGATTCCTTCTAATTAATGTGAAATTTTAAGAATGTTAGAAAAAAACATGTTATTTAATTAATGTTATCATTTATTTAACAAATTTATAATTGGCACCACATTGTCTTATAAAATCGCGCAAAACAATAGAATAGAACCTTTTTTAAATTTGGCGCTAAATTCAAATTAAATAGAACGATCGATAAAAAAACAACGATAGACTTCGCAAGTTGAATAGACAATGGATGCCAGCGATCTCCTCTACTGCACGCGATCCATTAGATGGATGGGTGAAATGCGACCGAATAAAAGAATTTAACAAATGGATAATGGTGGATTTTGCATTATTTTATTTTATACAATGGAGTTGTGCCTCTCGTGCACAACACTCCGCGCGAATGGAACGAACGCGACTGCATCCATTCGCCGATTGCGGGAACATTTTGTAGTGAACAGAATAAACCAAGCCTCTGCAAAAGCGAAATATGTTCGATGCTTTATTGGTCCATGGAAATATCGAATACGAGAATTACGCTGGACGGTGCTGAGAAGATTTCTTCTTAACTTATCTTGCTTACCACAGACTTGCATCACACCGTAGGACAAAGATGTGACCTTGGTAATCAATTTGATTAATGTTAGTTAGCAAACGTTTACACGTAGTTTAGCGCCTCTTTTGAATGTTGTGGTTATTGCACTTTTTTGTCACGGATTAAAGAAGAATTGTTATAAAATATATATTATCGTACTAAGTGTACACTAAAACATAACATAACCTAAAATAGGCATGTAGAATTCTTAACGAATGCTATTTTAAGGGTAGCTAAGCGTTGCATATGAAGTGTCGTTCCTCCAACGTCATCACAGGCATTGATACATTCTCGTAAAAATGACAATGTACATAAACACTTCATAGTTACTGGATCATATAGTCGCCACAAATTCCCTGATCACTGGTCTACCCAACTAATGACTAGACACGGCGCTTTTAATGACAGATTATACTCATTTAATTTAGTTTCAAACCCTAGTTGCCCCTGTGGCGCCCCCTTACAGACCTCAGAGCACATTCTCTGGGACTGTCAGTTCCTCTTGCAGTTCGAGGGAATCGCCTCGGCCCTATCGGGCATGCAGACTTTGTGGCCACAAAAAAAAATCCACGCATTTACAATATTTGCTCGTAATTTCGGTGAGAGAATCTATCTTCCATCTCTTTATAACCCGTGAATGTGATTCTAATATCTTTAACGGGTTCTTTCTTTTAGCACTTTTGTGCAGTGGCCACAATTGTTAATAGGGGACTCCCACTGGACTTATCAGTTGCTAACTGATCATAATCTGAATGAGCGCACCATCAAGGAGTATTGACTGTCCTTCGGTGTGATGCGGGTGTGAGGCGGGTAAAGTCCAGTCGCCACTAATCACCGCCTTGTCTGTTGTCTCTGCACCAGAAGCTCCGCCCGGGTACATATATAGTTTTCAACGACGTCCAGGGAGAGGACAGAGGGCGTGAATAGATCAAATGATTAGTTCGACGCTATCAGAAGCTATATAATATAGAAATTAATACGTAAATTAAAAAGAAAACGAACCCAGGGCTGCATGTATGACAGTTGAAGGCCTTCACGCGCGGTCATTCCCACTAAAATGACTTTTATATGTTTCAATATTCAATGCATCCAAAAGGTTATTCTACCTGTATGCAATACTCGGACATTTATTTTCGTTTGTAGGCGGCTTTGCAGAGAAAACCGTCAGTTAAAATGCATTAACACTACGGTAAATTATTGATTAAAAGTATATCACATTGCACTTACAGTGGAGTCAGTTTTTTTCAATTGAGTCAATAAAAATACTCAAAAGATGCATCCACAGTTTATTTATTTATATACAGAATCGAAATTCCAATTTTTTTACAAATATTTAGAAACATAGAGTATACATAAATATACAATAAATAGAGAAAATAATAAAAAATAAAAATAACACAAAAGAATAAGAAGATGACACGTGTCAAAGATCACAGAGATCAAGTAGAACAATACCATCGACAAAAGAGGAAAAGGATGTAAGAAAAGGATCGAGGTGTGCTGGTAGGCCATTTAGGAGCGACATTGCCGTTGTACCAAATTGAATGCTTGAAGCTCCACAAGCATCGACTGGGATCAAAAACAATGGATGGCTACGAGCACGGGTGTACCTATCTGGAACATAGAAGTTAAAACATTCAAGAATCCCAGGGTTGTGAATTGAACCGCGAAGAAGAAGGAATGAATGTTTGAGTGCAGCAATTTTCCTCCGGGACTCTAGCGAATGGAAAGAAAGCATCCCTAGAAGAAAAAGAGTTGGGTAATGTTCGGAATTAAATGAATTGAATGGATAGTTACCGTAAATATAAAAATAAAGACGTCGGAGAATTTTTTTATGAATATTTTTGAGCATCAAAATGTATTTGGATTTATTATTTATTATTATTATTTTAGTTTATATTTAAAAACTACTATATTTAACTGTACCATTGCAATAAATTTAGTCACAATAATACTGTAGGTTCTTAGGTTATAGGTTAGTGAAAAGTAAAGGTAATTTTCGTATTTTTCTAATAACACGATTTATTTTCTCCTCTTTTCTCACGCACATATTAATTTGTCAACCGCTATAAAAACGAAGACTCTAATTAGCGCATTATAACAAAGGCAAGCTCCTTCAACAATTGAGGTGCTTAGACCTGCACTTAGAAGATTATCGCATTAATTTTTCTATTTTCACATACACCTATCACTCTATTTATTGTTCTCGATTGATTTAATAAGGTAATGTATGTGACATAAACATGCCTGTCTGGCATTAACTACTTGGTTTTAGGGGGAGTAGATCGTCTTGAGTATAAGAAAGAAAAAATTAGGTTTCACTGTAGATTTGTAGGTATGTACAAAGATATACTACATGCATACTCTATTTGTGGAATATTGTTGCTGATTTATGCTACAGGCTGATAAAAGCTTGTGACCTTAAAGAAAAAGCAATTAATGCTTTCATATTAACCCTTTCGTTACGGCTCGGAGTAATAAAAGTTATACTGTCAATACGGCGTGAATTTTTCAAACCATTTTTTTAGTTTAAAACTGGCATTTGAAGCATAAATGTACTTATCTGACCTATTTTCATATGTCACATTGGTTCTTCTATCCTTTAGCTAACGAAACTAGACGAAAACTAACGATATTTATTTACATGCTTTACAGATTCCTGTAAATAATACATGTAGGTTGATAAAGGGAATGACTGCAGTTTCAAGTTCCTACCGTAGATGTCACTATGAGTACTGTAAGTAGCAAAACAATATATCATCTTAACCCTCGCTTTACTATGTTAAAAACTTCCGCGCGTTCCGATGGTGTCAACTCGTTACACATTCTGATTTAAAGTGAATAAAATGAGTAGAAATTCGAAAAAATGAAAATATTCAAAGATATCGCTTAATTTTACAATAGTTGATGTCAATAAGCAGTAATAATTGACATTTAATAGCTAAAAACATGAAAAACATCAGACGAAGACCTCAAACGGCCAGACGCACCTTCGCGCGTGAACTTCCGAGAGATACTAACATTACTTAGCCTGTCGATATATCGATGTGCCGACGCGCATAGATATCATTTCGAACTAGCCGACCAACTGAGTTTCCCGTCTCGCTCACTCATATTAGTACGTCAGCGAGAGTGAGGAGTATAGATGCCGCCGTATCTGGGTATTTTTTAATTTTATTTTTGCACACGCTTCTGACAGGTCGAATGAATACATGACAGTTGACGCGTCTTGAGTGTAGTGGTGAATTTATTCCGGATTTTAGAAAAATATTTCCTGCTCCCGATGAGTGCCTATTATTATAAATATATTTTTTTTCAATACGTAAATGTATTAAGGGGGAATACCTAAAATCTGAACCCTGTGTGTATTATATTTACAGAGATATTTAAGTTATTACAAGCAATGTGTAGTCGATAGACATCACCGGGGAGGAGAGGTTAACCGATGTCAACGGTCGGGGAATCTCTGACGGCATATGTCAACAACCGATGCGAAAGGGTTAATAGTTCCCTAATAGAACAAGTGTGAAGTGAGTTAATGACCGAATTAGGATTTATCCAAATGAAACGCATGTGGAATACTATTAAGTAGTGTAGAGGAAAATAGTATGTCGTTTATTCGTGAGATGCAAAGATTTGTCAAAAAAAGGTTTGTAATTCAATTAGTTTGTATCTGTTTAGGTAGTACCTACACTAAAAGCCTTTTTTAACTCGAGCAGGTAAGCGAGAGAAAACTTGTTTTGCTTAACTTGTGCTTCGTATTACGAGTAAATTTTTTGTGGATTAGGACTGTTTAAGAAAGTAACCACTTTAAGTCAATTAAACGGTGGTATTATATCTTTCTTTTGATATATTTTTAATGTCTATATGTAATGTTATTTAAATAATTTCATGACGTGTAGCTTTGATTTGACAATAATGTGAGTTTAATTTTTTTAGTCTCTCTGTGGTTTTAAATAGCTGTGATGAAATAACTATTTTATAATTTCTTAAACAATGGAAATAATTAAAATTAAGGTCGGTTTAACCATAATCAGATTGTTATGAAAGTTGAATCTTAATTTGAATTATTCAAACTTTTATTCAATAAAGTGTATTTTTATCACACGGGTGATGTGGAGCAACTATAACGTTGTTACGTCATTATTCTTGGTTCAATATTTGCATTTTACACACGAATCACAAAATAAACTACTCACTTTATAATTCATAATTAATTTTAATTTTTACAAACAAATTAGTATTTTTTTATGCGGTGTTTTATTCATTTTTAGCTTAACCACACAGGTGGCAGCACTAATTGAAGAAACATCATTTTTAAGAATGAAATTTGAAACTATTATCCTCTACGTTTTTTTATTGCAAAAACATAAAAAATGTGCTTTTCGTGCTATAGGAATCCCATTATCCTGTAGTAAGTAAAACACTACAAATCTTTTGACGAAAAAGTAAAGAGTGAAACTCTTTGTCATGTGACATGACTTGGATGTTAGCTAAAGAAAACTGATGATCTGCAGAGACTATCTATTGACATCAGCATGATGTAGCCCTTGCTAACTGGTACCGAAAATCTCGATGTACAATCTTTCGTCTCTTATTTCGGGTCGCTTGTCGGGCATTTAGGTGCGCCGTGTTGTCATTTTGGACGGTTCCGCTAACGGGTGTCAGTTAAAAATTCCACCGCTCGTGGCGCTAGCGGAAGTCGAGACAGCGCGGAGATCGTCAGTCGGTCCCCACCTATTAGCGAGACAAGGTTGCATTGCAGCCGCGCGGCGTGTCATCCCGAGTGGTCGAAAGCTTGTAATGTTTTTAACGTAAATATAATCAATGTGCTTCTAAAATAAAGTCTTTGTATGCTCACCTGCTCCTTATCCTGCCTTCACGCGACGGAATAACTCCTCTTTTTGAGAGAAGAGTATGTTACTATATAATTGTCAATTTCAAAAGCGTTCACGGCATAGACAGTTTTACATATATGAGTAACACGTAAATCTTTATGGAAGTGTTACAAATGCCTATTTAACGTTCCTTATTTATTCAGAATCGATGTACCCAATACACACTGAACGGAAATGATCAATTTTCTAATATAAAAATCACACCTTCTTTCTTATAACCAATCGATAGCTTCCCGTACAAAAATGTTGCTGTAGTCCCAGTGTTTAAAAGTAAAATTCATTTGTATTTATAATATTATATGTTTAACGAAATGTATTTTATATAGACGAGATATAAGACCATTTATAGCAGAGGCGTTTCATGTGTTATTAATGTAAATTAATTTATCAGAAACATTCCCAGGAGAAAAATGACTTCTTTACGTATTGTGAGTAAAACTGTAGATTGAGATGACATGTTAGTGGTATCTAAGAGCAGGTCTGATCTTATCCATAAAGTGAATAACGTGTCACGAAGAGATAAACGAGAGGAATATAATTAAAATTTGTAATCTGAATGAATTGAGGATGTTAGAAGAAAACTGTACTATTGTTGCTACCGAAACAATCGATAAAATTTAGTGCAGCAATGCTTCTCAGACTTATTTAAGTATGCGAACTAGTATTGTATGTTTCAGTTTTAATTATATGAATACGTATTTATGTTAGGACGGTATGGGAATGAGTTACTTATAAACAAGTAGCTTAAGTTTGTTGAACGATGAACAAAACTGGTCGATGGACCAGCATTTAAGTAGAAAAATTATAGTGACAATTGCTGACACACATCTGCGGAAGAGAAAACGGTATATGTATTAAGAAGGAGCATGTTTTAACACCCTCCTCTTATTCAGTCGCGTGAGGGCATGATGAGCAGGTCACCAAAACAACGACTTTTTCAGAAGCACATTGACATATATTTACGATAAACTTTACAAACTTATGGCTCGACCTAATCACAAAATTCAGGCCGAGCCACAATACAATATGCTCTCGCCGACTGGCGGCACACGACTGGCGCGCGCTCGTGGTGGGCAGTCGCACCGCGCCCCCAAGTTGCGATCTACGTAACTATTCCCAAAATGCCAATATGGCGACACATGCATCTCGACAAGCAAACAGAAATAAGAGACGAAAGATTTTATATCGAGGTTTTCGGTACCAGTCAGCAAGGGCTTATAACATGCTGATGTCAGTTTATATGGTGTCCAATAATTGTTTACCGGGGATTTGCTCTTGCTGGTTAAGATGACAAATCGAAAGCTTAGTAGCCGGAATGCAGAAGGCAGAGGATGATAAATATCTGCAATATTTCGATACACAATTTATGAGTAAATAATATATATCGATTTAGGATACCATTGAACTCTCATTATAATACGTATTGCGGGTCTATAAGCTCTTTTTTAATTATGACACCTACATCGAACCAAATAATACCTAATCAAGCAGAATAAATTGGCAATCGTAAATCTTCATATAATCTATGATGTAAAACCTAATACATATCGCCGTTAGCATTCCTCAAATCGTAATAATCATGTGAAACATAAAAAGCTATGGCCTAACACGTTTCGGACGGTAACCAGCATTGTGGGTGTTCATAAAAATTCTACAAGAAGAAATGTGTAATGGCCGCTCATTTTTGTTTTGGTAGTAATTAATGACAGTCGATTCATCATATTCTAGGTTTATTGTTACTTTGTATTGAAGTAATTTACCAATGCGATGAGATCTTTGAATATCGAGTGTTTTGTAACCAAATGACTGACGTAATGGTATGGTAGTTTATTTGCTGCTGGATTGAAAATCACCCAAAATCAAAGGGCCGATTACTGAACAAGTGTTACTGAGTGTCTAAATGCAAAACATTGCATCTACAATATTTATTTCTCGTAAAAAGTTTTGAACGTTTATTTCACACAAAAAATCTTCGTCAGGATTAAAACATTTTTTTATTAAGTGCGTTCGATCCTCGTTTTACAGGGTTTTTTTAAAGCCCCTTTTTTATTTACGATTTTTATGACGATTGTTTATAAATATTGACATCAGCATGATGTAGTTCTTGCTGACTGAAAACCTCGATAAAGAATCGTTCGTCTCTTATTTTTGTCGCTTGCCATACATTTATGTGTCCGCTATATTGGGACTAGTTATATAGTTTTGCCACCGACGGCGCTGGTGATCGACCACGGGCCGCAGGAGTCGGTTATATGTCGCTTTACGGCCGGCGGCATGTCATTCCGCCTGGCCGGAAGCTTGTAAAACTTAACGTAAATATATGTCAATGTGCTTCTGAAAAAGTGCTGACCTGCTCCTCATCATGCCCTCACGCGACGTAATAACACCTTTTTGAGAAAGCGGAGAACGTTAATATATAAATTATTAGTGTCTTTTAAAAAATCACAAAGCTTTTAACCACTTTTTTTTACACAGATTTTTTGATTTGACTGTTTGATTTTGTGAGGTAGGTGAGGTAGATATATCTTAATTAATTTGGACTGACCATGTTTTTGACTTTACCGACATATATCTTACCAAAATCTTTGATCTTCACAGTGTACTCTTGTTTACCCTATCAGAAATAACTCCCAAGATGCTTTTATGTCTGGAACATATAATAAGATGATAAGAAAGTCGATTAAAACACCTGAAACCCTCCAGAAATGCATTTTTTTAGTCTCTTAAATAAGTGAAATCGTAGGTACTTGGGCATATACGAGGACGGTCCGATAAGTACTTAGCATCATCGCCTTATAGCGCCACCATCGCAAGAGAAATTTACTATCGTGTAGTACATTCTCGTAGACGGCTAATATCGAAATTTCAACCGAATCGATAGGATACTAAGTACTTATCGGACCACCTATCTACTAAAAATATATTTAATATTTGTACGTAAAGGTCTTGTATCTAATTAGAAATATTGAATAGAATGAATTGTTTATTACACGATTATACTCGTTTGTTAAAAAATCCTCCTTTTTTATTTTGGGCAATATTTACGCTACTGCTTTGAAATTATTTGCTTTATCGGTATGACTATACTTCTGTACTTAATAATACTGTTGTGAAAGAAAGACGATCGATTGATAGTAATTTATTACCGAATTTATGTCGTCCATCAACCACGAATGTCGAGGATCGCGTATAAAACGAAAAGCGGGAAAACTCGCGGAACATTTTATTTCCGATTTTCGGAATATAGTCGACACGTATTCCTTGACCATGTCTCTCCATAAGTGTTATCGGCGAAATTTGGAATTGTTGATTTTTGTGACGGTTTTAAAAAGTATTTTTTCTTTTGAAAACGCTGACGAATATGACAAATTAAAGATATCTTATTACGATATGACTCCGATCGTCCCGTGCGGGTCGGACATTGTCCAAGAAAACTTTAAAGGGATCATAGGATTCGTCCACGCCGACACGTCAGTTTTATATCCAGAGTTTGACTATGAAAAGCAAATGTTTCTGCTAAAGCTTCACGAAGGAGCTCACTTAGGAATCGAAAACATCCAATTGCCAACGACGTCTCCTAACAAGGATCGTCTCGGTCTGTACATGGAGAATTTCATTATATTCGGCAAAACGACAAAAAGAGTTCTAGAAATATTTGAGGACATGTCCCAATTGAGATCTTGGAATCCTAGAGCTAAGTATCTGTTGGTTATTTTTGAGCACTTTCCAGATAACACTTTGATGAACGATATCGTCAAATTAAAGCAAGAGCTCTGGAAAAAATGGATCTATAACATAGCAGTCCTCGTGACGGATGATGCAACTTACTCGGTTTATAAAATATATACTTGGTTTCCTTACGCTAAGGGACTGTGCGGACACGATCAGTCCGAACTGAATCTAGTCGGTTACTGCGGAAAAAATTTAAGCGCTTACAACGACGACTTGTTTCCAGAGAAAATTCCTAATGATTTAAACGGATGTCCCATAAGAGTGACCACTCACGTTTGGCCCATTTACGTGCTGCCCCCGAAAGTGATGGCTCCCAAAGGAATGAAGCAAAATCTGACCGACGGCATCGAAATAACTTTGATGAATATGATGGCGAAACGCGCGAACATAACCTTGGAGTATAAATTGGATGTTGATAGTGAAAATTGGGGTGACGTCTTACCTAACAGAACCACTACAGGAATATTGGCTAATATTGCAAAAGGTGACGCGGACGTGATCGTAGGAGGATTCCTTCAAACCAACACGAGGCGCAGCCTCTACGACATGTCGACTCAGTTATTTTATGACGAAGTCACTTTCATCGTTCAGAGAGCGGAGATCGTCGAGCGCTGGAAGAGCCTCTCCAGAATCTTCAAAATCAAAGTTTGGATCGGTTTATTTAGTTCATTTTTGATCGCTTCCGTCGTGATGCATTTCCTCATGCAGACTGCTGGTGGAATAAGCCCTAGTTTAAAAGACCTCTCCGCTTCATTCCTCCAACACTGGTCAGCCATATTCATCTTACCTGTAACATACAAACCGTTCACCACGATCGTAAGAATTGTATTCATACTGTGGGTTTTATCATCTTTTCTTTTAAACGCCGCTTATCAGACGTCGCTGATAAGCGTCTTGACTCAGCCGAGTCACGAGAAGCAAGTGTCGTCCATCGAAGAGATGTTTGAAAAGAAATTCAATTTCTCATTGAGCATTCCTATTCACAACTACGTCAAGTCGTGGCATCAAGAGAGTGTATTTCAGCAGATATTACAAAGAAGCGAGGTCTGCAATCCGGTCATTGAATGTCTTCACAGCGTAAAGAACAACTCTCTGATCGGCACACTGAGCTCTCAGAGCTTTTACAATTACGAATCTTGGAAGTTTCGCGACAATTACGGTTTGCCGAAAATGTACGTATTCAAGGACAAAATAGTGTTGTACATGTCTGTCATGTACATGTCGAGAGGATTTCCACTCCGGGACAGGATGGACAAGATCATAACGCACATCAAGGAAGCCGGGCTGATGGACTTGTTACTGACGAATTTATTCTTCGAAGCAAAACAGGAAGAAGAAGAGGCGTCAATGGTGTTTGAAACCAAGGAGCCGATACCCCTTAAATTGGATCATCTTCAAGGAGTGTTCTTCCTTCTCTTCATCGGATGGTTCTTCGCTGTAGCGGTGTTCCTTATGGAATTGTCAAACAGTTACGTAAAGAAGAGAAAGATGAAATCAAAAGTACACGAGACGTTTGTTTACATAGACTGAATGTATTTAAATAAAATCACAAATTATAATTTTGCACTTACAAATATATGAGGAAACTGTTAAATAATTAAAACGTTTTACGTCCCTGACAGTTAAATATTTGAAATGTTATATTTATATCAGAAAAATGTGATTATCTTGCTCGTATGTAGATATTGTTCCATGATATAATAATTTAACCCATATGTATTACATTTGAATATATACTTATTTTATAAATATATACATATTGTATAAATTGGCTGCGGCCAAATACTAAGAGGTTTTCACAACTCAAGATCTATCAAGTGCTTTATAAGCTTTTTGTTGACAAATTATGCATAAAGATAATTATTTTAAGAAGACAAAAATATCGTTTTTTTACATAATAAGTACACT
This sequence comes from Glossosoma conforme, assembly GCA_022606575.1. Classification (NCBI taxonomy): domain Eukaryota; kingdom Metazoa; phylum Arthropoda; class Insecta; order Trichoptera; family Glossosomatidae; genus Glossosoma; species Glossosoma conforme. The sequence continues at coordinate 568,350 of JAGTXR010000003.1, read as the reverse complement.
ATAGTTAAATAATATAAAAATTAAGAAAATAGGAAAAAATATTTAAAAAAACATGACATTAACACTATCCAGTCCGATAACACAATATGTGTGTGATCGCCAGGCCGAACGTTAAAGGCGGGTCACACAACTTGTGTGTGATCGTTCCGCCAACGCTTAGTGGCCAACTACACACAGCTTGCGATGTTTTTTCAAACGTTAGTGGCCGATCACACGACATATGTGTTGTTTTTACTTTCGACCATAATTCAAAGATGTCAAACCTTTTCAGTGAGGGTCATATTTAATTTTATTTGAACACATGACGATAGATTTAGCAATTCTTTAAAAAAACAGTCGGCCTCCAGCGTAAGTTTAATCGCGTAACGCGCGGACTGGATAGTGTTAATAATGTTTAAATATTTCAGTCATTCTTTTGCATGATCAATCTAAGCCCTAAGGAGTTACTTATAAGGCAACCTTTCCATTGGCGAGAAGTCAAGGCTTAAAGTTATGTGATAAATAAGTAGACCTTGGAACTTTTATTAAATAAAATGAAATAATGATTACGAAAAATGTCTTTCATTTAAAGATTCAAATCCATTATGAAAAGTGAAAAATATGAAAATAAACCAATATATGTGCCCGTGATTTGGAAAGTGGTGTAAGTCATGTTTCATTCGTTCTGAGATGTTTAAAGGTTTGTGTTTTGATGTTGGTTGAAAGCCGATGAATGTGACAACTTCATGTTACATAAAATGCTTTATTTAGATTTTTAAATCTATGTTGGATGAAGATTATATAAATTCACAACAATGTGTACTGAGATAAATTAAAATATATATATATTTTGTTAATTTCTTGACTTACAACACTTTTATGATTATGGGCACAAATGTGTTTGAGAAAATGAAAAGATTTTATTTAGTTTCCTAGAATGGTTGTATTAAATTTTCTCCAGAAGGAAGATATAAAAGGCTCGAAGAAAAAGAAGTAATAATTTATGCTCTCTTGTGCATATGCTTGCAAATTCAAGTATTTTTCTACCACATATCATTTTGGTTATGTATTTTACATGTATTTGTCAAACCGTAATATATTTAAATAGGCATTTTTGTGTGAGAAGTTGATTTTTGTCTTCATTACGTTAAAGCAAAATATTATAATAATTGTTTTTAGTCTCCAGCTCGGCTGCGAGTTCAGTATTTAAACGTAAAAAAAAATCAATGGTACATAGTGGATTGTTTAATCTTTGTCTAATCTACATAGTGGACTGTCGATGATCATCTGCAGGTCCACCTTGGGCCCCACGAGGTCCCTGATGTTGTTGTAGCCGTACTTGATCATGGTCGGGCGCTCCAGAGACAGCCCCCAGGCTATGACGTTGACGTCCTCGGGAAGGCCCATCGGGAGCAGCATCTCAGGTCTGAAGACTCCCGAGTTGCCGACTTCTATCCACTTTTTCAAACCTGCAAAAATAGATAGTATATCATATAATACGTTTTGGGGTAAAGAATAAATTAGGAAATTGTTCCCAAATATATTCAAGTTATCTTGAATATAAAATTGTAACCGTTTTCGAAAATATTCTGAAATTATTAACCTTTTGACCACAGTGCCTTTTTGGTAGATTTGTTAACCAATTTTTAGACAATTAACCCATTCACTAAGTATGACGTCTTTTGCGGTCATATGATTAACATGGAATTTCTAGCCTCATGTTACAGCTTTATTCTACTGTTGTAAATGTTCAAAATTAATTTATGACATTAGCATGATGTAGCCCTTGCTGACTAGAACCGAAAACCTCAATATACAATATTTCATCTCTTATTTCTGTTACCTTGTCATACATTTATGTGTCCACCATATTGGGACTAGTTATATAGACCGCCGCTTGGGGCGCCGGTGCGACAGCCTATCACGCCAGTCGGGTCCCGCCCGTCGGAGAGAGGATATTGTATTGTGGCTCAGCCTAAAGCTGTGACTAGGTCGAGCCCTAAATTTATAAAGTTATATCAATGTGTTTCTGAAAAAGTCTGTGTTATCAATCTGCTCCTTTTGAGAGAGGAGGATGTTACTTACCATATAACTGAATATAAAATATACTGAATTCCAGTCAAAAACTATAAGAAATATTTGATATATTTGTTAAATAGAAAATATTTTAGTCTATATAATTTGCCCAAAAGTCGATTACAAAACTATCAAAAAGGCACCGCGTTCAAAAGATTAATACATATGTAATTATATTTTATACATCAGTGTGTGCTTCTCGACGAGTTTTTTGCTTTGGGGACCTGATCCTCATCCATCCACCACGCGTTTCAATGATGGCGATCTGAAGTCGCTTTAATTAGACGGGGGATATCAACACATCAATGTAGATAATGTTATACCCGACATACCTTCGTGGTAGCAGAAGATCTCCATGCTGGGCTCTGTGTAGGGGTTGTAAGCAGGCTTGAACTCCATCTTTTTGAAGCCCAACCGGCTGAAGAAGTCGTGGAGGGTCTCAATGAGGTCGGCCAGACTCAAGCCACGGTCAGCTATGACACCTTCAACCTGGTGGAACTCGGCCAAGTGGGTGGCGTCCAAGGTCTCATTTCTGAAAACCTACATATAAAAAGTTGCAGTGTTAATAGCATTAACTTTGAGATCCATATTAAATATATTATTGATTGTAATTTATACTTTTAGATATTAAAAAAAATGAGGAACAAAAAGCATAAAAATCAAATTTTGGATGGTCATTTTCTTGGCTCACAGACCATTATTTAATTTTTTAATCAACAATTTAACTTATTAGTTGCGTACGACGTCTATAGCAGTCATGAGCTTTACATTGAATTTGTAGCCTCATATTACAACTTTATTATACTGTTGTAATGTTCAAAATTAACTTACTTAATTAAATATAAAATATATTGGATCCCAATTAAGCAATATTTGATATATTTAATTCATAATAAATTTATCAGATATTGCTTAATCGACCAAGAACTGGCAGTTTCCAAAGTTCCTTCCTTAATGCCACCGGTAAGTTTTGGAATGTTGTTTCAGCGTCTGTGTTTCCTCCTTCCTACAATCTGGATCTCTTCAAGAAACAGATAAATATACACTTGCAATCTCCCCAACCCACACACAAACACCAATACAACACACATTTTCCGCATGCAGCGTCCAGCCTCCCCGGCTGAGCGTCATAGAGTGCACTGGTCTTGACCGGCTGTGCTCTCCTGCATGTGATAACATAAAAAAAAGACATTCCTTAAAATTCACTTCTAGCAACTCTGCTTGGAAAAAATCTCATCTTTGAATAAGTCTTCTTTTTAGTGCCTAGATTCCATCATATCACTGATCGATAGCTGAAATTAATGTAATATAGTCATTCTGCAACAATAATCCATGATTTTAACTGCCTTTCAAAAGCTGGTATATTTACCCTGTCTATGCTGAAGTATTTCTGAGGTGTGAATTCTTCTTGTTGGGCCAGAGCATACAACATCCTTGCGCTGACAGCTGTAGTGTGTGTTCGGAGGAGGTTCTTTTGCGCTTCTTCTATCTTCCAATCGTATCCATAACCCTAAAATATAAACATAATAACTTCTTAAATGAACATATTAAAATATGCTCTACCGTATCTAATTAGAATATATATATTACTTGTCATAATATTCATGAGGTCAAGGCCTCTGTACATGGCAAAAGTGCCTTATCTTTTGTGTATCATTAATCGCCAATATAAATAATGTTTATTTACAATTCCTGGTGAAACTATGTATTTGAGACATAATTAAAAATAATCTCTGTAAAAAGCAGGGTTATATAGTGTGTCATAAACCTATATTGTTGACATCATATTTTCAACATGTCAATTGAAAGAAAATTGATGCCTGAAAGTTAACATATTAGTGTAATTTATGAACTCTCTTTTTTCATCAAATCATTCTTAAAATAGAGTGCATGGTCATCCCAAATCGGCTACTAGGGATCTCTCTCCTGTGCCTGATCTACCATCTGGCTGAACATCTCAATGTTTCACTGAATTCATTTATCGCTTCCAACATATTCTGTAGGAAATTATGACATTGATGTAAAGTAAAACCTCGTTATTTTGTTTTTCAAAGGACCCTAAAAAAACTATAAGTGCGTGAAAAGAAAAAAGCTGGAACCCTTCAAAAACATTATAATTATAAAAAGTCTGTTATGCTAAGTTGCTTCTTTGCATTTTTGTACTTCAATTTGAGCAAAGCCTTAACACATTCCCATAATACACACAGCATACGCTGATGTCATACAATTAGAGCAAACATGCTGGCGTGAACGCCTACCAACATAGTTTATCGCCGTGTAGCATGTTTCCATTTTATAATATTTACAAATATGTATTGATAATTCAGCAAAATAACATATAAATAATATTTAGAAGATAGTTGGAGGAAAATAATAAATCGGGTATCAGTTTATGTGGGATTATTCTCTATTAACATTTCTTCTAATGTGTGTTTGCCGGGACCATTAAAAATGAACAAATTATGCGGAAAAACGAAAAAAGCGAGGAAGAAATAACGGGGTTTCACTGTATGTACAAAATTAACTTTCTAAAAAAGATTTTTCTACATGTAAAACACATGGCTTATTAACATTCAAGCTCAGTGGTTTCCTTACGGGACCGCAGATTTGCGTCGTTCAATGCCCTACAGTCCCATACAGGAAGTGCTTATGGTTCATTTCACAATCGGATTACATTAATTTGTAATAATAGTATTAAAGTAAGTTTATGGAAGAATCTATTGTGCGACGAAACATTGCAAACATTGGCCTGCTAGGGCATTGAACGACGCAAATTCGCGGTCCTGTATGGGACCACTGGGCTTTTACAGGTTAATCATAGTAGGACATAGTAGGATTAATTAAATCATATAAAAAGCTTACTTGTGATCCGTATCCTCCTTTGCTGTGCACCTTCTTCACCTTCTCGAGGTATTCAGCGGGAAACTTGGACGAGGCCGAGGCGGCGGGATCTGCCATAAAGAACGTGTCGTGGGCGTCCCTGGCCGGGTGCTGCTGAGGTTGGAAGAGCGCATCAAAGTTCCAGAAGGAGCTCTCCACGTAGTTGTCTGTCGGCATCTCAGAGAAGCCCATCTCGAGGAATATCTGGCGGAACTCGCTGCGGACGTTCATCAGGGGATGGAGGTAACCTGTCTCGGGAACAGCACCTGAAAATGTATATTTATTTAATAACAAAACTTATATTCATCATCAGCCTGTGTCCGTTCACTGTTAAACGTAGGCCTCCCGCATGAGTCTCCACCCTCTTATATCCTCTGCCTTCCGAATCCAGGTCACTCCCGCTATTCTTCTATGTCTTCAGTCCATCTTGTAGGGGGTTTTGTTTGCCAGTTCTTGGGCCCCATTCCAATACTTTTCTTCCCCATCGACCGTCGTCTCTTCGACAGATATGTCCTGCCCATTGCCACTCGAGTGTGCCTATTCGTTGGGTAGCATCCACTACTTGAGTTCTTCTGCGTATTTCCTCGTTTCGGATTCTATCTTTTAGCGACACTCCGAGCATGGATCTCTCCATAGCACGCTGGGTGACTTTTATTTTATGGGTAAGACTTGCTGTCAGATTCCACGTCTCTGCGCCATAAGTTAATACAGGGAGGATGCATTGGTTAAACGCCTTAGTTTTAAGACATTACGGAATTTTCGCTTTAAAAATGTACTTTAGTTTTCCAAATCTGCCTATCCCAGTTGTATACGCCTGTCGATTTCTTTTGAGAAGTTACTTCGCCCTAGTTGTATTACTTGTCCCAGATAGGTATAAACTTATATTACATACACAAAAAATATATTCAGCACAGTTCTGTGGTGTGATGCTCACCTGAGGCAAGGCAATGTAGGCATAACTTAATATGTGTATTCTGAATGTTCATAACGTTGATGAGAGGATACAAAAATCTTTTGTACTGAACATGGAATTAGTCCAACTGACAGGATACAGTCATAGAACTAGCATATGAAGAAGAATACTGACCAACTGATACATTTCAAATAACGTAGTTCCTGCTGGGAAACCCTTTATGTGTTTAAAAGCAAATTTATAAGAGAATAAAATATTTTTTGCCTTCCATAATATGAATTGTTTTACAGGCAATATCAAATAATTTTAGTGCCTTAATGTAAGGTGTTAAAATATTGCTAACTTCCATCTTCACATGCTTAAATTCATGGAACAAATAAGTGACATTATTGGTGATGTACAAAATATGATTAATTTCATCAGTAAAAAAATATCATACCAGATTGATGTTCATAACGATGAAAAGAATGCTATTGAGACAATGTAAAAGATCTGACAACTCCCAGAGTTAACTGTCAACAGTTAATATCGGCAATATGCTCCAAATTAGTGACAGAGACAGCTTAGAGAATTATGATTTTTGTAAACATTATAAACATTATTTTTATACATTCTAGTCAACTTATTTAACCATTATACACGAGTTTTTACATTTTTTTATAAAATTAAAAACTTTTTGTTTTTACATACCTAGAGCATCAAAGTTGTATTCTTTGAATTTGAGATCTTTCCATGAGCCATTGGAGAGCATCTCCGTAGTCAGGTCTGTCTCCAGCTTGATCATCACCGGACTGAATTCAGCCCCTTTTTTCAACAAGAAGCTTTTGGAGACGACCTCCTGGAGGAGTTTTCTCTTTTTGTAGTCGTTGCGGGCTTTGTCGGGTATGTCGTCAATGAGCCCCTTGTCAACGGCACGAAGATGTTCCTGCACAGTGTCGGTGATGGACTCCACCTTCCGCTTGATGAGCGGAGATCCAGAAGACTTGTCTACCATGATCCAGCCCGCTGAGAGAGCTTTGCTCAATCCAACTTTTGCATTAGGAACTGTCTGAAATTATTCAATAGTAAAAACATTAATTATCATAAAAGAGGGGATGTGAGATGAAATTAAATTCCTAAAATAATTGCCTCAAAAATTAATAGTTTGTCACAGTCGGATTTGATAATTTATATTTGAAAAAAAAAACATTCTATTTATGACAACTACGACCGCAAAAAATATCTATTAATTGGCTTAATTCAGCTTAAAAGTAATTTTTCTTATCAAACATGAGTTACATGACTTGGTTTAGGTTTAATTAATCTAGTTTGGTCACAGGTATTCCTAAAATTTCAGTTTAGGTTTTAGTAAAACTTTTTCCATCAATAGGTCTTCTTCTTCATGTCAGCGACGTCAATTTATTTTTGCCCACTATCTGGCAACGTCGATAGCTCATGTGTTGCCCGGCATTAGGTCCTGAGATGTGCAGCTTGTTGGGCACATGGAGCAGGATCTTAGGTGTGAGGCGGTCTGCAGGTCTCCACAGTCGCACAATAGTTACTCTACTTTCCGAAGCATTCCCCAACGTTCGAGGTTGTCCTTTGTTCTACCAAGTCCTGTTCTTAATCTGTTCAGGGATTTCCAGGTCCGCCAATCAAAGTTCTTGCCAGTTGGGAGGCCTTCCTTTGGAGTAATGAAATCCTCTGATGCGACTTGTTGCCATAGCTGAAGTCTCTCATTTTCAGGGCCGGATGTGAGAGGTTGTGTGGATCTCAGAAAGCTGCTTCGCGACTCAGTCTGGGTGTTGGGGGTATCTGATTATACAAGCAGTGGGACGGTTGGTTGATGGGTAATGTACTACTGTTAAAAGTGGCAAGGAATATGTGAAAAAATGGCATTTTGACATGTGAAATAGTAAATCTAGCTCTAAGAAATGATACTAAATACCATTATTAATGTGACCATATGTCCCGTTTTGAACGGGACCATCCCATTATAAGGTTGCCTATCTTGTTGTCCCCATGTACAGTTTTGGAAAGTTGAAATATTATATTTTCAAAGAGACGAAAAGCGACAGTGGTGCGTGGTATAGCTGTTTTCGTATAATTATATTCTTGAATACAGATACTATTACGGAAAAATTTGTAGATTTCCCGACAAAAATAGCTTTATTTTACTACTTTAACCATTATTTATCTGTTATATCGTAGATTTTATTTTTAAAATGCGTGCATTGATCTTATAAAACGTTTTAAAGTTTGATACACTGCTGTGAAGTGATACCAAATATATACTTACTTTCATTATGGTGTCCTGGAGAATTCCTTCAGCCGGCACAGCATTGTACACGAGAGCTTCGTGACTTCCCTTGCTGGAGACTTCCTTGCCTTCATCAGTCAGCGCCCACTTCCTATTGGTGACAGTCTCCGAAGTGATCAGCTCCCCCAGTGCCTGGATACTCTTCACGGCCCCGACCACTTTCTGATGATCTTCATCAAAAGCTGACGCAAGATCCAACGTGTCCACGTCTCCGTTCTTATCTATCCATTGTAGCACTTTGTCCGCTAAAGTCGATGCCATTTCAAAATTATTTTAAAACAATTGCGTATAAAATGCTTTTGCGTGTTTGTTTCTTTAATTGTAAGCGATTGTGGACGGTTTTAATGATTTAACCTAAAAATTGTAGTCAGCTCCTCTACGAGACAGCTGTCAAACTTTGGTAGGACGGAATTATTTTATGGCTGTTAGATAAGCAGTGTTGCAACGATAAAAAATTAAATGTATTTTTTTATCGTTGCACAAATTTGAATTATATTTTTTATCGTTGCAATTTCTTAGTTGTCTTTTTACACTGACGAAAATATATTAAAACGTACTTTTAAACTAAATTCAAGAAAACCAAACAAAATATTTACATAAATATTTGATATTTATTATAATATTTAATATTTCACTTGTTTGCCCCAAATATCTAATAGCTTTTATCTTAGTTTAATAGCTTTAATACCTGGATTCTCGTAAATATAATTCAAATATAAATTTAAATGGTCTGCTGAGATTATGGAATATTTTCCCAACACTTACATTTGTCCGCATACTATAAGTGCAACTAATGGAAAAATTAACTTTACTAGTAATTACTAGTAAAGTTATTCATTTTTATTAATATTTTTAATAAAACCAAACCCGTCATATTTTTATCTGGTATTATGTATTTTTGGAGTCTGTCCGCGTAAGTATGTTGATAAATAAATAATTTCCTTTTAAAAACAACACGCAAAAAATATTGGTTTTAGAAATCAAGTAGTCTAATAAGGATGACGGATTAACAATTAGCAATATTTTAAATGACGATGAGTAAGTGATGTCAAATAAAGAATTATTTTACATTATATCGTTTTTAAGCGTTGTTGAATATAAAGAACACTGGATGAAAACCTATCTACATCTTACTACTTTCTTTCTAAATGCAATCTAATTAATATATACAAGTAAAGGTTTCAAAAGTTAAAAAAGTAATTATTATATTCGCTACCTAGCTGGAGAATAAAGTCGTCTGGAATAAAGTTCTGTCAGTCAGCACGGGCTCGGCCTTATTTAGTAAATTATTATCTGTTTTGTTATCCTACAATATATAATACAATTTTACATATCTAAAGAATGTTACATATAATATTTACTGTGCTTGAAGATGATTTAATTACGCCCAAAAAATATATTTGTGATTATACTCCAATACTCTGACTCAGCGTTACGTATGTTTTTTCAATTTCTTATTAGGAAATATTTCTGGGCGGCATAGACCCTTGTTACGCCACTGGACTGGAAAGCAATAAATAATATATTTCTACAATACAAATACAGTGGAACCTCTCATAACGAGCATAATTCGTTCCAAAATCTTGTTCGTTATGTGAAACACTCGTTAAGCGAAACTAATTATCCCATATAAATCAATGTAAAAAAAGATAATGCGATCTAAGCGAAACATTTTTGTAACGTTTATTCTAATAAAATTACATGCTTTTAAATTGTTAAAGATTTTTAAAAATCGAAACTATTGTAGCTTATTATTTATTAATTTATGACAAACAATTAATTATTTTTTACTAGAAAGCTGTCTAGAGTTATTTCTTTCAGCCGACTCTTTAAATTTTTTTGAAAATGTGACACCTCCAAACTTGTCTGAGAAAAATGTCTGCACATAAGTTAAGAAAAATGTGTGTTCACATGCAACACTAACGTGCTAACGGTACGAGCGCTAAACACAGACTGACGCAGTGACACAAGTATCGGCTCATATGTGACTACCCCTTTCTGCGTTACTCGTTATGCGAAATGTCGCTCGTTAAGGGAGCAGGTTTTTTCACATTTTTTGCTCATTGTGCGAACTACTCGTTATGAGAAGTGCTCGTTATGAGAGGTTCCACAGAACTAGTTTCCTAGCCTGCTGTTATTTTTTAAATTTGTAATACGTCTCTGCATTCGAAGAGATTTCCCAGCCCCGTTACAAGTTCTAAGAGCCGTAACATAATACAATGATTTCAAGAGGGACTATGAAATTCACTAAACATTTAATACGAATACTTAAAATACACCTTATATAAACAAGCAACACTTTTTGATAAATCGTAATTAGAATAACTTTGATAGTCATTAAATTTTTAATACATTATGTGCGAAATTATAATTGGCGACGTCTTACAGTTCGCCTCTGTTGAGGTTTCTGCAAATGGAAGGAGGGCCGTCTCCATCCATTCCTTCATCAGAACACAGCTCGCTTTGTAACAACAAAACATACTCTCAGTTGCTGCTTTTACCAAGCAGAGGCAAGAAGCCTACTTAGCGGTGCGTTTCGCCTCATTCAAAAATATTCGAAAACCGGCGTTTGTTGAAATAAACAAATGCATTAAATTACGCTTTTCTAATTCTTGAAACGGTTTTTTTTCGAATTCGGAATGCAAATAAAATTATTTAAAAATCCTTGATCAATCGCAATTTATTGTTTTATTTTTCTTCCATTGCATTAAATTATCAAATTCATGTATATTCTTACATTTCTAATAATATGAACTAAACGTAGTAAAATTGAACAATATATCTATTGCTTCTTATGTAAAAAAATAATAGTTTACTCAAGTTTTATCTTTTAAATTGATCTCAAAGTGAAAACTAACAATATTTATAAATAAATCGTGCTTAAAATACGTTATTATTGTTTGGAATGGAAAAGAAAAGATGCATAAATAATAATTACATAATAATAACACGTGTTCTATAAAATATTCTTAAATATATTCAAATTTTTAAACCTAATTATAAGTCGAAAATTCATTTTGCAAAGTTAACACTTCGCCTCACACGCATCTACTTATAAAAAATAGTTTTTTTACTACTATATTTCATTATTTTTTCTTCATTTTTTTTAGGTTGATGTTAAACAAATCCTTAAGTTAATAAACGATTAGTTTATCATAATTTGAATGGTATTACTCACTAGTTTTCTTAATAGTTAAAAGTAAACTTTTAAAGCAAAGTGACTTCAGAAATAAGATGCTTTCAGTTCGATACACAAATTGGATTTGCTGCGGAATCCTCGTTTTATCGGGATGTCTTATATTATCAGGTGAGATAATCTCATAGTTATTTACTAACATCTTAATTCCTTTTAAATACTTTTAATTATATCCCCATTTTAACTATAAACCTTAAAATATACGCAAATACTTGTTTATTGTAGCAGTGGATTCATAGAACCAAGACTACGTAAAGTATATATAAGATTACAGTAAAGTAGAGATGTTTTTTTTAATAATAACTGAAATATTTGACTTTTAGTAAAAATATATAATATGGTATCATGCATTTAAAGTGTTATGAACTTACTGTAATGTTCACAATCCTCAATTAGTCGTCTGCTTTATACATTAATATTATATGCATTACTGAATCTGGTAAATACTTGTCTTGCGCAATAAGTAATTTCTACCTACATGTTGCATACAAATTACAAGCATACATCAATCATCTCACTTAGTATGTTGTTATTGAACGTTAAATACTCCTATTAAAAATACGCATTTTTTATAAAACGTTTTCCGGCAATAACCTGATCATGCACCGTTAATACTGTGTATTAAAAAAGAAACAAATTGAATCATAATTGTACATCAATTTACCAAAGTGAAAAACCACAGTGGAACCTCTCATAACGAGCATAATTCGTTCCAAAATCTTGCTCGTTATGTGAAACACTCGTTATTCGAAACTAATTTTCCCATATAAATCAATGTAAAACACGATAATACGTTCCGTGCGATCATTGCAATCCCTTTTTGTTTATCCATATGAGAAGCAACATTTAAACATCATCAAGAATACGTAAACGTTTTGAAGACATTCTTGACACTCCCTTTGAAGCATTTATCTCTTTAATTTTGTCCTTGTTCGAGGATAGTGTAAATCGTTGATGTAGATGGATTGTATGAGCGCGCTAGATCAGCTACGCTTACACCATCTTCTCGCTCTTCAATGATTTTACGTTTCATTTCTACAGTTACTTTTATTCTCTTAAAGCTGTCTTCTTTTGGCATTTTATTCCGGTACATTTTTGCAAGTGTTATGAAACTTTTTACGAAAAAAATACAAACAATATCTGAACATAAGCTTAGAAAAATGTGCGACACTAACGTGCTAACGGTACGAGTGCTAAACACAGCCTGACGCAATGACGCGGAAGTCCCGGCTCACAAGTGCGTCATACGTTATGTGACTTATCCTTTCTGCGTCACTCGTTATGCGAAATTTCGCTCGTTAAGGGAGCAATTTTTTCACTTTTTTTTTGCTCTTTATGCGAATAACTCGTTAAGAGAGGTTTCACTGTATTATGCGACATGAAAATAATGATACTTTCATTTATGGCATCGTTAACCGCAAACATCATTAAAATATTACTATCATATGACCTTTGATCTTGTGCAGCATGGAATATGTTTTCCGCATTAGTGTTGCTATAAGATCCAACTAGGGAGCGGTATTTCACTAGATCAGTGCCGGTTTTAGAGGGTGGCGAAGTGGGGTGGTGCCCCAGGGCATTGTATGAGCTAGGGGCGCCGAGGGCAACTTATCTTGCTAAGATTTTGTATATAAAAAAAATAAGGCGCACCAGAAAAAAAATGCACAAGCGCAATGCAGGGTCTTAGTCTGGACTAGTCTCCTGGTTCATGTCATCCTGATCGCTATTATCTATGTTGTCAGTTTTTTTTTTATATAAGGTGTTGATATCCTCCTCTTCCATTTAGGACATCGATTAACTGGATGAAGGATGCAGGATCAAGTTCACATTATAAACAACTTGTTTCTGTTTCACGATACATGTTTATTTGTCAATAACGTCGCCCGTTAAGGGCCGCCCTGAGGGACGGTCCTACCACGAGGACGGGCGAGTTGCGACTACCTGCCCGCTCTCACATTTCGGTGGTACCAACCGCCAAGATGACAGTTGTACCAACTGACAATGGGCCAACTGTCATAACAATTATTTTTGGCGTATGCAAACACCGTTTAACATTCGATGTAGATGTCACGCAAGCGAACCAAAATAATAGACAAAAGATCGTTTGTTGAGGCTTTACGGCATCGGCCTTAAGGAGCTATATCAAGCTGATATCAAGTGTATATATATAATCGTGATGGAAACAACAGGGGTCCAGGGGTTAGGTTCTCTTTCGGGGTAATCCAAGCATTCCCCTCAATAGCGCCTCTCCACATGGTCAGCGTAGATATATATATTTTGGAGATAAGGTGTAGATTATGGTAGAAATATCTGGCATTGGATTGTGTTGTAAATATGATCTGATATGTGAGGTATTTTTTATTCCAAATTACATACATTTAATATATTTTGGCTTGAATATTTACTGACCTAGTTTAACGCTTGTTGTACAATAATGATATTGTAGTACAACTACGTTTTGTAAAGTTCAAAGAAAATTGTTCGAATGCTGATTTTTATTCCATTTTTTAAAAAATGACTCTTTATAAAGGCATGCCGTAAAGCAAAACGGTGGAAGTGCAGCGGCCACTGTCCTCGTAATACCTCTAGGAAAGACAATGTGAACACCAACCTTACTGTATTTTCTTATCTATGTTTCAAGAATTTGAAGCTGAAATTGAAATATAACGCAATTAAATAAATTTTTAATGCATTTACTTGAGTAATGAAATAATTGTGAATATCTGAAATCGATATTTGAAAATTTAATTTTAGTTTTAAAATTTAACAAGAGGATATTTTAGTAAATAAAAAATAATAATTAAGAAACGTTATTTATATATTTATCATATACTCATGGGAATGTGCTACAAAAACTGCTGTAAGGCCAGCTATGCTCTACGGTTCGGAGTGTTGGACCCCGTTGAAACGTGATTTGGATAGGATTCATGTGGCAGAGATGAAGATGCTGAGGTGGGCGGGCGGTGTGACTAGAGTGGACAGAGTTCGAAATGAGCATATTCGGGGTTCATTTCGGGTGGCCCCCATACCTAAAAAGATAAGCGAAAACCGCCTAAGATGGTATGGGCAAGTGACACGGAGAGATGAGGACCACATGGTGAAGAGAGCCCTCAACATACCCACGCATGAAGACCGCAGGCAACCTGGACTGCAACTGTAAACAACGATCCGAAAACCCTGGATTTGACCGAGAATGCAACGCAGGACAGACAGACATGGCGAACGTGCACAACGAGAGCCGACCCCAGATGATGGGGAATGGCCAGGGACGTATTCATATTACACCATAAACCAATATTAAAGCCATTTATTTTTTTATATTATATATAAATGTATTTTGGTTTCCATTGAAATATGGTATTTAATTTTTTGGCATGGAATCATTGTATCATAACTACTAATTGGATCACATGGAATACACGAAATATAATGAATAGATATATTTTTCTCACATTTATATACCAAGGCATGCTATAATAAAATATCACTGCACGATAAAAAAAAACACCGAAAAGTAGAACTCCTTTCAATTGTAAGTCACGCATTTAAGAGTGACATTTCAGACTGATTAATTTGTCTAATGCCATCGCAAAAACGTGAATTGTTACGTGATAATACCAGGTGTTATTTATTACACTTGGTATTAACGTAAGACATTGCGGTGCAAGTAAACATGCAGTGGCTAGTTCTTCACTTGTATGCAATCACTAATGAGAATCATTTCTGAGGTCATCATCATCATCATCAGCCTGTATCCGTCCACTGTTGAACGTAAGCCTCCCACCTCTTCGCCTTCCGCATCCAGGTCACTCCCGCTATTCTTCGTATATCGTCAGTTCATCTTGCAGGGGGTCGGCCAATGCTTCGTTTGGCAGTTTTTGGGCGCCATTCCAATACTTTTCTTTCTCGTTGACAGATATGACCTGCCCATTGCCACTTGAGTGTGCCTATTCGTTGGGTAACATCTACTACTTCAGTTCTTCTGCGTATTACCTCGTTTCGGATTTCTGAGGTGAATAGATATTTAACGTGATACATGTTAAAAAATGATTAATATTATTAAGTATTAATTATTTTGAATGGTGAATTCTAACGACATAGATATTTTTTATATGGAAATACTTTTTAATGTTAACAAAAATAGTCTCAATTGGAAGGTGTACTGTAATTGAGTTTCAGCTCACTTTTAGTATATATTGATATCACCTTGATATAGCTCCTTTAGGCTGATGCCGTAAAGCCTCGAAAAACGATCTTTTGTCTCTTATTTATGTTCGCTTTCCTGACATGCACATCTAATGTTAGTTTTAATTATAGAATATAACGCAGGTGTTTGCATACGCCATTTTATTTGTTATGACAGTTGCTCCATTTCATGTTGGTGCAACTGTCATCTTTAATTTCCTTTTTTGCCGCGACTGTATCGGTGCGCTAGATGTGACAGTGTCGGCAGTTGTCAATGGACTCGCGTCCCGGCCGGCGAAATGTCATGCTGGTCGGGCGTAGAAATCAAGTCATTATAATAAACGCGAATTGTGCTTCGAAAACAAGTTATTTGTGTTGTTAATCTGCTCCTGCATCTTTTCACCTAGTAATTCGATGTCAATTCCGAGAGGAGGATATCAATATAATTTGACAGGGAAGTCACTGGTTAAAACTCGAAAGCAATGGTAGTATAGAATTTTCTCATGGGTTACGTATGCAATATACATAATTACAAGTAATTCTTATGATCGTAGGGGCTATAAGGATATATAGGAATATTTCCACTTATTTGATATTAATCAAAAATTTGACGCAATTCAGTTCTAGGAAAAATAAAAGTGTAATGAGTTGCAGGTATTTTTTTAAAACCTCTTCGTTATATCCAGTGCCGGTTTTAGGGGGTGGCGAACTGGGTCGGTGCCCCAGGGCGTCGAATAAGCTAGGGGCGCCGAGGGCAACCAATCTTGCTTAGATTTTTAAAAATATAAGCAATGTGGGGCGCCAGAAAAAAATGGCCTAGAGCGCCGTTGAGTCTAAAGTCGGTATTGGTTATATCGTAGTGTGAAGAGCCTCCAGAGGGCCGTAAGTGCTCTAAATTATGATCGAATATTGTATAAAGAGTGACGAAAACTACGTTCTCCTGGTCGTAGCGCAGCTTCACGGCATTTTCATTAACGCATGACATAGTTTAACGTCCAATTATTAAATTTTTCCTTTAATTTTTAAATAAACGAGAGTAATTTCAAAGTTGTGGCTTTACTCAATCAACCTCTTGGTATCAATACTTCTGAGGCTCCCTAAATTGCGAAGCCTCAAGCGCATGCTTCCTGCACTTATGAGGTTATTCGCCACTGCAAAGACACAAAAATATTTTTGAACCTTACTGAATACACGTGTCTCGAAGTATAAGAGCCTTTTCCCACGGTAACGTCCCGTTTTTTGCGGGTTCGGTTTTTTGCAGGATCACGTCTAGTAGTGTACGCGCTACTGTGGTAACAATTCAATGAGCATTCGGTTTGCAGGTTACCGCAAAAATCCGATCCGTTCGAAATGTGCTGTATGGTTTTACAACTACAAACCGGACGACTGGACTGTCAAACGTGACCATGGACATTCTGAAGTAGTTAAAAAAATTGGATTCATCTTATCTGAAATCACCCGTGAGATTACGAAACGTGCCTAATCTCGATCGTAGTTTTAGGATCGGGTGAACCTAAAATCTTCTTTTTTTGCATTGCTTTCGGCGGTGAAAGTACCAGTATAATTTCAGAAGAGTATTCACGTCCATTGCGTCTGAATTTTCTTCTCCGACTGCCAATGCTATCACGTAAAAAACAGGATGCAAACTTCTGTGTGTGAACACAGGTATGATTTTTGCGGTATTCAGTAAATAACCGATCTCGCAAAACTGGACGTCCGTGGG
This sequence comes from Glossosoma conforme, assembly GCA_022606575.1. NCBI lineage: Eukaryota > Metazoa > Arthropoda > Insecta > Trichoptera > Glossosomatidae > Glossosoma > Glossosoma conforme. The sequence continues at coordinate 551,099 of JAGTXR010000003.1, read as the reverse complement.
AAAAAGCGGAAAGGTGGCGCGCGACAGACGTATGGATTTTCACCCAAGAATCCAGGATATTCATGCGTCCGCCACGCACCACACTTTTTAATTTAACCGGTTAACTGCCAAAAGCGTTTTAAGACGCATAATTTTCTGTGAACGGAGTGCCGCTCATACAAAAATTACGTCTTAAGACGCGCCGTTTTAAATGAACAATCAACAATGCGCAATGAACAATTAATTTTATGATCATGGATAAATGACTGCACGACTGGCGCGCTCTTCATTTATTTGGTAAGTTTTACAAATAAACTTTATTACACTTTGAATAACGATATGTTTAGAAGGTTTTATTTTTGTCGTAAAATTCGCGGCGTGCTGGGTACCGCCATACATGTAATTGTAGCATTTATTTTAAACAATATTTTATTCATTTTGATATCTCTGAAATGGTCAATTCGCCACTGATCTTATTGCATAACAATGTGGGACAGCCTCGGGGTTCGCTCCGCAGTCGAGTGCCTTGGCTGCCGAGTTTGAACTTTTCTCCGCTGTCCACACCCAACTTATTATTGCAGCCTGCAACATTCATTGTTTTGAATTCAAACCACGAATAATGCATGTAATAACTAAGCGATAATTCCATTGAGCGGGAATGCAACCTTTTGGTCACTTGTTACGAACGATACGAGAAACGAAATATGAGCACCTTCGTAATTATTATGTTAAATTAAATGTATTTATTATTGTGTAAAAATGCACAATACACCGCGCAGTCCACACGACTATTCTCTGCCTAACAATATAATTTAATTTCATATCTTTTTTTTAATTTTTGTTTTGAATATTTCTTTACTTGCTACTGTTTTTTTAAGGACAAGTATAAGCCTAATTAGGGGATAAACAAATACATAAAATAACTGTCTAAAAATACAATTAAGAGTCTACAATTTTATTTGAAGGAATACATTCACTTATAAAGTTCATTTCACATCGGTCTCTCGTCAGCTCTCTTATCCATGAAGTGCATTACCGTCATTACGTACTGATCACGAAGTCTAAACGTTGAGAATAATGAGAAATGACGTTTAATCCGAGACAACCTCGGGCTCCGCTGTTTTAGAGACTTTTATTGAGGGATCAGACTGGTTAACCAAATTGCCTTGGATGTTGATATATTTCACGTAAGGGAGGCCCAATTCAGACATGAACTCCACGAGTTTCTTTGGAGGAATAACTAACTAAATAGACGGCTATGGTGTGCATAAAAAAAATATATTTATAAGAATCAACTTTAGCTCTTTTGTGAATATAGAGTAGATGGCCGCAATAGTGGTTCAATATGTGTGCTTAGGTATGCATTTCTTCCGGCTGTTGCGTGGCGTGTTCGGGAATCCTGAAATTAAGTTGAAGATCGGTTTGTGTGTCCCGGGATCAGACTGTTTAACCAAATAGCCTTGGATGTTGATATATTTCACGTAAGGGAGGCCCAATTCAGACACGAACAACAAGAGTTTCTTTGGAGGAATAACTTGTTGGCGTCGTCTGTTTGATGAGCATCGGGACCTTCTGTTGCTTGTCTTTATTACTTTGTTCTTAGTACTTAATCATAACTGTAAGTACCTATATTTGTATGTATTGTATTTTTTATCATGGGATTAATTATTATTAAACTTCAAAAATGAATTGAGTTTTTCAAATTTGTAATGTTTCTGTAAGGGAAAAAAATGAAATAATAAAATGAATAGTAAGATATCGAAAAAATATTAAAAGAAAAATTACACATCATTGGTTTTTTATGACTATATAATTACCACGATATATACTAAGTATTGATATCAGCTTGATATAGCTCCTCAAGGCCGATGCTGTAAAACCTCGACAAACGATCTTTTGTCTCTTATTTTGGTTCGCTTGCCTGACATCCACATCGAATGTTAGTTTAATTATATAATGTTAGCGGTGTTTGCATACGCCAAAATAATTTTAACGACAGTTGGCCCATTGCCGGTTGGTACGACTGTCATCTTGGCGGTTGGTACCACCGACATGTGAGAGCGCGCCGTGAGCTGGCAGTTGGACAAACGCTCGCGACCGTGATGGCCATGCCTATATGGCGTGGGCCACAACGGTCCTTTTTGTAGCAAGTGTTTGACGAATGAACGTGTATCGTGAAACAGAAACAAGTGTTTGTATTGTGAACCTGATCATGCATCCTTCATCCAGTTAATCGATATCTAAATACCTGAGGAGGATATCAGTATGAATGGTCCAAAAATATTGTTTGCTAAAATATATACATATGTACTCATATTTGAAAGTATATCACTTGTACGTACGAGTAAAAAGCAATTTTTAAATTTTGCGTATCATACTCGTATAAACTTATATATCCCAATAATAATATTATCGAGACTTCCCTATAGTGATTAAATTCGATATATGTATATGCTTATTTTTGTGTCAGTGAAGTAAATAAACATTTGGTTCGTTGTCCTACATATTTAAAGTTTATTAAACCGCATCAACTAATACTGAACTTGGTTTTAAATTTAAAACCTGAACTATCACGTCAACAATTCAACTGCAACATTTTGTGGTTACAGTTTAACAAAATTAATAACGTGCCAGATGTGAACAACGGGGTATTATACCTACTCATGGATATAGCTGGAATACATTTTTGTACTGTGATGACTATGTAGTACTCGCCCAGCGAGTGTTAGTCGCAGAAAAATATAAATTGAAGTTGTTTTTTTCTGATAACCTTTAATTTCTTGTTATTTCGAAGTTTCATCGATTACTGAACTTATTGACCAGTACTATGTGATGTAAGTCGTAAGGTTGGTTTCGGCCTCCTAAATACTAAAGTGTCATTTTTGTTGCTGCCATTTGGTCCATTTTAGGAGTTATTGTGGGAATTTTTTATTTTTTATTTATATTAATAAATAGAGTGGAAGTCTTTTGATTTTTTTTATATAAAATAATTCCATAATAACGTATTTTGAAGCGTTTGCTTGTCATTCAGATGCTGTCGGTTCAAACCCCGACTAAGCTTGATTTTAAAAATTTATTCAATCAAATCTAAGCTCTATACATGCCCCCCAGTAGAGTTGAGCCACCCCTTAAGGATAAAAAAACATTGTTCAGGCCTCGGAAGCGTCGGGCTGATAATCCGATCTCCTCACAAACCCTGATCATTGTACATCCAAGCCTTGTGATTTTTTCAATAAAAAAGAATTTCATAATAATGTAATTTAAAGCGTTTGTTTGTCATTCAGATGCTGCCGGTTCAAACCCCGACTAAGCTTGATTTTAAAAATTTATTCAATCAAATCTAAGCTTTATACATGCCCCCCAGTAGAGTTGAGCCACCCCTTAAGGATAAAAAACATTGTTCAGGCTTCGGAAGCGTCGGGCTGATAATCCGATCTCCTCACAAAACTTGATCATTGAACACCCAAATATTTCTCTGGTACTACAGCCGCAGTGTATGTAAGTTCTCTGGCTCTCACATTTCTATAAGCTGAAATATGAAACGATAATTTGTGTTGCTCATATGATCCACACATGGAGCGCATATGTTTAAAAAAACACTGGCTTATTTGATTAATAACTGATTTACATATATGTAGCAATTAATTTGGATTTTTTGTCGATGTTTTTATTCAACGACAGCCTTTAATGCTATATTGTATTCTTTCAACATTATGATTTGCATTTCATTGTTAATTGAATAGCAGAAAATGTCCTATGTACTGCCAATAAACATTGCATATACCTGTATATTGATATCAGCTTGATATAGCTCTTTTAGGCTGATGCCGAAAAGCCTCGAAAACCCATCTCTCGTCTCTTATTTTTGTTCGCTCGCCTGATATCCACATCTAATAATTTAAGTTTTAAATATATAAAATTACACGGCGTTTACATACGCCATTTTATTTGTTATGACAGTTGATCCATTTCATGTTGGTGCAACTGTCATCTTTAATTAGCTTTTTTTGCCTTGATTATCTTGGCGGCGCTGGATGTCACAGTGTTCCGTCGGTCATCAGTTAACCTCTCGTCCGGCCGGCGAAACCTCGTGTACCGGTCGGACGAAGAAAACAATGTCTTTTTTTTATGGTCTAACCCGCTCACATATACAATCTGTAAATGTGTATGTACTATAACGTAGGAACTAATACATAAGCCACTGCCAGTTTATAATTTAATCATTACTGAAGATGATCTCCAGGGTTCCCAAACATGTAATCGTTAAAAATAAATGTGAATCAAAACTAAATATTTTTAATTTGTTATTTTTTTAATTTTAATTAATTTAAAAGAATAAATTATGCAATAACAGTTAGTCGTTACTATATGAAGTATTTGATCATTTACTTCGTGGATGTTATATAATTTTTAATTATATCTGAGCAAATGACATCTAGAAGTAGTTTGCGGTTTATTCCGATTAGTGCACAGCGCTGTATGGAAAGATCATTAGATAATCGTATTAAATAAATAACAGCACGAAGAGAGCTGAAGATGTGAAAGTTGAGTTTTTACTCTGTGCAGAATGTAGTGTTAACATTATTATATTAGAATGGTAAAGTCAGGGCCGCTGGCCTGAGTAAACCATTTCAAGTGAGGACCGGTGTTCACCAGGGCTCAGCCCTGAGTCCATTGCTTTTTAACCTCTCCATAGACTATGTCACCAGAGATATTAAAAAACCAGTCCCTTGGAATATTTTATATGCTGACGATATTGCTCTAATCAGTGAAAATGCCCAATAGAAGTAAAACCGAGTCGATTTACTTCAATTTCAATTCTGGTTGCACCGCGGTTAACACATCACTCCTCCTACAAAATACACCCGTAAAAGAGGTTGATACTTTTAAATATCTCGGCTCTGTGATATCCTTAGACGCCAAAACTGAATCTGACGTGGAGCATAGAATAAACACAGGGTGGCTGAAATGGAGGTTTCTCTCTGGGGTTTTGTGTGACAGCAAGATTTCAGTTAGGATCAAAGGTAAAATCTACAAAACTGCTGTAAGGCCAGCTATGCTCTAAAGATCGGAGTGTTGGACCCCACTGAAATGTGACTTGGATAAGATTCATGTGGCAGTGATGAAGAAGCTGAGGTGGGCGGGCGGTGTTGTGACTAGAGTGGACAGAGTTCGAAATGAGCATATTCGGGGTTCATTTCGGGTGGCCCCCATACCTGAAAAGATAAGGAAAACCACCTAAGATGGTATGGGCATGTGAAACGGAGAGATTAGGACCACATGGTGAAGAGAGCCTTCAACATACCCACACTGAGAAAAAGACCTGGAAGACCACGCAACCTGGACTGCAACTGTAAATAAGGTTTGAAAACCCTGGGCTTGACCGATAATGCAAGGCAGGACAGACAGACATGGCGAATGTGTACAATAAGAGCCGAACCTAGATGATGGGAAATGGCAAAGCTAATGAAGGTAAAGTCAGGGCTGGTTTTAGGGGGTGGCGCAGTGGGTCCCAGGGCGTGCACCAAGGGTCATCATCATCATCTGTGTCCGTCCACTGTTGAACGTGAGTCTCCATCCTCCGCCTTCCGCATCCATCTGTCACCAAGATTATCTCATATATTTTTTTTAAATACATACAATATGGGGCGTCAGAAAAAATAAAATGCCCTAGGGCGCCGCAGGGTCTAGAGCCGGCGCTGGGTTAAGTGAGTGTGATGTTGTAGAATATTAGGTGTAATATCCGTTCCACGCTACTTGAGATTTTCATAATTGCGCAATATGACAAGTGATCCAACGTGTCTAATAAGAAATTCTGCACTCTGTTATAATTATTAATTTGATAAATTATGAAACATTATTCAACAAAATTTCTAACAGTATTTAATGATTAAATTAGAAAAGCAGGCATAATGATCCGAAACACTGTCCATCCACTGCTGAATGAGGATATCCTCAAATCTTTTAAAAAATATATATAGGTGTCCCGGAAAATAATATCGTTTTTTTAATGAAAAAATGTTGCATTTAATACATATAATTAGTAATATATATATGTATATATATTTATTTAAACAAATATAAAAATACAGTTACAATTATTTAGTGACAATAAATATATTCTATTTTTTACTATTTTTTTTATTTTATTTTTTTAAACCACCATGATTTTTAAGATGAATCTTGACAATAAATACGTGTGGCGTGTCTTTTTTAAATTTTATTTTTTAAATTTTACATGATTTTACACAATTTTACACAATTTTACATAATTTTATACAATTTTACACAATTCCAAAATTTCAAAAAAATCTAAGGTACTTAATAATTAATTCTATATATATTATACATAATGCATATATGCATATACATTCCCACCATTTCAAAAATAAGGGCAAAATAAAATAAATAAGAGCAAAATAAAATAAAATATAAAATACATATATATATACCTTTGTATATATATATGTATATATGGGTTAGTTTAGGTTAATGAGACATCCAGTGAACCAAATGTCCCGTGCACCAAACGTCCAGTGCTCCCCACGTCGTTACCGAGGAGTCGCTGAACGAATTGTCTGTGAACGAAATGCGGCGGAACCCTGGGCTGGTTAATAACTTGTATAAAAAAATCTGCTTATGTATTAAAGATTATTTGATTACCAATTTATGGATCTGAATGAATGGCACAGTTAATGCATAACACCATAAACGTAAATGTCAGAGACGTTAATTTATTCCGAAACAACTCTGCATCCCAAAGTTACGACTAATACATTATCTATTTGTATTTTTAAACTTGAACTACGAGAGCTAATTAATTTAATTGACTAATAATAATAAAAGGCAGCTATTTTTATTATGTGTAATATATATAATGACATCAGCATGATAGAGCCCTTGCTGACTGGTACCGAAAACCTCGATAAACAATCTTTCGTCTCTTATTTCTGTTCGCTTGTCGTATATGAATGTGTCCGTCATATTGTCATTAGGGACTAGTACTAGACCGCCGCTAGTAGCGCTGGGCGAGAGCCATCACGAGCGCGTTAGTCGTCTGCCGTCCGTCGGCGAGATCGCATTGTTAAGTCCTTATCGGTCGCGGCGAAAGTAACGCCATGTTACGATCGATCGAGAAAAACCAATTTTTATGATAAATATAGTTGTGTGTTCACAATGTGCTTCTGAAGAAGTCTTTGTTTTGCTGACCTGTTCCTCATCATGCCCTCACGCGACGGGATAACACCTTTTATTGAGAGAGTGGAGGATGTTAATAAATATAATTTATATGTAATATATTTTGTATTTAACATACAAATAAGTCATTTTAACTACGATTGCAATCTCTATAATACTAGTAGAAGGTTGCTAGGTCCGTTTCATATATTATTAATAATAATCATATTCAATATAGATATTAAACCGACTTCATAATCTTTAAAATAAGAACGTATTTCGTGTGAATTTCCTCTTTATTGGAACAGGCAGCGCGATACCGGATACCTTAAAAGATCATAGACAATTTAATTGATAGCGGCAGACAAGGAGAATGTATCATACTCGTATATGTAATATAAATACCTTCTGTAATATTTTATGCCCAATAGTTTCAACAGCTTTCCGCAACTCTTTACGGCCTAAGATTTTTACTGAACGATTGTAATTATTTATGTGCAACACTCATTTATACGTTATTAGTTTTTTTTACAATGGCAACACTGTATACCCGTATAGGAGCTTGTTGTGTAGGTCAGGGTTTCATACACTATGTTACGACGAACACAAGTTTTAAAGGCGGATCTAGAATATATGTTTCGTTATAAATTCTAATGATTTTTACATCCTGCTATCATCGAGAAGCTGAAAATACTCGTAGACTTTTCATAATATCGAATGATAAGCGACGAAAGATCGAATATCGATGTTTTCGGCAACAGCCTACAAGGTCTATATCATGCTGATATCACTACATATCAACTCATGACGATCAGCTTCTCCAGCTTTTATTTTAACACTACTTACAGGCTTTGGAATGATCTCCTCGCATGTTTCTTTGTTTAAGAAAGACATTAATAAACATTTGCAATCCCCTTACTTCCGACACGCGCAAAACCATTCAACGTTTTCCACACACGCAGCGTCTAGCCGTCGCGATTGAGCTATTTAGAGTTAGTAGAGGATCAAGGCCTTCTGCAGCCTACTTTCTTTTGTATGATTATTTACAAAATGATGTGAAAAATGAAGACCCACCTAATTACTGGATGAAACTAAGGAATAAGATCGCAAGTACATAGTTGATGTCCTCCTCTCAAAGTTTGGTATCGATTCATGACAGGATGCAGGATCAGGTTCACAATAATACAAATAACTTATTTTTGTTTCACAATTCACGTTTATTTGCCAAACACTTGCTTTTTCGTCACATGAGTTTATGGTGCACGCCTATTGGCGCGAGTGAGTTCCAACTGACGGCGCGCTCTGACATCCGGCGTCGCCAATAGTCGCGGCAGACAAGCGAATTAAAGATGACAGCGGCCAACATGAATGGAGAAAATGTCATAACATAATTAAAAGTAACATTAGATGTGCATGTCAGGTGAGCGCACAAAACTAAGAGACAAAAGATCTTTTTTTTAGGGTTTACGGCATCAGCCTAAAGGAGCTATATCAAGATGATATCATAGTCTTACTCGTAGAATCAAAGTAAAAGTAGGAGACGTGCGATTGTTCACATGTCACACAAACGATGAATACATAATTAATATTAGGTTCTCTGTCTGGAGGTGTATAATAGTCATAGACTCCTCCTGTCATTTCACGTGAATGGGATGACGAGATCGCTCCATCTTTCGGGCAGACGTCCACACTTTCTTGTTCACTTGGTGTTTCTAAAACGCTTGATCTTAAAGTCACGACGAATTCAAAAGCAAAACACAAAGGTGTACAATTCGTGTAGGAGTATATGTAGTTAAACGTACACCAAAAATACAGATGTATGTTAATCATTTTTGATTGTACCCCATATGTTAATCTTTATACACTCCAAGTCTACACATCACATAATCACGAGTACAATTTGAGTAGGTTGTTACCTGCCCGTAAATAATTATTAGATGTGTACTTGATATTAAAAAAATGTTTATTACATTACTCATTAAATACATACGAATCGAAATAGTAATAGAGTGTTTATTTAAATGCAAATAGAACGTTCCCTTTTATTTGATTGTAGTTTATAGCCTTGATTATTTTTATTTCCGCATTTCCAAAAACAAACTATTAAACATAGGATAACCTCAAATGCCCATTCTCCATATAACGAGTGGTGTAAGCACTGTAAACCAAATCAGCAGATAATAAAGTATGCTATATATTTACTATGATGTTGTTTATGGTATTCTAATAAATTATATATACGAGTATATACCTAACAGCGATTAAACTACCGACGGAGGCCGACTGTTTTTTAAAGAATTGCCTTTAAAAAAAATCCGCATATATTTATTTGTTTATCCATCCCCCATCATCGTCGCTGTCTTGGATCTCTTCGGCGTCATCGGGAATATCGGACAAAGCATCAGCGTATATAAGGAGACTAATTCAAACCAAAAATTATTGTATTATATTATAACCGCGATTATCTTTGGGGCACTACGTGTTACAGTGCCCGTCTGGTAGCTCGTGCCCGCGCTCAAGTAGTGGAGGCGCGAAAAACTCAAGTAGTGGATGCTACCCAACGAATAGGCACACTCAAGTGGAAATGGGCAGAACATATCTGTCGAAGAGACGACGGTCGATGGGGAAGAAAAGTATTGGAGTGGCGCAGAAAAACTGGCAAACGAAGCATTGGTCGACCCTCTGCAAGATGGACTGACGACATAAGAAAAATAGCGGGAGTGGCCTGGATGCGTAAGGCAGATGATCGAAGAGGATGGAGACGTTCAAACAGTGGACGAATACAGGCTGATGATGATGATGATGTAAAATGTTAACACTATCCAGTCCAAGCGTTACGCGATTAAACTTACGCTGGAGGCCGACTGTTTTTTTAAAGAATTGCTTAATCTATCGTCATGTGTTCAAATAAAATTAAATATCACCCTCACTGAAAAGGTTTGAGATCTCTGAATTTTGGTCGAAAGTAAAAACAGCACACATGTTGTGTGATCGGTCGCTAACGTTTGAAAAAACATAACAAAAGCTGTGTGTAGTCGGCCACTAAGCGTTGGCGGAACGATCGCACACATGCTGTGTCACCCGACTTTAACGTTCGGCCTGGCGATTTCACACGTGTTGTGTAATCGGACTGTATAGTGTTAAGTCACATATTTATAAGTTACATATTTGATATATATACGTCATTTAGAGCTGTCAGTATTATAATTATTTGTAATTACAATAATCTGTTGTTGCATTATCTGACATTGAATTCTAAAGATTTGGCCTTTTACTCGTATACTATTGAACGTTTTTTTTAGACATATAACGATTTTCTTCAAAAGACTTTCACCGATTTCATAAAACTTATCGACGTTGTAAACTTTAAAATCCAATGCTTTTATTTACTTTACGTAATTAAGAACAGCAAAAGTTTCATTTTAATAATTTCGAATAAACAAAGTACACTTTGTAACAAAATTTTACTATAGTACATACTTATCGATTTTGCACCTATCTGTAGTTGTTGAAATTTAGCATTGTAAATGTAAATTGTCTTTTGAATTCAAAACACTTGATTATTTAAGGGTTTAACATTACACGTTTCACATTACTGCGTTGGTATACCTGTCAGTTACATAACAGCCAACAATATAAGTAAAGGTGTGATGCCAACGTGAGGTGAGAAAATTGTAATCAACTTTAAATGAACTGAATCTTTTCTTTGAAAGGAAAGGTAATTTGTTTTTTACCTAATATTATACGTGATTTTTTATTTTAATTTGATAAGTTTAAATGTCGTAAATTTTCTAACTAGCTTAATGTAGTAGTGCCATCAAATAGTAATGACACCTTTTTATTCTTAATCGTAAGAAGCATTGGTGAACGTTGTGGTATTTTAAAATAAAAATACAGTATGAATTTTTACAGGGATCAAAACACAAGAATCATTAATATACACTTATATAGCCCTTGCTGACTGGTACCGAAAACCTAGATATACAATCATTCGTCTTTTATTTCTGTTCGATTGTCATAAATTTATGTGTCCGCCATATTGGGACTAGTTATATAGACCGCCGCTGGTGGCGCCGGTGCGACAGCCCATCAGGCCAGTTGTGTCCCGCCCGTCGGTGAAATCATATTGTATTGTGGCTCGGCCTAATGCTGTGACTAGGTCGAGCCCTAAATTTGTAAAGTTTTATCGCAAATATATGTCAACGAGCTTCTGAAAAAGTCTGTGTTATCAATCTGCTCCTATCACGCGACGGAATAACAACGTTTTTGAAAGAGAGTAGGATGTTAACGGTAACCTCGACATACGAGTTTGATTTGTTCCGCAACCTTGCTCGTATTTTAAATTACGCGTATCTCAAACTGTCATTAAATAGCTCCAATGCACGACCAGTTGCGACCTTTTCTGTGTGTTTATTGTTAAGCCGATTGCTCGTATCTCAAATTTTGCTCGTATTTCAAAGCGAAAAATCGCTCGCTCGACGGCTCGTATCTCAAAAAACTCGTATGTTGGGAGCACTCATATGTCAAGTTACTAATGAATATATATAAATAATCTACTATACAAAATACTTCTATATTCTTTCGCACGTTATTTATAATAGATGTAGAAAAAAAAATGTCTTAAAATAAATATATTTACTGACGAAAATCGAAGTCTTAATATTTTTTGAGATATTAAAACGCATTTTTTTACTTAAAAAAGAACTGCGAGTTAAGTAATTTTAGAGAGTATTGACAAACTCGTCGTGAGCTTAGATGATTATAATTATTAATGATGTGATGTGTATGCTCCTATACGTTAATCAAAGCTTTGCCGGCGGGTATGGCGTGGTATAGCGATTCTTTACTATACAAGATATCATACTAATTTCATACAGGGTATGTTGGGGTACATTGAGTTGAGGACAAGAAGGGATATGTGCTTAGGGATGCATTTCTTCCGACTGTTACGTGGCGTGTTCGGGAATCCTGAAATTTTGATGAATATCGGTTTGTGTGTCCCCGATAGATATCTGAGAATAAGGAAGCATAGATTGTTCGCTCTCCCTAAGAGTAACACTAACCTGCCAAAAACTATGCCTCTTGGGAGAGGGATCAGACTGTTTAACCAAATCGCCTCGGATGTTGATATATTTCACGTAAGAGAGGCCCAATTAAGACAAGAACTCCAAGAGTTTCTTTGGAGGGTTAATTGGTTGGCGTCGTCTGTCTGATAAGCATCGGGACCTTTTGTTGCTTGTCTTTTTTGCTTTGTTCATAGTACTTAATCATAAGTACCTATTTTTGAATATATTGTATTTTTTATTTTTATTTTTATTTTTTATTGTACTTCAGAAATGAATTGAGTTGATATAATTTGTAATGTTTCGGAAAGGAAAAAATAAACAAAATTGAAATTGAAATAAGTTCGATCCCCGACGAAGATGAAAAAAATCAATTTCATAGATTTATAAATACACCCGGTTGATGTGAAATTAATAACTTGCCCGCAAAATGCCAGTCATATTCTATCAGTCGGTCATAGGACATCGCCAATTCGTAGTGAGTTCCTGTAAAATTGGATAATGCTTTGATATCAGCTTGATTAGCGCCTTTTTCGGCTGATGCCGTAAAGCCTCGAATAACGGTTTTTTGTCTCTTATATTTGTTCGCTCGCCTGACATGCACATCTGATAACCTTAGTTTTAATTATATAAAATTACACGGCGTTTGCACGCCGCCCAGCGCCGCAAGTGGCGATCTATATAACTAGTCCGCCTGACATGCACATCTAATGTTTGTTTTAATTGTATAATAATACACGGTGTTTGCAAACGCCAATTTATTTGTTATGACAGTTGGCGCATTTCCTGTTGGTACCACTGTCATCTTGAATTCGATTTTTCTGCAGCGACAGTTGGCAGCGCGAGATGAGAGCGCGCAGTCAGTTGACAGTTGGCAGCTCGCTCGCGGCCGTTATGGCGCGCGCCTAAGGGCGTTCGCTATAACGGGTGACAAAAAAGCAAGTGTTTGATAAATAAACGCTAATTGTGAAAAACGAGTTATTTGTATTGCGAACCTGATCCTGCATCCTGTCACACAGTAAATCGATATCAAACTTTGAGAGGAGGATATCAGCTTCAATGACAAGCTGTATTCAATGATACTGACGGATCGAAATTCTAAATGCAGTGCTAAAACATCTCAAAATTTACAATAAAATATTCAACAAATGAGATTTCTCCATTACTGTTTGTTAGTATTCTCTTAAAAAAGTTGTGGTATATAAAATGTACGTGTATGTTTACCCACCTTGGATTAATGGACCGAATAAAACTCAGGTAAGAGAGAAAGGTAATGCAACAATACAGTTACATTGTTAATTATTGTGGCTAGAGATGAAGGCGTTGCCGTCTCTTTATTCTGTAATGAAAAGGTGTGTCTTTGTAAACAAACAATCGACTCACGTACACAGTCTATATAATTATATACAGCATTACGAATTTAATACTAGGCAAATCTATTACACCAAGCTAGCGATCAGTACTTGGCTTCGTAATTCTATGAGGATACCATGCCATTAAAGATTTCTCAGTAAATTCAATATTCGTTATTATTGATATTGTAGTCTAGTAAGAATCTCTATCCCAGGGAGGCGAGCCCGATGGATCGATCACACATTAATATATAACCCTAAAATATCCAAAAGAGATTGTATACCTTGGAGATACGATCACATGGGATGGCAGAACAAAAAGAGAAGAATCAACAGACGCGTACATCAAGCAAGGCTAGCGTTCAATAAAAAAACAAAGTCAAAAAGTATTAATTAAAAGCTCCGCAAGCAACTTGTCGAAACATTTGTTTGGAGCATCTTCATGTACGGCTGTGAGACATGGTGCTTATCTGAAAGTGATACAAAACTAGAGGCCTTTGAGAAGTGGTCATACAGAAGAATTCTCGAAATTTCCTGGAGAGACCACGTCACGAACAATGAGGTTCTCAGCATAATCAAGGAATATGGCACCTAGTAAGAACCATCTCAGAGAGGCGAGCCTGATGGATCGGTCACATCATGCGCCACGATGGTCTTCTTCACGACATTGTGGAAGAGATGGTTGAGGGTAGAAACTGTAGAGGGCGCTCTAGACGGGAGTATTTGCAGCAAGTGTTCGAGGACATGAGTTGTAGCTCTTATGCTGAGCTAAAGAGGATTGCAGCGGATCGAAAAGAGTGGAGATTGAAATGCAAGATTTTGTTGCTGCAAACCTATCCACCGAATTGATACTACGAAGAAAAAGTGTACGAGTAGTGTAGTAATAATTTATTATAAGACGTATAGTAGAATTCAGTTTGATTTTCTTAAAAAAAATGGTAGAAATTGGCTGAAAAATGTCCATGCGCAAAAAACGTGCATAAAAATAATGTCATTGTGGCATAATTAACCCTTTCGCGTCGGTTGTCGGCATATGCCGTCATAAGATTCCCCGACCGTTGACATCGATTGACGTGATATATCGTTTTGCTACTATATTAGAATAGTTTTTTATGCATCATCTGATAGCTAAAGGATACAAGAACCAATGTGATATACGAAAATAGACCAGATAAGTACATTTATGCTTCAAATACTAGTTGTAAGCAAAAAAAATCGTTTGAAATATTCACGCCGTATTGACAGTATAATTTGTATTCCACCGAGTCGTAGCGAAAGGGTTAAATAACAAAAGGTATATACATAAATATTGTGAGACAAAGAAGTTTCCGGAAATGTAGATGAAATAATAGCCAGCGAAGAACAAAGGACCAAGTAAGTGGATGATGCTTCTAATCGTCTTGTGGTCTCTTGTACTATAAAACGTTTTTGATTAATGTAATCCATATAATTATCTATCCGGGTTAGTTTTGAACTTGCAAACTCTTAACCTTGTTAACTTAAATATCACGTGGACCAGAAATGAAAGGAGTGATAAATATGCCTTTAAATTTGGAGCAGTGCCGTACGGTAATATGTAGTGTGTAAAAATATGAAGTGCTTGGTTCTAAAAGTTTTGTCTTCTCGTCGTCATATATTATATAATTATCAATCAATATTATAGTCAATTTCGTAACCCTCTAATTTTTCGTACTCTATTCTTCACTCGTTCTATCTGTTCTGGAATATGGGAGCTTAGTTTGGAATCCAAATAAATCCAAATACATTTTCATGCTCGAAAAAATTCATAAAAAAATTCTCCGACGTCTCTATTTTTATATTTACGGTAACTATCCATTCAATTAAATTAATTCCGAACATTACCCAACTCTTTTTCTTCAAGGGATGCTTTCTTTCCATTCGCTAGAGTCCCGGAGGAAAATTGCTGCACTCAAACATTCATTTCTTCTTCTTCGCGGTTCAATTCACAACGGATTCTTGAATGTTTTAAATTCTATATTCCAGATAGGTACAACCGTGCTCGTAGCCAATCATTGTTTTTGATCTCAGTCGATGCTTGTGAAGCTTCAAGCACTCAATTTAGTACAACGGCAATATCGCTCCTAAATGGCCTACCAGCACACCTCGATCCTTTTCTTACATCATTTTCCTCTTTTGTCGATGGTATTGTTCTTCTTGATCTCTATGATCTTCGACACGTGTCATCTTCTTATTCTTTTGTGTTATTTTTATTTTTTATTATCTTCTCTATGTATTGTATATTTATGTATACTCTATGTTTCTTAATATCTGTACATTGGAATTTCGATTCTGTGAAATAAATAAATCATCATATCAGTATTTGTATAGCGCTTTTTTATGACCGAATGGTCATTCCAAAAGCACTTCTTTGCCTCTCTGAGTAAAAGAAAACATTAAACAAGTTGTTCGTATTGTGTACCTGACCCTGCATCCTGTCATCCAGTAAATCGATATCAAACATTGAGAGGAGAATATCAGTACGAATGATTATGATTTGATTATTTTTTATGCGAGAGTGGGGCGAATTCGTCGATTGCTGCGGGCGACCAAGACTCTAGTTACGCCAGTGGATAGTTCATAACATAGTATTTGCACAATGGATACATATATTTTAAAAGCGTTGAGTTGTGAGATACAATCGCAATCTGATATATCGTAATGCTTTCATTTATTTTAAATGAATATAGTGCGCCAGTGTTGATAAGGTGACTCCACAGGCAGAGGTGGAGAGTAGGTATAATGGCGTGCCGTAAAAAACATAATTAATCAATGGAGTGGCCCTAGGCACAGTTTGTGAATCAGAATCGTGATAAATGAACAATGAACATTAAGTTTAGCTGTACGGTAGTAGCCATGAAAGGGAGCATGGCTCTTATTTAATGCAAGAGTACTTATTTCTACTAACGATTTGGATTGTCTTATCCAGTGTCTCCCAAAGAGTCCATTGAAAAAACATTTATACGTCGAAAGCTGATAATCAATCAAGCGGACTGACTGAACGTGACTGCGGCGTGGAGCAGACCCTGTCACACCTTCTGGAGTGTGCGCTGTGCCCGAATAGCTGTACCCAGGACGAACTGATGATGGCCGGGAGTAACGCCATCGACGTCGCCCACATATGGGCAGACAGGATCTGACCCTGTTGTTTCCGACACGATTATATATATAACCAATTAAAAAAAAAAAAAAAATTAAGCGATTTGTAATATTCATATTTGTACGAGTTTTAAAACAAAAATAAGCATTCATTATAAACTAGCGCATTGTACCTAGTGTTGCTAAAGACAGGAAAGAATGAGTTTGATTTTTTATCATATTTTTTACCTTTAGACCAACTGTTCAAAACGTTATTTTAGACATAACTGTGTTGTATTAAACATCCAAAAGTCTTTAAAGTAATTGTTATAATTAATTCTTTATCTTAGATTCATTTAGTCAGGTACGACACAGGTCATTTTTGCCACTGTAACTTGTACATGTGGATTGAGGAGATCAAGGTTCGAAACAACAAGTGTTGAGGAATTTGCGGTGTACGAAATTCTATGTATTACTATTAACAAAGAATGATGACGCATCGATCCGGAGCATTGACCATCCCAACAATCTGCCTTTCTATGTGAATTGAAAGGATCAAGGTCCAAAAACGGTAACGAGGAATGTACGGTGTATCACATTAAATTTTTCAATATTACATTTATAAATGCTTACACTTATTGTAAATTAGGGTATGAAAAGGGGTCTCGTATGAAATAAATTAGTATCAACTCAACTCCGGTCTTAAGATTTATCCTCAGTGCCAGAACCTTGGTATTCCGGCATCTCCAGTTAGCTGATGCTGAATTTCGGGACCGCGATCTCGGTTCCGGAACACCAACTATGTAGATCAAGTATGATTATATAAATTACGTAGGGCGACTAAAATAAAAAAGACAGATTTTCGTCACTTAGTATTGTTTTTTCATCTTAATGTATGTTTAGATCGAGTTGTAAAATGGTTTTAATGATAAAGAAACCTTTCTGGATACGCAATTAACATAGTACAAAATTTCATCGGATAATCAGTTAAGTAGTAAACGTAAAGTAAAACGTAAAAACTTTTATTCATATAGATTATAGAGATATTCTAATCCTTTGTAACATAAATATTGTGATTATTTATTCTAATAGGAACCTTTAGCTATCTATCAATTGACATGAAATAAAAGTGGTACAAAATCAGTGATCAAGTTAAGATAAATGTAAAAATAATTTTGGATGAAGTTGTAGGAAAATTCTGCGATTCGTGTAATTGATATTGAAAAACTTCAAGCATTTGTGGTTCAACTTTAAATATCAATATCATACATTATGCTTACATTTTGATATCTATTTGGGCAGTCGCTGATACGCTGGCCTGCATTTTTCAATACGAATTAGGAAAGTAGATAAAAATCACAGTTTCAGAGGAGGTTGCAAAACGTTGAACGTTTTCTGTCACGATTCTTGCAGCCTTGAACCATTTCTCGCCGTCTGATAAGATCTCACATTTTGCAGAACGAGAGATTAAGAGATTATTAATGAAGACTTCATCAAATTACGTAGTCACGATTAGTGCAACGGTGATACTGGATCACGAGGGGTACTCAAGAGTCATATATTTTATGTTTCCATGCCGCAATTATACAATACAATAAAAACATTGGTACAAGCTGTAAGTGTATCCGCTCCTTAGCAGTATATCCTAATAACTGCAAAAAACAACAACATTGCAATTCGTCTACCACTAGGTTTCATAGACTTCAAATTTCTTTATGCCACCATTAAGTTATTGATGTTAATGATGGTGTTATTTCATTATGCCTCTATCATAGATGTTATCGTCCCTATTGGCAAAATATGGAGACTGTGATATGGTCGATTTTAAACAAGCCTATCTTGAAGCGAATTTTTCACCAGCAAAATCATTCGCCATGGAGAGAAACAGATAGTAGTCACTTAGTGCCAAGTCCGGACTATAAGGTGGATGTATAAAAACTTCCCAACCATGCTCTGGTGAGTCGCCATCGTCGTATGTCCTGGCGTTATCCTGATGGAACGCAATTCCTCATCTATTGGCTCGGATATTACCGGAACGAAATCGATTAAAACCAATATTGTTCATAATACTGCAGTGTCTCAGACATGTTGACGGAGGCGCGAGTGGATGGCTTCTATGCCATAATAAGGAAGCGTTGCGCTTCTCTGTGGGCGCGCGTTCTTGCTCTTTCATCATATATGTACGTTCCTTTTCTCTTGTACGTACTTGAATTTGTTCTATAAATGATTTACACAAAAATACTAAAAAAAATATTTCATTTTGTATTTTTCTACGCGATATTGTTGAACGTGTTATAGATCCTGTAAGTCAGCTAAAGTTTATCTTTCTTTCTCTTCTTTTTCCTGGCCCTATCCCATTTACTTGGGGTCGGCTCTACTAATAACATTTTTCTAAGATGATCGATCGAAGATAAGGTCGCTGTCGACTCCGAGACGTTCCGTGTCCTTCTTGACTGTCTTGAGTCATGTTGCAGGAGGCCGACCCGGTCCCAACCTTCCTGCCTCCAGCTGCGGGGCTGCGTTCACAATGTGTGCGCTATCCCTATAGTATGTTCCCTGGAACTGGTCTCTGGATAACTGATGTAAGATAGTTCATGACCAGGTTAAAAAGAAGTGGGCTCAAGGCTGATCCTTGGTGTACTCCCACACCTACAACAAAAAGAGGACCTGTACCAGCTGCGCTTCTTACACACGTAGTTGCGGCCTTGTACATTTCTTTGAGTAAGAGAACATACTGTTCAGGCACCATTTGGGCTCTATAGTTTATCTTTCTATATATGACATATTTGTTTTCAAATTGAACATATGACCACCACAACATACCACTAAAAGACCTCGATGGTCGACGATCTTGGGCGGAACTTGTATTAATGTTCTCTTGCGACAACTACTCACTGAAGAAGTATGTGGTCACCAAAATCCTGATAAAATACTACATCTCAAGAAGGTATTTGGTGTAGTAAAGTGCTATGGTGTAAATAGAATATTTTTTTTACAAGAATCAACTTTTCCTCTTCTGTAAGTATAGAATAATATGTCCGTTCTCTTTTACAAAGTAATGATTTGATAAACATGCCATTCCTTCCCTAAAGCAATGTTTTGAGGCTTAATAACTAAATGGCATAATTTAGAATCCAATCATAATTAAGAATCCAAGCATAATTATTATAATACGAGTGCGTGCAGATTGACTAAAATGTTTAATTTAATCTAATCGCCTAACGATAGTTAAACGTCAATTATTTATTTCAAAACCATTTAAATCGCGAATTCTTAACCTGGGGTCCATGGGTCTCCAGACCGATGTCAGGGTCTGAAAATAATAGATATTGTGCATGGTATTTTCAAAAATATGCTGTAATGTATGTAAAATCATTATTTTACTCGATTTTGTCCAAGTAAACTCGTATTTAACTCCGTATTGCTTTAACCCTTTCATTACGGCTCGGTTTGAATACAAATTATACTGTCAATTATAAAACAAGTATTTGAAGCATAAATGTACTTATCTGGTCTACTTTCATATATCACATTGGTTCTTGTATCATTTAGCTATCAGATGATGCATAAAAAACAATTCTAAAAAATAGCAAAACGATATATCACGTCAAACGATGTCAACGGTCGGGGAATCTTATGACGGCATGTGCCGACAACTGATGCGAAAGGGTTAAAAAGTAGCTCGAGTATAATAATTGTAGCAAATTTTTGAGGATCAAAATGTATTAGATTATGCTTTTGAAACATGACTTGCAGTGAAGAAATATTTTGATCATAATAAGAGACTAGTCCTGTTTAATTATCAAAGTCATTCATTTTCGTAATATGTGGGTATAGTAATGATTTAATTGTGTACATTTGATCTATTTTTATCTCAAAATCATTGAATTCCAACACACTTAAATAGACACACATTACCTCCATTGGAGGTTAGATTAGCAGCAGTATTATAAAGTTCCACTGTGTAAATTGCTAAAACTATAGTCAATAAATCGATAAATCTACCAATACATATTTCGTAGTAATCAGTGTTGATAAACTTACTTTTGACTTTTTTGAACTGTGAGCAGAAATTAAAAAAACAAGTAATTTGCGACCAATGAAAAAAACAAGTATTTTTTTCTATAATATATAAAACAACCAATCTTTTTCACAAAAAATAACATTTGCATATACCATTGAATATTTATGACACTGAATTTATTAATAATAATTTAACTTTGTTTATTAAAATAAACAAAGTTGTGGACGCATTTTAATATATGACAAGAGTATCCACAACAGTCATGACGTTATTATTGTACTTCTATATATCCTTTTCACAAATTAAATCATGTCCAGTCGTTGTAAATAATGTAAAATAAAACTTAATATTTGTTTTATTTAATTTAATTATGTGCTATTTATCCTTTTCGCATCGGTCGTCGATATACGCCGTCCAAGATTCCCCTACCGTTCTCATCGGGAGCCGTGATATATCGTTTTGCTACTTTCTTAGCATAGTTTTTTATGCATCATCTGATAGCTAAAGGATACAAGAACCAATGTGGTAAATGAAAATAGGTCAGATAAGTACATTTTTGCTTCAAATACTAGTTTTAAGCAAAAAAAATGGTTTGAAAAATTCACGCCGTACAATTATAGTATAATTTGTATTCCACCGAGCCGTAACGAAAGGGTTAATAGAAAAAATCTTGTACAATTAATGAGACTCTAAAAGTATAATTAAAATGTAATTAAATCGTTTATATTTATATTTTACGTACATTAAAAATAATTATGTCTTAATTTGTTTGGTTAATTATTTCTAAGAATGTAAGTGAATTTTCTCATAATTTGACAATCAATATGATTACTTCCTTTTTATTAACTGAGCGATGTTTTCAATAAAGGAACGTTACGTATTTAAAGGAAATGTTAAAGTAACTATTCAGGGACTTCCATTGTTTCCGAAAACGATTTAACAAGGTTGAATAATGTACTCTATCGTATTGTGGTTATTAAAAAATGATAATAATTACTATTATGAAGTTCTCACGGCTTTACAGCAAACGTCACGAATGCGCCATTTTTAAACGAATCGGTATTCTGTAAAAAGCTATTAACCCTTTCGCATCGGTTGTCGGCATATGCCGTCATAAGATTCCCCGACCGTTGACATCGGTTGACGTGAATATCGTTTTGCTATTGACTTAGAATAGTTTTTTATGCATTATCTGATAGCTAAAGTATACAAGAACCAATGTGATATATGAAAATAAACCAGATAAGTACATTTATGATTCAAATACTAGTTTTATAATTGACAGTATAATTTGTATTCAAACTGATTTTTATCCTTTTTCAACTTAATATATAAACAGTAATATATTTTTCGTGAAAAATAAATTATAGTGTTATTTCACCAACACAACCCTAAAAGGTCTTATTTGTGGTATGCATTCCAGATTGCTATATTTTTAAAATGTTTCATTTAATATCCTCCTCTCTTTCAAAAAGGTGTTACTCCGTCGCGTGTGAGCATGATGAGGAGCAGGTCAGCAAAACAAAGACCTTTTCAGAAGCACATTGACATATATTTACTATAAAACTTTTAAAATTTAGGGCTTGACCTAGGCACAACAGTATGTAGAGCCACAATACAATATGCTCTCGCCAAAGGTCGGGGGTGACTGATCTCCGCGCTCGATATGGATGTTGCCCGCGCCACGAGCAGCGGTGTATATAACTAGTACCAAATGACAATATGGCGGACACATTCATGCACGTCAAGCGACCAGAAATAAGAAACGAAAGATTGTATATCGAGGTTTTCGGTGACAGCCAGCAAGGGCTACATCATGCTGACGTTGACAGTTGCCTCGTGAGATTAAAAATCAAAAGTTTTTTTATAGAACCCCAAGATTTTTCTTGTGTTCTAAAATAACAACAATACATCGTTAACAAATAGTAGTTTTTATATATCACCTTGCTCATTGTTGTTTTATTATAATTTAAACATCAATTAATTATTAATTGAACACAAAATGTCCGTTCTCAAGCATGTTTAACGCATAAATTGTGTTAATTTACGAATTGATCGTATTTTTCATTACATGTCTTTGAAGTTGTCGCATTAATCAACGCCGGCATAAAATCATTAAATATATCAAATAAAAAATGAGCCTATATAATAATTAATAAATACTTGAAATGTAAATTGGTAATTTAAAGTCAATTTAAAATATAATGGAGAGTTTTAAATGATAAGATTTAATGGCAAAATTAATACAAGCAAAATAATTATAACACGTTTATTTTGAACGGCATGTTGTTGTCAAAAATCAAAAATATTAAGTATAAAATTTAAATGTACGTATTTTTCAATTGTAATTTTGATAAATTGCTATTGGTCCTTCACTACTGCGATACTGCAGTGCCTCAGGCATGTTGACGGAGACGCGAGTGGATGGCTTCCACGGCATAATAAGGAAGCGTTGCGCTTCTCTGTGGGCTGTCGCTGTGTGGGCGAATAGGTGGGACTCACGGTTGGAGGGGCACTGGATGCGCCTTCACGTGGCCATCCAGAGGGGATCCGGTGCTCCACTCACTGAGTAGTACAATAATAATAATGTGGTGTATGTATACATGCCGATTTATATTTACTTTCTATTCTGTTTATTTAAAAAAAAAAAACTGTATTTGTTTGTAATTTTTGTATGTCAACCTGGTCCACTAGTGGGCGATACGGGCTTCTGTGGTGGGCGGTGGGCAACTTTAATTGATTTTCAAATCTCCTACATTCCTTCTAGAATTTTTTCCACCCATATACTGAATTGAAATATAGCGAGGTTGGTGGGCGGTAAGGAAATTGTAGACGACAGCTCTCAGGCTGGTCGATCCGCTCTACGGGCGTGTTGCGGTCCTCTGCTCTTCTCTTCGATCGATCCCCTCCCAGCTGGTTGTAAGGCAGCTAGTTGGCCAGTTCTCCAGAGTAGGCGGGCAGGCTCATTCTCCAGAGTAGGCAGCAGGCGGGAAGTCCAGACGAGGGTTGGAGGTAGAAGTGAAATACAGGAGAGTCAAATCTATACTGATTTATTTTGGTTTTCAAGCTTATATTTATACAACAATCTCTCGGGAGGCGCGCGCGATGGGGGAACGTCGACCAATCAGCGCGCTCCGCTCGCGGCTGAATTTAGCGCATCGCCGTAAGGGTTCTGCGTGGGTCGACGCGTAAATGCTCGGGAGCTCCCAGACGCACGCCTCGCAACTTTGAGAGCGCATAGGCCAAATTTACAATCTTTATTGATATATTAATAGATAGAGAGACAGACAATAACTTAATACTAATGACGTACGCAACAGAAATTTTACCATGAAAAATAGGCAAAAGTGGGCGCTAGGCATAAAAAGGTTGACGACCCATGCACTAGTGTGGCTATATAAATAAAGTATTATTATTAGTATGTTTACACACTCATATACTAGTCATATCGTGTTGTAATATTCTAGTTGATGTCAAAGACAATAATACATTAAATAATCAGACTAAATAAATTCCTGGTTGCATTTTATACATGTTTTTGATACATTCTGATAAATCTTGTCGCTCATGTCTACGCACTAAGCCTTCGGTATGTGTGTCATACAAATCTTTTATAATAATTACAATCTACTTGTTAGTTAAATCGTTAAAGTCATATGCATACGTTCTAACATCAACAGTCTACGTTGGTCAACGTTCTGCAATGCATGTGCGATTATTTCCTGAGCACGTCTGACCTGGTTGGGATATGTTCACTAAATTATAGTAGCCATATGCCCCAGTTATATGTCGATCTCTCGGACGATTATACTCATAGATGAAATTGTTATCCTGGAATATTTTTTTTTAAATATCGTATTTTGTGTGATTTATGCGACAGAGTGTCACATCCTATAGTTCAAAGACAATTCGTTCGACGACTCATCGGTAACGTCGTGGGGCGCAATTGGCGTTTGCGACACAGTGCACTGGTGCAACCCAACCTAACCTAAGGATTTGTCCATAACCTAAGGATATGCCCAGTGAACGTAGAATCCAAAGATTGTAGGTCTCGTTAACGAAATAATTTAGGTTAGGTTGATAGTTTAGGCGACGTCGATACCGATGAGTCGTTCTGTGAACGCAATGTGGCGGAACCATGGGGCAGAATCAATTTCGGTAGGTGTGAGAGTTTTGATGTTCGAGATTGCAGCAATGATTAATTGTACTGTCTACTGTCAGAATATGACAAACAATTATGTAATGCGGTTATTTTTGCAAGTCTCAAATATACAAAGTGTTATAACACTTTGTGTATTTTGTTGCATTGCATGAAGTATGATACTTATTATTCGAGTATCTTTGTAATTTGATGTGGGCTTGTTACATTTTTGTACGCGTATTCCATTTGTAAACAATTAAAACGTATAAAGTGAAACCTCTCTTAACGAGCACCTCTCATAGCTAGTAATTCAGGCAAAAAGGATAATTCCAAAGACCAGAGTTGAGTTGGTACTGATTTATTTGACAACATATTCCGCGTTTTGCATATCTTAGTGTACAACATGAGTAAGCATTCTGTATTTTATAAAATTAATTTTCAAATGATTTTCGGAAGACCACCGCAAATTCCTTGATACCTGTCGAGTTGGACCTCGATCCCTTAAATTAAATAGTTTGGAAGAAGAGTTTGAAGGAATGGTCAATGATACAATAAGTCGATGAGTAAACTGTTTCATTTACAAAATTATCATTAATAAATTATTTTCATACGCCGCAAACTTATTCAATGATAACGTCTCATTTTTACCAAATTTTAAAGAGTCGGCTTAAACAAATGTGGTAAAGGCTTGTGATGGCCAAAATAATTAATTATTGGTTATAAATTTATGAATCGATAAATTAGTTTCGATTTAATAAAAAGTTTTTATCCAGGTTGTTACAATCTTAAAAATAATTTAAAAACTTTGCATAAATTTAAAAAAAATAAACGCATTATTGTTTTTTAATTTATTTTTTGCATTTGTTCCATTTAGCTAGCAAATTAAACGTTTATGCTGGTTATGGTTTCCAGTTTTTAATGTTTTTAATGTAAAAATATATGTAACAATATAACATAAACTGTTACTGTTATGTTGTGGTGCGTATTACCAAACTATAACATCGGTAATCAGACTGAGATTAATGTACACTTCATTTTTACATTACTTGTAGTCAATGCTTAGTGAGTAAGTGATGAGCCTGAGGCGTTTTTATTTTAATTTTAATATTAATATTGAGATATTTTTCAGATGGGGCTGAAGAAGGTCCCAGCATGAAGAGGGCTCGCGCCCCCGCGGCTCCAAAACCTCCTCTGGAGGCTCCGCAGCCTCTAGAGGGCACCGACGATGACAGCAGAGACGACAACAGAGATGAAGACAGCGGAGAAGGAAGCCACGATCCATTGTTTGGCCGTCCACCACCCAGCTTCCTCAGTCCATCGGTCCATGAATACCTGGAGCTAGGAAAATCGATTCCGGGTAAGTTTTACTAATTACTTTTAAGAGCTCCATTAACATAGTAGAAGTGTCAATCTCAGAAGAAGAAAAAAACACTGTGTCAGTTAAGCTCAACTTAAGTTAAAACTTGTGCTAAGAAAACAGGGCATCTTTTTTTTAACCACTTCATCGCCACATGTTTCAGTGCCAGCCCGTGACACTATCTCTAACTATCGAAAAATATCAATCCTTTTTGGTTTGTTGATATATTAAAATATTCATAGATGTCATTGTGAGAAAATTGGAATTAATTTTGAAATACTTCTTTCGAATATTGCGAAGCGCACACAGCAGCGCTTATGGCGATCGTCTACGTAGAGCGCACATGTGTGCTTACGGCGATCGTCGGGTTGAAGCACGATGTATTTTTAACTCTACTGGATGGAAAATAATTTTTCCAAGTTGTAGAATACGCAGACACATTTATATAGGAGCTACAAATTACGTGTTGCTATAATAGTTTTATTCAAACAAAGAAAACCAGTGATAGTGGACTTGTTTGATTAAATGGCATCTTAACGTATGATCTCCAATCCATGTGGAACATACGTTATATTATCTTATTTCTTTATTTCATTTTCATAGATTGGAATGCCCCAATTCAAAAACTTTTTTTTTTTTAAATATTATACTTTAAGTTTTATCGGGCAGCAAACTCACGACTTCTGACTTGATAAGAAACCGCTTTTCCACTAAGCCATTCCCCACGGCATTTTACAATCGATTTTGATCACAATACATTGTATGATATTAAGTAGGCTCAGATAAATTGTGTATGGTATAATTTTAAATTTAACTTTTTAATCAAATGCTGATTCCAAATTTGTTCAGAGAATGAAAATAAAATGACTGTTTATTTTTGAATGGCGATTACTGAATATTGCATTACCCAACAGTCTGATGACACATTGTGTGCGGTATCTAGAGTAGACGATTAAAATACTGGAACGATGTTAGTTCGTTACTGTTACTAGTCTCACTACACAATTCAAAGTAAGTCTCAATAAAAATGATATATGTGTTTATCAATTGCGCAACGACTATATGCAATGTGCACACAGTGGCGTAACGAGAGGGCTGAGACGGTACACGTTTTAAAAGGCGACAGTTTATAGGTTATTACAAATGTTTTGAACTTTACAAGAGACATATATATCACGTACGAGGCGGGAACCAAAAAATCAGATTTTTATATACTGTAAAATTTGCGATGCGTTTCAAGTTTTTTTTCTACAGTTTTGATAGTATCTAGTGCCCTCTGCGGTTCTGTTTTTACCACCTTCACATCGTCGAAACGCTTCCCTTTTAGGACAAGCAGAGATATATCTTGACTTAAGGTAACAACCTTAACACTGAGACTTTTCTTAATATTTAAGTTGAGTCGAGGAATGAAGCTTCTTCACTTAAATCATTCTAAAATGAAGTAGCTATTATACATCGGTAACCTTTAGAAATATCTCTTAAGTTGGTTACCTTTTGCTGCAAAGAATGACAAACAGTGGGTCACTTAGTGCGATTGGCTCCTTCATAACGACAATACTAACACCCATATGCAGAGAGATTCCTTGTCTTAAGGTAACCAACTTAACGCCCGTTTACAGAGACCTTTCTTAAGATTTGAGTTCAATCGAGGGCTGAGGTTTCCGTACTTGAATCATTCTAATGAAAAGTAGCTGTTGAAGTAAATGTTGTTTACCTTAAGTAATGTACTTTTGTATCTGAGTTTTAAGTTTGTTAATTTAAGCCAAGGAATTACTCAGTAATATAGAGGCTCCGATGTAAAAGTGACTGCTGAATTTGTCCTTTATAAAGAAGTATTAGTTTTTTGTTGTTTGTTGTTTTTAATGTTTATTTTTCTCGTTTTGTTGATTTGTTAGTGAAGTGGCAGATTCACGGATCGCCCCGGGCACCACAGGCGCTCGCTGCGCCCCTGCATTGCCTTACAGCCTGCCTTTATTATTTCAAATCACCTTCATACAAACGCTGATACATTTTGTGCCGAAGGAACGGGTCGCACGGCTTTATGTTTTTGTTCGGAAGGCAGACAATCGAATTAAATTTTCATATTGAACACGTGAGTTGTTGGTTACCTATAGAGAGCGTATAACGTGGAATACAATGTCATAATGCAGGGCTCGCCAACCTTAGCCCGCGGCCCACATCAAATAATAATATTATAAATCTTATAGTTCGATGATACTGTAGGTTCTACATATGATATTACGAGGATTATTATTTTTATTCTGCCTTCTCTAGAACTGCGTTCTATTATTACTTGGTCCCTGTTACTGCGACATAGTTACCAGCTATCGCGCCAGCTTTTGTATTGTCTTCCTGGAAGTCCCATTGGTATCATGTCAGCTGCTATCCTCACCACTCTTGCAAAACACATTATTTTTCATTTTTTTTTCTTTTAGAAACATTACAAATAACAATATTTAATTCATTTCTAAAACAGGATACAGGATAAATAACAATTTATAAATAACACAACAATATAGGATCATTTAAAAAGTCCCGGAGCCCGCTAAACAGAAGACTCCACGAAATTACTTTGATAAATAAATTCGTGGAGCTCATGTCGAAACTGGGCTTCTCTCAAGTGGAATATATCAATATTCGAGGCGATATCGTTGAACAGTCTGATCACTCTCCCAAGAGGCATAGTCCCTGGCAGGTTAGTATTACCTCTAGAAAGAACAAACAATCTGTGCCTCCTTATCCTTAAATAATTGTCAGGGACAAACAAACCAATTTCAAACAAAATATCAGGATTTTTGAACACGCCGCGCACTAGGCGAAAGAAATGCATACTCAAGCACACATATCTTCTAGTTCTCAACTCATTGTATCCCAACATACCCCGTATAAAGTTAGATGGGTACAGCCACGGATAATATCCATACATCCTCATGTAAAGAAACCTCAAAAATTTCTTCTGAACTCTCTCTAACATGAGAATTTCTCGAATGATCTCTCCAGTACCACCTACTTCATGTTCACCATCGCTCAACGTCCTTAATATAGCAAGGTCTTCTTATTTCTAAATTAATTGCTTTTTTTCGAATTGTCAGTGCTGTAATGGATCGAAAGGTCTACAATATACATTTCAGTGATTTTTTGACGGTACTCCAGAGGTTTTTCGTTGTCATAAACGGACGAACAAGTGTTTTGTATATTCTCACTGTACTCTTCTTCAGGATGTATTATTCTCTCCACACAGTATTTTTCAAGCATCCTGATACAATATCGGCATTGCTTGGATGGATCAACAACTATCCTTTTTCAAGCAATCGGACTTCTGATTTGGGTGTTGTCGAGAACCATATATGTACCCAAATGGAGCTTCAATTGAAAATATGTCCTAGAACAAGGAACAGACATTAGCAGCTGACAGAACTAAGTAGCGGCTATTTGTGGTGACCCGATACGGAAAGAAATACATGGCCCGTGTACGAAAAAGTTTGCGCGCCTCTGTCATATTATATTACAATATAAATTTACCGCGTATTTCACAAGTTTATTATTTGCAAGCTCGACCCTAACCTAGTAAAATTTTCGTAAGCTCGAATTTGAAAATATTTTCTCGAATAAATCTATCCGCTTTAATAAAACATATTACATCCGTGTATATGTTGCAGTAAAACTCTGTAACTAATTTAATTAATAGACCAGCTTTACCAACTACGGTATTGTGCATTTACAAAAATCATTTGTAAATTACAAACACAATGAAATAAATTACCATTTTTTTGTAATTTGAACACAATAAAGATATTTTGATTTATATTTTTTAAATCATTTAAATTATTAACATTCAACATCATCATCAGCCTCCCGAATAAGTCTCCATCCTCTTCGATCATCTGCCTTCCACATCCAGGCCACTCACGCTATCCTTTTATGTTGTCAGTCCATCTTGCTTGCAGAGGGTCGGCCGATGCTTCGTTTGCCAGTTTTTGCGCGCAACTCCAATACTTTTCTTCCTCATTGACCGTCGTGTCTTCGACAGATATGCACATTGCCACTTGAGTGTGCCTATTCGTTGTGTAGCATCCACTACTTGACTTCGTCTGCTGATATTCTTATTTCGGATTCTATCTTTTAGCGACACTCCTCGCATGGATCTCTCTATAACACGCTGGATGACTTGTATTTTATGGGTAAGACTTGCTGTTACATTCCATGTCTGTATATAATAAAACTAAGTTTTAAGACAAAAGCGGAAGATCATAAAAAAACGGTAATGCTTATTTATTTAGAATAGCTTATTGATGATGATCATTTTTTTTAAATTATGCATGTGGACTGGACTTTACCCGCCTCACACCCGCATCACACCGGAGGACAGTTAAGTCTTCTTAAAGATACGCTCATTCAGATTATATATGTTAGCAACTGATAAGTCTAGTGGGAGTCTCCGCTGAACAATTGTGGCCACTGCACAGAAATGCTAAAAAGAAAGAACCCGTAAAAGAGATTAGAAACGTATTCGCGGGTTGTAAAGATATGTAAATTGAAGATAGATTATCTTACCGAAAATTGTAAATGCGTGGGATTTTTTTATAGTGGCCATAAAGTCTGCATGCCCGATAGGGCCGAGGCGATTCCCTCGAAAAGCATCGAAAGAGACTCCTCTTTCTAACAAAGGGAACTGACATTTCCAGAGAATGTGCTCTAAGGTCTGGAAGGGAGCGCCACAGGGGCAACTGTGTATGTGTATTACCTGTAGATGTTATCGCTACTTAAATATAATATATATTTAACTATTGAGTAACGAATGAAGCCATTTTTTATATATAAAAACCGGTTACAATAAATTTACAGTACATAAACCATTTGAATCTACAATCTAATCTAAATGTTTTAGATATTTAATCGTTTAATCTCGTGTTTTTTTTTCGTAGAAAAATTTAATAGAGACGTTTAAAGTAGTCAATAAGGAAGTATAATTTTATGGTGAATGCTGCACTAAGATTTGGAAAAACCTTCGCCAGTAAACTTGTCTAATATAAGGCTAATAAATTGTGGACTTAGTAAAATGATAAATTAATTACCGGATTAATGATCTAGTATAATACTTTAACATCCTCTTCTCTACGGGAGAAACGACTTCGCGTCGTCGGGATAATTATCGGATCGCGTGGTGGAAGTATGTGGAGCAGATGAACAACATAGACCTTTTTTATAAGAACATTGATATATATTCAAGTTAAAAATTGACAAACTTTGGTATTCGGATCAGGCCACGGACAATCAACGATCTTCATCCGTTGAGAGCCGAGCCGAACTGAGACGGAGCGCTGTGTAACACCGCAGCGCCCTTCTATCACCTGACACATGTCCGACGAGTGAACACAAATAACACACGAAAGGCCTGCAAGATCTATGTCGAGGCGATATCAGCATATAAAACGTAATAAGAATAAAAGAACAATATATATTTTTAAAAAATTAACTGTCATAATTTCGTATTTTTTGCTACATAGGAGGTTTCTTCATGGCAACGACGATATGCCCAACGCTTTAGTTGAAAATTGCAATCGCGAAATCTGCACGATCCGCGATTTTATTGTAATACTCGTATTTACGGCGGCCGTGACCTTACGCCCAAATAGGCTTGAATATCAACAAAGTAGGATAATTCGCAGGCGTCTAATAAATCGCACGTAAGACGACCTCAAGACCCCGGATGGTTGGAGTTGGAGTTGGTTAAGATGGAGATCGTTTTCCAAGGACTCAGATAAAATGAAGCTGTGTGGAAACGAAACGAGACATTTTTCGTACACGAATATTGTTGGCAACAATAAGCTGATAATACAGCACTGTTAGATTATTATTTTACATGTTACAAGATTATAAGTGTAATTTATGATAATATTTAGATTGTCAACTAACAATTCTCTATGTAAGAATGCTTAACTAATTTACTATTTTTTATGTAAGCACATACATGAGAATACCTCAAGATTGGTGAAAACCCTCCTTGTCCTGTTTTTGGAGACCCGTTACTAGAAGGACGCAAAAAGATACTTGTTAGAGAGTGGTTGAAGGCCTTCCCGTGATTCTAGATGCATCAGTTAGATGTCAAAAAGATCTCAGTCTAAGTCTGCGAAGTTAACTACAGCGAACTGCCTTCTTTGCTAACACGTTGCTAACCACGAAATACGTGGGAATGGATAAGGAAATGGTGAGGTTATGAAGTGGATTCTGCAGAATGGCAGACATCAGTAAGGAGTCGTTACTTTACAGATGGTGTTAGTAATTTCTGAAGTCTCATCTGTGGTATTCTATGACGCTTACCATGATGCGTATGTCTAAGCGCTGCATTTGGAGTGTTGATCCGCCAACGTCATAGACTACAGCCCGAGAGCGTAACCAATTATTAATTACCATTCATTAATTATTTCCTGCCATTTTATTATATTTCTACTGCTGATTGATATTTTACTACCTCCAAATGTTTTTTTTTTTTATAAAAATAGTATTTTTTAGAAACGTTTGGTTGATTGCGTAAACGTAAACAACTTACACGAACGCACAGCGAAGTGATCTTAAAAAACGTGATATAATTCAAATTTACATATTTAAAGCCTGTTGGGCGTGTATTAAGGCGTATCATAATAACGTGTGTCAACGTTCCTTCCATTGTCGTAATAATGTATACAGAACTTAAAAATAGTATCGAATTTAAATGGCCATATATTTCATTGGACCAAACGCTCTGGAACTGGATCAACGTTGATCCGATGTGGGTAATATGTGGATACATTAATGGCCGCCTGTATCGTATAAATAATTGCTTTCACGATTGTAGACATTAACAGCATGATTGATCTGTTAGGAAATGCTAATGCGTCATAAATATCATTGCGAAAGATCATTAAGATCAGCGCGTTCATTAGTCGAAATGGATAATTGACCGAAAATTAGTCTACTTATTATTATTTCGCAGTTTTATTTGCATAATAGCAAATATTGCATTGAGATTATAGTACAAAATTCTAACTTTAATATGAAGATAAACAGCACAAAAAGCAAAGTCATGAGAGTAAGCCGCAATGAGCAGCAGAAAATTAATATATCAATGCTAGGAGTGCCCCTAAAAGATGCAAAAGAGTTTGTATACCTTGGAAGTGCGATCACCTGGGATGGCAGAACAAAAAGAGAAGTCAACAGTCGCACACATCAAGCAATCAAGTTCAATATAAAAGCAAAAATTCTTGAGACAAAGAATATTAATTTAAGGCTCCGCAAGCAACTTGCCAAAACATTTGTTTGGAGCATCTTGATGTACGGCTGTGAGACATGGTGCTTATCTGAAAGTGATAAAAAAGACTTGAGGCCTTTGAGATGTGGTTAAAAAGAAGAATTCTTGTAATTTACTGGAGAGACCACGTCATGAACAATGAAGTTGTTATGGACGTCCGATGACGGATAAATAGGTATAATTAAGGTTGTCGATATTTAGCTTCATTTACCTTTGTTTAGCTTCATGTACCTTTATCTATCTTCATTTATCTAAAAATCATTTTGCGTCCCGCGATACTGTAAAGGTGATTGACCGAGTCCCCAATAAAGAAACAATCATTTTCTGATGCGGCAATCACTATACGGGACGTGTCATAAAGATAAAATATCAAGGTCAACAATCGGTACCGATATCTGAAAGCACCACCACGAACGAGCCCGGAGGCGCGGTCTCTCTTTAGCGACTGGCGGATAGTCAGCGGGACTCTTCGTGGCACACTGACGAATCACATCATTTCGCGCGGATTCTATTACAGGTGAAGTTTTGCACACGGTACATTTCCACACAAAATTGTATAAATAGCCATGACGGCTTCAAAATAAATCAGAGCTGAAAATACTTTCGAGTTTTACTCTCTCCTTCCCTGGACATTCTCTGGACTTCACAGCACTCTCGGCCTCCTGCTCTACATGGACTTCTACCAGGACGCAGATCTGGAAGCTGACAACACCCCAGCCCGAGGAGCAGATCTGGAAGCTGACTACATCCCAGCCCAAGGAAGCCGACCGGAACACAGCAGCCGTACAACCAGCTATGGAGGAAGATGAACTTCAAAGGCGAGGACCGCTACAGCCGCCCGTAGAGCGGGTCATAAGTCGAGGTGGACTGGTCGTCTACAGAGGTTCTCAGGATAATCAAGGAAGATAGGCACCTAGTTAGAACCATCTTAGAGAGGCGAGCCCGATGGATCAGTCACATCATGCGCCACGATGGTCTTCTTCACGACATTGTGGAGGGGATGGTTGAGGGTAGAAACTGTAGAGGGCGCCCTAGACAGGAGTATTTGCAGCAAGCGTTCGAGGACACGAATTGTAGCTCTTATGCTGAGCTGAAGAGGGTTTCGGAGGACCGAGAGGAATGGAGATCGAGATGCAAGATTCTGTTGCTGCAAACCAATCCACCGGATTGATACTACGAATAAGAACTAAACATTTTTATTGTTCCATATTATGTTTAAAGTAATTAATATTTCTAACAATTACCAGTAACATTTTTACGTCTTGTACGATTAACTACGACACTCTTAGTTCGTTCACGTTTTACACAGTTACAAAGAAAATTATTGTGAAGTACACAGTACTTGTTTAATACAATGGCGGTCTTTATTAAACGATTAGACAGTTAGACAATACGAAATAACACAGATCAATGAAGACAGATGCTTTAAAGTACCCAATGAATGACATTTTAACTGATTTATAACAGCGTTACATAACTCAATTTTCTACATCGTTTTGTTCTTTTATCCAATATCTTGTAACTGACAATCCAGTTTGAAAAATTACTGCTTAAATTGATTTATTTTATAGGTATGACGATACTTTTACGATTAATTTATCGCGTTCGGAAGACCTCAATATGGCTGTCTTTCAGCTCTGGTGGATTTGAAGAGAGTGTCTCTTGAAGAGTGATGAAACTTCATTTCTTGGAAAATAAACGGCAAGATAACTTAGCCTGCGGTAACGAACTAACAATCGATCTGATGGTGTATCAATAAAATCGATCGTAAATCGCCAATTAAAGTACTTTTTTTACATTTTGCATTATCAGAAAATTGCGATTTTCTTGCCTTGCATGGATCATATTGAAGTAAGTTTTCTTTTGAATTAATTCCATTGTTTCGTGTACAATGTATACTTTTTAGGCCTTTAAATTAAAAATAATAATTTTGTAGTAACGTTTTGTGGGAATACATAAAATTATTCATTATTTATAAGTAAAATGTCCCGTAAAATGTCAGTCATAGCCTATCAATTAAAATTGGTGGTAGACGAAAGTCGTCCCGTGAAGACCACCCATTCATAGTAGATTCCTGTAATAATAAAGGATGATGCGTGAATCTCGGGCTGTAGTCTATGACGTTGGCGGATCGACACTCCACATGCAGCGTTTAGCCATATACACCATGGTAAGCGTCATAGAATTCCACAGATGAGACTTCAAAATATTACTATCACCATCTGTCGGTATTCTCCTGTATGTGTTTACATGAAAAAAAAAAAAAAAGTATCTTTATACAAGATTTCCAAGCACTAATTATTATAATTAAAGAAGAGTTGTTTATTAATGCGCAATTATTTTGTTTTAACCCTTTCGTTACGGCTCGGTGGAATACAAATTATACTGTCAACACGGCGTGAATTTTTCAAAACATTTTTTTTTTGTTTAAAACTAGTAATTGAAGCATAAATGTACTTATCTGACCTATTTTCATATGTCACATTGGTTCGTGTATATCCTTTAGCTATCAGATGATGCATAAAAAACTATTTCGTTTAAAAAACGTTCATCATGTAACTCCATACATGTGGTGGCATTGACACATGTGGTTTACAGAAAAATCGTTCCTGTGACGAAACCTAACGATATTTATTTACATGCTTTACAGATTCCTGTAAAGAATACAAGTAGGTTGATAAAGGGAATGACTGCACTTTCAATTTCTAACCGTAGATGTCACAATGAGTACCGAAAGTAGCAAAACAATATTTCACGTCAACCGATGTCAATGGTGGGGAATCTTTGACGGCATATACCGACAACTGATGCGAAAGGGTTAACTGCCTTGTTCATGTCATATTCTTAATTATTTGAGACGTGCAATTGCTCAGAACTCAATATAAACCCTTGCAATTGAAATAGTGCACTTGCTCACACAATCGACTCGAAAACTATTGAACATGGTTACTTCCTCCTCTCTCAAAAGAAAGGGTTGTTATTCCGTCGCGTGAGAGCAGGATGAGGAACAAGTCAGCAAACAAAGACTTTCTCTTAGAAGCACATTGATTATATTTACGTTAAAACTTTACAAGCTTCCAATTTAAGTAATGCGACCTTGTCTTGCTAAAGGGTTGGGACCGACTACCGATCTCTACGCTCGGTCTCGGATTTCGACCGCGGCACGAGCGGCGGTGCTTATAACTAACACACCCGTTAGCGGACTTGTCCAAAAGGACAACATGGCGCACATAAATGCACGACAAGCGACAAAGAATAAGAGACGAAATATTGTGTATCGAGGTTTTCGGTAACAGTCAGCAAGGACTACATCATGCTGATGTCATTGCTAATAAGTATTGGTGGCAAAATAATAGGTTCTTGTAAGGAATGACCCTGACTTGTACATTTTTTACATTTTATAACATTATTGTTATACGAGGGACCAAGTCGTGATCGGCGTGGGTATTTGGAAGCCCATCGAAGGTATCATAGAACCCATAAACCTCACGAGTCATGCCCGTAAAAGTATATTTTAATTACTTTTCTGGAAACAATGCACCGTCGAGAGAGTGAAGTACCGTTTTTCAAGAATTTTAGACTTTTAACGGTGAGATCATAGCTCCCACACCGGGTTATCCAACCTCATCATGTGTCAGAAAGATCGTAAAAACATAAATCAAAACGTGTTGCATTCTTGAGTGAGTAGGAAACATCACACCATTGCTGTAATGATGGTAATTGATTATTCTACACGAAAAGATTAACATTACATATTACGTGACGGAAGAATTTTTAAAGAAATGCGTAATTGGAAATTATTATTTTGCACATTCTCTAATATTGTAGTCGAGATACAGATTTGATTGAACATTTATGTAAATCTGGTGTAATTTTATTTTATTTAAATGGATGAAACATAAGAATTCAAAAGAAATCGACAGGCGGAATCAACTGGGCTGGGCAACATTTGGAAAACGAAAGTACATTTTGAAAGCGAAAATTCCGCAATGTCTTAAAAATAAGGCGTTTAATCAATGCATCCTCGCTGTATTAACTTATGGCGCAGAGACGTGAAATCTAACAGCAAGTCTTACCCATAAAATAAAGGTCACCCAGCGTGCTATGGAGAGATCCATGCTCGGAGTGTCGCTAAAAGATGAAATCCGAAACGAGGATATCCGCAGAAGATCTCAAGCAGTGGAGGCTACCGAACGAATAGGCACACTCAAGTGGGAATGGGCAGGACATATCTGTCGAAGAAACGATGATCGACGGGAAAGAAAAGTATTGGAGTGGCGTCCAAGAATTGACAAACGAAGAATTGGCCGAACCCCTGCAAGATGGACTGACGACATAATAATATTTGCGGGACTGGCCTGGATGCGGAAGGCAGAGGATCGAAGAGGATGTAGACTCATGCGGGAGGCTTACGTTCAACAGTGGATGGATAGAGGCTGATGATGATGATGATGATGGATGAAACATATGTAATATAAGCGCGTTGTGATTGACAAATTGTTTGAAGCAAATATTTACGTTTGTGATTAGCACTAATAAGGTTGACGCCATTTTTTATAACAAGTATTGAAGTATTGTTCTTTAACATCCTCTTGGTAATTTAATCACTAGAATTATAACATTAGGGATATTGTTTAGATAATTAAAAACATTTTTTTTCCGAGGGCATTGCCGAGCTAGTAAAAATCGTGTTGTTGGGCTGACATAATATAGTATCAATATAATATATCTATGAGACTCTCATCTTTTAAAACTAATGTAATATACAGGTATTTACAAGACCTTCAGATTTACTAAACTACTAAATTTAAAATTAAAATACCCTTTTTTCTGCTTCATAAATATTACAAACTTAATTTTATTACGATCCTGAAATTAAAGAGAGAAAAAACATGAAACAATGTATTAAATATACTCGTATGTACTTAACATTAAGTGTGTCTGAACTGGGCCTCCCTGGCATGTATGATATCAACATTCGACGCGGTTGAACAGACTGATCCCTTAAAATCATCATACACAATGACATCCTCCTATCTATGTTTGTTATTGAATCGCGTGGTGGCAGGATGAGGAGAAGATTATCAACACACAGACTTTTTCAGAAGCACATATATATTCACGATAAACTTTACAAACTTCCGGCCCAGGCGGAATAACATG
Source organism: Glossosoma conforme (assembly GCA_022606575.1). Taxonomy (NCBI): domain Eukaryota; kingdom Metazoa; phylum Arthropoda; class Insecta; order Trichoptera; family Glossosomatidae; genus Glossosoma; species Glossosoma conforme. The sequence goes on along the minus strand of JAGTXR010000003.1, from coordinate 512,460 downwards.
CCGGGCTTGCCATAATACGACCATCTGACGGTCGGCACACAGCTGACTGCCCCGGGCGCCGCGCTCGGTAACACCCAGCGCCGCAAGTAACGATCTATATAACTAACGTCACACCCGTGACCGGACTTGCCCAAAATGCCAATATGGTGACGTATACATGTACGACATGCGAACAGAAATAAGAGACGAAAGATTGTATGTCGAGGTTTACGGTACCAGTCAGCAAGGGTTATATCATACTGATGTCAACAAATTATTACAGCAATCTATTAATTAATTGATTTGTGAATTATTGGTAATATTGAAGCTTTCAACACAGTGGTTTTCCATTTGTTTGATGTGTTATTTTTCATGTTGCAGGTCGTCCCGGCACCGACTACCCCATCCTGGCTGCGGTGCCCTACACCAACTTCTACTGCGATGAGCAGAAGTACCCGGGGTTCTTCGCGGACCCTGAAACCAGATGTCAAGGCAAGGCAGCTAGTCCGACGGGTCTACAAGCCCCGAGGCTTAACACATATCATGTATCGTACAACTGTTCAAGTACTGTGATAAAATCACTGCAATCACATATGAGCGGCGCGGTGCATCTTGTCAACTTGAATCGTGATGTAAATTCGCTGCAAGTGAAGCTAAAAATTAGTTTTCGAATCTCGGTTAAGCAGGTATATCCGAAGCATATTTTTTAGATGATTTGTCAATTGGATATTTTAAGGAAATCGTAAAATAATAAAAAGATGGAGAAGAACTATGATCTCATGTTGAGAGTAATATCACGTGTTTTAAAAAAATAATGTATTCGCATGCAGGAGAGCACAGCCGGTCAAGACCAGTGTACTCTATGACACTTAGCCAGGGAGGCTGGACGCTGCATTTGGGAAACGTGTGTTGTGTTCGTGTTTGTTTGTGGGTTGGGGAGATTGCAAGTGTATATTTATCTGTTTCTTGAAGAGATCCAGATTGTAAGAAGGAGGAAACACACGCTGGAAGAGCATTCCAAAACTTACTGGTGGCATTAAGGAAAGAACTTTGAAAACTGCCAGTTCTTTGTCGACACACAATAACCGTGTATGGATGTTCGGCAAGTTAGACGTAAGAGCGTCATTGTCTATCAAACGAATTGCTCTTCTTTGAACTAAGTCAATTAAGTATAGAAGGTTTTTTGGGGCTTCAATCCAAATGTGACTGCCGTATTCAAGGATAGGTCGGATTTGTTCTAAATATAGTAGAATAAGTTATTTATTGTTGAAACACCTCAGTGATCTGTATGATACACTTTTTGGAAGCGAGACCGGCTTTATACTTAATTGAATCGTAATGTTTGACAATCCAAGAATGTTGATCGAGCTTGCTTTTGGAAGAGAAGAACCGTTGAAAGATACAGGATCCATAGCAGTCTTTTGGGGCAGAAAGTACATGATTGGGCTTACATGCAAACAAAAATCTCATGTATATCCATATTTGCCCCATATTTGGAGCATATATACATCGAGAATTGCCGTTTCACAGTTCTATTAGCTCAGATTTTCTATACATTGTCCCAGAACACTTATTATACACATATGGGAATGTAGATGGTTCCCGGGAGCCTCTAGGCCCCAGGGCAAGATCCCGCGAATTTGTACCAGAGAAACATTTGGGCCTTAAATATTCATCGTATTTTGTATGACGCTCCTGAGGCCTGGACAATTGTCTTTGGCCTTAATGAGTGACTCAACCCTTACGAGTCATGTATATACTGCTTACATTTGATTAAATTAATTTTATAACGGGTCCGCCAAATAACTTTTTTTTTTGAAAATGGGGCGCAAAACATCGAGTGTAGCTTCGGCTGTGTGGCACGTAGCGCCGTCCTGTTGATACCGAATGTTGCCAATATCCTCCTCTTCAATTTTTGTGAACAAATATGGCCCGATAACGATCGCCATTGACTGTAACGGCCACTCCTTGCTCATTTTCGAAGAAAAATAGCCTGATTTTCAAAGTAATTTCGCAATATTTCCCAGCGTTTTTCAAGCGTATACACAACCATATTATTTCAGCGGAAGGATAAAACTAATTATCTGTCAAATCAGACATGAGCTAAGTGTTACCATTCACGAAATAAGCACTAGTTGAAAAAAAACGTTAGATGGCGGACCCTATACAACCAGACTTCGTCTGAATGACAAACAAACGCTCTCACCACTGGACTATGCCGCCTATATACTTAAATAATGTAATTGTGCAGCCCAGTACTGGCTTTAGACCCTTCGGTGCCCAGGGGCATTTTTTTTTACTGCTCGATATTGTTTATATTTACAATACATATAAGTAAGATTGGTTGCCCTCGGCGCTCCTAGCATATTCGACACCCTGGGGCACCGACCACTTCGCCACCCCCTAAAACCAGCACTGTGCAGAGCACGTCTTGTCCAATGCGATGTGCGAAGTGATGTACTTTGTCATCTCTTGGTCGCGAAGTGCTATACACAATAAAGACACCGCCCCAAGCATCGACACTCCATCAATGGTAGTTGTTCTCATGCAATCGCGTTGATAAATGTGACTGTTATCGTCGAGGCGGCCAAGGTAAAAGTCATCAGACATGTCACAATTCATTGCATGCTTCGTCAGAGAACATCTCGTTATAAACCACGCGTTTGACATGTAAAGGTGATACTAGTATCGCGTCAATCATATGATCAAGGTGGCATTTTATATCAATATGTTTTTCTTCTTCGTAGTATCAATCCGGTGGATTCTCCACTCTTCTCGATCCTCTGCAACTACTTGAGATGCAATCATTTTTGCTGATACATGGGATGTCTTTTAGGTTTAGACCTTTAAAGTGGTATTTTTCCCTTTATTTCCACATCCTAATGCCGTTGACCATAAAGGTTCATCCGCCTTTGGAGAGAATTTACTACCTCCAGGACAATAATCCCTAACCAGCTTGACCTGTTGAGGTAAGGCTGGGTGTTAGCTTTTTCCGGCCAACATTCGGTCCCTGTCTATATTGGCCGACTGATGTCGCTCACCCCCCACCACGAGAAGGAGATAGATTTTCCTTTCATTGAACCTGTGACCATAAAGCATTTCGCAGAGTACTCCGGTACTTTTAAAGGGCTATATTTTATTACAATATTTATTCTCCAATATTATTATTTATGTAATATTAAATGAATAGACTAAATGATTTAAGTGCACTAGTTTTTGCAGTATTATTACCACATAAAATTTATGTAATTGTTTTCACTAAACATGATATTACGAGTATGAATAAACGTAATGCCAATATGGTATAGTACTCGTTTAATTCAATTCAGAATCGGTATTAAAAGTAACCCAGTAGCTTTTTATTACACATAAAATTCTTATTTGATAACTCGATTTGAAATAAAAGTTTAACGCATTTTTATAATCTCTTCATTAATATGTAACATATAGTTTAGAAAAAGTTGTTAAAAACTTAAAAATATAATTAAAGATAACTGGAGACCCGTATTTAAGATTTTTTTAATTTTTAGCGTTGTAGAGCATGTTAAAGTTCGGATTTTTGCATTTTGGAGCATTTAAACGTTGATTTTAGCGTTTTGAAGCATTTAAAGCTGAATTTAGCATCTATTTAGCGCATATTTAGCATCTATTATTATGAAATACAAATAATTTATAATTTCAATACGTTTTAACAATTAATTTATTTATAATACTTGCAAATATACATAATTAACAAATTAAAAAATATAATCTTAAAATAGGGCAATTATAAAAAATATAAATTTAATTATTCAGGAATCGTCTAAGTTACAGCCACAAAGTTCATTTACAGAAAATTGAGGAAAAACATACCCAGCGATAAACGAGTTGTCCCGTGCACCAAATGTCCCGTGCACCAGACGTCCAGTGCGCCCCACGTCGTTACCGATGAGTCGTTGAACGAATTGTCTGGGAACGAAAGGTCGTGACACCCTTGTAAATACATTAACATCCTCATCTCTCTCAAAAGGGGTGTTAATACGTCGCGTGAGGGCAGGATGAGGAGCAGGCCAGCAAACAAAGACTTTCTTTTAGAAGCACATTGATTATATTTACGTTAACACTTTACAAGCTTCCGGCCAAGCGGAAACATACCGCTGGCCGTAACGCAACCTTGTCTCGCTCACGGACCGACTACCGATCTCCGCGCTCGGTCTTGGCTTTCGACAGCGCCATGAGTAGTGGTGTTTATAACTACCACACCCGTTAGCAGACCCGTCCAAAATGATAACATGGCGCACATAAATGCACGACAAGCGACCAGGAATAAGAGACGAAAGATTGTATATCGAGGTTTTCGGTAACAGTCAGCAAACATCATGCTGATGTCAACATAAAAGTATGTTAAGCATTATCATTCAGTTCATAAAAATGTATTAATAAGATTGATATCATGATTAATTCTGCTACGGGATAAATCCGAAGGTCATTTTACAAACTGATGTGTTAGATTCATTTAATTTATTTCGATGATATTTCCTAAGTATTTTATAGCGATATTATACGGTAAAAAAAACCTTATTTGAGGGCCTGTATTAGTCACTTCGTGTTTTACGTGTTTTGATTTACAGCACGATATGTCTACAAAGTAAGATTATGATAATGAATTTCAATAAAAAAAAGCCTCATTTATTCAATGCGAACGACAAGTATGGAGTCTTGCTCGTGGCTGTGTCTCTTCTCGGTGGGCTTATTGCGACTTATGCAATCACAACATGAAACAACAACAACACAGAGGTGTATTGGCAATCCCTTTCGATTAATTTATTTTTCAATTCATTTTGCTTAAAAAATAAATAAATACAGTAAGTCTTAAAACTCACTAAACAGATAACTCCCACGATATTATTTCTACAAACAAATTCGGAAAGCTCTTGTCTGAACAGGAAAAATATAGATACAAAAACAATGACAAAAAATGGCACAAGGAATAATGTTTGTAATGTCAAGTATATATAATCGAGTCGGAAACAACAGGGTCGGATCCTGTCCGTCCAGCAGTGGGCGACGTCGATGGCGTTACACGCGGCTATCATCAGGTCCTCCTGGGTGCAGCTACTCGGACACAGCGCACACGCCAGAAGGTGTGACAGGTTCTGCTCCACGCCGCAATCACATTCAGTCGGTCCGCTGTAGAACTGCCAGGCTTTCATTTGTGTCTTGCATACTCCGGTCCGAAGTCTGTTAAGGGACCTCCACATATTCCATGCCTGGTCATGTCCAGGAGCTAGGTCCTCTTTCGGGGCAATCCAAGTATTCGAAAAAAATGTCAAGTATATTGACATTACAAACATTCAAGAATTCTCGTTATTATCTGGAGAGACCACGTTTCGAACAATGAGGTTCCAACAGTGGCCAACGTTCAACAGTGGACGGACACAGGTTGAGGATGATGATGAAAGCTTTCGAGGAATATACTCGTACGTAGAATGTCAAGAAATCCGCAAGGAACTTGCCAAAACATTTTTGTTTGGAGCACCTTGATGTACGGCTGTGAGACATGGTGCTTATCTGAAAGTGATAAAAAAGACTAGAGGCCTTTGAGATGTGGTCGACAGAAGAATTGTCGGAATTTCCTGGAGAGACCACGCCACGAACAATGAGGTTCTCAGCATAATCAAGAAAGATAGGCACCTAACAAGAACCATCTCAGAAAGGCGAGCCGAGCGAGAGATGGTTGAGGGGAGAAACTTCAGAGGGCGCTCTAGACGGGAGTATTTGCAAGTGTTCGTGGACATGAGTTGCAGCTCTTATGCTGAGCTAAAGAGAGTTGCAGAAGATCGCGAAGATGTGGGATCGAGATGCAAGATTTTGTTGTTGCAAATCAATCCACCGGATTGATACTACGAAGAAGACCACCCATTCATAGTAAATTCCTGTAGTAACTAGGATGATGCGTAAATTTCGGGCTCTAGTCTATGACGTTGGCGGATCAGCATTCCACATGCAGCGCGTAGCCATGTGCAGCATGGTGAAGCGTCTTAATTTCCAAAGATGAGACTTTATAATCACTATCACCATCTGTCGGTATTCTCCTGTATGTGTTTAATCTAATTATCTTATTACATTCTCGCCTTACATTTTTCATTGACTATTATTTTTTATTTTATTTTATTCGGTTTGAGGAGGTAGGTTAAAGGAGCTACCTTTGCTGACCACAAATGTGAAAAACTAATATTTAACAAATTTTAAAGGTGAATAATAATGAATAACTTCATAGAGCAATACATATTTACGGCGTAGATTGAGACGACAATGATCAAAACAACCAATAACAACAGGTTTTGGTATCGGCAGGTCAATAAAACGATTATTTGACCTACCATTTAGAAATGATACGGAAGGGATATAAACAAACCTATGACCTTTTGATTGTACGGATTTCCGGTCTGCGGTTACGTTGTATGAGAGGAAAAGTATACATTTTAGTAGAATCTTAATGTACTATACGTGTATTAAGACCAAGTGTATTTAATTGTTAATATGGCCGCCTGTTGCAATTGATATTTTTCAAAGCACTCGTAACTACACCCTATCCTTTTTTACGTGATACCTTGGTTCCGGAAAATATGTAAACGCATCAATTACCTAAAAGAGAAAAAAAATGTGGAAAAATCGCATTACAACAAGTAAATTGCGTAAAAACAGTACTTTGCTGTCTGAAATAATCACATCTAATCGAAATCGCGTAAAAAAAGACTGGATGCATACGAAATCAAAGTCCCAGTGATCGAAACTAAAATACTAGAATGATGCATATTAACCCTGGTTGAACCATATTAAATCAAGGAGATTTTTAAATATATTTACGACACATTTCAATGGTATTGTGGCTTTTGGATTGAGCCGTGTATGACAAATTTCTTAATATTATTACTACCATTGTCGTCATCTTTAGGGTTGACGATTTTGTTACGTTTTTTTTAATGTTTCTTGTGTTTTCTGTTTGTGACTCCAGGATGGCACTACTGCGACATAGATGGCAGACAGGCAAGCTTTCTCTGCCCCAATGGCACGCAGTTCTCGCAGGCCTTCTTCGTCTGCGACTGGTGGTTCAACGTGCGCTGTGAGCTGTCTGCCAGGCTGTATGCCCTCAACGCTCGCCTGTACCAGCGACCCAAGCTGGACCCTACAAGACCCCATCGTACAGTCACCGACGAGCTGCTCAAGAACATATTCCTCAAGAAATGATAACAAATAACCATGTTAGATGTATTATATGCGATCACCATCATGTCAAACGCTTAATTCATAATACAAGGTGTTCAAAGCCTTATTTTGAAGATAATTAATTTGTATTAAACATCCAAAGGTCTTTGTTATAATCAAACTGTCTATCTTAGATTCATACAGTCCAGTACGACACAGAGCGTTTTGCCACTCTATTTAAATTGAAGGAATCAAGGTCCAAAACGGTATTGAGGAATGTGCGGTGTATGACATTCAATGTATGAATATTAATTGTATAAATGCTTGCTCATGTTGTAAAATAGGATACAAAAAGGGGTTCTGTATCAAATAAATTAGTATCATGTCAACTCCGGTCTTTGGATTTATCCTCAGTGCCGGATACTTGATATATCCGGCATCGCCATTTAAGCTGACGTCGTCATTCCGGGAACGCGACCTCGGTTTTGGAACATTGGTCCTTCGAACGGGATTCCGGAACATTGGTTCCGGACTACAAGTCTGCATCGTTCATTATTTTCAAGGCAATGCATTCCAATCCACATTTAAATTGAATTTTGAAATCTCGTAAACAGAAAATAAAATTTTCGAATGTTTATCAAAAATACACATTCATAGACACAATTCTTCCACCGATATTCGTTTTATATCTGTAACATAACAAATTGCCGCCGCCACTTAGTTCTGTCAGTTATCGCTGTCTATTCCTCCTTCTGGGACATATCCGAACCTAAAAGTCCACTTCGAAACATACTCTAGAAAGAAGTCCGAGTGCTAGCTGTAGTATCCTATTTTTGGGTGATTTGTTTTTTTTCGCCACTAAATTTCTGTCAAATGCCATTATTCTTGATTTGCTGAATGTGTTGATTATTTAACAGTTTGTGTCTTATTTTTCTAAGCATACTTAATAGTTAATAAACATTTTAAAGAATATCCGGAATTATTCCAACACTCCCCGAAGGCATGATCATTTGATTGACGATCATTGATGACAACCAGACGGTCGCCCATCCAATACCCTCCGCGCCCAATATTACATAACTTCAGTTATCGGAGAATAATTTGTGCTTTCAATTTGGTACATTTTTGTCTATTGCTGCGTTTGTATCCCCAAAGGAAGCTAAAAGCGTTTTTATTTTATTTAGTATTGCTCTAGATTTCCTAGAATGTTCATTCTAGATACTAATTATTTGCTTTTATTTTGACAGTAACTTATTCTTCGGCTAAGAGCTTCTGCATTTAGATTTAGTAAATAGTATTACTATACTTAATTACTTAAGTAGTTTAAAGAAAAGCAGCATTATTGTATAACAATGCTCATTTGGTTGTTTATACCAGTGCTCCGCAACCGGTGCGGCACACACAGGTGTGCCGCGATCAAATAAGGCAATATTATAAATAAATAATTTTACAACGGTCCTCAAGCTCCCAGCGCCTATCGCCTATTTATGTAGACATACAACGAAGTACTTGCTTTATTGAGTTCTAAATGAAATTTAAAAAAAGTGAAATTGATCAAATTAATATCTATTTTTAGCTTTTGAAAAGGTCAAGGTGAGAACTTTGGTGTGCCGTGGAATCCAAAGAAGTACTTTGGTGTGCCGTAGATGAGAAAAGGTTGCGGAGCTCTGGTTCATACGACCCCAGTACCGACTTCAGACCCTGCGGCGCCTTATGGCAATTTTTTTCTGGCACCCCATACTGTTTATATTAGAAAAACCTAAGCAAGATTTGTTGCCATCGGCGCCTCTAGCTTAATCGACGCCCTGAGGTACTGAACCACTTCGCCACCCCCTAGAACCGACACTGTACAACTCAATCACACATACATATTTGGTTTAGAGTTTGTAGTAATGTGTCTGGTTTAAATTCATTGAAAACAAAACTTTTTTCCATGACTTCAATGCAGATATTTATATATTTTTACTACCATAGATTGAATATTATTAAATTTAAATATGTTTAGCATAAGTATGGTTTTATATTATATCTTGTTAGAAATGATGCTTAACACGTTCATCGCCAATTCCGTTTTTTGTAAAATTACAGAAAATGTTTTTGTGGTATTAGGTGTTAGGGCCGCGTCGGACATTCTGAATAGCAGTTTGTATGGTGCGCGTGGCTGACAGCGCAAAACGAAGAGTCAAATTTAGTTTGTCGTGTCGGCCACCGGTGGCCGACGCGGCGTGATTTTAATGAATCAGTGTCGGCCACCGGTGGTTGACATGGCGATGAACGTGTTAAAGTAATATGTTTAATTTTAAAAAAAAGTGCGAGAGGTGTGAAATATATTGCTGCAGTACAAGTGTGATAGTAATGAACTTTGTGCTGTCAAATGACAAAAATAATCCTGGATTTTTTACAATAGTTGTAAAGCAAAATATATATATTTTTGATTTATTTTATTATTTAGAACTAATCTTAGATCTTAATCTAGAATTATATGACTATAAAAATTCATTTCATCATCATCATCATCATAGGCCTGTATCCATCCACTGTTAAACGTAAGCCTCCCGCATGAGTCTTCGATCCTCTGCCTTCCGCATCCAGGCCACTGCCGCTATTCTTCTTGTCGTCAGTCCGTCTTGCAGGGGCTCGGCCAATGCTTCGTTTGCCAAAATTTTCGTTTTTTCTTGGGCGCTACTCCAATACTTTTCATCCCCATTGACCTTCGTCTCTTCGGCAGATATGTCCTGCCCATTGCCACTAATAATTTTATATTAAAATACTATTTCACAAATTAATTTAAAAATGTCTTATTTTATTTCTTTTAATACATATTTTTGTACGTAATAAAAAAGGTCTATGTACATTGTAATACAGTGGTTCCTCGACATGCGAGTTTAATTCGCTCCGCTACCTTGCTCGTATTTCAAATTACTCATATCTCAAAGCAAAAATGTACAAAAGTCACAAAACGCAAAAAGCACAACTTATCAAAGATGCTTTGACAGCGAGAGCACACTGATAACTGATTCTCTGACCGTGGCCGGGGGAGTGACGCGCGGTTCGTGTGCAACCGGCCGACCCGCTTAGCCGATATCTCAAATTTTGGTCGTATTTCAAAGCAAAAAACGTATCTCAAAAAACTCGTATTTTGGAGCACTCGTATGTCAAGGCACCACTGTAAATCTAATAACCAATTTCCAGCATAGTTTACTTTAGTCATAACTATTACAATTTTATCATTATTATTAACTATAATAATTTGTAAGAATAATAATAAAAAGTGAAACTTATTTTTATGTAAATATTTAATAAAATATAAATTTATTTACGATAATAAAAAAATGGCTTATTTTTTCATTTTTTATTCATTTTTTATTTACCGATTAGGTAAAATGAAGGCTTCTTCTTCGTAGTATCAATCCGGTGGATTGGTTTGCAGCAACAGAATCTTGCATCTCGATCTCCATTCCTCTCGGTCCTCCGCAACCCTTTTCAGCTCAGCATAAGCGCTACAATTCATGTCCTCGAATACTTGCTGTAAATACTCCCGTCTAGGGCGCCCTCTACAGTTTCTACCCTCAACCATCCCATCCACAATATCGTGAAGAGGACCATCGTGGCGCATGATGTGACCAATCCATCGGGCTCGCCTCTCTGAGATGTTTCTTATTAGGTGCCTATCTTCCTTGATTATCCTAAGAACCTCATTGTTCGTGACGTGGTCTCTCCAGGAAATTCCGAGAATTCTTCTGTACGACCATATCTCAAAGGCCTCTATTCTTTTTTTATCACTTTCAGATAAGCACCATGTCTCACAGCCGTACATTAAGATGCTCCAAACAAGTGTTTTGGCAAGTTGCTTGCGGAGCCCTAAAGTAATATTCTTTGACTCAGGAATGAAGGCTAAGCGAATCAATATAATCCGTCGATTGTCGATTTTTTTCATTGATCTTAATTTTATAGAAGTTGTTTGTAAGATTTTTTTTACAACTAAATTCTTGGTATATTTAGAAATGCTCACGAAAGATTATAAAGTCAATTGAATGCCTTGATTTTCGTATGAAATGATAACAACGCTTTTTTACAACCAGTGCCGGTTTTAGGGGGTGGCGAAGTGGGTCGGTGCCCAAGGGCGTCGAATAAGCCAGGGGCGCCCAAGGCAACCAATCTTGCTCAATTTTTTAAAATATGAACAATATGGGGCGCCTGAAAAAAAATCCCTAGGGCGCTGTAGTGTCTAAAGCCGGTACTGATTACAACTATTAAATTAACTCCATACATTCCAAGTGAGGCGAGAAAAAATCCAGGATCTTGGTAAGGTAACGAGCAGAAGTGACTGTGGCCGTTCGATCATTTTCTGGGAGTAGAAACGATAAGCTGTGGTTTTCTTCTTACCGTGGACACATTTTCGGTATCTCGTAATGCATTACCCTACGTAAGAATTAGATTACGATTAGGAATTTGACCGCGGGAGTAGGATTAATTAAATCTTAACCCTTTCGTTACGGCTCGGTGGAATACAAATTGTACTGTCAATACGGCGTGAATTTTTCAAACCATTTTTTTGCTTTAAACTAGTATTTGAAGCATAAATGTACTTATCTGACCTATTTTGATATATAACATTGGGTCTTCTATCTTTTAGCTATCATATGATGCATAAAAAACTATTACATTTAACAAACGTTCATTATGTAACTCCATACCTGTGGTGGCATTGACACATGTGGTTTACAGAAAAATCGCTCCTGTGACGAAACCTAACGATATTTATTTACATGCTTTACGGATTCCTGTAAATAATACATGCAGTTTGATAAAGGGAATGACTGCACTCCAATTTCATACTGTAGATGTCATAACGAGTACTGAAAGTAGCAAAACGATATATCACGTTAACCGATGTCAACGGGCGGGGAATCTTTGACGGTATATGCCGACATCCGATGGCGAAAAACAACTGCCACTACGTAAAACATTAATTTCCCTTAGTTTTCTTTCAAAACGTTTTGCCTGTTAACGTGTAAAACTGTTAGATAGCTTTTATAAATCCATACGTCTGCCAAGCGCAACCCTGTAGTATTTTATTTTTAAAATCTAGAAAGGTATGAATTCTATAAGAATTTTATTAAAATTAATCAATTGAAATTGCATTTTTTTTTTCTAAAAGTTACAATATTATATTAATTTTAATAAAAAAATTAACCAATTAAAAATATTTTTAAAAGTTACAGAATTATAATTAAATTTTTTAGTAAGAATTTACTCAACAGATGTCAGTACTACTCGTTTATCGATGCCAAAGCTTTATTGTTTTTGCCAAAGATGTCAATGGTAGTAGTTGTATTGAGATTGAAAAGCATTTTATAAATTTTATTTAAGAATTAATTTAATGAATTTTACCTAAAAAAATAATTAAATTAGGTACGAAATATTTATCTATTTAATATATATTTAATGTGGTACGTGCTTAACCCTCGCCTTACGATGCTAAAAACTTCCGCGCGTTCCGATGGTGTCAACTCATTACACATTCTGATTTAAAGTGAATAAAATGAGTAGAAATTCGAAAAAATTAAAATATTCAAAGATATCGCTTAATTTTACAAAAGTTGATGTCAATAAGCAGTAATAATTGACATTTAATAGCTAAAAACATGAAAAACATCAGACGAAGATCTCAAACGGCCAGACGCACCTTGGCGCGTGAACATCCGAGAGCTACTACATTACTTGGCCTGTCGACATATTGATGAGCCGATATCATTTCGACTAGGCGACCAACTGAGGTTTCCCGTCTCGCTCACTCATATTAGTACGTCAGCGAGAGTGAGGAGTATAGATGCCGTCGCATCTGGTTATTTTTTAATTTTATTTTCGCACACACTTCCGGCAGGTGCAATGATTCATAACAGTTGACGCGTCTTGATTGTAGTGGTGAATTTATTCCGGATTTTAGAAAAATATTTCCTGCTCCCGATGAGTGCCTATTATTATAAATAATTTTTTTTCCAATACGTAAATGTATTAAGGAGGAATACCTAAAATCTGAACCCTGTGTGTATTATATTTACAGAGATATTTAAGTTATTACAAGCAATGTGTAGTCGATAGACATCATCGGGGAGGAGAGGTTAAAAGAGATGCTTATAAATATAATAAGATTAAGTAGGAATGATAAGGCGCAACTTCGGTGGAGCATAGCATTTATATTTCACAAATATTAAATACATAATCAATTGATTTACAACTATTTACAACTTATAATAACATCGAGTACAAATATCAATAATGCGTCACAACTTAAATACTATTATTCGCTTACATGGGACCCCTAGACTTGCTTATAACTAAAACTCACAAACTGTACGATAATGAAAAATAGGCAAACCCAAGCGAGCTCTCTAGAAAGAATATTTCTAACCGTTTGCGCTTCCTAATCGAAGCGATGACCATGATAAGCAGACGAATCTCTATCAGACCCTGACACCAACTTAAGGCGATACCTTGGTTTGAAATAATGTTATGTTAAAGACTATGTCATCAGCATGATGTAGTCCTTGCTTACTGTTACCGAAAACCTCGATATACAATCTTTCGTCTCTTATTCCTGGTCGCTTGTCGTGCATTTATGTGCGCCAAGTTGTCATTTTGGACGGGTCCGCTAACGGGTGTGGTAGTTATAAACACCGCCGCTCGTGGCGCGAGTGAAAGCCGAGACCGATCGGGGAGATCGGTAGTCGGTCCCCACACTTTAGCGAGACAAGGTCGCGTTACGGCCAGCGGTATGTGTCCGCTTGGCCGGAAGCTTGTAAAGTTTTAAGTAAATATAATCAATGTGCTTCCAAAAGAAAGTATTTGTCTGCTGATCTACTCCTCATCCTGCCTACACGCGACCGAATAACACCCCTTTTTGAGAGAGAGGCGGATGTTGACCATTTATAAGACTTTGCTGACATTTTATTGTGCAACTGTATCCTCAAACAGTTGCCATATCGCTCAATACATTGCAACACTTTATACAACATCGACTTTATTACAATATCGCGTTGCATTATTATGCAGTGCCGGTTTTAGGGGGTGGCGCAGTGGGTCGGCTGCCCAGGGCGCCGAATGAACTAAGGGCGCTACGAGCGACCTTAGTTCTTACAGGAGGTGTTTTCTGAAGATTTTTCCTCCCACCCAAAAAAACCAGGAGGTGCCAGATTTTTTTCGCCCAAGGCGCCGCAAGGTCTAAACTCTGCACTGTTCTTACGTAGCGTTTTTGAGACGTATTGAGCGCATTTACCATCAACATACTAACTGTATATTTCAGAATATGTAATGGAATGTTACAAAACATCGATAATCATCAAGTTTGAACAATAATGGATGCGACAACTCAATTTGTATAGGCACGTCTGGATAGCTGTTAATAATATTAGGAAACATTTGTGTATTCTCTGTATAAAGCTCATGTGAGATTGCTTATCAGTTTATCGCGTTGATCTCTCATCTTTCATGCCAGTATATACATAATTACGTTAACTTAATTTGGCCAATAATAATAGTCGCTTAAGAGAAGCACGCGGCCCCCATCTGGATGCGGAAGCTGCCGGGGGTCCCGGAGCCCTCGGGAAGACCCACGTCCACCACGGGCAGTCTCTTGGGCAGGTCAGTGTCGTACACCAGCACTGTGCGCGCCCACTCCGCACGCTCGTGCTGAAACAAGATACATGACCATTATAAGAGCAAGTATGTGTAAGGCGCTTTACGGAGAAAGACTTAATGCGGACAGGACATAGAAGAGTCCAGTAATGGGTCTCCGTCTGAGACCTACATGCAAGACGGAAAAGGGTGGATATTTTTAGCGTGGAAAATGTTTGTTATTCGTATTGCGCGATTCGAAAACGCGTCATTTAAATCGCGTGCAAAATGCATAACTTTATTTATTTTTAGGAGAACTATACCATCGACAAAAGAGGAAAAGGTTGTAAGAAAAGGATCGAGGTGTGCTGGTAGGCCATTTAGGAGCGCCATTGCCGTTGTACTAAATTGAGTGCTCGAAGCTCCACAAGTATCAACTAGGATCAAAAACAATGGATGGCTACGAGCACGGGTGTACCTATCTGGAACATAGAAGTTAAAACATTCAAGAATCTCAGGGTTGTGAATTGCACCGCGAAGAAGTAGGAATGAATGTTTGAGAGCAGCAATTTTCCATCGGGACTCTAACGAATGGAAAGAAAGCAACCCTAGAAGAAAAAGAGTTGGGTAATGTTCTGTCAATTGTATTTAGTAATACATGTCCTTTTGATTAGCAAAGGTCAAGGCTTAAAGTTAAAGGTAACTTTGATGGATAGTATTCTGCGGAAACCAGTTTTTGGATAAGTTTACAGATACCAAAATTTAGACCACGAGCCATTTTGTATACGTTACTTTGCTGGGTGATGGGAACGACGAGCAATCCCACAAGGACGCACGTGGCGCACATCCTACTGAGAGCTGTCACTGCATGGATATTGGACTTTACCCGCCTCACACCCGCATCACACCGGAGGACAGTTAAGTATCCTTGATGACGAGCTCATTCAGATTATGATCAGTTAGCAACACTGATAAGCCCAGTGGGAGTCCCATCCGAACAATTGTACATGACTACTTTGCATGGATACTCTGCTAAGGAGATGGATGGGATGCTTAAGTTGTGTAGTTTAGGCGTAAAGTTGTTTTTTATGTTACCTGGCAGTCATCCAGGGAGGCTTCGTAGCGGAAGCGATGGCTGCCGCGCGCTTTAAGCTCGGCGTCACTCCAGGCCAGAAGTCGCGCAGCGTGCTTATAGGTGCCACGAGGTGCTGAGTAGAAGGGTGCCGAGTTCTGGCAGTGGTAGGTCACGTTCTGCACGGCGCGTGTGGACAGCAACTGTAGGAAGCCGATCTGGTTGGCGTCCGCTTTGTACGTGATCTAGAACAAGCAAACATCGGGTCAACAATGGATCATAATAATATCCTCTCCAATACGTTTAGCCTAGTCATTTCCCATCATCTGGGGTCGGCTCTCCTTGGGTACATTCGCCATGTCTGTCTGTCCTGCGTTGCATTCTCGGTCAAACCCAGAGTTTTCAGATCCTTGTTTACAGTTGCAGTCCAGGTTGCCTGCCTCTCTAATACGACCGCTAAAAAATATTATTTTATATTCTATTTTTTGTCCGAGTGCTGATCAATTTATGCCAGCAGGTATAGCTCAATGGTCAAAGCATTTGCTTGCCAACCCAAAGGTCGTGGGTTCGATCTCCGACGGAGATTAAAAAAAAAATCAGAAGAGCTCATAAAAACCCCGGTTGGCGTGAATTTGATCCCTCACCCGTAAAATGCCAGTCATAGCCTATTAATTAAAGTTAGTGGTAGATGAAAGTCGTCCCGTGAAGACCACCCATTCATAGTAAATTCCTGTAATAATAAAGAATGATACGTGTATCACGGGCTGTAGTCCCGTGATACACGTACAACAAAATGTGAACAACACCGAACACTCAGTATTCTATCCCATGCATCCAAAATACTGACCAACATAATCCTACATAGAATTGAACCAAAAATAGAAAATAGTCTCACTAGCGATCAATTTGGATTCAGAAAAAGAATGGGAACCAGAGAAGCAATCTTATCCCTGCGTATGATCTTGGAAAAGAGGATAAAAGTAGACCAAGATACATATATTGCCTTCGTGGACATTGAAAAAGCATTTGATAAAGTAGATTGGGAGAAGCTCTTCGATATTATGAAAGAAATTGGAGTCAAATACAAAGAACGAAGACTCATATTTTCACTTTACAAAGAAGAAGCTGCCATAATATCACTTGGAAATGTCCAAAAGGAAGCAAAAATACGTCAAGGGGTGAGACAAGGATGCTCTCTATCGCCTGTACTCTTCAACGTATACATACAAAATGCAATTAATAACATCAGGGAAAAAATGGGCCATAGAGAGGGGGTTAAAATACATGGCCAAAAGATTGATATGATAAGGTTTGCTGACGACATTGCTCTGATTGCTGAAACTGAAGATGAACTCACTGAAGCGCTGACATCCATGGAAAACATATTTAATTCCAACTACAATATGAAGATAAACAGCACAAAAACCAAAGTCATGAGAGTAAGCCGCAATGAGCAGCAGAAAATTAACATATCAATGCTAGGAGTACCCCCTAAAAGATGCAAAAGAATTTGTATACCTTGGAAGTACGATTACCTGGGATGCCAGAACAAAAAGAGAAGTCAACAGTCGAATACATCAAGCAAGGCTAGCTTTCAATAAAAAAGCCAAAATTCTTGAGTCAAAGAATATTACTTTAGGGCTCCGCAAGCAACTTGCCAAAACACTTGTTTGGAGCATCTTAATGTACGGCTGTGAGACATGGTGCTTATCTGAAAGTGATAAAAAAAGACTAGAGGCCTTTGAGATGTGGTCGTACAGAAGAATTTTCGGAATTTCCTGGAGAGACCACGTCACGAACAATGAGGTTCTCAGGATAATCAAGGAAGATAGGCACCTAATAAGAACCATCTCAGAGAGGCGAGCCCGATGGATTGGTCACATCATGCGCCACGATGGTCTTCTTCACGATATTGTGGAGGGGATGGTTGAGGGTAGAAACTGTAGAGGGCGCCCTAGACGGGAGTATTTACAGCAAGTATTCGAGGACATGAATTGTAGCGCTTATGCTGAGCTGAAAAGGGTTGCGGAGGACCGAGAGGAATGGAGATCGAGATGCAAGATTCTGTTGCTGCAAACCAATCCACCGGATTGATACTACGAAGAAGAAGTCTATGACGTTGGCGGATCAGCAGTGCACATGCAGCGCTTAGTCATATGCGCCATGGTAAGCGTCATAAAATTCCACAGATGAGAATTCAGAATTACTATCACCATATGTCGGTATTCTCCTGTATGTGGTTACATAAAAATAAATGCTTGAAAAGGACTATACCGCCGATTGATCGGCGCTTCAACTAAACAACGAAAAAATTGGGATGAATATATTGCCGCCTCACCTTCATGCCGCCCGGAAGCTCGCTAAGCCACAGCGCCGCCTCTGGTGCAGGAAGCTCAGCTGTCGTATCCGGTGCTGGCAGCACGCACGTAGCACGCGTCTCCATGTCGCAGTGCACGAGGATGGCGTCGCGCACATCTCCCGCGTTCGGGTCCACCCAGTAGCTTCCTGGAAAAATAACAGAATTCACTTAATAAATGATCTTGTGGCCTCAGTTCATACTTTTTCCCAACCTCACCATTTCCTTATCCATTCCCACGTATTTCGTGGCTAGCAACGTGTTACCAAAGAAAACAATTAGAGACTCTCTGTAGTATACTAACTTCGCAGCCTTAGACTGAGGTCTATTTGACATCTAACTGATGCACCTAGAATCACGGGAAGGCCTTTAGCCACTCTCAAACAAGTAGCTTTTTTCGTGCGCCCAGTAACGGGTCTTCATCTGGGTCTCCATAAACAGGACGTGACAGGGAGGGTTTTCACAAAGCGAGTTCATCCTGTTGGAATGTTTGATGTACCACTCTTCTCGGGTTTCGCACCTTGAAGCTATCTGCAATGTGTCTGTTATGTCGATATTGTTCCCACTAAGGCCAACTACTTCGAGCATTTCTGTACAGCCTTTAGTCAAGTCGCATCAGCGGCTAACCACTAATCCTTACACTAATCGCGACCGTTATAGCGCGCGCGCCTAAGGGCGTTCGCTATAACGGGCGACGTTTTTCACAAATAAACCGTGATATTCTATGAAACGAAAACAAGTTTTTTGTATGATCCTGCATCCTTCATCTATTAATCGATATCAAACAAGAGAGGAGGATATCAGTGTATATTTTTTTCGAGCGTCCTTTGTGATGTGACCCACCAACAATACGGGAAAGAGGTGGAAAGACCATGCTACAGGTCAGCTCAGGATTGGTCACCGGGTTAGGTTAGGTTAGGTCCTTTGTGGTGTATCCCACCATCAATACGGGAAAGAGGTGGGAAGATCATGTTTCAGGTCAGCTCAGCGTTGGTCATCGGGTTAGGACTCACCGCTGTTCAGTTCGGGGTGTGCAGCAGCCAGGTCTCGGCACGTGCGCGCCGGGGAGTTCTTCTGTCCATCGGGGCGCTTGAAGCGCTCGAAGGCTGCTTGGAGCTGCTCGTGCGCGCGCATCACCAGCTCGCGGCGCTGGTTCTCGTCCAGGTCGGGCCCGAAGAGTCGTGGCATACGTGCACCGGCCAAGGGGTCATCCGACTGATCGTCGGGACCCTTCTGGTTGTTGGCTTGACCTAAAAAAAATAAGTTTTATAACGATTACGATATAGTACATCTCTTTGTGAAAATATAATCAATAAAAAACTACGGCGTTGAGCAGACCCTGTCACACCTTCTGGAGTGTGCGCTGTGCTCGAATAGCTGCACCCAGGAAGACCTGATGATGGCTGGGAGTAATGCCATCGACGTCGCCCACTTCTGGGCAGACAGGATCTGACCCTGTTGTTTCCGACACGATTATATATATGTATATCAATAAAAAGAGGAATTCGCAATAAAAAAGTGCATAATGGGAATATTCGACTATGTTCAAAACGTTATTTTGAACATAACTGTGTTGTATTAAACATCCTAAAGTCTTTAAAGTAATTGTCATAATCAACCCTTTATCTTAGATTCTTTCAGTCAGGTACGACACAGGGCATTTTGCCACCTTATGCAAATTGAGGGGATCAAGGTTCAAAACAACAAGTTTCGAGGAATTTGGGGTGCACGAAATTCTATGTATTAGTAATATTTCGAATGCATCGATACGGATCATTGACCAGCCCAATAATCTGCCACTCTATGTAAATTGAAGGGATCAAGGTCCACACTGGTATCGAGGAATGTGCGGTGTATGACATTCAATGTATTAATATTAATTTTATAAATGCTTACTCATGTACTACATTAAGGTATAAAAAGGGGTATATTATCAAATAAAGCATCAATTCAACTCCGGTCTTTGGATTTATCCTCAGTGCTGGAACCTTCCGGTATTCCGGCATCACTGCTGATGCCGTCATTTCGGGACCGCGACATCGGTTCTGGAACACCCACCCACAAACGACAAACTATATACTCAACTACACAACTTTATATAGTCTGTTTGTGAATCAAGAACTGTACTTTCCTCTTCATACAACGTAGATCTCTTCAAGAAACCGATAAATATACACTCAGGATCTCCCCAATTCACACACAAACATAACCCACTGACATCAGCATGATGTAGCCCTTGCTGACTGGTACCGAAAACCTCGATATACAATCTTTCGTCTCTTGTTTCTATTCGCTTGTCAGACGTGAATGTGTCCGCCATACTGGCATTTTTGGACTATTTATATAGACCGCCGCTTGTGGCGCCAGTGCGACAGCCCATCACTGGCGCACCAATCGTGTGCCCCCCGTCGGCGAGAGCACATGGTATTGTGGCTCGGTCTAATGCTGTGACTAGGTTGGGCCATAGGTTTGTAAAGTTTATCGTAAATATATGTCAATGTGCTTTATAAAAAGTCTTTGTTTTGCTAACCTGCTCCTCATCATGCCCACTCTGGTCTCAACCGGTTGAACTCTCCTGCATGCAATTGCATAAAAAAATAAAAAGGATAAGAGTTGCGTAATTCTGTGACACATACCTGTACCCAAAAGTGCTGCCAACATCGCCGCGTCGTAAGCGACTCCTTCCGCCGCGGGTCCGGGGGGTCCAGGGGGCCCACTCGGTCCCTGGGGCCCAGCACGTCCATCTGAGCCTGAAGGCCCGCGACTGCCCGGAGCGCCGGCCAAGCCGAGCAAGCCGGGGGCGCCATCTCTTCCAGGAGATCCTAAAAAACAGTCATCATATGTGATCAAGGTCCAAAAACGGTATCAAGGAATGTACAGTGTATAACATTCAATGTATTAATATTACTTTTATAACTGTTTTTTTATAACTTAATCATGTAGTAAATTAGGGTATAAAAAGGGGTCTCGTATTAAATAAATTAGTATCGACTCATCTTCGGTCTTTGGTCTTATCCTCAGTGCCGGATACTTGGTATTCCGACATCACCATTTAGCTGATGCTGTAATTTCGGGACCGCGACCTCGGTTCCGGAACAAGTATCAATTCGACTTTTGTCACTGGACGTTTCCTTTGCACCAGAATCCTTTTACTTGTGCTTCGACGTCACCAGTGCCGTCATTTCGGGACCGAGCAATTGGTCAACATATAAAAATATCCTTTTTAATGATTTCATTCGCTCCATGGAAGACACTCACCTCTCGGTCCTGAATCGCCGTCCTTTCCGGGGAAGCCTGGGGAGCCTGAAGATCCCTTCTCTCCTGCGAGCCCATTCATGCCAGGCAGCCCCTGTAGGCCCATGAGGCCGCGGTGGCCCTTAGCGCCCTGGGGCCCTGCCTCGCCGCGCTCGCCACGCGCCCCTTGCCCTCCCTGCTCGCCCGCCTTGCCACGAGCGCCCGCCTGGCCCTCCGCTCCCTGGGGCCCAGTCTCGCCCCGCGCGCCACGCTCCCCACTTGGTCCCGACGGTCCAGCCGCTCCTTGCGAACCCTAAAACATATACATTATTACCAACGACCAATTATTGTATCGACAATTTTTCTCAATAAACTTTCATGAGATAAAAACATATTTGCTTAATAAACTTCATTGATATCCAGTGTAATTCAGGTAAGTGTCACACTTACAGGAAGTCCCGGTGCGCCGCTCGGACCCTGGCCGCCTGGCTGTCCAGCCGGCCCCTTGTCGCCAGGGCGTCCCGATACGCCCGCGGGACCTGGTTTTCCAGAGGGGCCCTCGGGGCCGGAGTCTCCTTGCGCGCCGGGTGCCCCGGGCGGTCCCGAGAGTCCAGCTACTCCCGGGGCTCCAGTTGATCCTTGCTTGCCGACCTGTCCTTGCTCGCCCTGAAACGACACCACATCTTGAATTTAATTTCTTAAATAATAATAAGTAAATTAGTTCAGCTTCTTGGACAACGTGCATATCGTCGATTTAAAAAATATATTGTCACTCACCTGCGCTCCTCTCAAGCCCCTCTGGCCTGTAGCGCCTACAGATCCCGGTAGGCCGGGCAGGCCACGGTCTCCCTGCGCGCCCTGCGGTCCGGCCGGTCCCTGTGTGCCTTGAGGGCCGTCAGCTCCGGGTGACCCCCGAGCGCCATCCGTACCCGCCTGTCCCTGGGGACCTTGCGCCCCCGCCGCTCCAGGCCGCCCAGAGTCACCGGTTGCACCTTTCTGTCCCGATGGTCCCGCAGCGCCAGCTGGGCCTTGACTGCCCGCTGCACCCTGTCAAAGAAAGAAGAAATAATAAAATGACTGAACCCTGCAATTATTAATTATATTTTTAGTGCTATACGGTGAAATAAATGATAAAAGGATGTTTTGGTCTCACCGCTTGTCCTTGTTCGCCAGGACGGCCCGGCAGTCCCATGAGTCCGGCCTCACCACGAGCCCCAGTTTCTCCACGTGCCCCCTTAGCGCCGCTCAGCCCGGTCAGGCCCCTAGGACCCGCTTCTCCTGGTGCTCCTGTAACCGATTTTTCAGTTCAAGTTTAATTAATAATTAAAGGATCTGAAAAATGCTGCTTCGTCTGCACGTTGTATGGAATTTATTTCTCAATGATGTATAATAATCGATTAAAGGAAAGGTAATCACCATGCGGTCCCGGCTGGCCCTGGTCTCCCTTAGCGCCATGCTGCCCGCGATCACCCTTGGCGCCAGAAGCGCCTACAGCACCGTGTGGGCCTGGGAAGCCCTGCAGACCGGGGGCTCCCTGTGCGCCTCGCTCTCCAGCCGTCCCTGGTGCTCCAGCCTCCCCAGCCACACCCGGCGCCCCAACCTCGCCGCGCTCCGCTGGCTCTCCAGGTGGCCCGGCGGGACCCACGAGTCCCTGTGACCCTCGTTCGCCCTGAGGACCGGTCGGTCCCTCTGGTCCAGTCGCTCCGAGTGCGCCTCTCTCGCCCTTATCGCCTTGACCTCCTGCAGGGCCTCGCAGGCCCGGCAGCCCCATCATGCCAGCGGAGCCTTGAGGGCCCTTATCTCCTCGCGCTCCAGTTAAGCCCTTAATAAGAAAACAACCAGATAATTAATAAAATATATATTCTTATATACTGAAATTTTATGTTTATTGTTATGACAACAGACGGTTGAAACCGGTGTGGCCTACGACAAACCACTCAATCAAGACGGCCAGACGTTGAATACAGAAAAAAGGTTATATTTATATAAAGCTTCGGGATATTTAAATTGGTATTTGTAAATCTTTTTTTAAAAAAGATCCAGATATTTGAAAAACGTAAAAAAAGGATGGAAGAGTATTCTCAAACGCAAAGTCTGTGTTTTAAGGATTGGAGGTTAGACATGACTGCATTATTATTTATCGGATGAACTGAAAGCTTGTACAACCTTGTTTTCTGTTCGCTTGTCGTACATGTATGTGTCGCCATATTAGAATTTTGGACAAGTCCGGTCACAAGTGTGACGTTAGTTATATAGATCGCCACTGGTGGCGCTGAGCGACAGCCCATCACGAGCACGCTCAGTTGTATGTCAACGGCCTAGAAGGTCGCATTATAGCCGGCCCGGTATGTTATTCAGCCTGAGTCGGAAGTTTGTAAAGTTATCGGAATAAATATGTGCTTCTGAAAAACGTCTTTGAGTTGTTAATCTGCTCCTCATCCTGTCAGCACACGACTGAATAACAATTTCTTTAAGAGAGCAGGATGTTTGTACCTATTATTTAACTCCAAGGAAATATAAATACATTCGGTAAGGAGATGTGCATCTCACCTGAGGTCCGTCTGCGCCCTGTGCACCTGCGTCCCCCTTGATGCCAGCTTGCCCCGGTTGTCCCACGGGTCCGCGCTCCCCGGGGAAGCCTCGCTCCCCTCGCGCCCCCAGCCCACCCGGAGGCCCTTGGGGCCCGGCCTGTCCGACCTCGCCATCCTTGCCCGTACTGCCCGTCATGCCTGGAGCTCCAGGAAGACCCTAGAAAGAAATCAATATATTACTAAAAAATTGATACACACTGATATCAGCTCTTTTAGCCTGATGCCAAAAAGCCTCGAAAAACGATCTTTGTTTCTTATTTTTGTTCGCTCGCCTGACATGCACATCTAATAATATAAAATTAAACGGCGTTTGCAAACGCCATTTCATTTGTTATAACAGTTGCTCCATTTCATGTTGGTTCAACTGTCATATTTAATTTATTTTTTTGCCGTGATTATCTAGTAGGCGCTTGCATGTCTCAGTGTTTCGGCAGTCGTGAGTCAAGTCTCGTCCGGCCCGGTGAAACGCCATGTAACGGCCGGACGAAAAAAATCTTGAATGAAAATAAATGCGAATTGTGCTTCAAAAACAAAAGTTCTTTTGCTTTGTGATGTGCTTCTACATCCTTTCACCATGCGGCCACGTGACGCACCCGTGACCTGTCGTCTTTTCTAAAGACGGGGGATGTGTTGACATCCCCTGTCAGAAACGTTGATGTGTTGACATCAACGTTTCTGCGTTATGTATATATGTTAATACTTGATTCATTGGTTGAGAGCCTTATTTTACATAAATTTATTAAATAAAACATAAATTTAATTCGAAAATTGCGGAAATAAATAAATTATTAACTCTAATGTTTGTCTAATAATACATATAATTAGTGCATCGTCACATTCGGATGATGGGTTTACTATTATATATAATGTGGTAAACCTGGAATCCTGTTGCTCCTGGTGCTCCTGTGAGGCCTCTCTCGCCGTCGTGCCCCGCGGGCCCTGGTGGGCCCTGAAGCCCCTGAGCGCCGTCCTTGCCGGCGTCCTTGCGAGGACCGGTAGGACCGGCGGGCCCTACCTCACCATCTTTGCCTGCGTCACCCTGTAAATTTAACGAATAATTTATTTATGTATAATATTGATATCAGCTTGATATAGCTCCTTTAGGCTGATGCCGAAAGCCTCGAAAAACGATATTTTGTCACTTATTTTTGTTCGCTCGCCTGACATGCACATCTAATGTTAGTTTCAATTGTATAATTTTGCACTGCGTTTGCATGCGCCATTTTATTTGTTATGAAAGTTGGTCCATTTCATGTTGGCCACTGTCATCTTTAATTCGCTTGTCTGCCGCGACTATTGACGGCGCCTGATGTCAGAGCGCGCCGTCAGTTGGAGCACGCTCGCGACGAAAAAGCAGGTGTTTGACAAATAAACGCGAATTGTGAAACAAAAACAAGTTCTTTGTATTGTGAACCTGATCCTGCATCCTGTCATCCAGTAAATCGATATCAAACTTTGAGAGAAGGATATCAATATTTATTTACATAAGAATGCTTCAAATACAACATTAGAGAATGACAAAAAAATAAACAAATTGAAAATTCGAACGTATCGAAATTGATGAACGAGTAAGATAGGAATTTTGATTTAAAAAATATATATGCATAGATAATGTATTATATAAACTAAATAAAATAAAAAATAACATTGTTAAAAATGAAGGAAATCAATGAGATCAAAAAAAAGTAAAAGGATGTGAAAAAATGATCTAATATGTGTTGGTAACCAATTTAGATACACAATCGCAGTTGAATTGAATTGAGTAATTGAAACTCTACAAGTACCAACTAGAATATAAAAAAATGTAAGGATACGAGTACGGGTGTACCTATCCGGAACGTAAAAGGTAAAGCATATAAGAATCGTAATTATCGCACTCACCGTGAGTCCCTTGTCGCCTTGCATGCCGTGTGGCCCCGGCAGGCCGGTGGGTCCTTGCGGTCCCTGCTCACCCGGCTTGCCGTCCGCCCCTTGTGGCCCCCGCTCACCCGCAGCCCCCGGGCGTCCCTGAATTCCAGCGCGTCCCGCCGGCCCTCGCAGTCCCGGTAGTCCCGGGCCCCCCTGTCGTCCTGCTTCACCAGCATTGCCCTTGCCGCCGGGTGTACCGACTGCACCGCGTTCGCCGGCGTGTCCCTTAGAGCCTTGTGCGCCATCAGGGCCCGGAAGGCCGCGGCCCCCGAGAAGGCCGCGCTCTCCTTGCGGCCCAGCGGGACCAGTGGGCCCCCGCATGCCACGCCTTCCTCGCTTGCCCTCTGCGCCAGAAGTACCCGGTAGCCCACGTGGTCCTGGGGCTCCTGTCTCACCCTTAGTACCAAGATCACCCTTGTAGCCGCGTTCACCCGGAGCGCCCTGAAATGTCAATGAATAAAAGGAATAGTAATTTATTTCGCATATATCATTTAATTATTCACGATTTGTTAGTAAAAAACTCACCGGGTTACCCTTCGACCCTTGCGCCCCTGTGGCTCCTAGCGCCCCTGGTAAGCCTCTTGCTCCTGGGAAGCCCGGCATACCCGTGGGCCCGATGGCACCCGCGACTCCTTTCTCTCCCGTGAAGCCTCTCTCGCCCGCCTGTCCGGGAGCTCCCGCTTCGCCCGCAAGTCCCGCGCGTCCCGCCTCACCGCGCATACCCGGCATACCGTGCTCTCCCTTGGGTCCTTGAGAGCCTTGGTCACCCTTGTTGCCTGGACTGCCCGGGAATCCAGGTGCTCCAGGTTTGCCGATCGCTCCCTAAAATAAAATGAAGACATATTATTACAATATACATTGCGAATCAACAGATTGAATACGTTTCATGCGATTTTAGTCACCGGTTGTCCCGCTGCCCCGGCTATACCATCCTGGCCACGTTGTCCTGGTGCCCCCACGGGTCCCTCTCGTCCGCGTTCTCCTCGCGCTCCCGCTGGTCCCTGAAATGATTAAATCGTGCAAATTAATTCAAACACTTCAAACGCTGTTACTTTTTTGGCTCGATTTGATCTCGACCTACCGTCGGTCCGGCTGGTCCCGTGGGCCCTGCAGCGCCTAAGCCACCCTTGTCTCCGGGAAAGCCTGGCTCACCCTTGCCGCCGTCGAGTCCCGGGAAACCACGATGTCCTTTAAGTCCTGGAAGACCCGCAGCCCCTGCCAGCCCGCGAGGTCCCGGAGATCCCTGTGATCCTTGTGCTCCAGCCTCACCGTCCTCGCCTGTTTCACCCTAAAGACAGATGAACAAAATTATTAAGTCTCGATAAAAAAAAGATTTTAAATAGATTTACCGCTCGATTTGACTTACATCTTTCCCTGGAGGTCCGGCAATTCCTCTGGGTCCTGCCGAGCCTGGAGGTCCACTCAAACCAGACTCGCCTGTCTCACCACGACCTCCTTGGAAGCCTTGGGGACCCGGAGGACCGGGAGAACCTGAAATCATACAGAATATCTGAGCATTGTTGATCGGGAAACGCGAAAAGGGATTACAGTATTTGTTAATCGGAATAGTAGCTCACCGACAGATCCTCTCGCTCCAACTTGTCCTATTGGGGCCGGGTAGTAGAGGAAAGGGTCCGGTTGTGCGCCAGGTCCCTTGTCGCTGCCAGCGTTAGCGAGAGCTAGCTGCTGGTAATAGAGCGATAGCTGCAACAAGAAGACACGTTTAACTTACCGCATAAATATCTCCTCACACGTATCGATCTAACTATTTATATCAAGTACTCGTATGTCTATCTAGTGACTAGTCTATGAGCGTTTGTACACATATAAAAACGTACATCGCAAGGATTTATTCTCTTCTTCGTGTCAGCGACGTTTTGTCGCTTGGTTGAAAAGATTGGCCGGAGGAGGAAGTCCTAGATTCCGTATCCAGCGTGGAGGTTCTTTTCACGCAAGGTAGTAAAAAATCTTCAAGGAAGGCGGCTCAAAGCACGCACGTGTTATATTAATTTATAAAATAGACTGAACTTTGTTGTCACATATATTTTGCCCTGTAATGTCACGGGAAGGCCATCAATCTTGATAACCAATTAGCTTTATAGAGCTTCCGACCTACATATAGGACTGGAAAGGGGGATTATCCAGCCTGTATCGAATTGACAAGTAAAACACTCACATCCGGTGCCGGTCCAGGGGCTCCGGGGGCTCCGGGCCCACCGGGCGTACCAGGACCGCCGATAGTACCCGCATTTCCCTGGCGCCCCCCTGGCCCTGGAGTTCCTGCGCCCCCACGCGCTCCACGCTCTTCACCGGCGCCTGCTTGCGCGCTTCCTGGCAGAACGGCGTGTGTCGGTGCTTCTGGAGTCGGTCTCGGTTTCGGAGACGGCTTTGGAGTCGGCTTTGGAGTCGTGTCTGCAAGATAAGATAACATTAAGTTCCGACATTTTAAGACATCAAGGGGTATAGTTGAGAAATGGGTGTTGGTTTGAGGCAGCCTGTGACGACTCTGCATGCATCATTGTAGGCAGTATCCACTTGATTATAGTGGGCTGATCGACCCCACACTGGTGCCGCATATTCTCTGGCTGAGAAAAAAAGTGCTAAAGCTGAGGTACAAAGAAGGGGTGGTTGGGCTCCCCAGTGAGTATTGGTCAATTTGCGGATGAGGTTGTTTCTTGTTGCAACTTTCTGTTTGGTGTTGCTGCAGTGATGCCTGAAGGTGAGGGTGCGATCTTGAGTGACTCCGAGGTATTTTGGATGGTTGCTATGATCCAGTACTCTACCTTCCCACGTGACACGAAGCTTTCTGTTACCGACTGGTACCAAAAACCTCAATATACAATCTTTCGTCTCGTATTTCTGATCGCTTGTCATACATTTATGTGTCCGCCATATTGTCATTTTGGACTGTCTAGAAAATATGACTGTTTATCATGTCTTTAGATTTATCAATGTTCATTTTCAAATCATTTCAAACATTTTGTTTTACGCGTCATTGATTATTGATACAATTTTCGTTGGAGGAACACAAATCAAAAGAGGTCGTAAATTAATATACTTATCTGGGACAAGTAATCCAACTAGGGTGAAATATCTTCTCAAAAGAAATCGACAGGCATATAACTAGGATGGGCAGCATTTGATCATGGTGTCCCCTACGCCAGGTAAGTATGTGATGGGCAGCATTTGGAAAACTAAAGTACATTTTTAAGCTCAAAATTCCGCAATTTTTTAATACTAAGATGTTTAACCAATAAATTCTCCCAGTATTAACTTTTGAATCCAGCAGCTAGTCTTACCCATAAAATAAAGCTCGGAGTGTCTTCAAAAGATAGAATCCGAAACAAGGATATCTTGTGAAGAACTCAAGTAGTGGAGGCTACACAACGAATATGCTCACTCAAGTGACAATTTGCAGGACGTATATGTCAAAAAGACGACGGTCGATGGGGATGAAAAGTGTTAGAGCGGCGTCCAAGAAATGGCAAACGTAACGTTGGCCGACCCCCTACAAGATGGGCTGAGACAACAAAAAGTTAGCGGGAGTAGCCTGGATGCGAAAGACGAAGGGAGGTATACGTTCCACAATGGACGGACACAAGCTGATAGTGGTAATAATCAGTGTTTCTTTGATACTGACATCAGCATGATGTAGTCCTTGCTTACTGTTACCGAAAACCTAGACACACAATCTTTCGTCTCTTATTTCTAGTCGCTTGTCGTGCATTTAGGTGCGCCGTGCTGATAGTTCCACTAACGGGTGTGTTGGTGTTAAGGATACTACTGCTCGTGACGCTATTGGAAGCCGGGATGGCGTGGAGATCGTCAGTCGGTCCCCACCCTTTAGCGAGACAAGGTCAGCGTTGCGGCCATCGGTATGTTTCCGCTTGGCCAAAAGCTTGTAAAGTTTTTAACGTAAATATAATCTGTGCTTCTAAAAGAAGTGGTTGCCTGCTGACCTGCTACCATCGTAATAACGCTCCTCTTTGAGAGAGGAGGATGTTAATACTCACTTGGTTCGCAACCCTCCCTCTGACGACAGCTCACGGCGCCTTCGATGCAACTGCACTCGCCACATTCTCCCTGCGCCCACCGCTGACCTTCACGGTACCACTGATCTCCGATGCGGCAGGAAAATGGGGCTACTCTGCTCTCGGGCTCCGGGGGCGCGGGGGTGGGCGTGGGCGCCACGTAGGGAGGCCTCCACACCGGACGCTCTAAAGATATAAAGACACAGATGGAAAGGCGAAAAAAATTAGCAGTCGGCTTACCACAATACGATTCTGATTTTCGTTCTTACCTGATGGTTGCCGCTCGTCCTCCGGCTGTTCGGTGACAGTCGCATACTCTCGCGGGCGCTCTCCTGGTGGTTGGGGCGTACTCGGCTTTCCTGTAGACAATAAAAATCATATCAACACTATCCAGTCCGGTTACACAACATGTGTATTGCGATCGTTCCGCCAACGCTTAGTGGCCGACTATACACAGCTTATGTTATGTTTTTTCAAACGTTAGTGGTCGATCACACAACATATGTGTTGTTTTTACTTTCGATCATAATTCAAAGATCTCAAACCTTTTCAGTGAGGGTCATATTTAATTTTATTTGAACACATGACGATAAAAAATTAATGAGATTTTTTCTTAAAAAAATAATAATGTGAGATTAGACTTTATCTCCCTTGTTTTTTATTTTTTTATTATTTTTTATTTGGGAAAACGTTGATCGTTTTCGTTCGATTAATATTTCGATTGTATGCATTTAAATTTTATATGTTTGTTAGAAAAATACGTATTTCCCAAAACATAAACTGTGTTTTTTATATTATTTTATATTCCAATGCAATATATTTTTGGTTATTCTTAGTCTCCTTATATACGCTGATGCTTTGTCCGATATTCCCTCAGACGCCGAGGAGATCCAAGACAGCGACGATGATGAGGTATGGATACATATAAACAAATAAATATATGCGATTTTTTTTGTAAGCAATTCTGTAAACAAACAGTCGGCCTCTGGCGTAAGTTTAATCGCGTACCGCGTGGACTGGATAGTGTTAATGTTATATTCATTAAATGGCAGATTATACCCATTTAATTAAGTTTCGGACCCTAGTTTCCCCTTTAGCGCCCCTTCCAGACCTCACATTTTCAAAGACTTCCATTTCCTTTTATTAGAAAGAGGAGTCCGTTTCGGTGCAGTTCGAGGAAAACGCCTCGGCCCTATCGGGCATACAGACTTTATGGACACTAAAAAAAATCCACGTACTTACAATTTTCTCTCGTATTTTCGATGAGAGAATCTATATTCCATCTCCATCTCTTTCACGGGTTATTTTTCTTAAGCACTTCTGTGCAGCAACCACAATTGTTCAGAGAGGACTCCCACTGGACTAATGAGTTTCTAATTGATAATATTCTGAAAGAGCGCATCATCAAGGAGACTTAACTGTTCTCCAGTGTGATGCGGGTGCAAGGCGGGTTAAGTCCAGTCTAGATCATATTCATATCCAAATCAAAACAGTAAGGAAGTTTGCTATTGAGGAAAATAACGGCCACTGTTGATCCAGGAATCGTACAATGAAGGTTATTACTTTACGTACTGACATCAGCATGATGTAACCCTTGCTGACTAGTACCGAAAACCTCGATATACAATCTTTCGTCTCTTATTTCTGGTGGCTTGTCGTGCATTTATGTATCGCCATGTTGTCATTTTGGACAGGTGTGTTACTTGTATACGTCGCTACTCGAGCGCTGGGCAAAAGCCGCAGCGGCGACGACCCCACGGAGCCAGTAGCGCCCCACCCGTTGGCGAGAGCCTAAACTGTGACCAGGTCAAGCCAGAAGTATGTCAATGTGCTTCTGTAAAAGTCTTTGTTTTGCTGACCTGCTCCTCATCATGCCCTCACGCGACTAATAACACCTTTTTGATAAGAGGAGGGTGTTAGTACATACATAGAAGAATGGTTTACTCACTTCTGCCGGATGCGTCGTAGGTATCGTACTCGGCTTCGTAGTCGTCGTCATCAGGCCCGTACTCGTAGTCGGGCTGCTGAGCTTGCGGGCGCTCCAGATGCTCGCCGGTCCCCTGGCCCCCGGCCGCTGCAGGGCCCCCAACACGACGCGCCCCGCGGCCCCTGCGCCCCTCCGCCGCCGCAAGCGCCCCCAGCGCCAAAAGCGCCAGAGCCACGCCCGCCGCCTGCCGCATCTTTCCTCTCCCTGTTAAACAAAACCTCCATAATAAACAGCTAGAATCGTACAGTAATGGGCCCTATCTAAGATCTACATACAGCATAAAAAAAAAAGATTTTCTACATGGTTCTAAACCGGTACTGGCGATCTATGAGGATGTTTGATGTTCATCATATAAGGCCAGTTTCTTTCATCCAGCAGGATCGAGCCAGCCGACTAAGGACATGATACCTTAAACAAAATGAGTGCGTATGGTGTGGAGTTTTCTCACAAAGACACCCTTTAACATTGCATTACTCAGAATATTTTCCTTGAGCATCTTCGGTTGTACTAGGTCAAGCAGACCAAACGTGAACAGAAAATAATTTGTGGACTCCGGAAACACGACTTGTGGAAGTGATGTTTCAGACGTATGCAAAACGTATGGCAGAATATTATATACATATTATATTTATCCATAAGGATGCCATGAGCCCAAATATGGGTCCAGTGCGAGAAGCCCGCTAGTGCCGTGAGCGCACCGGTGTGTTATAAAACTGTATGTTTTCGATCAATATTATAGCATGGGTCTATAGCGACATCTATCGTCTGCTCAAGAAAAAAAATGGTTAAAATTAGACATCATTTAGGGGTTGAAATCTTCGATAATCCACGAGGCGTTGCATAGATCTATTCAGGGTCATGGTATCAATACGGTTAAGATACATTTCGTAAAGAAAATAAACTTTATACACTTCCATATTCGCTGCCTCACAAATTTCCGCAGTTACATTCTTTGATCGATGTTCGTATACAGCAGACATACTCGAAAGTGTCTACAAAATAAATTGGCCTATTGGGAATAAAATAGCAAAGACTCAGAAGAAAATAAATATAATCAAATCAGAACTTTTGAAAGAAAAGAACAAAACTGAAAGCCTAAAGTAGAAGGTATATATGTACAACTAGTCTTTTTTAACCAATTTTTTTAAAGACACCTTTCCTTTTTTACGCCATTTACTCATAGTTATAAAATACTTACTAATATGTTTTTCTTTTTTTGAATAACAAATACGTTCAATGAAATGATGACCCACGCACAATCGTGTAATGTCAATCCGTTCTTAAACTTGTTTAAATAAAAACATTAAATTAAAATAATACTTACACTAATATTATTATATAATCTTCTTCGTAGTATCAATCCGGTGGATTGGTTTGCAGCATCAGAGTCTTGCATCTCGATCTCCACATCTCTTCAGCCCAGCACAAGAGCTACAACTCATGTCCTCGAACACTTGCTGCAAATACGGGCGCCCTCTACAGTTTATAGTGCTTATACCCTCAACCATCCTCCACACAATGTCACGAAGAAGACCATCGTGGCGCATGAGGAGACCAATCCATCGGGCTCGCCTCTCTGAGATGGTTCTTACTAGGTGCCTATCTTCTTTGATTATCCTGAGAATCTCATTGTTCGTGACGTGGTCTCTCCAGGAAATTCCGAGAATTCTTCTGTGTGTCCACATCTCTAGTCCTTTTTTATCACTTTCAGATAAGCACCGTGTCTCACAGCT
Source organism: Glossosoma conforme (assembly GCA_022606575.1). NCBI lineage: Eukaryota > Metazoa > Arthropoda > Insecta > Trichoptera > Glossosomatidae > Glossosoma > Glossosoma conforme. Next base: position 478,764 of record JAGTXR010000003.1, on the reverse strand, counting down.
GCACATCAAGATGCTCCAAACAAATGTTTTGGCAAGTTGCTTGCGGAACTTTAAATTTATATTTTTCGCTACTATTTTGAGCGCTAGCCTTGCTTGATGTATGCGACTGTTGACTTCTTTAAGACAAAAAGTGTATCGATGTATTTATCGTAAATACGAATATCAGAAAACAAATCAAAAACTTTTAAGAGTAATTATTAACCCTCGAATCAGCATAATAATTGACTCCAGAAAAGAATCTAGACAAGATAAAAAAAATCGTAGTTCACATTGCATGAAGTGTCTATTTTTCCAATTTATTCACCCTTAGTAAAGGCATCAGTGTAATTGACACTATATCTACAAAAAAAACACCGAAGAATATAGAGGGTGTTGTAATTTGCATTACAAAAATGCATTTGACTCATTTGAGACGTGGGCAGTGTTAAAGTATAGGGTCCGCCATCTAACGTTTTTTTTTCAACTAGTGCTTATTTCGTGAATGGTAACACTTAGCCCATGTCTGATTTGACAGATAATTAGTTTTATCTTTCCGCTAAACGAATATGGTTGTGTATACGCTTGAACAACGTTGGAAAATATTGCGACATTACTTTGAAAATCAGGCCATTTTTCTTCGAAAATGAGCAAGGAGTGGCCGTTACAGTCAATGGCGATCGTTATCGGGCCATTTTTGTTAACAAAAATTGAAGAGAAGGATATTGGCAACATTTGATTTCAACAAGACGGCGCTACGTGCCACACAGCCGAAGCTACACTCGATGTTTTACGCCCCATTTTCAAAAAAAAAAGTTGTTTGGCGGACCCTTTAGTAACAAAATTTCACGGAATTTAAAGTAGTAGGCATAATAAGTAGAAATGGCTTTCGTTTGATGTAAATACGTTTTGACATCTCTGTAAATACTCGGTAATTGAATAGTGTCGCAAATGCGGTAAGTATGACGTATTGTGATTTGTTTGGCATCTGTCCTCATTAGAGATGGCGGAGTCCAATTGTTGCTAGACCATCTTTTCATTGAGAGCGCTGTCCCGGCGCCGCGCATTCCAGTTTAGATCATTTGTCCCACATTTGACATTACGCACCACTGATTAGCGCTTGTCGCACATTATTGCCACGCACTTATATTGACAATAAATCATGCCCGTGGAGACAGCGTCCATAGACAAGCTGCTCGTCGCCAGAGATCCTCGCCTCATAAATGATAACCAACACCTAATAATGAACGACTCGGGATGAATAATTCTCCATTACGAAACCATCTCAGAGAGGCCAGCCCGATGGATCGGTCACATCATGCGCCACGATGGTCTTCTTCACGACATTGCGGAGGGGATGGTTGAGGGGAGAAACTGCAGAGGGCGGAAGTATTTGCAGCAAGTGTTCGAGGACATGAGTTGTAGCTCTTATGCTGAGCTGAAGAGGGTTGCGGAGGACCGAGAGAAATGGAGATCGAGATGCACGATTCTGTTGCTGCAAACCAACCCACCGGATTGATAATACGAAGAAGACGAAATTTATCCATAACCGTTCGATATATAAAGCATATCTAATCATTAGCCTGTGTTCGTCCACTGTTGAACGTAGTCCTCCTACATGAATCCCTTTCGATCCTTCGCCCTTCATATCTAGGCTACTCCCGCTACTTTTCTGATACATCAGTCCATCTTGCACGTAGTCGGCGAACGCTCTGTTTGCCATTTCTTGAATGCCACTCTAACACTTTCCTTCGCCATCGATCGTCGTCTTTTCGACAGATATGCCCATTGCCACTTGAGTGTGCCTATTCGTTGGATAGCCTCCACTACTTGAGTACTTCTTCGGATATCCTCGTTTCGGGTTTTATCTTTCGGAGATACTCCGAGCTTGGATACCTATCGTACATGACTCTTCGACATTACGCTCGTGGAGGTACATTATGCTGACGGCTGATCTACCTCAAGATATCTCTCATCACAAAATCGTCAGCCATGAAGACGACCCCTGCAATGGCGGTTGATATATTGGTACAGAGAAAGTTGCCACACACGGCTCAAACCAAAAGCCACAGTATCTAAATATTTGTTATCTTTGACATTAAAAAAGGTACAATAATTATCTACGAGCCCCATCCCATATATACACATGACAGTTTAGCTTTCGTTAGTTTTGTGTGACATATTACATTCACCTTAAATAACATAATGTTTATAAGAATCGAGGTTTGTATTAATGTTGAAAACTGAATAAAAAAATATTGGTCGTCTGCTTCGAACTACAAATTTAAAAAAAAAACTTAACAATCATAAATAGGGTCCGCCATCTAACGTTTTATTTTTTTTCAACTAGTGCTTATTTCGTGAATGGTAACACTTAGCTCACGTATGATTTGACAGATAATTAGTTTTATCCTTTCGCTAAACGAATATGGTTGTGTATACGCTTGAACAACGCTGGGAAATATTGTGACATTACTTTGAAAATCAGGCCATTTTTCTTCGAAAATGAGCAAGGAGTGGCCGTTACAGTCAATAGCGATCGTGTTCGATCCATTTTTGTTGGAAAAATTGAAGAGGAGGATATTGGCAACATTCGGTTTCAACAAGACGGCGCTACGTGCCACACAGCCGAAGCTACACTCGATGTTTTGCGCCCCATTTTCAAAAAAAAAAAGTTATTTGGCGGACCCATTATATCACGCTATAATTTTCCAAGTAAAGCTGTCAATGTAAATCGTCATGCATATCAAAGTAGGGTTGAGCCACCCCTTAAGGACAAAAAATATCCAGACTTCGGGAGCGTAGTTCGATCTTCCGATTTTCGTTTAAAAAAACCTGATAATTGAACACCCAAATATTTCTTTGGTACTACAGCCGCAATCTATGCAAGCTCGCGGGCTCTTGTCCTAGAGGCCCCCGGGAACCATCTATGTTCCCGTGTACACCTCCGGATATACACTATTCTGGGACAGTGTATAGACAATCTGAGCTCTTAAAACTGTAAAAACGGCATTTTGCGGTGTCCATATGAAATAATAAAAAAATATGTAAAATTATGTACTCTGAGAGACGATTAAGCATATGATATGACCAACCACAGACCCCCTTTTACGACTACTTTCCTCTTAATTTCGCTGTAACTAACATTCACTTGTGTGTTGATGTTTTCCGTAGTAGAAGGATTGGCCGGCATTGTAAGTAACCGTTTCCAGGGGGCACACGGCTAAAATCAAGAAGAAGTTACCTACAGTCGACAACGGAACTGGTGATACCTGAGGCCACCCTGCGGCTGAACACGTGGGGAAGCGCAACTGAGGGGAATACTTGATTGATTGCCCCGAAAGAGGACCTAGCCCCTGGACATGACCAAGGGTGGAATATATGGAGGTCCCTTAGCAGACTTCGGACCGGAGTATGCAAGACGAGGACACAAATGAGGGCCTGGCAGTTTTACAGCGGACCGGCTGAATGTGACTGCGGCGTGGAGCAGACCCTGTCACACCTTCTGGAGTGTGCGCTGTGCCCGAATATCTGCACCCAGGAATACCTGATGGTGGCCAGAAGTAACGCCATCGACGTCACCCACTTCTGGGCAGACAGGATCTGACCCTGTTGTTTCCGACACGATTATATATATATATATATACGGTACTTGTATGTAATACCTGTGCTGTGAATCTTGACAGCACACTAAAATCCAATGCAGATTTAAATGGGTTTAAAAATCAAAGATAAAATGTTTTTTCTTTGTGAAGAATGACGAGGGGAGGTAACAAACAAGGCGGCTTTTCATACTACAGTCAATAAAGAGACGAAGGTGAACCTGGTTTGAAGATTTAATAAGGATGCCGAAGGAGAGCATAAAATACAACTGCCTATACTTCAAGACCTTTATTGACCCCCAAAAATTTTACTGTAGTATGTATGGGGATCAGAAGGTCTTGAAATCGAGCCCCTTGTTAACTATATACTCTTATATAAAATCAGAACCAAAATGTATTGTTTTATATTCTGTAAAATAATTAAAACTTACTTATCACAAAATATATATTTTTTTTGTTTTGTTTGATAAAATAATTTACCAAATGTTATATTATAGCTTTGAGATTGAGTGAACTTCTTGATAAAATATTCAAAGCCCACCGCTGGGGGTAGATGAAAATCGTGTTGTGAAAACCCTCCTATTACTATATAGTTCCTTTAAAAATATACGTGGCGTTAATTGAAAACTAAAGACGTAGGAACTCACAGCCTCACAATGATAAACTACGTAAAGCTCAAAGACGAGATATTAGATTATTTTAATTAGAGAGTGTCAATTTATTTTTATCAATATGTAAGAACATATCGATTCTAAATTAAGCTTGCAAAAAATTTGATACACGAGCTTTTTATAAAATAAAATAATATTAACGAAAAAGCTTGATTTAAAAGTACAGGTGTGAGATAAAATCAGTATGTAAACAACATTGTACAAAATAAAGTAAAAGTTAATTAAGCAGACAAAATTGTGAGATGTTGTTAAAATAAAGAAAACTTAGTAAATTCTAGAAAGTGACATTCGTAGAACGAAGTAATTTTGTGTTTTTTTGATTGTAATAAATATTATAGAAGGAATTAATACACTTTGTAAAACCACTGAGTTTTAATTTTTGTTGATCTACCGGTTTCAGGGACACTCCATTTTCCTAAAGACCAAGTTTGTCTTGTGAAAAGATAGTGTATTATTTCTTTATTTTGAAAAAAAATCTTTCCTTCACTTAATACACTGAGTTATTTTTTTTTGGACTAAAATATATTAAAATATTTTTGTACTTTATGAACCACTGAAGATTAATAGAAATATATAATTAACCCTTTCGCATCGGTTGTCGGCATATGCTGTCATGAGATTCCCCGACCGTTGACATCGGTTGACGTGATATATCATTTAGCTTCTTTCTTAGAATAGTTTTTTATGCATCATCTGATAGCTAAAGGATACAAGAACCAATGTGATATATGAAAATAGACCAGATAAGTACATTTATTCTTCAATTACTAGTTTTATAATTGACAGTATAATTTGTATTCAAACGGAGCCGTAATGAAAGGGTTGACTACCGATACACACACAAATTCACAACAAACACCATCTTATACGTCTATGATATTTTTCTCTTCAATAGATCTGAGAAAAAATTGATTTATTGATAGGAGAAATGTCATAAAATACTAAAATTTGTTGACAGATAGAGTAGCTTTGAATGAAACAGTAAGAAATCTCCTTGAATTGGGCTTCACCTCCTTGGAATATATTGATTTAGACAATTTTTGACGTATAATTCTACACCAGCGTTTAGTGTTGCTGACCAAAACCCGATTGTTACATAAATTCTCTGAAAACAATGCCTTGATAAGTGCTCTTAACGAGCGCAGATACAAGGTGAATGGCCAGTAAAAAAAAGGCACTGGACTGGACTTTACCCGCCTCACACCCGCATCACACCGGAGGACAGTCAAGTCTCCTTGATGACGCACTCATACAGATTATGATCAGTTCGAATTTGATAAGTCCAGTGGGAGTCCCCTCTGAACAATTGTGGCCACTGCACAGAAATGCTAAAATAAAGAACCCGTGAAAGAGATTAGATCGCATTCATGGATTGTAAAGAGAAAGAGATGGAAGTTCTCACAAAAATACGAGCAAAGATTGTAAATGAAAATGAAGGGAAAAAACTAGGTAAGAAATTTTTGAATGGCCTGATCGCCTTCTGAGAGGCATCGTCTTTGTCAGGCTGTTGTCGCTCACCCTTCAGCTGGAGAGCGCTCGTCGCTGAAGCTTGCCACCCCCTCGTGCACGTCACCGCTGTTCGCTGTGGTGGTGTCCCTGTGGCGTGCTCCCCGTGCTCCCGTGCTCGCGTGCTCGCGTGCTGCTCCCGCGGGTGAGATGAGCTGCCGACCGGGGAGCGCGCCTCTTTAAGCCCTCGCAGCGTGGACCACGAGATCAAAGGCCATCGAACCAGAAGACGGATAGCGTCATCGAGTCCGGCGCTTTCCGCAAAACTTCAACCGAACGCGACCGAACCTTCCACGAGCTAAGGAATCACCTCATGCTCAAGCATGAGGATACAGATAAAATTTTGCAAAATAAAAATGTATCATGAAATGTATGGACATTAACTATTTATCATTGTATATATATCTTTTTATATCTTTTTAGAGGGATCAGACTGTTTAAACAAATCGCCTCGGATGTTGATATATTTCACGACAAAGAGGCCCTGGTAGGATTCAAATTGACAAGAACTCCAAGAGTTACTTTGGAGGAATAATTGGTGGGAACTTCCTGTTGCTTGTTCGGAATTTAATTAAATATATTGTTTTATTTAGTACTTAATCATTTAAGTAAATCGCCTATTATTTCACGTAAGACATTTTCCACTTTCAGAAATGAATTGAGTTGATAAAGTTTGTAATGTTTTTTAAAGGGAAAAAAATAAATGAAATTTAAAAAAAAATTAATAATCCCCATTTTTCTGTCTTTCTTCATCGTAGTATCAATCCGTTGGATTGGTTTGCAGCAACAAAATCTTGCATCTCGATCTCCACTCCTCTCGATCCTCTGCAGTTCTCTTCAGCTCAGCATAAGAGCTACAAGTCATGTCCTCGAACACTTGCTGCAAATACGGCCGTCTAGGGCGCCCTCTGCAGTTTCTATTCTCAACCATCCCTTCCACAATGTCGTGAAGAAGACCATCGTGGCGCGTGATGTGACCGATCCATCGGGCTCGCCTCTCTGAGTATCCTCAATTTTTCTGTACGGATGCGAATCTTGGCATCTCATCAATCAAAATACAATGCAGTTTCTAACGCAGGCGTTTTCGTAGAATACTGAGAGTATGGTGGTTTGACTTTGTGAGGAATGATGAGGTGAGTGAGCGGACAAGGTAGCCTTCAATACTAAAATCGATCAAGAGGCGAAGTTGGTTCTGGCTGGGACATATACTTTGGATGCCGCAGACTATTAACTACAGCTGCCTTTTCTTCATGCCCTCGGGCTGGGGCCGTCCTGAATGGCTGTCGCAATCTATACATAGAATATACTTGGCGTAGCTACGAGTGGCGGAGCTGTCGTGGACCACAGCGGCTGATGGCAGCAGCTCGTGAGGACCATATGCTCCAGTTAGGCGTATTCAAAAATCTTGTTTTTTTTTGAAAATTGGTTTGTTCCTGACAATTATTTAAGGATAAGGAGGCACAGATTGTTTGTTCTTCCTAGAAGTAATACTTACCTGCCAGAGACTGTGCCTCTTGGAAGAGTGATCAGACTGTTCAGCCATATCGCCTCGAATATTGATATATTCCACTTGAGAGAAGCCCAGTTTCGACATGTGCTCCACGAATTTATTTATCAAAGTAATTTCGTGGAGTCTTCTGTTTAGCGAGCTTCGGGACTTTTTAATAATTGTTGTTAATAATCATAAATACCTATATTTGTTAATTGTTTGTATTATATCTTATTCAAGATCGTATTAAATAAAATTTGTAATGAAAGAAAAAAAATGAATATAATTATTTATACGGGGTATGCTGGAGTGATTTGAACTAAAGGTAAGTAGTTATGTGAGCTAGAGATTACATTTATTGCCAGTGCGTGGCGTGTTAAAAAAATCCTCATATTTTGCTGAAAATCGGTTTATTTTTTTCCTGAAAATAGTTTGTGCTCTCTTACACTGATCTAAAAGTTATGGTTCAAAAACTCTTAATTCTTTCTAATAATATTTTTTTTTAACTACCTACGTTTCAAACCTCCGAGCTCACGCCGTCCTGGATGGCCGTCGGGTACTTTTCAAATAATGTATCGGAGAAGATGCTGAAATGGAATAAATCTAAAAGCATAGCAGCTAACAGAGATTTGTGGAGGCAGTTCGTGACGAGCATACGCTCCAGTCACGGAGCACGAATGATATGATGATAAAGAGTAAATACTCACGAAACAGACTAATCGCCTGCTCAACCACATCGCCACAAAATTTGATATATTTCACGCGAGCGAAGCCTAATTCAGATGTGAAGTAAGCGAATTAGTTTAATGAACTCATATTTGAAGTCATCTGTTTTGTGTGCTTTGTAACTTTTTGGTATTTCGCTCTCAAAATCAGGATGTTAAGGTCTTAAAGAGCAGCTCAACGCAATTCCTTAAACTCCAAAATTATCCCATATATTCATATATATATATTGCTTTAATTATCTCAACATTTCTTCCCAATCTGGTCACCTGACCACTATAAGCTGTCAACAGGAACTTCTGTCAGCAGCCAGGTTCATCGTCAACCCAGCACTCTCAAACATTATAAATAATACTGTTACATTTCACGTACACGTATATCTGCGCCATAAGTTAATACTACAGTATTATTACAAGGAAGCATCACTTAAGAGCCTGATTTTTAGGCATTGCGAAATTTTCGCATGTATTTTCACTCATATAGTCAAACAATCTGAATGTACTGGAAAAATCTGATTAATGAACACTTACAATTACGTCAAAACGTAGGTATAAACAAGCATTACAAATCCTTCCCACACGCAGAATCCAGTCGACAAGGTTGATGACAAACTCTTTGGAAGCCCAAAAAACCCTCCACTGGTGTTCTCGTGTATGTTTAAATACACATATATTTTTTAATTTATCACATGCTTCGATGGTAGAGAATAAAATCAATGTTGTTTTAAGGACACCGAGTCATTTGCCTGACGCTCTAAAGTTGCTCGCTCAGGGATCGTCAGAGTGCGGCAAGTGCAAACCAATCAATTTATTACCTTATGTCTAATAATTCACAACCACCTTCAGCCATTTCAGCTCAGGTAAAATCATGACTGAGTATTGCAACAAGCTTCTGAATCGAACTTCTTTCACATCGCCTCTTTGAATGGAACATATGATCACCACAAATACCACATGGTTCCATCAGCTGCGACTGTCCTTACCGTAACCCAAGTTCTCCTTGCTGCCTTTTTTCAGACACGAAATTTTGTCATTCTGGAAGACCATCGGGAATACGGGAAATACTCGGATATACAATATATTATACGAGTACTTAAGTAGTCAGAGTAAGATACTACTACACAGATCGACCACTCATATATACTTGTCAGGTTATTGAGAGAGTTGAGAGTTCCAGATATATTGACATACATTACAGATATCCTTAACCGGCAGAGAGACTCGTACACCGCACCCCTTTTCACCTCGATGTATAATATCTAGGACTTCATCTATATTCTTCTTCTTCTACTACAATATGAGGCATATGCTTGCCATAAATATCCACCATAATGTTGGTCCACCACAACTTAATGGTCCACCATAATTCTAGACTGCCGTCATAGTCATATTTATGCATATGTAATCGAGGCACATTAAGGGATTTGTTTATCAGCTTATATTCAAAGAAATCCGATGTTTTCGATGTTTGGTTCTAAGATGCGAATCAAAGCATGCACGGATAGCCATTGAGAGTGTAGATACGACTGTCATGTATTGTTTACGTTTACACGAACTAAGTGGCAACGAAAAGAGATAGCCGCGCACACACGTATCAACACGTAAACACGAATAATTGGTATTAGCATGCGTGACCTTGGATAGTGACTGGCAATAGCAAGCCATCATTTTTACTCACCGGATAGTAGATAATTGCTAAGCTATCATCGCTGGTAATCAACCTAGTTGTGAGATTAATCTTAGCATACGTGACCTTGGAGAGTGGCAAGTTACAGCGCGCTGTCTTTTGCACTCACTCGTTAGTAGCTAATTGCTAAGCTACCACCACTGGTACTCGACCCAGCGACTAGTCGTTTCATAACCCAAACTGAACTCGTTCTAGTTGTGAGATTGTGTGGATGATGAAATCTGTGATATTGAAGTTGTCCAATATCTAATTGTTGGGCGGCCGCTTCCTAATGGCGCGTGCTGAAGTGATGGCACATTCCTGCGGGACATAATACATAGGCGTTCCTAGCCCGTGGACATGTTACATAATCTAATTCAATTAAAAATGTATATCAATTGATATCAGCTTGATATAGCTCCTTTAGGCTGATGCCGTAAAGCTTCGAAAAACGATCTTTTGTCTCTTATTTTTGTTCGCTCGCCTGACATGCACATCTAATATTGTTAGTTTTAATTATATAATAATAAACGGCGATTGTATATGCCATTTTATTGGTTATGACAGTTGCTTCATTTCATGTTGGTACAATTGTCATATTTATTTTGCTTTTTACCGCGACGAGGCATCCTTCAGAAGCAGACTCAAGACCCACCGTTTTACTCAGAGAGGCAAAGAAGCGCTTTTGGAATGATCATTCGGTCATAAAAGAGCGCTATACAAATACTAATATAATAATAAATAATAATGACTGTCTTGGCGGCGGTAGATGTCAGAGCGCACCGTCAGTTGGCGGCTCGCTCGCGACCGTTATGGCGCGCGCCTGGGGCTATAACGGGTGACGAAAAAGCAAGTGTTTGACAAATAAACGCGAATTGTGAAACAAAAACAAGTCTTTTTTGCATTGTGAACCTGATCCTGCATCTTGTCATCCAATAAATCGATATCAAACTTTGAGAGGAGGATATCACAATGATATTTAAACATGACGCGTTTAGTTATTATTTTATATTAAAGAAATCAAATGCAAGTTGAAGTTAATGTTAAAAGAACTTAAATGCTAATAGTACAAATACGTTAACTAAATCACTGCCAAATACGAGATATCTCGTTAATATATAAGTTCGTTATGCCAGACACGAAATATCTCGGTAGCACTAAAAATTGGGTAAAACAAAATAATACTTATTTTAGATCTAAGAGAATGTTCCAAAAACATTTTAACATATGAATTATTGATTTTACCGTCAAATAAACATTAATTTGAGCAAGTTTACAACTGACGCGTTAGAGATGTCGTTGGTGCAGGTTTTTTTCGCAAATTATATGTCGTGCTGAGAATTTATTGTCAAGGGATTTTTTAACGGCATCCAAAAGGTTGAAGCGTACTTCTTCTGAAAAGGAGACTTTTACGGTAAGGAGACAGATCCTCGAAAAGGACCTCACTCCCGAAGAAAGGAAGTCGGTATCAGAATATATGTTAACTCCAGCAAGTTGTAAACATTTTAAGTTTAGACCTTACCTATCAAACCTAACCTAACTATTGTACATCTAAAATCTAGACTTTTATCCTCCTAATTGACCAGTGACGAATCACGCACTTGGGAGACCCCAGGCAACATTATTTTAGAGCCCGTCTTTTCATAATGTTAAATAATCCTCTTAAAAATATTGGCGATTTTCATACTGACCTGTGGACACGTAATTTAAGTCGCTTTTAAACATGAGAGTAGTTGCCGCAAAAAAGTACAAAGTCTTTTCATCAGACCTCTGTCTCTCGTCATCCTGAAAGATAGTCGACTTCATAATCTATTCGGTGGAATTTTTAAATTGATTTGCGGTCCTGGCATCTGTTTCGTTACGCCACTGGTGTGATCTATGTAGCATCAGCGCCCGCCCGAGCAAGTAATCTATTTTCCATATTGTCAATTGAATTTGTTTAGCGATAACGGGTCAAAGACATTCCCATTAGATTGTAGCAAAATGCTCGCTCCACAATTGGGTAGGTGGCTATGCAAAATGATACACACGAAATAAGCAAAGGACCCAATCTTCCCTCTTGTAACGATTTTATAAGATCGGATGATAAGCCTGATGGTTCCGAGGCTTGGAGCGTTTAGTTTAGTCCAAAGAAGTGGTTCAACCCTAGATAATAACATATAAGAGACAGCTGTGAGAAAATCTCTCTAAAAAATCTCCACAATATAAAAATAAAGTGCGTTATAGGAGGGTTGATAGTACTCGCAAAGTAAATAGAACACGTTCCTTTTCACTTGCTACTCGCCAAGGTCACGCATACTATCTGGACTGGACTTTACCCGCCTCACACCCGCATCACACCGGATGACAGTTAAGTCCCCTTGATGATGCGCTCATTCGGATTATGATCAGTTAGCAACTGATAAGTGCAGCGGGAGTCCCTTTTGAACAATTGTGGCCACTGCATAAAAGTGATAAAAGAAAGAACCCGTGAAAGATATTAGAATCGCATTCACGGGTTGTAAAGAGATGAAGATGGAAATATAGATTCTCTCACCAAAAATACGAGCAAGGATTGTAAATGCGTGGAATTTTTTTGTCACCACAAAGTCTGCATGCCCGATAGGGCCGAGGCGATTCCCTCGAACTGCATCGAAAAGGACTCCTCTTTCTAACAAGAGGAACTGACAGTCCCCAGAGTATGTGAATAAGCATACTATCTATATTGGGAAATTGTATGATTGATATTTTATGGTTGAGCCACACCTTAAGGACAAGAAAATATCCAAGCCACATCACCCGATATCCTTAAAAAACGCTGATGATTGAACACTCAAATATTTCTCTGGTACTACAGTCAATGCAAGTTCGCGGGCTCTTGCACAAGAGGCTCCCGGGAACCATCTATGTTCCCATGTGGACCTCCGGGTATACAGGTGTTCTAGGACAAATGCATAGACAATCTGGGTTTACAGAACTGTGATACGGTAATTTGCGGTGTCCATATGCTTTACATATGGAGCGGATATGTTAAATAAAAATATTGATCTCGACAACACCATTTTTTTGTTGTAAAATTGTAGTGGGGAAATGTTTTATTCGATTTTATCGAATTCGAATATTGAACCAATTTCGGTATACAAAAATACGAGCATTAATTTTTTTAGGCCTGTATTTCTTTGTTCAGTGACTAATTCAAGGTTTTGGCTGTAAGTAAAATCAATTGGCAGTAAATAAAATTAATTAGCAGTAGACTAAATAAATTGGCAGTGTCCATTGTGTCGGTATGAATGTGGTCAGTTGTAAAACTAAAATGGCAGTTATACATTCAATATTGGTAAAAAATTATGTAAAATTAATTAATAATTAACCCATAAAATGGAAACCTAACCTAACCTATTATTAATTACCATTAAATTAATAAATACCTGCCAATTTATTATTTTTCTACTTCCGATTGATATTTTTCATTTACCTTTTTATGTATTTATCTGACCGTTTGTTACTGAAATAGAAAATAATAAGGACAAGCAACAGAAAGTACCAATGCTTACTCTACAGACAACGAAATTTGTGAAGCTCGTGTCTGAACTGGGCCTTTATTTTGTGGAAAATATCAACAGATCATAAAACTGGAAAATATAATCAAACGGAAACCAGTTTTTACAACACGCTGGTTTGCTGGTTTGCTATGGTCAATGGAATTAATATAAATAATAAAACATAATTAAATTGATAATTTTTAATTGTAAAAAAATATTATACACAATTTATTAATACTAGTTATGAGCAAAAGTTATACAACAAATAAATAGCTCCCCTGCCCACAGTGCGGGAAGTTCCCACAAATTCACGGGGACACCATGGCCAATTCCGCATTTTCACATTCCATCAGTTATCACCATTTACTTATAAAAAAAATATTTGCATCAGTCTAACCTACAAATAATTGATTCGTAACATTTTAAATTTATGATTTTTACAGTGACACATGCTAAGGATTCAAACATTACTGCAACCATACAAATCATAACATGAAAAAAAAAAGAATTTTAAGTTTAAATTTAAATTATGGAACAAAATAATGGAATTTTTCTATGAATGGTCATGTGACAGATAAACAGTACAAATATTTTATTTTTATAAGAAAATCATTTACACGAAAAATATTGTAGGTTATAAATAATAATTACAGTTATTTAATTATAAAAATATTCAGTTGTACACTACAAATCTATTTTATTGTGTTTCAAATATAAATTGCGTAGTTATTTCAATTTTTACAACACTTACATCGAGAATTGTCGCAGTCAATAATATATATGTCAAATGACATAAAAGAAGACATTTTATATAAACATTGTTATGTGTTTTTCAGGCATTCTCTTTCACCACGAGTGAAACATCATTTATCCGCATTTGGCACACAATTGTTTACTCCGGTACCGTCTACTTATAAACAACTAACAATATCATAGCTTGGACAAGGTCAGTCTTCACTTATGAGCTCCTACTTGGAGACTCCACAGAAATAATGGCCTTGTGATATCTGGTCTTCCCCTGGCGAGGGTTGCCAGAAGTCCCAACATTTGCGAAACGTCACAATTTTATGAAACACGAAACAATTTTTCATGACATTATGATTTTTTTAAACAACTCATCACTTCATATTGTTATCAAAATGAAAACAGAGGAAAAATTTGATTATTTTCATTTTAGCAATTTTTCCCCTCTTTGCATTTTCAGTGTGTATACTAATTCATTTATTTTAAACGTTAAATTTGAATATATTATACTACACATACTCCTAGATATTCTGAATGCCATATTTGGATTTACTTGAAATGTTCATATTTCTTGCACTATCAATAAACTCTTAACATTGCTTGAAAAATTATAGCATGATCCCTGTTATGGTTATATGTTGATACATTAATGCCATGTTATTTTTGTGTCAACCATGATATACTTTTGACATGGTTTTTGTTGTCATATTTATTTTACACGCCATTCCTGGATAAAACAGCCATATAGAGTGCTTAAGATGTACAACACCACAAATTTTGAAAAATTCATAAATATTTCTTCTAATTTGTAAGAATATATATGTATATATCAATTTCTCAAAATTCTTCATATTTTTAAATGTATTTACTTCAATGACTTGTCATTTATTAGAACAAAAGGCTTATAGGTTATAAAGGTTGGTAAAATAAATAAAATTACTGTGCCATCCATACAAGGTTGTATTAGGAGATATTTCCTACGAGCTGTCATAGGGATCATTCTATATTTTCTAATTAAAGGGTACACATTGCTTAATTTTTTAACTGCACTATATATTTTACAAAAAAAAAACATCTCCAAAACTTGTAAACAAACTGTTACTAGAAATTGAGCTTTTTTCACATTGATTTGAAGAATATTGGCAGTTAATACAAAACTAGTTTTGATTCATATTCATACGGGGAGTTGTTTCACATATTTGATTGACTACATCCATTTTGTCAAAGGTTGGGGACATGTTCAATATGTTAAGGAGTCCAGGTGACTAGCCTGAAGCTCCGAGCTACTATGTTACAATACTTATTTTAAAATGTACAAATTTGTAACAATCTATAGCGCAACGAATCCCACCCTTTCGCTGGGCACTCGAGCCTTGTGGTTACATGTCCAAATTAAATATTTATACAATAAAATGCCTTAATGCAAAAGAGTCATCTTACCTATGATGCCTACTTATAAGTTATTTTTTAATGTCACTTTAGCGAGGTTTATTTTTACATTTCAACATTAGGTGAGGTTAGGTTTACATTATTGATTCACATACAAATTATTAGCAAATAACAGCCTACATGACATTTCTTTCATATTATTAATTATGTTTATTGAATATTTATATCGTGGATGGCATTTGTTTTAAATTGTATCCAGACTTCATTGGAAGATTTATTTCATTATATTCATCAATGATGTTGAATAATATGTTTATACATTTTTATCGATTTATTAAGTAAAAGAGGTTAGGTTGGGGATCTGAATTGATCAAGACAAGATCTGAACAAGGGATATTCTCAATCTTTGTTTCACAATCTCCAAAAAATGCGTGGATTTTTGTTTGGAAACGTTTCACAAAACATCTTGTTATATACTGATTTAATCTGTAAATAAATTTTATTTTGATCTAACAACAGCCTCATGTGACACCCTACGAGCCGGTTCCAGCCCACAATTCAAAAGACTTTGTTTAAAAATCTTTTCTGTAACATTTTTGGAAAGAACCTGAACATAACCCTTCTTATTTTGTATTTATATCATTCATGAACTAGCATCTTGGCATGACATTGTATAATTATACGAGTCTCATCAGTTGTTGGTAATATCTTAGAAATATCTAGATTCTTCTACAACTAACATAACCTAACCTAGAATGGAAATGTAAACAAAGACCTTACGCTAAAGGGCACACAAAAAACTCTATGTTACCTCTCTATGCTTTATCTTTAGGACAAATAATAAAATTACAATTCTGTACATGTAAACATATTTATATATATTTCATTAAGGTAAGTCGGTAAGGTTAATAATATTTCTATCTAATTAGAACTTATGTGTAAACATTGTTGTTGTCTACAGTTCCGTCGTTGTCTCGACTGGCGATCTGTCATTTAAATAAGAAAATCCTAATTGCGAGTAATCTCGCTTCCCGAATGTGACGTTGTCGTTTGAGGGACTGACCATTCCTTCGTCATCCGAAGATCTGAAAAGAAAAAAAAGGCATTTTATTACATAACCTAGAAAAAAACCAACAAACTAGTACTCGATTGCATGTGATATGAACCAGGACTTATGGACTGTAAATCCATAGTTTAGTAGCTCAGATCCGGTTCAAAGGACAACTCATCTTGAAGAACCTTTCACTGCAATTAAATTAAAACAAACAGTCCAATTGTATTTAGAGAGGTTAAAAATTTAAGGTTATGAATTAAAATGGTTTGTATATTTAATTATTGTTGCCGATCAAACTACAATAGTGACTTCCGTTATAATAAGTGTTTAACTTTAAGTGGTTTCTAAGGCATACATGTTGGCATAATCTTAATCATATTCTATTAGGTTGATGAAAAAGTTATGACCGTTTTTTACATATACAATAAAAAAAAAATTGCGAAAAATGTAGTAAGGGATGTTTTTACCTGATCTATTGTATCAAAATTTTTATCACTTTTTTTTCGCAGTGATCGGAATAAATGAAAATCGGAAGGAGCAAGATCTGGAGAATAAGGTAGATGTTTGATAGCATCCCAATTCAACTCATTTAGCTTGTGTTGAGTCATCATACAATAGAGCAGTTAAAAACATCCCTTACTACATTATTCGCATCAAAATCCACGGAATTTTGCACTAATGGTATTAATAAGTTGATAGAAAGATGGGAGAAGGTTATCAGAACTGATGGAAATTATATAATTGATTAAATAAATAATACAAATTGATATCAGCTTGATATAGCTCCTTAAGGCCGATGCCGTAAAGCCTTGACAAACGATCTTTTGTCTCTTATTTTTGTTCGTTTGCCTGACATCTACATCGAATGTTAGTTTAATTATAAAATGTTAAACGGCGTTTCCATACGCCAAAATAATTGTTATAACAGTTGGCCCATTGCCAGTTGGTACAACTGTCACCTTGGCGGTTGGTACCGCCGAAATATCAGAGTGGCCAGTCAGTCGAAACGCGCCCGCCATCGTTAAAGGAGTGCCTAAGGACGTCCCTATAACGGGCGACGTTATTGACAAATAAACGAGTAATATGTGAAACAGAAACAAGTGTTTGTATTGTGAACCTGATCCTGCATTTTCCATCAAGTAAATCAATGTCCTAATTGGAAGAGGAGTATATCAAAATCTAAAAAAAATGTTTAATTGTATAGGTAAAAACGGTCCTAATTTTTGCATCAACCTATTATTAAAACATAATATTCTATTGTTTTTCTAGCTCACCTTTGGAAAATGGAATTATGCCCCGGAATCTCATCGTAGGCCATGATGGCCCCTTCACGTTTCAGCGCATTGGCGTTGTTATCGTTCTTGTTGTTCTTGTCAGCCTTGCTCTTGGTGAGGTTAAGATTGTTCTTCCGGTGGCCGCGGCCGAACGTGTCTAGGAAGCCGTCTGCGGGTGGTTCAGACCGCGGCAGTGTGGCAAGGTGGTGCGGGTGGTGCGGTGGTGGTCGTGGCCCGCGTTCAGCACGGCTTAGCGTGTGGCTTTCATGGGGACCGCGGCCACGCGATGACGGCGAGCCGGGACTGACCACGCTGGAGGCGCGAGCTGTGGTCGCTGCCGAACTGGACGTTGGACTGTGACCTACAACACAACCAAAACATACAAAATTTCATATGTTTATTTACGTTAAATAGTGACATCAGCATGATGCAGCCCTGGCTGGCTGGTACCAAAAACCTCGATATACAATCGTTCATCTCTTATTTCTGTACGTTTGTCGTACATGAATGTGTCCGCCATATTGGCAGTTGGCACTAGTTATATAGACCGCCGCTTAGGGCGCGAGTGCGACAGGGCCGACGAGCGCGATTAGTCGCTCGAGAGATATTTTATTGCCTAATGCTGTGCCTAGGTCGAGCTATAAATTTGTAAAGTTTTATCGTAAATATAAGTCGATGTGCTTTTGACAAAGTCTGTGTTATCAATCTGCTCCTCATCCTGCCATCACGCGACGGAATAACACCTTTTTGAGAGAGAGGAGGATGTTAATAGATAGCCTAAATTAATATTTTTACGACTGAATGTATATCTATATTTGTAAAAGAAAGTTCAAATTATTTTTTATGTTTCAATTCTCTAATCCTTCCTAGATAATTGATCTATACCAATATTTTAATAAATCGATACATACACACAAATCTACATAAAATTTCGTATGTTATGAAATTTCTCTCATAGTTTTTTGGAGAAAAAGAATCGGCCGACGCTGGGATTCAAACCACAAACTATGCAGCTTAGTTCTATTCTGGGTGCGCCCGATAATTTAGACTTCAACTATTGTTTGTAAAATTGTTTTTATTTAACTTTGTAAACATACAATGCATTTTAGCTTCTGTATTTTTTCCATTGGATTATTTGTTCAGTAAATAAATTAATAACCTAACTTAACCTTTTTTTTGCAATTGGAGGAGAGAATCTTCATAGACACTCTTCGAATTAGCATTCGAAGAGTAGTGTCGGAATCTAACCGACTAAACTCTCACCCTTTTGTCCTCATCTTCCCCTGCCGGCGCTTGCTATATAGTTAATTACTGCAGCAGGGGAAACATTGAAGCATATTGGCCTTAGGCGTCTTCGTTGAGTCTTCACTCTTCTTTCACCTCCATCACTTTTCTGGCAAATACAGCAAGTGAATTTCTGTTCATGTCGCTCTTTAGGGCACACTCCATTATTTGTTCTTGTTGTATTTTGGCCGTTGTGACCAGTTCAGCTCTTTCTGTTATCCATGCAGAGCAGGTTAGCAGTGTGTGCTGAGCGTCGTCACTTGCAAATGTGCAGTGATATCTTCCTTCTTTCCCTATTCGATGGAGGTAGGTCACAAAGCATCCGTGTCCAGTGAGGAGTTGTGTGATTTTTTTCCTATTTATGATACAATGCTCGGCATGAATTTGCGTGTCCACCGGCCTTTTTTTCAACTATCCCATCTTGACTGCCATTTTTCGATCAATTCTTCCCGGTCTTTTTTCCGTGTCTCTCCTTGTCTTGTTTTATCGCTCTTATTTGATTTCTCTCTCTCCTGCGCTAACAACCTAACTTAACTTAACCTAACCTAACCTAAGGATTTGTCCAGAGATCCATAGGTCTCGTTAACAAAATAACTTAGGAGAGGTTAGGTTAGCGAGACATCGTCGCTTGCAGATGTGCAGTGATGGCATCTTGAAATTCCTTTTTTCCTCATTCTATGGAGGTAGGGGTAACCTGACCTATCTTAACCTAACCTATCTTAACCTAACCTATCTTTACTTAACCTACCGTTGAGCTTGGTGATGTAGCTGACGTTGTCGAGGCTGAAGGTGTGGTTGTTGGCGCTGAAGTCAAGCTGTAAGTCATGGCAGCTGTCGCAGTCGTCCAGGGGCACGGCCATGTTGAGCACCTGGGTCTCGTACTCCTTGAGGCTCGGCGAGTCCACGCTGGGGGCGCCACCGCTGAGCACGGGATCGTAGCGCGGCGGGGCGCCGTAGTGGTGCTGCATGCGAGACTTGTAATTCTTATATCTGGAAATTAAAAAAAAAAACTTGAAATTTGAAGAATGTTTAAATATAAAATCAACATAGTAAATATATTTAATTTTGAAAAACTGATATGCATAAAAATTTATACAGTAGGAGAAAAAATTGAATTGCACTTAGTAAATGTGTGTCTTTAATTAATTTTCGTTATTCTTTGTTTATTGGTCATACAGATAAATGACCCTTATCTCAGTTGGTTTATATCCAGGTTGGACTAGCAAAAAATTCTCTTCATAAAGTCTACTATAGGGATATCTTTAGTAAAACTAATATTTGTTTATGAATAAATTGACATAACCTTCCAAAGAAATTGATATTAGCTTGATATAGCTCTTTTAAAGTGATGCCGAAAAGCCTCGAAAAACGATCTTTTGTCTCTTATTTTTGTTCACTCGCCTGACATGCACATGTAATAATGTTAGTCTTCATATTATATGAAAATACACGGCGTTTGCAAACGCCATTTTATTTGTTTTGACAGTTGCTCCATTTCATGTTGATTCAACTATCAACTTTAGTTTATGATTTAGCCGCGATAATCTTTGTGGCGCTATATTTTACTGTGCCCGTCAGTCAGCTCGTGTCCACGCACAGTCCCCATCTGACCGAAGCCCACGATACAACATGTTACGGTCGGTCGGGGAAACCGAAGTCTTATATTGGAAATAAATGCAATTTGTACTTCTAAACAATTCTTTGCTTTACGACCTGCTCTTACATCCTTTCTCTATGCGTCCCGATGACAAACCTGCGACTTGTTGTCACCTTTTTAAATAAAGGTACACAGTTAATGTGTCGACCAAGAACTGTCAGTTTTCAAAATCATTCTTAACTGCCACTGGTAAGGTTTGGAATGCTCTTCCGTGACATATAGTCAGCACAAAATGCTGCTACTTAGTTCCGTCAGTGTAGTGCACAGGTTAAAGCTAATTGAAGGGTACCTGTTCCAGGAGACGCAGATATAGACGATGCCAGCCAGGCCCAGCACGCAGATGACGCAAGCAATGACGATGAGGGCGTACGGGAAGGCGTCGGGGGCCGGGGGAGACAGGCGCGCCCGCGGGGGCGGCGGGGGCGGCAGGGGGGCGCGCACCGCGGCTGCTGTAGCTCGTAACGCGTGGGACAATTCCACCGTCAACTCTGACTGTGCCCCTGCGTCCAAAATCGATCTGAAACAATTATTTCTTAATATAAATATGCCGGCGGGTATAGCTCAATGGTCAAAGCGTTTGCTTTGCAAGCCAAAGGTCGTGGCTTCGATCCCCGACAGAGATTTAAAAAAAAAGGGTTTTTAATCAATTTCTGAACTATAAAATACTCCCGGTTGGTGTAAATTTGATCCCTCACCCATAAAATGCCAGTCATAGCCTATTAATTAAAATTGGTAGTAGACGAAAGTTGTCCCGTCAAGACCACCCATTCATAGTAAATTCCTGTAATAGTAAGGATGATGCGTGAATCTCGGGCTGTAGTATGACGTTGGCGGATCAACACTCCACATGCAGCGCTTAGCCCCATATGCACTATGGTAAATGTCATAGAATTCCACAGATGAGACTTCAAAATTAATATCACCATCTGTCAGTATTCTCCTGTATGTGTTTACATAAAAAAAAACGTCAGGGAAGTTAGGTAGTGATATCCCCTGTCTATATATAGTATTTTATGTGTTTTATACATCACCATATGATACGTCCTGCTCATTAATGCCGATTATTAAACTTGAGTCTTAGAATATTAATTCAAGATAATAATACATATGAGAGACACTTCCTTCAAGTATTTCTCTTGGTATTAGCTCGATATAGGCCTTGCAGGCTGGTGCCGAATCGCCTCGATATTCAATCTATCGTCTCTTATTTTTGTTCACTCATCGGACACGCATGTGTCGCCATATTGGTTATTTGACAGGTAACATTACCAAGTAAAAATTAACAAGTAAATTCTATTGACATCTGTACGATGTAGCCCTTGCTTACTGGAACCAAAAACCTCGATATACAATCTTTCATCTCTTATTTCTGTCGCTTGCCATACATTTATGCGTCCTCCATATTGGGACTAGTTATATAGACCGCCGCTTACAGCACTGGTGACCAACCACGGGCCGCAAGGGTCAGATATGTGTTGACGACCGAAAGGTCGCATTACGGCCGGCGGCATGTCATTCCGCCTGGCCAGAATCTTGTAAAGTTTTAACGTAAATATATGTCAATGTGCTTCTGAAAAAGTCTTTGTTTGCGCTGAGCTGCATCATGCCCTCACGCGACAGAATAACACTTTTTTGAAAGAGAGGAGGATGTTACTATGTATAGTTGTCCCGATGGCTTTCCAGTCTTTATACTCCATAAATTCTCTTGGTTTGAAAAGATCATAAATACCTTTGGACTCTAGTGGAGTTTCTGTCTAGTATTCTTCCTGTGTCCGGGTCGATGAGGTAGAACCAGACATCAGTGCCTTCAGGATCACTCTGAAGAGTCTCATTGCGGCCAATGAAATGCCTCGCGGAGAAGCGCTGCAACCCAACCAGCAACCCGGAGCGTGACTCTAACACCTTTGCCAGTGCTGGAGCCCGACCTCGAAGAACCTCAGCACGAGCGTCCTTAAACACGGCAACCAGCTCGTGGCTCTTCTGTAGTACGTTTATCTGACAAAAAGCAATAAATAATGTATAAGGGAATTCATTAATGAGAACAAAAAAATAATATGTAAAGGCCATTAAAAAAACAATAAACATTTACATCAATAGAATGCACTTAAGTAAGAATTCTAGATAGTTTAAAAAAAAAATTGATGGATAATCCAAAAGTAGATCGGGAAGCTATACAATTCTAAGTAGATATATCACTAATTGATGATACTGCTAATGGCGTGGGAAAGTCCGGGGAAATTTGAGCGTGTCACGGATGAAGTAATCATACTTTTAGCATTCACTTTGACATCCATTTCAATATTAAAAAGATTAGTACTTCCCAATTAATTTCATGTCACGACCCCATAAATGTAAAATAATTGATTACCGGTCCCCAAAAAAAATATGGTCAAATGGTTGATTTGGTAATAAATGTTGCAATTATAATACACATATTTCGTAAAAATATATAGGAATTGATTATTGTCAAACATATAGAATATGCCTCGCAGATAGTTCCAAACTAATTCCGAACATTACCAAACTCTTTTTCTTCTAGGGATGGAAGAGTCCCAAAAGAAAATTGCTGCTCTCAAACATTCATTCCTTCTTCTTCGCGGTGCACTTTATAACCCTGGGATTCTTGACTGTTTTAACTTCTACGTTCTAGATAAGTACACCCGTTCTCGTGGCCATCCATTGTTTTTGATCCCAGTTGATACTTGTGGAGCTTCGAGAACTCAATTTAGTGCAATGGCAATGGCGCTCCTAAATGGCCTACCAGCACACCTAGATCCTTTTCTTACATCCTTTTCCTCTTTTGTCGATGGTATTGTTCTTCTAGATCTCTGTGATCTTTGACATGTGTCATCTTCTTCTTTTATGTTTTTTTTCTCTTTTGTATGTATTGTATGTTTATGTATACTCTATGTTCTTATTCTCTGTACCTTGGAACTGTGGTTCTGTTAAATAAATAAATAAATAGATAGTATGGCTATTTTCGAGTCAATTCGAGAGTATAAAAGAATTGACACTTTGCCAACTATCAATGTACTAGAATATTCAAAATATACAACTAGAATATTAGTATTCTATTTTATACAATCAGTTAAAAATTGACAGATGAGTTTTGAATCTTTCTCCAAATAATTATTTTGACATTTTTTAATGGATGAATTAATCTTAAATTCAATTATTAAAATCTAGGTCATTAATTACTGTTGTTTACAAAATAGTAAAGTGACAATTAAGCAATGAATTAAGCAACGCCTCCACGAACAAGGCAGTCTCCAGTGCTTGTGATTTATTGCCTCTATAAGCATCCAGTTCTACTGTCACGCAACCAATTATTCATAATGCCACTAAGTAATGTGTATTTATAGCCATGCCCTTACACAATTGTTACATAATTGCAGAGTTGGCCAAACTTTTCCTGCAACAAATGACTTCACAATTTGTATCATTATAATATTAGCCTAAATAATTAAGTTATTTAACCCTTTCGTTGCGGTTCGGTGGAATACAAATTATTCTGTCAATACGGCATGAATTTTTCAAACGTTTTTTTTTTATTACAACTAGTATTTGAAGCATAAATGAACTTATCTGACTTATTTTCATATATCACATTGTTTCTTGTATTCCTTAGCTATAAGATGGTGAATAAAAAATTATTATATTTAACAAACGTTCATTATTTAACTCCATACATGTGGTGGCATTGACACATGTGGTTTACAGAAAAATCGCTCCTGTGACGAAACCTAACGATATTTATTTAAATGCTTTACAGATTCCTGTAAAGAATACATATAGGTTGATAAAGGGAATGACTGCACTTCCAATCTCATACCGTAGATGTCACAATGAGTATTGAAAGTAGTAAAACGATATATCACGTCAACCAATGTCAACGGAATGGGAATCTTTGACGACATATGCCGACAACCGATGCGAAGGGGTTAAATATGTTTGTTTATTTATCATAACATGATATTTTAATATTTTTTTAAACTCATTATTTTATCTTTAATATGTGAGAGCTGAAGAATTTATTTATTTATTACACAGAACCGAAGTTCCAAGGTACAAAATGATAAGAAACAGAGCATACATAAATACACAAAACCTACAAAAGATAATAAAAGATAAAAATAACATACAATAAGAGGAAGATGACACGTGTCAAAGATCACAGAGATCTAGGAGAACAATACCATTGACAAAAGAGGAAAAGGATGTATGAAATGGATCGAGGTGTGCTGGTAGGCCATTTAGGAGCGCCATTGCCGTTGTACGAAATTGAGTGCTTGAAGCTCCACAAGCATCAACTGGGATCAAAAACAATGGATGGCTACGAGCACGGGTGTACTTATCTGGAACATAGAAGTTAAAACATTCAAGAATCCCAGTGTTGTGAATTTAAGTAGAAATATACTTACAATGACAGGCGCCGTGGCTGTCTTGAAGTCTGTTTTAGCGCCAGGATTGTCTCTGGCTGCGATATTGAGGATGAACGGCAATTGCTCGGCTTCAACGTTCTCGAAAGTCTTTGAGTTCCTGATGACCCCGTTCTTGGTGTCCAGGTTGAAGTATTCCTTGGCTGCGTCGTTCCATGAAGACTCTCGGTACTGGATCTTGCCAAAGTTGCCACTGTCCAAGTCTTTGGCCTGAAATAAACAAATGATTATTGTTATTTATATATTTAGCTTTCACTTTGATATGCATTTAAATATTAAATAAATTATGTTACACACGGATTTTTTCACAATTCAATTGTGAATTTTTCAAACCATTTTTTTTGCTGAAAACTAGTATTTAAAGCATAAATGTACTTATCTGACACATTTTCATATATCACATTGGTTCTTCTATCCTTTAGCTATCAGATGATGCATAAAAAACTATTATATTTAACAAACGTTCATTATGTAAATCCATATATGTGGTGGCATTGACACATGTGGTTTACAGAAAAATCGCTCCTATGACGAAACCTAACGATATTTATTTACATGCTTTACAGATTCCTGTAAAGAATACATGTAGGTTGATAAAGGAAATGACTGCAGTTCCAAGTTCCTACCGTAGATGTCACAATGAGTACTGAAAGTAGCAAAACGATATATCACGGCTGCTAATTTCAACGGTAGGAGAATCTTAGACGCCATATATCGACAACCGATGCGAAAGGGTTACAAAATCTGATCAACAAATCACCCAAAATATGCCTCTTCCCTGGGTTTTTGTCTTGGAAGACTTCGGAAATCATATATATATATATGTTCCCAGGTGGACCTTTGAGTGCAGAGATGTCTGGAAACGAGGCATGAACAATAGCAACTGACAATTTGTGGTGATAATATCTTTCAGATGTGGAACATCTTTAGAAATATCAAACTGAAATTCAAACTACACTCCAACCTTTTTTATGTCATACATTGATTCCACTTGTCTCAATCCTCCGCAGGGTAAGATCATGAAAGAAACCAAAAAAGAAGTAAGACTGGCGGACCTCGCAGCATGGCAGAGCAGATGGTCGACCTCGCTCAAGGGTAGCCACACATATTCCTTCTTTCCTTCCGTCCTCGATAGAATGGATATGTCGTGACTTATTCCAAACCATTGGACTAGTCAATTCATGACTGGTCACGGCAATTTTAAGGCTAAACTCTTCCAAGATTAGGCTCGTTGATAGTCCAGACTGCCCATGTGGTAGCTTCTTGCAGGACGCTGAACACGTTCTGTGGCATTGCCCAATATTAGATTTAAGTAGGGAAAGGCTCTTTGGCGTAATCCAACAGAAGCCTGGACCGGTTAGATATATCGACCTCATATCTACGGAGTCCAACTACCATGTATTTTCTGTATACGCGGCGACCTTCGGCAAAGAAGTCAAAAAGTCTAAATTTTAAAGTCTGAAATACTAACTTTTACACCCACGTTTGGTGTTGCTCACCAAAGCACGTTACTTGCATAACGAGAAATTACTCTGAAAACAATGCCTTGGTAAGTGCTCCAGAAAGTGGAGGGTAAATTTTTTTCATATATAATTCAATGCATCATTTCCAACAATGAAAATGTCGTTTACAAAAGTGCGAAATTAACAAAGAGAGAAATTGCGTAAAAAAAGTAATGGTGCCGTCTAAAAAAAACCTAAAAAAAACTAAAAAAGGTAGGGAGTGTAATCAATAATGCAATAATTCAAAATGACACACATTTCTAATTTAGTCTTTGTCAAATAATCGAAAGTTTCGCAATGTCTTAAAACTAATGCGATTAACCAATGCATCCTCCCTGTAGGTAACTTATGGTGCACACGTGGAATCTGACAGCAAGTCTTACCCATAAAATAAAGGTCACCCAGCGTGCTATGGAGAGATCCATGCTCAGAGTGTCATACGCAGTGAAATACACAGAAGAACTCAAGTAGTGGATGCTACCCAACGAATAGGCACACTCAAGTGGCAATGGACATATCTGTCGAAGAGACGAAGGTCGATGGGGAAGAAAAGTATTGAGTGGCGCTCAAGAACTGGCAAACGAAGCATTGGCCGAGCCCCTGCAAGATGGACTGGCGACATAAGAAGAATAGCGGGAGTGACCTGGATGCGGAAGGCCGAGGATCGAAGAGGATGGAGACCTATGCGGGAGGCTTACGTTCAACAGTGGACGGATACAGGCTGATGAGATATATTTGCCTTGTCCTTGAACACTTAGCTGGACTAAGTAGGATTGGAGCCCCCAAAATACGTTCTGAACTTTAAAGATTCAATAAAAAGTAGTTCTATTAATAAATAATGACACTGTTTGTCTAACCTCAAATATTTTGTACAAAAAGAGGTAAGAATAAGCCACCTAACCTAACCTCAAATCCTTTCTAAACAAAGAGTTATGAATAAGTCACCTAACTTTTTTTTCCATATCCGCTCCATATTTGGAGCATTTAAACTGAAAATTTCCATTCAACAGTTTCGTAAGCTCAGCTTATCGATGCTTGTCTCAGAACCCCATCTAACCTAACATAACCTAATCATAACTTAACCTAACCTTAAATATTTTAAACAAAAAGAGATAAGAATTAGACACCTAGTATTTTCAAATAAGTTTACCTGTACTTGGATGACGTTGGTGTCAACGTCACTGTCTTTAGTGACTACGGCGTAGTACTTGTTTCTCGCGGCCTTGATCTCGGACATCTCGGGGAAGACAAACGTGGGTGCGTTATCATTGATATCCGTGACGTGCAGCCTCAAGCTTGCCGCACTACGGTCAGGGTTCACTAACCCCTGAAGAGAGTCCAGGCGCAGCTCCAGCGCATACTCTGACAGAGTCTCGTAGTCAAGAGATGGCGCCACCAGGTGCACCGCGCAGTTGCGTTCAGGAGTCATGGCGGTGTAAAACAAATCTGGAACAAACATTTACATTATCAGTCTCATCATTAGTTATTTTTATTTTTTTTAGAATATCATATTACATATTTTTTTGACAGATGGTGATAGTGATGATGAAATCTCTTCTGTGGATTCTATGACTCTAACCATGTTATATATGGCTAAGCGCTGAATATGAAGTGTTGATCCGCCAGCGTCATAGACTACAGCCCGGCATTAAATTCAATCCGTCATTTTCAACATAAATATTTTTAATCCAATACCTTTGATGTGGTAAGCAAACGTTTTACCTCTAAGCCATACTCGCCGCTAGAATGCCCTGAAAATGTGTCTGCCAAAGTCTTCTCCTCATCTTATGTCAGCTTTATCTCTTGCAGCTCTCTCTAAGTTTTTTTTTTTCTTGTATGTAAACACATACAGGAGAATACCGACAGATGGTGATAGTAATTCTGAAGTCTCATATGTGGAATTCTATGACGCTTACCATGGTGTATACATATATATATGTGGAGTATGGATCCGCCAACGTCATAGACTACAGCCCGATATTTACGCATCATCCTTATTATTATAGGAAATTACTATGAATCGGTGGTCTTCACGGGACGACTTTTTGTCTAACATCAATTTGAATTAATAGGCTATGACTGGCATTTTACGGGTGATGGATCAAATTCACATGAAGGGATCCAACCCACGACTTTTGGTTTGCAAAGCAAACGCTTTGACCATTGAGCTATGGCCGCCGGCATTAGTTATTCTACATCGGCTACAAAGTTGTCACACCTCATTACTAATACATATATATGAGCTGTTTATATAATTTTTTTAATTAAGAAGATGATTTAATGTAACATTTTGGTGGTTACTCACTTTGCTCATTGCCCTTGGAGATCTCGCACTTGAGAGGGATGTTGTCACTATGTGCGCGATGGTTGATAATAACCACGGTCTTCAATAGCGACCCGGCTGTAGCATTCTCGGGTACTTGCTCAGTGTACGATGTATCAGCAAAGCTCAACCCGGTCTGGAAATACACAGAATATGTATAAGTTGTAACATCCTCCTCTCTCAAAAAGGGGCGTTATTACGTCGCGTGAGGGCAAGGTTAGGAGCAGGTCAGCAGACAAACACTTTCTTTTAGAAGCACAGATTATATTTACGTTAATAACATTAAGTTTCTGACCACGCGGGATGACATGCCGCGCGGTCGCAACGCGGACCTTGCATCGCCAAAGGGTGGGCACCGACTGGCGATCTCCGCGCCGTCCCGGCTTCCGATGGCGCCACGAGCGGTGGTATTCTTAACTAACACACCCGTTAGCTGAACCGTCAGCACGGCGCACCTAAATGCACGACAAGGGACCCGAAATAAAGAGACGAAAGATCGTATATCGAAGTTTTCGGTAACAGTGAGCAAGGACTACATCATGCTGATGTTAGTTGATATTAACTCGATATAGTTCTTTCAGGCTGATGCCGAAAAACCTTGATAAACGATCTTTTATCTCTTATTTGTTGTTCGCTCGCCTGACATGCACATCTAACAATGTTAGTCTTAATTTTATATATATATATATAACACATGGCGTTTCCATACGCCATTTTATTTATTTTGACAACTATAGTTTCTTATTTAGCTGCGATAATCTTTGGGGCGCTGACTATTACTGTGCCAGTCAGTCAGCCCATATCCGCGGACAGTCTCTGTCCGAACACTGCCCACGATACAACATGTTACGGTCGGCGGGGAAACCGAAGTCTTATATTGGAAATAAACGTGAATTTTGCTTCTAGACAAGCTCTTTAAATAAGAAAACTTCTAACAGTATAAAAGCTTATTGTTTCATTAAAACAGTCGATTCCGCTTAATGGGGACACCGTTTAATTGGAACAAATCTCAAAGAACAGAAACCAAACCAAGAAACCAATAGTAAATTTATATGTTTAATTGGGGCAACATTCGGCTTAATTGGAACAGGAAATTTTAAGCAATGAAGAAAATCAGGATATATTTGCAATTTCCTAATATTAACTATGAAGAATTTTCAAGAATAGATAACAATTTACCATGTTACGATGATAATGAAGACTGTGAGGATTGAATTGTAGTGTTATTTTATACAGAAGGAAATGAAAGGAGCCCTACATCAGCACTGGATATCTGTGCTGATTTTGTAGAAGTGAAATGTTACAAAAACAAAACACAGACTACACTTGACTCATTTTTGCATTGAATTAAATTGTATGTACCTACCCATTTATTAATTTCATTAGGTTTTTTTTTCTTCTTAAAAGTTTATACTACATATTTGTAATTTATATGATAATTTATATTACCTTTATGTAATTTACAGTTTCCAAGAGTTAAAAAATAAAATTATTGAAAAAAATGCATTGTTTAATTTTATGTGTGTATTAATGGTTAATGGCCTTAGTTGCCAAAACCAAATAAAATAATTTAAAAAAATGTGAAATTCGCTTAATTGGGACAGCCGCTTAATTGGGACAAAATGCCTAAGTCCCGATGTGTCTCAATTAAGCGGAATCGACTGTATATATAATAAAATTCGTACTTATGAGTTGCGGAACAGCAAATTTGTATCACTAAACTAAATATATAAGGCTACAAAATGTTCTTCAATTATCAATGTGTTAAGAGTTACCTCTGGAGGTACAGTGGCCACGTGTCGTACGTAGACATTTACAGTGCTTACACTGGACAACTGCGGCTCGCCAAGATCATATGCTCTAATGTCCACCTAGAAGAAATAAACAAAACAAACATGTTTCATGAAACATGAGAATGGCTCCGAAAACACATCAGATCTCGCGATCGTGCAAATCTTGTGATATAAGAAAAAAATACAGATGGTGTTGTTTACCTGGTATTCGCTGGCCTGGTCTTTGCGCAAATCGTCTCTCACGCGCAATACACCTGTGTCTGGATCCACCTGGAAGTACTTGGACGAGTGACCGCGGCCAGCCAGCTGATAGCGCACGCGATTGTTAGGCGCTGAACCGTCAGAATCCGTGGCAATGAGCGTGGTGACCACGGCACCGATTGGAGCCTCATCGTCTACGGTCACGGGACGCGCCACGGCAGAGAACGTGGGCGGCAAGTCGTTGCGATCCTGCGTACCAGACAAAACAAGTTTAATTATTCCATATCCACTCCCTACTATTTACTTTTTTTACTTAAATATACAGAAGAATACCGACTGATGGTGGTGGAGTTACATCTTCACACTCTTCATAAATGCTTTATGTGAGCCATAAACATCAAACATTATCATCATTAGTTGGATAATGCAATACATCATAATGGAAATTCATAAATGTTCTCAGATACACTTAGGAAGAACGGAAATACAGTGGTACCTAGACATACGAGTGCCCCAACATACAACTTTTTGAAATACAAGCTGTCAAGCGAGCAATTTTTTGCTTTGAAATATGAGAAAAATTTGAGATACAAGCAATTGGCTTAGCGGATCGGCCGGTTGCACACAAACCGCGCGTCACGTTTTTCCGCGTGAATCCCCCGATCACGGTCAGAGAACCAGTTATCAATGCATCTTTGATAAGTTGTGCTCGCGTTTTGTGACTTTAGTACATTTGCTTTGAAATACGAGTAATTTGAAATACGAGCAAGGTTGCGGAACAAATTAAACTCGTATGTTGAGATACCACTGTATTTTCTCTTGAATAGTGAAAACAAAACCCGAACTAAATATATTATAAAGAATTTCATATTTTTTTTGACAGATGGTGATAGTGATGCAGTAATCTCATCTGTAGATTCTATGACTCTAACCATGTTATATATGACTAAGCGCTGCATATGGAATGTATTTTTATTTTTTATTGTACTTCAGAAATGAATTGAGTTAACATAATTTGTAATGTTTCTGAAAGGAAAAAATAAACAAAATTGAACAATTGAAATTGATCCGCCAGCATTATAGACTACAGCCCGGCATTCAAACATCAGTAATTTTCAACAGGAATATTTTTAATCCAATACCTTTGGTGTGGTAAGCAAACGTTTTACCTCTAAGCCATACTCGCCGCTAAAATTCCCTGAAAATGTGTCTGCTATAGTCTTCTTCTCATCTTAAGTCAGCTCTACCTCTTGGAGCTCTCTCTATGTGTATACACTTACACTCGCAAATTTGACTTGACAAAAAAGGAATGGATAAAGATATGACAGTTTTAATGGCTGTGGTGGCCATATGATCTGATTAGTAGCTGAATAGAATACAGAGTTTAGAAGAGTAATAAATAATACAACAGTGATGATATGGGAAAATTTTCACTTGCAAATTTAGCAGAAGGAAGACCCGATAATTAAAATGAATTATTGCAATTTTTTCGTATTAATTTCCATCCATTAATATCAATTTAAAATATACATGTCTTCCTGTTTATATCAATTACTGAGAGTGATCAGTTCAAAATAATGATGATAGACAATGTAATAACACATTCAAGGGCACGGCTGCGAGGCTGAAGCATTCGACTGCCAAGACGAGGGGTCAGAAGCCAATTATTATTAAGATTTTCTATATTTTTAAGCTATTAATTGATCATAAACATCAATAAATAACACTAACTATAAAATTACATTATATTTTATTGCTTCGACTCACTTTAATGCTAATTATCAGGACTAGATTGGAATTTTTCCAAAGGATCTTTCATTCAGTCTTTTTCAGTGATTACTCCACACAGCATCTAACAAATACTGAAAGATGACTCATTTTATGATTATGTACGTAATTTGCGGGCGGTAATAACTTAGTGGGTAAAGCATTTGCTTTCCAAATCGAAAGTAGTGGGTTCAATTCCAAAAGAAGATTAAAAAAAAAATCTAAGGTATAAAATACCGTTGGAGTGAATTTGATCCCTCACCCGTAAAATGCCAGTCATAGCATATTAATTAAAAATTGGTGAAAGACGAAAATCGTCCCGTGAACACCACCCATTCATAGTGAATTCCTGTAATAATTGGATGATGCGAGGTTGAGAATGTCAGGTTGTAGTCTATGACGTTGGCGGATCAACACTTCAAATGCAGCGCTCAGTCGTATGTAACATGGTAAGCGTCATAGAATCCACAAATGAGACTTCGGCATCACTATCACCAAACAATCTGTTGGAATTCCCCCATAAGTGTTTACATAAAAAAAAAAAAATCTGCACAATTTATCAAATGGACCAAATAAATCTCCACGATAGACAGTGATAGTTTTACTTTGATTCCATATTCCACCAAATAATGTTATTATTATTATTATATTTGTTTAGGGCTTTTTTATAACCGAATGGTCATTCCAAAAGCCTCTGAGTAAAAAGGTGGGTCTTTAGTCTGCTTCTGAAGGATGCCTCCGCTTTAAGGTCTCTTATGCTTTCCGGTAGCGAGTTCCAGGCCACTGATGCAGCGTAGCTGAAAGACTGTGCTAGGAGTACCTGCCTTCAGCTGCAGGGTGCTGCTATTTGCTCTGGCTGATCTGAGTGTCTCAGTGTTAAATCAGTAATTCCCAGATTGATATCAATTTCTTGTTACGATTCCTTACCTCCACGTCCACAGTGACCTTGATGGTGGATCCTTCCCCTGGAGAGTTGTTCTCTTCAGTGCCGATGATCAGCACAAACATGTTCTCTTTCTCATAATCGAGGCCGCGAATGGTTCGCACGGCTCCACTCTTCCTATCGATGGAAAACATGTCAGTGTTTCCTTGCTTGATAATATAAGTGATCTCCTTCAGCGTGTCGGGATCTTCGGCCTATAATAGAAAACAATCGTACATATTAGCCGAAAGCCACAGCACTAAAGGACAATTCGTTGACGTAGATCATTTAGGTTAACCTTTATCCGTCCAGTGGTCCCAATGCCCAGTGGTCCACTGATTTATGATAATAGTATTCAAAATATGAATATTAGCTAACACAAATAATGACTTTGAGATACTGATCCATAATTTTATTTTGGGTTTCGATAAATATTTTTGTCATCATTAGTTATGTAAACATCTTTCATAGGTGGGCTCTTGTGATGTGCGTTGTGATATATTATAAGAACCGTAATAAATCAACCTTATGTCTTTATTATTTTATATTCTTTAATTTTATGGTATTAGATGCTTTGAGTTTTGTGTAATTTTTATAGTTTTAATTCTTTAACTGTAATGTGTAACTATGTAAAATGTGATATATTTAAAATAAACCATTTGTAAATTATAAACAATCTTTTATTTTGACAATGCTTTTCATTTTACCCAAATAGGATGACTAATTTTAGAGATATACTTATTTATATAATAGTTTATGGGTTGCGCTAAATTTGCAAGAAAAAAGGCTTTGGCAGTGAGCTACCTCTATTGTGCACGGGCATGTAAAGGTTCAAATAAAATGGAGTACTGACCTTGACAGTGGTGACCAAGAAATCCGGAACGTTTTCTGGCACAGCGATGCGCCGAGTGGACTCTTGGAAAACTGGGACCTCATCCGGAACATCCAGAACCTGCACCGTCACACTTGCTGTACCCAATCGAGGCTCAGCAGCACCATCCTTGGCAGTAACCACAAACAAGTACTCCTGAAAATAGCAACAATTATTGAATCAGCATTTTAATCAACGTTGAGAGTAATAAATTAGTTCAAATTCCACATACGCAACGTGACTTAATGCTTTGGATACTAAGCATTTTCTTAGCATTTTTTAGTACTATAAAAATTAAAAATATTTTTTACCTTTTTTACGCTACATTGTAAAAATAAAAATTATGTTCATTCCAAACAGTTCACACTTCAGATTAAGCAAATAAAAATTTAATCAATAGTAATTATATATGCCTGTAAAAAAATACTATATTGTGTGATCCTGCAGAGATTGCTCACCTTCTTGGATTCGTAGTCCAGCGCTGCTTTGGTGCGGATCTCTCCGGATTGGTTGTTGATGGTGAAGGGCAAACTGGCGGGCAGGGAGTATGACACCTGAGCGTTGATGCCCTCGTCTAAATCCACGGCCCGAACTCGGCCCACACTGGCGTTGGCCACCCCTGCAATAAGCATGTTATGGTAGATGTATGGGAAAAAAAGTATTGGAATGGCGCCCAAGAACTGGCAAACGAAGCATTGGCCGACCCCCTACAAGATGGACCGACGATATAAGAAGAATAGCGGGAGTGACCTGGATGCGGAAGGCGGAGGATCGAAGAGGATGGAGACTCATGCGGGAGGCCTACGTTCAACAGTGGACGGACACAGGCTGATGATGATGATGATGATGATGGTAGATGTATGCAGTTTATTATTCGAGAGAGTTTCTAATTCAGATGGAATATTCTAGTTGGTATTTCTTACATGTTTAGGTAAAAGTTTTTTTTTTTTAAAAAGGAATCAACATAGTGAAAAGGTTCTTAAACAGTTTAGAATAAAGTTGAATTTGTAAGTGATAATTTAAATGTTTATACAACTAGTATATTAATTATTTAATAATCAAGTAAACTAAAATAGTCCCTTCAACTTCTATTAAATGGAAAGCCCACAAAAATGGTACAATGTGCTAGGAGGAACATAAAAATGAAAAATAAATGTACCGCCGAGACCGCTAATACAGGTCTGAGTGCAGCAGTCACCATTCTTGAACTCGACAAAGCAGTGAGCATAATGAAGAATGGGAAAGCCGCAGGACTGGACGACATTAGGACGGAACAAATAAAACACTTTGGACCACAGACAAAGAAATGGATTCTCCTGTTTTTAAATAATTGTATCAGTACTCAACATATACCAAAAATATGGAGGAAGTCAAGAGTAATCACAATACTTAAACCCGGGAAAAGCCCAGACAACCCAAAGAATTTCCGTCCAATCTCCTTGCTCTGTCATTTGTATAAGCTGTTGGAGAGAATCCTTCTCAACCGACTAGCGCCCCTTATAGACCCGCTTCTCATCCCACAACAAGCTGGTTTCCGCCCTGGAAAATCATGCACTGGACAGATTCTGAACCTCACACAACACATCGAAGATGGGTTTGAGAAGAGACAAATAACGGGAGCAGCCTTTGTAGACCTAACCGCTGCCTATGACACAGTCCACCACAAAACCCTTCTGCTTAAACTACAGAATATTACCCATGATGCAACTATTACTAATGTAATAGCAACTATGCTACAGAACCGTAGATTTTATGTTGATCATGAAGGTAAGCGTAGCAGATGGCGCACGAACAAAAATGGACTGCCTCAAGGAAGCGTGTTAGCGCCCTTACTCTTCAATGTCTACACAAACGACCAGCCAATACTGAACAATACCAGGTCCTTCATCTACGCAGATGACTTGGCGCTCACAGCACAAGGGGTCTCTTTCGAGGAAGTAGAAACCCAGCTTACTAACGCACTCACCACCCTCTCTTCGTACTACCACCAAAACCAACTACAGCCAAACCCAAGCAAGACCCAAGTCTGCGCCTTTCATCTTAATAACAGACTTGCCAAGAGAAAGCTGCACATTACCTGGAACGACTTGGTGTTAGAGCACTGCGACACACCTAAATACCTAGGGGTCAAGCTGGATAGGACCCTCACTTATCAGAAACACTGTCAGTCTGTTAAGCAAAAGGTGTCCACCAGAAACAACCTACTCCGAAAAGTGGCAGGTACGAAGTGGGGAGCCCAACCAAACCTGATCCGCACAAGTGCTCTAGCTCTCTGTTTCTCTGCTGGCGAGTATGCTGCGCCAGTATGGGCGAGGTCTGCCCATACCAAGAAAGTGGATATTGCTCTGAATGAAACGTGCCGGGTGGTTACGGGGTGCCTAAAACCTACCCCAATATCAAAGCTATATCAACTCTCGGGCATTGCCCCACCAAACATACGGCGAGAAGTTACTACCAAGAAGGAACTCACCAAAGCAACCCACGACGCACTCCACCCTATGTTTGGGTACCAAAAGATAACTACACGGCTCAAATCAAGAAGAAGTTTCCTACAGTCGACAACGGAACTGGAGATACCTGAGGCCACCCTGCGGCTGAACATGTGGAGAAGCGCAACTGAGGGGAATACTTGGATTGCCCCGAAAGAGGACCTAGCCCCTGGACATGACCAAGGGTGGAATATATGGAGGTCCCTTAACAGACTTCGGACCGGAGTATGCAAGACGAGGACACAAATGAGGGCCTGGCAGTTTTACAGCGGACCGACTGAATGTGACTGCGGCGTGGAGCAGACCCTGTCACACCTTCTGGAGTGTGCGCTGTGCCCGAGTGGCTGCACCCAGGAAGACCTGATGATGGCCAGAAGTAACGCCATCGACGTCGCCCACTTCTGGGCAGACAGGATCTGACCCTGTTGTTTCCGACACGATTATATATATATCCCTTCAACACCACCCATTCACATGAATAAACAAATCATTTGTAGATGCAGTATTTTGTGCATTTGCATTAATAAATGAAATATAATCTAACCTAAAAAGGAAGTTTAACCTTTAAACGCCCTGTGGTTTCCTTACGGGGCCACTAGGCATTTAAAGATTAAATGACTATGGTGTTCATGTTGGGGTGTTGTCGAAATGACATTAT
Source organism: Glossosoma conforme (assembly GCA_022606575.1). Classification (NCBI taxonomy): domain Eukaryota; kingdom Metazoa; phylum Arthropoda; class Insecta; order Trichoptera; family Glossosomatidae; genus Glossosoma; species Glossosoma conforme. The sequence continues at coordinate 441,244 of JAGTXR010000003.1, read as the reverse complement.
TGATTACCTTCTTTAACTTTGAACATATAGGGCAGCTCGGTTTCCGGGAACTCGGGATTCTTGTCGTTGATGTCAGTGACCTTTATGTTGACCGTCGCAGTTGTGGAGAGCTTTCCAGAATCTTCAGCTTTGATCAGCTGGAAATAATACAATATTATTGATAACTTCGACAAAAAACAAACAATATGCTGTATAAAGAATTCAGCTGTACCTAAACATCTCGAATATACTGTAACATATTATGCTGATGTGTGAAATTGTTTTTTGCGGCCATTTTATAGTTCAAAATATGCTAAATGCAAGATTTATGAAGATTACACATTGTCTGTAGCAACAGGTTTCTCTGATAAATTAAGTTGAAAAGGTTTTGTGCCATCAAAACTATATATTGTAACTGATATATATTAGTAATTAAATATACACATACAATTATACATCAAATTTTTATACGCATCAATTCATTCAGAAAAACATCGCCAGACGCGGGATTCGAACCACGAGCCTTGGAACCAACCTTTGCTCTGTTCTTTTACACCGCCCAGTCCACTCGACTATTTCTCCACCTGAACGGACACGCGAAAGATGATGTATTTATACCATTGTTACCATCGTATAACGATAGATGTCTCTATAGTATATATTTAGTGTATGTATATTATTATTTTTTATTATTCAATCAATCAACATTTATTCACAAGCTTTTTATATTATTATATATTTATATTCTTCCAAAAAATTTCTTATTGTTAGATTTACCATTTTAGTATGACATTTGCTGTTTTCATTATTTTAACCCATTCACGCCACGAACAATGAGGTTCTCAGAATAATCAAGGAAGATAGGCAACTAATAAGAACCATCTCACAGAGGCGAGCCCGATGGATTGGTCATATCATGCGCCACGATGGTCTTCTTCACGATATTGTGGAGGGTATAGTTGAGGGTAGAAACTGTAGAGGGCGCCCCAGACGGGAGTATTTGCAGCAAGTATTCGAGGACATGAATTGTAGTGCTTATGCTGAGCTGAAAAGGGTTGCGGAGGACCGAGAGGAATGGAAATCGAGATGCAAGATTCTGTTGCTGCAAACCAATCCACCGGATTGATACTACGAAGAAGAACCCATTCACTTTGTAACCCATTCACAATGGGATATGTAGCCTCATATTAAACCTTCATGCTACTGTTGTAATGTTCAAAATTAACTTACTTAATAACTAAATATAAAATATATTGGATTACAGTTAAAAACTATAAGCAATCTCTGACATATTTGCTAACTTAAAAATATATTACAGTCTATATTATTTGCCCAAAAATTGATTAAAAGGTTAGGCTATATCTGACGGTTCTACTGTCATGGCATTATAATGTATTTTAATAATCCGATTTGTCATAAATAAATGTAACAGTCTCTGTTCTGGTATAATTTAACCTAACCCACATTCAGTAGATGTTGAATGTAAACACTAAATATAGCACAGTCGTCATGTAAATAAAAAATATATCTAATTAGTGTAAACATCGCGTACTTACCAATTGATATCTCGTCAGATCTTCTCTGTCCAGTTTCCTGATGATTGTGATGATACCAGTTGTTGTTCCAATGGCAAACTGCGTCAAGTCATTCCCGGAAACAATGTAATAGTTGATGGGGTCATTCTCTGGATCTGAAGCCTGCAATCATCAAATATCATAGATGAATAAGAGTCTTCAAAAAGGATATTGAGTGGCAGATATTTCTATTTAAAATTCATCTTCAGTGAATATCAAAAATAATAATATAAACAACAAATTATAGGGCCGGCTTTAGATACTGTGGCGCCCTAGGGTAAAAAAATATGGTGCCCTTAGAGGAGAATCTTCTGAATAGTAAATAATGAAAAAATAAAATATTAATCATTAAATTTTACAATTATACAGGTATACATAAATAAATAACATACTAATTTACAAAAAATTTGAATGTATAAATAACATATGATATTGTAGTACATTTTATATGAAAAATTAGGCATAATAGAGACCCATATTTTTGGCATACCTAATGGTTTCGAATTACATAAAATATGCAACTAGATGCGCTAAAATCATAATTAATCACACACTGCTAAATTCAAGATTCTATAGAATTTTATTCTATTCTATAGTTATATGCTCCAAAATACGCAAATTGAAAAAATAGATGCTAAAAATGCAGGTCTCTAGGTATAACCAATCAATGATACTAAAGAAAAACCTATTATCAAGCATTTATTTGGTTAGGTATATTAATTAAAAAAGGAACAATTCAAAATAAAACATATTGCTATCTAAATATAATCTAGTAATAAAATAAGATCTGATAAATAATAATATATTAAATTAAAGCATTTTAATCATTTCATTTTCAAATATAATCGATTGGATGTGAAACTTGTGAATAAATGATAGTTTCCGTGTGAACTTTATTACATATTGTGACTATTTTGAAATAATAACATTCTTGGTGTGATAAAATAATATAAAAGTATGTAAACTAATGAAATATGTGTGTTTTCTAAGTGTTTTTGAATACTGTATACAACTAAAACATTGACTCCAGGCATCTAATATCCTTGGTTCACCGATTACGAGTATCTTTGAAGAGCCTCCAGCAAGGTAGGTCCACACAGTGGAACATTTCATTATGAATAAGTAGATAATATGATTTTTATTATATAATCCTGTATACTATATTTACGGGTACATTGAATTCAAAATGTATTTAGTTACATAGAGATTATGACATTTAAAAATAATTATTTTATGACATTTTATTTTATTTTTGAAACTACTAAAAACTATTATTTGGTTTCATAACAAACTGTACAACAAATTATTTTTTATACATAAATATTAAATATGTAAAGGACGTAATATGCAAGTAAAGGCCGCCCTCAGCGCCCCTAGCTTACTTGGCGCCCTAGGCAGCCGCCCCACATTGCCGTTTCCTAAAACCGGCACTGGGGCAACCCCTATGACAGTTTGGTATATTACTCTCAATACAATTTAGTACGGATGATTAGCCTGATGCTCCCGAGGCCTAAACCATTTAGTCTTATGAAGTGGTTCAACCCAAATTAACAACATAGAAGGGGTCGTTGTGTAAAAAATTGCCGCACACACTACTATAAGAAAAATCTCCATAGTAAATCAAAAAAGTATGCATTAAAGAAAGGTTAAATGTACATGAAAATTAGGAATTTCTGCAAAAGAAAAAATATCATAAAAATTGAGGAAATCTAATTAGTGGATACTCGAGGATTCAAATCCCTTTCCCATGTGCCCATGATTATAAAAGTGGTGTAAGTCATGTTTCATTCGTTCTGAGATATTTGAAGTTTGTGTTTTGATTTGTGTTGGTTGAAAACTTATGATAGAGGCAACTTCATGTTGCATAAAATGACACACTTAGATTTTTAAATTCATGTTAGACAAAGATTATATTAATTTACAACAATGTGAACTAAAATAAATGAATATTTTTTCTTCTTTCTTAACCTTTAAACGCCCAGTGGTTTCCTTACAGGACCGCAGATTTGCGCCCAATGCCTTACGGTCCCATACAGAAGTGCTTATAGTTCATTTCACAATCGGATTACATTAATTTGTAATAATAGTATTAAAGTAAGTTCATGGATGAATCTATTGTGCGACGAAACATTACAAACATTGGCCTGCTAGGGCATTGAACGACGCAAATTTGCGGTCCCGTATGGGACCACTGGGCGTTTAAAGGATAATTATGGGCACATATAAGAATCCAACTATCATGCAGATAGAGATTGAGGTTAGAAATGACTCACCGAGACCGTGGCCACTGTGGAGTTGATGCTAGCGCCCTCAGACACCTGCGCCTCGTAGACCGCCTGTCTGAAGAGTGGCGGCCTCGTGTTGGGTCCAGCCACCACCAGCAGCTCCGCGATACCCTGACTACTGCGTCCACCTACGTCTTGAGCCTGCACCGTGATGCTGTACTGCTCTCCGGCTTCCAGGCGGCCAATGCTCTCTGCAAACAGATCCTCCTTCAGTCCTTCCTTCTTGCATATTGCAGAGATCATTCCTCAATAAATCGCTCAATTCACACACACCGTGTCATCAAGGACAGCAATCTGATGCACGCTTGTAGCATACTATCTTCGACAACATTAGGTTTGTTGACAGCTATATGCTGTATTAGTCACAGGAATGTCCATAGCCATTTTTTTTTGCGAGTGTCCAGTAATGATTCTCCATCTATGACTTACATAAAAAAGATGTAGGCTTTCTAATAAGCATGAAAATTCCATACAATCTGGTTCACTGTTTTTTTTGGTAATTTAAATAATGGAATATATTCAAATATTTGTATTCCATATTAGGATAATTAATTTTACGAATATTTGTAATCCTTATAGACCAGTGACTTTTTGGAACATCAGATCACTTTTTAAGATTTATGAGGTCAGTGTGCAGAGCACTAAAATTGTTGCGAATGAAATTTAGAATTGGGGAAAGGCAAATATTAAAAACATATTTAAAAGAATTTTAATTATACATGGCAACACAGGAGAAGAAGTCACCAAAAAAATAAGGAAATAGTGATTTTTATACATCAAGTAAATGCTGCAAATTTGCCTGAGGAAGTAATGTATGTAATTCACCTATAATGCCGGTCTTGGGATCTATTTTGAACTTATTGGCGCCATTGTTGGAGACGTGGTAGATGCTGTAGGTCACTACAGCATTCTCTCCAAAATCATTGTCTGTAGCTTCAACCTGAAAACCAATAAGATAGCACCCAATATAGATTAATATTTCCTACTTTGTTTTAACATGGATCACACTGAGCACTGTTTAATCACTTGCTAGAATAATGCGGTCTCAGTTTCAATGCTCTGTTCCCAATGTGTATTTACATATAGGAAGATATGCAGAGAAGTAGGTAGATGGGAAGAGTGTAGCTTCACCCTTTCATTACGGCTAAGTGGAATACACCTTATACTGTCAATACGACATGAATTTTTAAACCATTTTTTTTGCTTTAAGCTAGTATTTGAAGCATAAAAGTACTTATCTGACCTATTTTCATATATCACATTGGTTCTTGTATCCTTTAGCTATCAGATGATGCATAAAAAACTATTATATTTAACAAACGTTCATTATATAACTCCATACATGTGGTGGCATTGACACATGTGGTTTATAGAAAAATCGCTCCTGTGACGAAACCTTACGATATTTATTTACATGCTTTACAGACTCCTGTAAAGAATACATGTAGGTTGATAAAGGGAATGGCTTCAGTTCCTACCGTAGATGTCACAATGAGTACTGAAAGTAACAAAACGATATATCACGGCTACCGATGTCAACGGTAGGGGAATCTTAGACGGCATATATCAGCTACCGATGCGAAAGGGTTAAGGGAGTTGAGGAAGGGGTTTTACACGTTATAATATATATTTTTAAAAACATATATAAAACAAATTGTATAAGTAAGCATTGTTAGTCATATTCGGCTTTAAGTTTTGTGAAGAATTACAACTTTTCTTACTACTTAAATATGCATAAACTTCCAAATTATTAATTTATTTTTTTATAATAAATTTTCCCATTTTATTCTTGTGTTTTATTTGGGAAGCTATATTTGAATAGTAATTAAATACACGCATACAATTATACATCAAATTTTATACGTATCAATTCATTCAGAAAAAATATCGGCAGACGCGGGAATCGAACCACGAGCCTTGCACCTTTGCTTCATTCTACACACCGCGCTATCCACATGACTATTCTCTGCCTGAGTAGATACGCGAAACCTGATGTATTTATGTAATGGTAATAACATCATATAACGACAGACGTCTCTGTAGTATATATTCAGAGTATGTATATTATTATTTTTTATGATTCAATCAGTCAACATTTATTCACAAGCATTTTTATGTTATTAGTTACTGACAGTCTATTTTTTATTAAGTACCACTCGGGTCTCAAACCGAACTATAGACTGAATGGATGAAAACAACTTCTTGTAAGTCTTACGCGGACATTACAACCAGTCATTTACCTGTGTTACTGATGAACCTTATTACCTTCTTGATATTGTCTCAAAGTGACATTATTAAATGACATTATATTTGAATGTTTATAAATTATTGTGAAGTGAAAATTTTACGACACAAATGTGCATAAAAATATGTAAAATGCATATAAATGTAGCTTTTTGCTGGGCAGCGAATGAGTCTGATTCATCATCAACACTCTTATGTGTAAGCTTGAGGGAATGTTTGTACCTTGACAACATGCCGGCGTCCTTCCCCGGCAGCAATGGTGGCGCGTGGCAAAGCGGCCAACACTGGGCTGTTGTCGTTGACGTCATCAAGAGCCACTGTCATTGACAATGGGGATGAGGCTCCCGGACCAAGGAGCTCCCGAGCCACAACCTACAAAAGACAACAAACACATTTAAGATTCACTCAATACTAAGAATGTTATCATTATTTTCCTCTCAGCTATGCCTTGACTAAGTTGATTCACGATTCTCTTGTTACTTGGAACGCCGCATATTAAAAGTCAGCTTCCAGAGGAGTAACCAAATATTCATCATCATCATCATCAGCCTGTATCCGTCCACTGTTGAACGTAAGCCTCCCGCATGAGTCTCCATCCTCTTCGATCCTCCGCCCTCCGCATCCAGGTCACTCCCGCTATTCTTCTTATGTCGTCAGTCCATCTTGCAGGGGGTCGGCCAATGCTTCGTTTGCCAGTCCTTAGGCGCCATTCCAATACTTTTCTTCCCCATCGACCGTCGTCTCTTTGACAGATATGTCCTGCCCATTGCCACTTGAGTGTGCCTATTTGTTGGGTAGCATCCACTACTTGAGTTCTTCTGCGTATTTCCTCGTTTCGGATTCTATCTTTTAGCGACACTTCGAGCATGGATCTATCTCTCCATAGCGCGCTGAGTGACCTTTATTTTATAGGAAGACTTGCTGTCAGATTCCACGTCTCTGCGCCGTACATTAATATAAGGAAGATGCATTGGTTAAACGCCTTAGTTTTAATACATTGCAGAATTTTCGTTTTAAAAATGTACTTTAGTTTTCCAAATGCTGCCCATCCCAGTTGTATACCCCTGTCAATGCCATGTGATGTTAGCATACAACAAATAGATAGACATTCTCTGATGGAGTGCATCATCCATGAGAACAGGAGACGCATTCTGTCTGATAGTCTCTGCCATTTCTTGGGAGGACTTTCCTGGACTGTTGCTTAGTTTTGACGGTCTCTTAATGTTAAACTACATGAAGAATATGGATGGAATTACGCGTGTAGTTAACGAGGCCAACATGGAATAGACTCCTATGTTCTTTAACTGTTTATCACATATGTAACCTAACCTGTGTGTAACTTGCAGGGTTACATGAGCAACGTTTTTTTTTTAAAGATATCAAGAATTTCTATTTCTTGAGAGCAGCAGCTCACCAGATAGTTACTTGCTTGTGGTGTAGTATATAGCCCTAGCAGTTGCACGGCAGCAATTCCCTCTATTGCAGTACTCTTCAAGGTTCAGATAAGGCTCTGACTGTAGTCCTCTAGCTTACTAGCTGACTGATGACTAGAGTAATGTTTTAATACATGGTAACGTAAGTTATAATATATATATGATGTATGAGTGCTTACTTGGAATCTGTAGGTGCCGGGGCTGGGAGGATCTCTGTCGAGGTTCTCTTCGTTCACAACCAAAATTCCATTTTTGTCAATACGGAAGTAGTTGGTTGTCAGCTCGAACGTGTACACTGGCTTCACGTCGTTTGGTCCCTGGAGAAACAAAAAGAACCTTTTATCAAATATATTTTTATTTCACATATTACCTGTTAAATTTGATTGATACAATTCAAAGAACAGTGCACCTGTTTAAAAATGCTAATATTATATGGTATTGTTTCACTAAGCATGTTTAACAATACTTTTGTAAACTTCTTTATTCCCTAATGCATATTTTCATCAATTTTAAATTTGTAGAATTCCTTCTGCTCGAACACATACATTTAATATAAGTCAACTCAGATCTACAACATCTCCAGTTGCTTCTTTAACACCACAGATAGGCTTTGGAATACTCTCCAAGCATATGCGTTTTCTGTACCATACAATCTGAATCGTTTCAAGCCGCAAATTAATAAGTACTTGGCAAATTAACAATCCCCTAAATACCTATACACACGCAACCACAACATCCTTCTCACACACAACGTCCAATCGACTCTGTTGAGTGTTATAGAGTCTCTGGAGGACCAAGGACCTCTGCAGGTATTCTTCTATGTGCGTTTACATTTGAAATCCATTTTTATAAGTCTCACTGACAAACCCATACTTATGATTTTAAATTAATTTAAATTAAAAAATTAACAAATTAAAAATATCTAGTTTTGATTCACATTTATTTTAAACAATTACATGTTTCAGCCTACCTGAAGACCATCTTCAATGATGATTGTCATTGTTGATCATTATTGAAGATGGTCTCCAGGGAGGCCGATAGATGGAATCGTTTAAAATAAATGTGAATCAAGACTAAATATTTTTAATTTGTTAATTTTTTAATTAAAATTAATTTAAAATTATAATTATGCAGTTTCACCAAGTATTGTCAGTTGATAACCTTATGTTACATACTCATACGATTGAATGATTGCTGACTAGATGATTGATTGTGAGAGGAAATGAAAAGATGGATGTGCTCACCAGGTCTTCATCAGTGACGGTGAGCTGTATGGGATTCCCTTCCTTGTCCAGGACTTTGGTGCCGATGGGCTCGTTTTCGCTCACGTGTCCCTCTGTGCTGGTTGCCTGGATGACGGGAGGGTTGGCGTCCACTGGCTTGATGCCAATAGTCAGTTTGGCCGTTGTGAACCTCTTAGCATCCGACACTTCTTCAGCCTGAAATTAGTCATTACAAATTGACTATCTGCACATGTTAGTATTATTATAATATCAGTATTTATGTAGCGCTTAAAGTAATTCCAAGAGCACTTCTTTGCCTCTCAAGTAAAAAGGTGGGTCTTGAGTCTGCCTCAGAACAATACCTATTTTTAACTCAAATATACAATAAGTAATGTTATAGTGAATAATTGCATAAAATACATTTTAACACATTGTTTGCGGGTATTGTTTTATGGTGATTGCAGGCTGGCGCAAGTGATTTTTGGGTTTTTTATAATTTTTTAAAAGTCTATAACTTTTGAAATATCCGCGATAATTTAGTGAAATTTTAAATGTAGTTTACCTTATTGTATATATATTACTATAAACACAAAAGGCCTTTAAAGTAACACTTTACATAAACACAAATATATTGTAGAAATATGAACAAAACATTTCTACCATTCATCCCTTGGTCAGGTAGAAAGAACCCCAATTCTCCGTACAAGTTGTAAACAATTATTGCGCATTGAAGGTGAAAAAAAATCAAGCCAACGGGATCTGCGTCAAGGTTTCTTCGAGCACACAAAAAATTGTACATTTTTAGACATTTTTTTTTCTTTTCATAATTTATTATTAAATTAAAACTAAAGCATAATAATTACAAATTTGTGAGTGAAATGTGTAGTTTGAAGTAAGATATATGATTTAGCAACAAAATCCGTTATTACGCAATACGTATTATAATGTTATCCGACGTCCACCACCAGAGAGTAAAAAACGTATTTTTACGTTTCCTGCATTTGAGCACCAGACTAAAAAAAACGTAGTTATACATCTCCCGACAACAATGTTTTAAGATAATGTAAATGAATATCTATTTTTTTATGAGCAATTATATTTTTTATTACATTAAAATATAACCATATTTTAAGCTGTCACATTGAGGCCATTTTCACAATATTGTAAATATAGAAGGCTATAGCACGTATAATTAACCTTTAAACGCACAGTGGTCCCATACAGGACTGTAAATTTGCGTCGTTCAACGTCCTAGCAGGCCAATGTTTGTAATGTTTCGTCGCACAATAGATTCTTCCATGAACTTACTTTAATACTATTAATACAAATTAATGTAATCCGAATGTGAATTGAACCATATGCACTCCTGTATGGAACCGTAGGGCATTGAACGACGCAAATCTGCGGTTCTGTAAGGAAACCACTGGGCGTTTAAAGGTTAAAAGATGCTCCAGCGTTTTAAAGGTGGGAAGTAAGCAAGAAGAATGGAGATGATACAAGTGCTATATTATTCAATGAAAATACCTTCACAATGAGATCGAACTGTTTGGCGATGCTGGTGTCGACGGCCCGTGTCTGTCGTACAGCGCCAGTGCTCGGGTTGATTTGGAAGTAGTCGGAGAAACTGGGAGGGGAACCTCGGAGGAAACTGTAGCGGATGGGCGCGTTCAGCGTGTCCATGTCTACCGCTTGGATCTTCTCGGGAAGGATGTTCAGCGTCCCGGCAAGGATGCCACTGGAAACCTGAAATAAATCAACAAACGTAAATTGTAAACTTCTTCTTCCCAAATCCATTTTATATCTAGAATATATTGTTACCACATAATGATAACATTCAGTTCTGTATGTTGCCATAGTTCATCCGTCTTCCTAAGACATCTCTGCACACATCAAAAAAGGTGCTTGGTCGTTGCCTACATTTCGAATGGCTTGGGAACGACAGTCTTTTTTTAGCCTTTTTTAGAAAGCCTTTTATAATAGGCAGTACATTACTCTTAATATCATTACGAAAATTCTAGTATCTTTTCTCATTTTGTTTTGTTGTCACTGGGTTGAAAAGATTGGCCGGAGGAGGAAGTCCGAAATTCCGTTTCCAGGGGGCACCGCGTGGAGGTTCTTTTCATGGAGAATATGCTGTACCAGTATGTGGTCGATCAGCTCATTGTAATCAAGTGGATACTGCCCTGAATGATGCATGCAGAGTCGTCACAGGCCATTTCAAAACTATACCCCTTGGCTGGTATCGCACCACCAAACATAAGACGCAAAATCATATGCACCGAAGAAAGCGTAAGGCAATCAACCAACCGTCCCACTGCTTGTATAATCAGATACCCCCAACACCCAGACTGAAGTCGCGAAGCAGCTTTCTGAGTTTCACACAGCCTCTCACATCCGGCCCTGAAAACGAGAGACTCCAGCTCTGGCAATAAATTAGTAGCAGGCAACAAAGAGTGCTTCGGCAGGGAGTCACTATTGTGTGACTGTGGAAACCTACAGAACCAAGGGTGACCTCTCCATATTGCTTTGTAATATATTTTTACAAATATATTGGCGCTCCACAGCTGAAGCATACTGTTCAAGTCATATCTTCACCTGGAGATCCACCTGAGAACATACACGGTTCTCGATGGCCTCCAGGGCAAGAGTCAATGGAAGTGAAAAGAAATTTGGTCATGAAATGCTGGCAGAAACATTTACAAAGTACTCACAAAGGAAGAGTACTCTGGGTTGATGCAGGCTCCATCGTGCAGCATGCAGTTGCGGTATACAAATGAAGGATCTTGATCATCGTCGTCTTTTATGTTGACTGTTAAGGTGGCCGTGCTGGAGAAGCGCTCCGAGGCATTGCGAGCGCGATCCTGTAAAAAATAATAACATTCAAAAAAGAATAGTAAGATACTTGAATAGCTTTCGAAAGAAAAGGCGTTGCGTCGCCATTTTGTTTGTTGTGACAGCAGATAGTTCATCAAATGACAGACGTGGTGGGAGGGCACTGCGAGGTTACAGCGCACTTCGCTTCAATTTGGGCCCAGGTATCGACGGACAAAGATCGTTTATTGTTTGTGGCCCGGACCTAATACCCAAGGCTGGGCGCTGCATGTTGGAAACATGTGTTGTGTTCGTGTTTGTGAGTGGGTTGGGGAGATTGCAAATGTTTATTTATCTGTTTCTTGAAGAGATCCAGATTGTAGAAAGGAGGAAACATAGACGATGGAAGAGCATTCCAAAGCTTACCAGTGGCATTAAGGAAGGAACTTTGGAAACTGCCAGTTCTTGGTCGACACACGAAGTCTGTCAATCTTTTGTCTTTAATAAATTACAATTTGCATCTCTTAAAGTTCTTTGTGTTGCTCATCTGATCCTCATCCCTTCACCACGCGTCCAATTACGTTCACGGCGACATGGAATTATCCTATAGTAAGCGGGGATGTCAAAATAAAGACTGGAAAGTGAAAATAATGGAATAAGTAAGTGATTTAGTGTCGATTCTCACCTGGGCGACGATGGTGAGCAGGTACCTCTGCGTGCGTTCGTAATCGAGGCTGCGGTTGACAGTGACCTGTCCCTGGTGGGGCAGGTTGATGGAGAAGTAGCCGTAACCGTCACTGACGCGCCCCCCAGCCAGCAGCTCGGGGGCCACCGTCCCCGGCACCAGGAAATATTCGGCCAGTCCATTCACACCGGCATCCAGGTCGACAGCCTTTACGCCTTGGAAGATAGTCGTCCCAACCGGAGTCAGCTGCAATGACAAAACGAGACATTGACACATATTCTTATGTGGACTTAACACTTCAGAGAAGAATGTAACCATGTCATAACACTGCGTACTATAGTGTACTTACCCCTACTTTGGTCCTTTTTCTACATAAATATGTAGTTATCACTCAGTTTAGGCTTAGAAAGATCTCAACTAAATTTATATTTCAGCCACAGCAACAGAAACAACTAAAAATTGCCCTTGCAATTTATTTTATTTTCAGTTAATTTAATTTCATCAAAATTAACATTTCATTTGTTTTTCATCATCAAATTTTACAATAGTAAGGTATAGTGGGATCAAAAGTTAACATAGTGACATCAGCATGATGTAGCCTTTGCTGACTGGTACCGAAAACTTCAATATACAATATTTCGTCCCTTATTTCTGTTTGCTTGTCATACATTTATGTGTCGCCATATTGGCATCTTGGACAAGTCCGCTCACTTGTGTGTCAGTTATATACATCGCCACTTACGGTGCTGGTGGCCGACCACGGGCCACACGGGTCAGTGGTGTGCTGACGGCCGAGAAGGTCGCAGTACGGCCAACCGGCATGTCACTACGCCTAGGCCGGAAGCTTGTAAAGTTTATCATAAATATAAGCCGGCGGTCATAGCTCAATGGTAAAGCGTTTGCTTTGCAAGCCAAAGGTCGTCGGTTCGATCCCCGACGGAGATTAAAAAAAAAAAAAAAAAAGATTTTTAATCGATTTCTGAGCTCTAAAATACCCCAGTTGGTGTGAATTTGATCCATCACCCGTAAAATGTCAGTCATAGCCTATTAATTAAAATTGGTGGTAGACGAAAGTCGTCCCGTGAAGACCACCCATTAATAGTAAATTCCTGTAATAATAAAGGATGATGCGTGAATCTCAGGCTGTAGTCTATGACGTTGGCGGGTCAACACTCCACATGCAGCGTTTAGCCATATACACCATGGTAAGCGTCATAGAATTCCACAGATGAGACTTCAGAATTACTATCACCATCTGTCGGTATTCTCCTGTATGTGTTTACATAAAAAAATAAAATAAAATAAAAGTGCTTCTGAAAAAGTCTGTGTTATCAATCTGCTCCTAATCCTGCCTCACGCGACGCTAAAACACCTTTTGAGAGAGGGGAGGATGTTAATAGACATTTTATTAAGAAAGAATTGTGTATTTTTTCCAAAATGTTAATGTAGAAGACTATATGTTGATAGAATCTTAAAACTTGAATTTTTATAAAAATAATACTTTGTCTCTGTAGGTTTTTTCAACAAGGCAGATCATAATGAGCCATGTTTTCAGGTTAAATATGAACCATCTTCAAGGCCATCTTCGTACTTCATACATACAAAATGGCTGACATTCTACCGTTGGTAGCCCACGTAGTCAGTGTAGCATGGGGGACGCCACAGAGTCAGCATATATGTCAGTGTTGGGACATGTTTATAGACTGTTGAATGAAACTGTTCTTCAGTTATAATATCCAGGACTGACCTCAGACACCGTGGTCTCATAGGGAGTGTTAAGGAAGGTCGGAGCGTTGTCGTTGATGTCAGACACCCGCACGATCACGGGGATGGTCCTCCTCTTCTTGGTGGCCTTCACCAGACATGTCAACTGAAACACGACAATCAAGGTTCAAATTATAAGCAATCTCAACAGGAGTCTTCCAGCAAGTGATTTATACCCTTCATATATACAAATTACAAAAACAGAATACAAATTATACTGTCAATACGGCGTGAAATTTTCAAACCATTTTTTTTTTCTTAAAACTAGTATTTGAAGCATAAATGTACTTATTTGAACTGTTTTCATATATCACATTGGTTCTTTTATCCTTTAGCTATCAGATGATGCATAAAAAACTATTATATTTAACAAACGTTTATTACATAACTGCACACATGTGGTGGCATTGACACATGTGGTTTACAGAAAAATCACTCCTGTGACGAAACCTAATGATATATATTTGCATGCTTTACAGATTCCTGTAAAGAATACATATAGGTTGATAAAGGGAATGAATGCACTTCCAATTTCCTACCGTAGATGTTACAATGAGTACTAAAAGTAGCAAAACGATATATCACGTCAACCGATGTCAACGGTCAGGGAATCTTTGACGGCATATGCCGACAACCGATGCGAAAGGGTTAACAGTGCATAGCGTTATCCATGTTAAAAACAATGAAATGGATCTCAAAGTGAATGCTAGAAATGTAAATAGCATAATATATATATAATCGTGTCGGAAACAACAGGGTCAGATCCTGTCTGCCCAGAAGTGGGCGACGTCGATGGCGTTTCTTCTGGCCATCATCAGGTCTTCCTGGGTGCAGCTATTCGGGCACAGCGCACACTCCAGAAGGTGTGACAGGGTCTGCTCCACGCCGCAGTCACATTCAGTCGGTCCGCTGTAAAACTGCCAGGCTTTCATTTGTGTCCTCGTCTTGCATATAGCATAATAGCATAATCATTACCTGGAACACAATGTGAGAGAGGTTCTCTGCGTCGCGGTCGAGAGGTTCTAGCAGCTGCAGCTTCTTGCCGTTGAGGATGAAGAGGGGGTTTCCCTTGGGGAAGATCAGGTCCATCACGATGTCCGAAAAGGGATCCCCCTCCACTGGCAGCTCCGCAGGGACGGTGCTCTGTCCCACGGCTGAACACACAAGACACAACACGCATTACAAAACAGTAAAGTTGATTACTAAGTTTAGACCAAAGTATGCCAAGTCTAAAGTCACCACCACAGTTATTTTGCAGCCGCGGCAGCGGCAACGGTAACAGTTACCAAGTACCCTTGTGAGTTATTTTATTTCAGATTGATTTTTTTTGTCTACAAAATGCATTCTTCAAAAGAGTAAATACAATTTTTTTAAATGATTTACGTCATTTTTACTAATTCATTTCGTATAAAAATATGTTGGTCTAAGAAGGTAATATCATAAATATTTTTTAATATTTTCGGTGTAGCCCTATTTCAACCTTAAGGTTAGAATCCATTAAGTTTTCATACAAAATAAGTTGTTAATAGTTAGGACTAGCGTGACCATACGGTCACATAGCTATTCTACAAGAGTGTATCGTGAATTTTTTTTTAAATTATATTTGCTTTATGAAGAAAACTACATGCTGATAAAGTAAAGCTTAAAATTTTAGTTTTTATCAAAATAAACTTTCGTCTCTGGAGGGTTAAAAGAAAAGTAGTCAACTGCTGACATATTAATAGCATAATATTTAAAAGATGCATAGCAGGAAAATTACTTATGCTTTAATGCCGTTACCGCTGAGACTTAGGTTATCACATTACAGATGGAGCACATATCAGTTACTCACAGTCGCCTCTGCTCTCCTCGATGTCCACAATGATGCTCGATTGGCCGGTTTCCACCTCGCAAAGACCTGAAACACATGGAAACTGTTCAAACAATCTTCAAAAACAATGATGTAGAAGGTGGCATATACTGAAGAGATCTGGACATGAGTTAACCCGCCTGTTCAAAACGTTACATTGAACATAACTGTGGTGTATTATACATCCAAAAGTAATTGTTATAATCAAAGTCTTTACCTTAGATTCATACAGTCAGGTATGACACAGGGCATTTTGTCACTCTATGTAAATTGAGGGGATCAAGGTCAGAAACAACAAGTATCGAGGAATTTGCGGTGTACGAAATTCTATATATTAATATTGATAAAGAATGCTTACGCGTCGATACCGTCGATACGGAGCATTGACCATCCCAATAATATGCCACTCTATGTGTATTGAAGGAATCAAGGTCCAAAAACGGTATCGAGGAATGTGCGGTGTATGACATTGAATGTATTAATATTACTTTTATAAATGCTTACTCATGTTGTTAAGATATGGTATAAAAAGGGGTCTCGTATCAAATGAATTAGTATCAACTCAACTCCGGTCTTTGGATTTATCCTCAGTGTCAGAACCTTGATATTCCGGCATCACCAGTTAGCTGATGCTGTAATTTCGGGACCGCGACCTTGGTTATACGCATTACACCAAAGGAGAATTATTATATGTCTCCTTAATGATGCACGTATTCTGATTATTTTCTAGCAGGAGTCCCCTCTGAACAATTGTGGCCACTGCACACAAGCGCCAAAGGCAAAAACTTGTATAAATCAAGGGTTAAATGGAGATGGAAGATTTTGATTAATAGGCTATGTAGCGTGTGCTATATAAGACGCGGCGCTTTCAGGCGCCATTTTGTTTATTTCGTTCTGAAAGTCGCGCCATGTCATGTGGGATCGGACAGTTCTCCATATGGCCGCTATGTGATTTTTGAGCGCAATGACTGTCACTGCCCCCGTTCGGCAGTCGCTGTTATGTAAACAGCATTGTCTGTGTCCCGGGCAGAGGACGAATTTTGTTTAACGTTAAATAAATGTCGAATCCCGTGTGGGGAGCCTATCCCCCATCGGGCGCGTCCCCAGGTTGCGGATAGGGGAAGACCTTCCAGATATGGATGGTAGGAGGGAAATAAAATACCTCCCGCGGACAAACAGGCCGGAGAAGCCAAACTTCGATACAAAAACCCACATTGGGAGGCTTCTTCAACACATTTTGAAGGAGAGGCTCCCAGTGGAAGACCATCCATAGGCTTCTCCGACATATTCGGAGGCGAGGCTATGATGGATCTATGTGGTGGGCAGGACGGACCTCATAGTTGAGATGGTGGCGGATGAACCGAATTGGCGGTCAATGTCAGCTCTCTAGCTTTCCAAGAAAGCTACTGCCTTTGCGTCAGGTGGCAACCGGCAGTAAAAAAAAACATGATGCACGAGAAGACCTGAAAGACAACAGGCAACCTGGACTGCAACTTTAAACAAGGGATCTTAAAACTCTGGGCTTGACCGAGAATGCAACGCAGGACAGACAGACAAGGCGAATGTTCACAAGGAGAGCCTACCCCAGATGATGGGAAATGGCGAGGCTAAAGAAGAAGAAGTAAATTAAATGTCAAATGTGCTTCTCGACTAGTTTTTTTGCTTTGGAGACCTGCTTCTCAGCCGTCTACTACCACGCATACCAATGACAATCCCGCGATCTGGAGTTGCTTTTATTAGATGGGGGGTGACACTATATATAGCGCCTGGTATCATATGCATCATCATCATCATTATCACTTACCTGCTCTAACGCGCGCCGCCTGTAAACAAACCAATAGCGCGGAAATCGCCATCAGCTGTAGGGCGGACACCGCCGTCCGGCACGAACACCACCGCATACTGCTGCTTGCTGAAACAACAACAATACCAACATTAGTCATCGATGTCAAGATGCACCTGTATCGTCCACATCTTTCTTTACGATCTCTTGGCAATCTCTCGCAAAAGCTAATGTAGCCATATAAAGGGCTTAGACAGCTGATACCTTGTTGAAAACTGAGTAATGACAAGGTAAAGGGGCGGACAAAGCAGCCTTCTATACTAGTCAGTCAAGATACGAAGGTAGACCTGTTTGGTACATATACTTCTGATGCCGCAGGGGAGCATACACTACAGTTGCTATGTCTTCAAGTACCCGTGGGAACTATACATAAAATATACTCGGAGAAGCTACGGGAAGCAGAGCCGATATGGGATGAGGCGAAGACCGTGTTCACTGACAGAGCTTTGTGGCGGTAGTTCGTGACGACCATACGCTCTAGTTAGTGGGTTGAACATGGTATGATGATGTCGCTGGCGAAACGTCAGTAAGCATTGACATCAGCATGATATAGCCCTTGCCGACTGGTACCGAAAACCTCAATATACAATCTTTCGTCTCTTATTTTCGTTCGCTCATCGCACACGCACGTGTTGTCATTTTGTAATTCCGTTAGGAGGACTAGCCACTTGCGGCACTGGGTGTCACCGACCACGGCGCCCGGTGCGCAGTCAGTTGTGCGCCGACCGCGAAAATGTCGTATTATGGCCGGCCCAGCATGTTATTCCGCTAGGGCTGGACGTTTGTTAAGTTTATCGTGAATATATATGTGCTTCTGAAAAAATATGTGTGTTGTTAATCTGCTCCTCATTCTGACACCACGCAATTCAATAACGAACTTAGAGAGGAGGATGTCAGCATAAAATAGATTAAAGTCGCTATATATATATAGTATAGTTTTTAAAATGCTGGTGTATGATTCAAAATATGTGCGGACGCATCACTATACTATATTTTTTTCAACTAGTGCTTATTTCGTGAATGGTAACACTTAGTTCATGTCTGCTTTCACAGATAATTAGTTTTATCTTTCCGCTGAACGAATATGGTTGTGTATACGCTTGAACAACGCTGGGAAATATTGCGACATTACTTTGAAAATCAGGCCATTTTTCTTCCAAAATGAGCAAGGAGTGGCCGTTACAGTCATTGGCGATCGTTATCGGGCCATTTTTGCTCACAAAAATTAAAGAGGAGGATATTGGCAACATTTGGTTTCAACAGGACGGCGCTACGTGCCACACAGCCGAAGCTACACTCGATGTTTTGCGCCCCATTTTCGTAAAACTGCCAGGCCCTCATTTGTGTCCTCGTCTTGCATACTCCGGTCCGAAGTCTGTTAAGGGACTTCCATATATTCCACCCTTGGTCATGTCCAGGGGCTAGGTCCTCTTTCGGGGCAATCCAAGTATTCCCCTCAGTTGCGCTTCTCCACATGTTCAGCCGCAGGGTGGCCTCAGGTATCACCAGTTCCGTTGTCGACTGTAGGAAACTTCTTCTTGATTTGAGCCGTGTGGTTATCTTTTGGTACCCAAACATAGGGTGGAGTGCGTCGTGGGTTGCTTTGGTGAGTTCCTTCTTGGTAGTAACTTCTCGCCGTATGTTTGGTGGGGCAATGCCCGAGAGTTGATATAGCTTTGATATTGGGGTAGGTTTTAGGCACCCCGTAACCACCCGGCACGTTTCATTCAGAGCAATATCCACTTTCTTGGTATGGGCAGACCTCGCCCATACTGGCGCAGCATACTCGCCAGCAGAGAATCAGAGAACTAGAGCACTTGTGCGGATCAGGTTTGGTTGGGCTCCCCACTTCGTACCTGCCACTTTTCGGAGTGGGTTGTTTCTGGTGGACACCTTTTGCTTAACAGACTGACAGTGTTTCTGATAAGTGAGGGTCCTATCCAGCTTGACCCCTAGGTATTTAGGTGTGTCGCAGTGCTCTAACACCAAGTCGTTCCAGATAATGTGCAACTTTCTCTTGGCAAGTCTGTTATTGAGATGAAAGGCGCAGACTTGGGTCTTGCTTGGGTTTGGCTGTAGTCGGTTTTGGTGGTAGTACGAAGAGAGGGTGGTGAGTGCTTTAGTAAGCTGGGTTTCTACTTCCTCGAAAGAGACCCCTTGTGCTGTGAGCGCCAAGTCATCTGCGTAGATGAAGGACCTGGTATTGTTCAGTATTGGCTGGTCGTTTGTGTAGACATTGAAGAGTAAGGGCGCTAACACGCTTCCTTGCGGCAGTCCATTTTTGTTCGTGCTCTATCTGCTACGCTTACCTTCATGATCAATAATAAAAATATAATATAATAACCATATAACAAAAAAATGATACAAAAAAACCTGTAATTCGTCATTTATGCTAATGCTTTTGACGTGTTAAGAATGTGCCGTTACCTCGCGTACTCGCAAGAGGACTAACTGCGTACTGCATTTTTGTTTAGCCGGTCATTGTTTTTGGGTGTTTTCCGCTAGTTTACGCTGCTAGTGTATAATTATCGTAACTATGAATAACTGACGCACGCACCCAATGTTAGAATGTTCCGCGTCGGTAGCGTCACCGTGAGAACCGCGATAATGACGTTTCGGTGTTGTTATTCCCGATTTGCACGCTTACACAATCGTACATTGTCATAAACGCTATCCTGTCTTCTTAACAGATTGCACCGAAACAACAGGGTCAGATCCTGTCTGCCCAGAAGTTGGCGACCTCGGCCATCATCAGGTCTTCCTGGGTGCAGCTACTCCGACACAGCGCACACTCCAGAAGGTGTGACAGGGTCTACTCCGCGCCGCAGTCACATTCAGTCGGTCCGCTGTAAGACAGGCAGGCTTTCATTTGTGTCCTCGTCTTGTATACTCCGGTCCGAAGTCTGTTAAGGCACCTCCATATATTCAATTCTGGTCATGTCCAGGGGCTAGGTCCTCTTTCGGGGCAATCCAAGTATTCCCCTCAGTTGCGCTTCTTAATACGTTCGTCCGCAGGTTGGCCTCAGGTATCACCAGTTCCGTTGTCGACTGTAGAAAACTTCTTCTTGATTTGAACCGTGTTTACAACCATTCTCATAAAAACAATAAAGCATATATATAAATAGCAAGTGTCATATATATATTAACTACGCACAATGATTCTTCTTATATTTAATGTAATA
The DNA here is from genome assembly GCA_022606575.1 of Glossosoma conforme. Lineage (NCBI taxonomy): Eukaryota > Metazoa > Arthropoda > Insecta > Trichoptera > Glossosomatidae > Glossosoma > Glossosoma conforme. Next base: position 420,372 of record JAGTXR010000003.1, on the reverse strand, counting down.
AGTCGTGTATGAAATTAAGTAATCTGTCGTAGGTGAGAGATACATCCAGTGTACTCGACGGAGCGGAGCATTCGCTCATTAAATTTGATTTCCCATACGACGGTGTGGTATAATGTACAGTCGTTAGTGATGATGCAGCTAGCAACCTAATGTCAATGTCACGGGAGCAATGCACATCACATTAAGTGTATTACAGCACACAGTACTGCGTGCAACAACGGAACAGACAATTTATTGTAACAAACTATTACAAAATAATAATTTTAATTTATTTATTTGTTCATATTTTACGCAATGAGAAATCTTTCGGTATCAGTTCCATTCTGTAGCAAATTGACACCACAAATAACCGCAACTCAGTTCTGTCAATTACCAATGTTCACGCTTTATCCCAAGATATATGTGCGCCCGAAAGAACACTTGCACAGCAGCTAGTAAATGTATGCGATGCATTTTTTGAATGATTTGTTTATATGTGTTTTTAATTAGATCGGATGATACCTTGCACTCCCCGAGATTTGATTTAGGAAGGGGAATAGCGGCTCCATGCATTTTTGCATGCGGTATACGAGCATTTGAATGCCCGAGTCAAAAAAATCTGCCGCCAAGATACCTGAGAACCGCTTCTTCCGGATCTTCTCTGTCGCCGAAATGCGTTCCTACAAGGTGTAACTTCATGTCGGGGAAGAGATGGTAGTCACTTGGGGCTAGTCCGGGCTGTAGGGTGGGTGTTTGACAATACCCCATCCAAATTTTGCGATGAGCTCGTTGGTGGCGTTAGCGGTGTGCGGTCGAGTGTTATCCTAATGCAATTCATAGCATACGAAATATTTTATATATTTAATATTGAAATGGTTCTCAAATTGAATGCTAACAAATACTAAATAATAATATAAGATTATGTTTGATTGCAATTGTATGTAGAGTCTATCAGTTATTGAATAGTATTGGTATAAATCTTCAGTAGTTTTGAAATGTTAGAATATTTTCATATATTTTAAGAACCCACCAAAAACGATTTTACATAAATGATTGCTGATTACGTGGCAGGTACCATCTTGCTTTGCTGTTACGTATCGCCCACGTGGCCTGCACAAGCCGTGATGGTGTCGAGCACAGCACGCCGGTGCACTGCTCGACGTAGCAGGTGAAAGCAGCGACAGATACGTTTCCGCACGCAGGTTAACGTTGTTGCGCAATCGAGGACCACTTTTTTAAACTGCAGTCGATTCTCTACAATCTCTGTAATGAAACACTCTGCTACTTAATGAATTACCTGCAAAATATCACATGGTACTAAAGTAAATTAAGATTACTCGTATGTTTTGTGAAAAGTACACACGTAACATATAAATAACGGCTTCAAGTGTAGCTTTAAACTTTTATACGACTTTAACGTTCCCTAGCGTTACATCCTCTGACTGATGTTCCATGCGCACGTTGAAGCTGTGTGTGGTAAGGCACTTTTAAGATGCTTGTTTTTTTTACGAAATGGCAGGGTTTTCTCGAGGATACACGTGATGGTAGTGTTGTTTAACTCAATAGTCCGTAGCATACTCGAGAGCTGGTCTATCATTCGGGCACCCCATGAGTTGAAATATAACCTAATGTTGGAAAGCATACAGAAGAAATTTCTGAGATCTCTCTACATGAGGGTGTATGAATACTATCCGTGACTGTCCGACTGACTTCTTACAGGTTATGTTGGGGTACATTGAGTTGAAGACAAGAAGGGATGTTTGCTTAGGTATGCATTTCTTCCGGCTGTTGCGTGGCGTGTTCGGGGACCCTGAAATTTCTTGATATTGCATCTCTAGATATTTCTTTAATACAAAACAGATCAGGCTTTGTACTGAAGGTTTCATTACCTCAAATGAAAGCCTTCTAACTGGCAAGAACCTTGACTGGCAAATCTGGAAAAAATACTCCTACCTGAACAAACTAAGAATCGGAGTCGGCTAAACAAAGAACAACCTCAGTGGGGAGTGCATCAGCAGGAAGAGTCACTTCTGTGTGACTGTGGAAACCTGCAGACCGTAGATCACAACTAGCTTCCTGCTCCATGTGCCCAACTAGCTGCACGTCTCAAGACCTAATACTGGGCAGCTCAAAGGCCATCTATGGCGCCAGATATTGGATTAAAACAAAAAATAAGAATATTTTGTCACATCGAATTTTGTCACATCGATCGTTTGCAAATGGAGAATTGAAATTGACTTGCCAACAAAAAAAAACATTTTTGTTCCCTTTGTTCTTTCGCAAGAACCGGATCAGCTTGTGCAAAAATATTGTTTTTAAACGATACAAGTGATCTTAATTGAGCATCGATGAATATTTTGTATCGTTGCAATATTTCAAGACGACAAGTGATAAATATAACGTGCGTGTACTCGGAAACAGGTCAAACCTGCTGGTTTAAAAAGCTGTTTCAGTTTACGATTCGTCGTGAAACCGTCCAGGTGAAACCCGCGGTGAGAAGGAGGCGCAGGTTACATGAATATGTCACACACAGAGAGAGAGAGAGAAGGATTTGGTCGAGGGATCGAAATCTGACTTTAATACTGTCATGCGAACAGACACAGGTACGATCTATGTAGAAACTTTACGTGAAAAATTGCACTCGGATTCTCGAACTGAAAGATTATCAGAAACTACGAGTTGACATCAGCATCATGTAGCCCTTGCTGACTGGTACCGAAAACTTCGATACAAAATATTTCGTCTCTTAACGGGTGTGTTAGTTATATACACCGCCGCTCGTGGCGCGGGCGAGAGCCCATCCCGAGCGCGGAGGGAAGTTGTGTGCCGCTCTTCGGCGAGAGCATATTGTGTAGTGGCTCGGCCTACTGCTGTGTCCGGGCCACAAGCTTGTAAAGTTTATCATAAATATATGCCAATGTGCTTCTGAAAAAGTGTTTGTTTTGCTGACCCGCTCCTCATCATGCCCTCACGCGACTGAATAACACCCTTTTGAGAGAGAGGAGGATGTTAGAGTATACATATAATGTAGAGCGATGAGATAAAAAAAAATATATTAAGCGAGGACACTTGCCACAAGTTTGGTAAAATGACAACAATTTGTATGAACCATATATTTCTGCGGCAACTAATTATTTTTGTTAGTCATTAATTCAATTAATGGTCGGTAAATATTTAAGAAATATTCAGTAATAAATACATATAAAAAAGTCAGTAAAAATAATAATTTTGCAGCAGAAAAAAAATTTGGCAATAAATAATTAATGAATGGAAATTAATAATAGGTTAGGTTAGGTTTCCATTTAATGTGCTAATTATTCATTCATTTTACATTTATTAGTAGCAGTAGCATTATTGACTTTACTGGATACAGCCAATTTATTTAGTCTACTGCCAGTTTATTTAATGTGCTGCCAATTCATTTAATTTACTGCCACAAATCCTTGAATTATTAACTGAACAAATAAATACAGGCCCATCTCTGCTAGGGAGCGAATTCGAAATGATGATCCTATCATATCCCAACATACCTCGTATAAAGTTAGATGGGTACAGCCACGGATAATATCCATACATCCTCATGTAAAGAAACCTTAAAAATTTCTTCTGAACTCTCTCCAACATGAGGTCATATTTATACTCGTGGGGAGCCCAAATAATAGATCCGCTCTCAAGTATGCTACGAACCAATGAATTGTACAGTACGACCAGTACGTTAGTTGCTCGAGAAAGTCCTGGCACTACGCAGAACAAATCCTAACACCTTCAACGCCCATTTTAGTCGTTGGTGTAATGCAGAGCTCCACAACCTTTTCTCATCTACGGCACACCAAAGTACTTCTTTGGATTCTACGGCACACCAAGTTCTCACCTTGAATACCGCGGCACACCAAAGGCCAAAAATTGCCATTAATTTGATAAATTTCACTTTTTTTAAATTTCATTTAAAACTTAATAAAGCAAGTACCTCGTTGTATGTCTACATAAATAGGCGATAGGCGCTGGGAGCTTGAGGACCGTTGTAAAACTATTTATTTATAATATTGCCTTATTTGATCGCGGCACACCTGTATCGGCTTACGGCACACCAGTGTGCCGCGGCACACCGGTTTCGGAGCACTGGTGTAATGTACGAAAATTGTGTACCACGAATGAATTTATCTGTAATATGTTTTTTCTTCTTTACATTCTTACTCTATCTCTCTTGTATTAGAGCACTTTACAATGTAGATACTTCAGTACACATTGCATAACTCCTCGTCATTTTCCATACAGGCAGTGATTGCAGCAATTGTCTTGGTCCATTATTTCTCTCGCGTTATATTTGCGATGTTTTTACTTCTTTCGCTACTTTCACCCACTCCCTTGCGTAATGCAACCTTTCCTCGGATCTACCACGAGCCGCCTCGGTACACGAACCCGAGACTGACATTACCAATGATCACCGACACTGAAGAATCGGTAAAGAGCCTTGAAGACCACACCCTGCGGCGCTCTAGGGCATTTTTTTTCTGGCGCCCCATATTGTATGTATTTCAAATATATATATAGGAGATAGATTGTTCTCGGCGCTCCTAGTTCATTCGACGCCCTGGGCCACCGAACCACATCGCCACCCCCTAAAACCGGTACTGACCACACCCCAACAAATCATCAGCAATCGACTGCAGAACTAGCAATTATATTTTTACATCCCCCATCTTTAAAAAGACGACAACAATCGCGGGTTCGTCATCGGGACGCGTGAAGGAAGGATGCAGCAGCATGTATCAAAGCAAATAACTTGTTTAGAAGGACAATTCGCATTTATTTCCAATATAAGACCTTAGTTTCCCTGCCCGACCGTAACATGTTGTATCGCTTAGTGAAAACCCTCCCTGTCACGTCCTGTTATTGGAGACCCAGATAGGGACCCGTTACTGGACGCACGCAAAAAGCTACTTGTTAGTGAGTGGCTGAAGGCCTTCCCGTGATTCTAGGTGCATCAGTTAGATATCAAATAGTAATCAGTCTAAGGCTGCGAAGTTAGTATACTTGTATCGTGGGCTTCGGTCGGACGGGGACTGCGGACACGGGCCGACAGACTGGCACAGTATGTCGGCTGTGTCAGCGCCCCAAATATTATCGCGGCTATATAATAAACTAAAGTTGACAGTTGAACCAACATGATTTGAAGCAACTGTCAAAACAAAAAAATAGCTTATGCAAACGCCGTGTATTTTTATATAATATTAAGACTAACATTATCAGATGTGCATGTCAGGCGAGCGAACAAAATAAGAGACAAAAGATCGTTTATCAAAACATAATGTTAGCTGACGTCTTTGTTTGCGGGTTTTGTGGTGGCCTTACGCTCCAATCAGGGAGCGGACGTGACAATACAGACGATTGGCATTTCTATTATCTTTTAAATCTCGTCGAGGTGTGAAATTCGATGGCGCAATTTCATTGCACAACTAAAGGTGTGAAAACGATAAAAACGTATTAAAAAATAAATCGATTCGTCTTCGCTAATTGATTAATTGGCGTGACGTCCCGCTGTGGGGTACGGCTGCAGGTGCCCGAAACCTGAGACGACCATATGACCCGTTTTTTATACGGGACATTCGTTTTTATTTTATGTAAACACATACAGGAGAATACCGACAGATGGTGATAGTAATTGTAAAGTCTCATCTGTGGAATTCAATGACGTTTACCTTGGTGCATGTGGCTAAGCGCTGCATGTGGAGTGTGTTGATCCGCCAACGTCGTAGACTACAGCCCGAGATTCACGCATCATCCTTATATTATTACAGGAATTTACTATGAATGGGTGGTCTTCACGGGACGACTTTCGTCTACCACCAATTTTAATTGCCATGACTGGCATTTTACACGTAAAATCAAATTCTCACCAACCGGGGTATTTTAGAGCTCAGAAATGGATTTAAAATATACATTTTTTAAATCTCCGTCGGGGATCGAACCCACGACTTTTGGCTTGCAAAGCAAACGCTTTGACCATTGAGCTATGCTCGCCGGCAACTGAGATTAATACCTAACGGGACCGTTATTTCAGGTAAAACAAATTCAAATTACTGCCACACTGTTCTGTCGATGATGAATAAAAACTGGGGTTGATGATATACACTGTGTATACGAAACCATGAACCCATTTTGTATCAAATAAAGTTACTCAACGTGATCCATATTGAAAAATCAAGGTATGTATAACGTTATTCTAATATTTGACACGTTGAAAAATGGCAGGTTATTATATCAGCAATTCCAGAATAATTGTCGTCAGTTAGCAACTAACTCCATCACATTTTTGTAGAAGCAGTTGCTATAGCAGTTCCCACGGCCGACATGTAACAGCCACAGACAGACAGAGAAACGCACCGCTCCGACAATTATTGCGAAACAGTGTTTTATATGTCTCTTATCTCATGATCGGCATACCTACTGTGTGAAATTGTTTTAATTCAACTTATTCAAATTGAGTTGATAACAAAAACATGCGGGTCTGACAGGTGTATATATACACTATGATATGATGATTAGTTATATAAGGCGGATTGAAGAAGAATATTGATATCAGTTGGATTATAAAGCCGTTGCAGGCTGGTGCCTAAAACCTCGATATAGAACCATTCGTCTAAATAACTTCTTAGGTTTTCACGGCCAGATTTGATATTGTGGGTTTTGGGTTTAGCCGTGTGTGGCAAATTGCTCCTTTCCAATATTTCGACCGCTATTGCAGGGGTCTTCTTCAGGGTTGATGACTCAACTGACTCTGATATCTCTGCATCCGAATTCATGAGGACCTCTAGGGCAGAATCCCAGCGACTTGAAGAGACGGCCACTGTAGTATCCGAGGCATATTTTAAGTTGTTTATTAATATATTTTTTTAAAGGTCAGATGCCGCAGTAGAGCATAAACTAAAAATAAGCTATATAAGCTTCAAAGCTATACTTTTTTCAAGTCTCTGGGCTCGCGCCATCCTGGAAAGCCGTTGGGAGGCAGAGCTGACATGGGATTGTGAGGAGAACCATGGCAGCTGACAGAGCTTTGTGGCGGCAGTTTGTGACGACCGTATACTTGATTTAGAGGAGCGGACATGGTGATTATGATGTTACGAAACATGTCATTTTGTCAAGTTGCATGCAGATCTTAAGGTATATATTATTAGGTGCTTGTACATGTTTCTGACTCCATCGAGTCCATCGTAAGCAATGGCTAAGCTCTAAACTGACATTCGATTATACTAGGTAAGGAATGTACAAGTATTAGTTATTAATTAAAATCAGTTTATAACCTTGACGTTATATATTCTTCTTCGTAGTATCAATCCGGTGGATTGGTTTGCAGCAACAGAATCTTGCATCTCGATCTCCATTCCTTTCGGTCCTCCGCAGCCCTCTTCAGCTAAGCATAAGAGCTACAACTCATCCTCGAACACTTGCTGCAAATATTTCAGTCTAGGGCGCCCTCTACAGTTTCTACCCTCAACCATCCTCTCCACAATGTCGTGAAGAAGACCATAGTAGAGCATGATGTGACCGATCCATCGGGCTCGCCTCTTTGAGATGGTTCTTATTAGGTGCCTATCATCCTTGATTATCCTGAGAACCTCACTGTTCGTGACGTGGTCTCTCCAGAAAATTCCGAGAATTCTTCTGTATGACCACATCTCAAAGGCCTCTAGTCTTTTTTTATCACTTTCAGATAAGCACCATGTCTCACAGCCGTACATCATGATGCTCCAAACGAATGTTTTGACAAGTTGCTTGCGGAGCCTTAAATTAATATTCTTTGACTCAAGAATTTTTGCTTTTTTATTGAAAGCTAGCCTTGCTTGATGTATGCGACTATTGACTTCTCTTTTTGTTCTGCCATCCCAGGTGATCGTACTTCCAAGGAATACAAACTCTTTTGCATCTTTTAGGGGCACTCCTAGCATTGATATGTTAATTTTCTGCTGCTCATTTCTGTTATATATTATTATTTATAAAATACCAACTGGTAAGAGTCTATGTAGTTAAAAAAAAATTTAGATACTGCCACTCGTATGTAGGTGCTTAGAAATAGAACCTATTCTAAGTGGTCTGTAATCAATATGTTTGACCTGAAATTTCGAGCGTAATTACCGGTAATAATCGGAATGCTTTCGTTTCAAGACGCGCAGATAGGGGTCAGCTGCCGGCATCGCAGGCTCCTCCGCGTGAAGAAGCCACCCGGGCACACACAAAGCGCGACAGGTTTAGTGACCGAGTTCGAAGCAGACGAGTTACAGCCGCCATGTTCCCAGTGCCGCGGGGCAACAACTTATTCGGCACATCAAGCACTGCTTTTACGAGTCTTTTTTTACAGTCACGCAGACAGGTTATTTTTACAATCAAATCGAACGCAGACTGAGGGCTTCGCTGTGGCCGCTAAGCGGTCTAATACCAAACTGATAAAATCCTGTAAGCCCTTGCACTCGCAGAAAGAATTTTAAAACTGTTTTTTTTAAATGTCACATAAAATATGGTGCTTATCTGAAATTGATAAAAAAAGACCTTTGAGATGTGGTCGTACAGAAGAATTCTCGGAATTTCCTGGAGAGACCACGTCACGAACAATGAGGTTCTCAGCATAATCAAGGGAAAACGATAGGCAGCTAATAAGAACCATCTTAGAGAGGCAAGCCCGATGGATCAGTCAAATCATGCGCCACGATGGTCTTCTTCACGACATTGTGGAGGGGATGGTTGAGGGTAGAAACTGTAGAGGGCGCCATACACGGGAGTATTTGCAGCAAGTGTTCGAGGACATGAATTGTAGCTCTTATGCTGAGCTGAAGAGGGTTGCGGAGGACCGAGAGGAATGGAGATCGAGATGCAAGATTCTGTTGCTGCAAACCAATCTACCGGATTGATACTACGAAGAAAAGAAGGAAATAAGGACTCGATGGACCAAATCTTGGGTGAGTAATCGCCTGGTATGCCGCTGTTTTGGGATCAAACAGTTCTCGGGAGCTTCGGACTAATCATTCGTTCTTATTAAAAAATATGATTTACGTGGCCCGGCACATTCCTTGGTGCCGCCTTTTGATTAATTGCATGCGGGCAAATGTACGAAGCATTAAAAACAATCACTATAGTACGTCAACCTGCACAGTCTTCTTTACACAAGTGTTTTTGAGGCAATTACAAATAAAGTCCCAGAATTGACGATTCTATATAAAAAACATTCCTACTATCTTACTTACTCAGAGAATTCCTAAAATATTTGGCCTCTCTTCTTGCGTCGCATGTCCATGTGATCCAGGCATGCAACAGACGGTGACACTCTCTAGTAGAGTGCATCATCTATGAGAACAGGAGACGCATTCTGTATTGTTGCCTGGGGGGAGTCTACCATTTCTTGGGACGATTTTTTCTGAATTGCTGATTAGTTCTGACGGTCCCTTGCTGTTAAGCTTCATCAGGGAAATCGTCGGGTCTACAAGAGCAGTTAACGAGGCTGGCATGGAATAGGCTCCTACGTTCTTCAAATTTTTCTCAGACGTATATTATAACCTTGTGTGTAACTTGTAGGGTACAACACGCAACTATATATTTTGTTCTACATTTTTTTATGGGAAAAAAAAATGAGTAAAAAAATACTCTCTTTCTAACCGACCACAGCGAAGACAGACGTGATGCGAGCTGCAAATGCTGCGTTATCGTTGGTTCGTTTACACTTATCGGAAATACGAGAAGGATTATCAAAGAGGCTTATAATTATTTTATCCCGAAATTGACTTCAATAATTGTTCAAAAATTATTTATGAAAATCAAGGATTTGCTATACCCTCAATACTTTTACCTACTACCTACCAGAAACATATGGTCACCACAAATTGCCGCTACTCAGCTCTGTAAGCTGCCATTGACAATACCTCGTCTCAAGACATATCTGCATCGAAAATCCACATTTTCTTTTTTATGTAAGCACATACAGGAGAATACCGACAGATGGTGATAGTAATTCTGAAGTCTCATCTGTGGTATTCTATATTGCTTACCATGGAGCATATGGATAAGCGCTGCATGTGGAGTGTTGATCCGCCATCGTCATGGACTACAGTCGGAAATTCACGCATCATCCTTATTATTGCAGGAATTTACTATGAATTGGTGGTCTTCACGGGACGACTTTCGTTTACCACCAATTTTAATTAATAGACTATGACTGGCATTTTACGGGTGAGGGATCAAATTCATACTAACCGGGGGTATTTAAGAGATCAGAAATCGATTAAAAATCCTTTTTTTTTAAACTTCGTCGGGGATCGAACCCACGACCTTTAAGCAATAATGTCAGAAAAGTTCTATTCAAAGTACTCGTACACTGCATGCATTGCACGCTTCATAACTCTGCTCTAGCTATCCAAAACGAGAATGGGAGAAGCTCAAAGTTGCGTCTCATAATGGATATCACCAACTTATACAACTCTCGACGCATTTGACATGTTTACGGAGGTAGAGTCCATTCATTCGCACCATAATTTCGTCATGCTGTATACGTCGTGTTGTCTGTGCTGGCTTCTAAGACATGATAAGAATGTCCAACAATACCAAAATCCTGGCTCAAAAGGCATGGCTTAACTTTTCCCTAATCCATTGCTTGTGTTATAGATTCGTATATGTATTAAAAATTCATTATTTTCAAAATGCGAAACGATTTAATTTGGCTTTGAATAAAATTAAAATCGAATATTATTACTTTCGTTCTCCCGTAAGCACAAAGGCGACTGCAACATTGAGATTGAAGGTTAGTCGATATTAAAATCACATTCACCTGAGATATTCAGCTGGGTAACAATACGCTTCAACTTATGGCATTTCCTATTCAATGACTTGGCTAAGAGCAGTGACTGACCAGTATGTCAATATATGAATAACACTATAATTAAATATTTCAGAATAAAATGTAAGTACTTTTATTATTTCTAGAAGATTCGAGATCGAGAAAATTCCATTGCGGATTAATATTCAGGAGAATTTTGTTGTTAAACTGGAGATAAAAATGGGCTGCCAAAAGGGGAATGGGAGTATTGTTAGTGATCTTTTTTATTTTCGTGATATTTGCATATCTGGAGCATGTGGTCAGTTGTTTGTCAGTTGCCACTGTTCATAAAGTTTCAAGCCATGTCTTTAGAATGACTTAGATCGATAAATTGTCTCATAATTAGATGTCACGATTATCAGCATAAGTATATAGAGGAATGGGGAGTAACAGGCAATATATAGGCGATATTTCATATGATCAATTCTGGCTGCGAGTTTCAGATATTGCGCAAAAGGCTCCTGTTTACCCAACAGCAGGTACATAATACGAGTATACAGTTTTATTAAGAATGACGTACTTTTTAGCGTGCGATTAGACCAAATAAATATATAATTACAAGTTGGCACGAGTAAGAATGTTCATTAAAATATCAATACGATCCAGCGGATAAAGCAAATCATCAGCGCGGTTCTCGTTAGATCACCGACGTTGAAAAATGTTGGGCGCCGATCTAAACAGGCATGTTGCTAACCGCGTGTCCTTATTACTAAAAAAAAAGGCCAAGGGAGCATCGGGACTAATCGTCCGATTTTCTTTAAAAAAAAACGATTAACAAATAACATAAAAATTTACCTCGTATACTAAATCTGCTGTCCCTTCAAGTCCTCTCTAACTTCTGCCCTTCAGGTCGTCGGAAACTATATATATTCTGAGATGTAAAGAGATGTCTTAGGATGAGGTATGGAAAGTGACAACCGACAGAACCAACTGGCGGTTATTTATTTGTTCTAAAAATACTAGATGCCTTTGAGATGTGGCCGTACAGAAAAATTCTCGGAATTTCCTGGAGAGACCACGTCACGAACAATGAGGTTTTCAGGATAATCAAGGAAGATAGGCACCTAATAAAAACCGTCTCAGAAAGGCGAGCCCGATGGATCGGTCACATCATGCGCCACGATGGTCTTCTTCACGACATTGTGGAAGGGATGGTTGAGGGTAGATACTGTAAAGGGCGCCCTAGACGGGAGTATTTGCAGCAAGTGTTCGAGGACATGAATTGTAGCACTTATGCTGAGCTCAAGAGGGTTGCGGAGGACCGAGAGGAATGGAGATCGAGATGCAAGATTCTGTTGCTGCAAACCAATCCACCGAATTGTTACTACGAAGAAGAAGACACGAAAAAGAAGAATAATAATAAATAAGTCTAAACATATGTCTCGGACACCTAAGCTGTCCTCAGGCGTTTTTTGCTATTTTGTCGAGAACTATATATGTTCCCAGGTAGACCTCTAGATGCAGAGATGCCTTGGGGCAACGTATGGACAATAGCAATCGACAAAAACGGCCGTATATGTTCTAGATATGGAACAAATATGAAAAGCATATAATTCCGATTGAGTTTACACCAAACGAATTTGAAGGAGTATGGATAGAATGTGCGAATGCTCGTTCGCTCTAAATCATTTGAATCGCCCTACCTTAGCTAGGAATGTTTTCCTTGGCTCTCCCGTCGAGAATACCTGTATTTATAATCAATGCGGCTAAAATTAATAAATGCACGTACAGGTAGCTGTCGCATTCCTTTTATACCGAGATAATTATTTATACTTTACGGAATGCACAGAGCCAATAACATTACTCTAGAACAAATATTATCTATTCATTATGGCTGTTTACATATTTTCGTGCGGCCGAGTTATAATATAAAACAACTACTAAGGTAAGTACTATTAAAAGGAATATCGCAGTCGGTATTATTAAAAACATTACTTAACCCTTTCGTTACGGCTCGGTGGAATACAAATTATACTGTCAATTATAAAACAAGTATTTGAAGTATAAATTTACTTATCTGACTTATTTTCATATTTCACATTGGTTCTTCTATCCTTTAGCTATTAGATGATGCATAAAAATTCTTATATTTAACAAACGTTCATTGTGTAACTCCATACATGTGGTGGTATTGACACATGTGGTTTACAGAAAAATAGCTCCTTTGACGAAATCTGACGATATTTATTTACATGATTTACAGATTTTTCTAAAGAATACATGTAGGTTTATAAAGGGAATGACTGCACTTCCATACTATAGATATATCACGACAAGTGATGTCAACGGTCGGGGAATCTTTGACGGCATATATCGACAACCGATGCATGAAGTTTACAACCATTACTTAAACAAATTGGTGGTTCAACGTGTGAAATATGTAAATCGTCAGTATTTCAGGAAAAAGAAGCGAAACATTATAAAAAAGTGGAAAGTTTTTTGGTATCATTTTGCACGTTATATTTAATGTTAATATATGTCTCAATTAGTATTATTTCAATTAAGTCGCATCATTTTTCAAGCATAAATTAATGAACGTAGGGAGCGTAGGGCTAATAATCAGATCTTCTTAAAAAAAAATCACCCAAAATATGCCTCAGATATTGTAGTACAACGCCGTCCCTTCAAGTCTTCGGGTTTCTGTCTTGGGGTCGTCAGGAATCATGTACGTTCCCAGGTGTACTTATTGTTGCAGTGGTAATTGACAGTACTGAATGGTGGCAATTTGTGTTCACCATATGTTCCAAATATGTAACAGATATAGAAAGAAAATATAACGCGTGATTAGGCCAGTGATCCTTAAACGATGCACCGCGAAGCATAAAATTGCGCCATTTTTTTGCTTAAATTTTTTATTGCTCATGATTATGATGCTCCATGAACTGACTGATAAATCACAAGTGCTCCGTCGCAACGAAAAGGTTTAGAATCACTGGATCAAAATAACAAGTATTACAACATTGTCATATTTGTCGTTCTAACGAAAGCAACATTTTTTATGTTTTTTTTTATATTTAAGTAGCTGGATACGAAAGACTGGTGATGAAAAGGAGTGGAGACTCATGCGGAAGGCCTACTTTCCATATAATGCCATAAAATAAGCTAATATAACCTACACATTACGTCTCGAAAGGCTGCGCGAATTTGTTATGTAAAAAACTTTAAGATGTAGCAAGCTAATGCTTATTAATTATTCTACTTTGCGACTAGGAAAAAACCCTCTAGTTATATATTTCAGTATTTAGCAAAGGTTATATTAAAACCTTTAAACGGCCAGTGGTTTACTTACGTCGTTCAATGCCCTACTAATACAGGAGTGCTTATGGTTCATTTCACAATCGGATTACATTAATTTGCAATAATAGTATTAAAGTAAGTTCATGAAAGAATCTATTGTGCGCGACGAAACATTACAAACATTGGCCTGCTAGGACATTGAACGACGCAGATTTGCGGTGCCCTATGGCACCACTGGGCGTTTAAAGGTTAAAGATTATTCATAGTATCCAGTCTTGCTACTACAAATCTGAATCGTAATGGATGCTGTCATCCATTAACATTACTATTAATTAGACAGTTACACAATATTATTATCAAGCTGTGGCTCTGTGACGATTGCGGGTTCCGCTCCGTCGAGACAGCTCAGATACCCGATGTTCCGCATAATATTATTGGATTCGTTTCGCGGCGAGGTGACACTAGGAAAAACTATCTGCCGATAAATAAAATTGGAACAAAAAATTTAAACGGTTATTTTCCGAACAAAAGAGCGCAAGCTTGCCGAAAGGAGAACGGAGCACTGAGAACTGGCAACAAGCAGTAACAAGTAGGTCCAGCACCAGCCCAGAGACTACCGTTATAGCAGCATTCCCTGCATAGCGGGCTTATTATTGCATTATCTAATTTGCACATCTTATTATCGAATGTACACCCATATTTTTCGCGCATTAATCAAATAAAAAAAATTGGATCGTTGCATATTTAATTCGAAAGCAGCTACCGCATACGAACACACGCATAATTTTATCTATAACCTTCCACGTGGTCCTTAATGCGATTGTCAGGAAAATCAAGGAAGATAGGCGCCTAATAAGAACCATCTCAGAGAGGCTAGCCCGATGGATCGGTCACATCATGCGCCACGATGGTCTTCTTCACGACATTGTGGAGGGGATGGTTGAAGGGAGAAACTGTAGAGGACGGGAGTATTTGCAGCAAGTGTTCGAGGACATGAGTTGTAGCTCTTTGCTGAGCTAAAGAGGGTTTCGGAGGACCGAGAGGAATGATGATGCAAGATTCTATTGCTGCAAACCAATCCACTGGATTGATACTACGAAGAAAAACATTCCACGATTTCCAAAGCAATGCATCTGAGATTAATGTTTCCATTTTTGCTAATCAACATACGAGTATAGACAACATGGTTTTTATAATATTTGTGAAAAAAAAGTTAACGTTTTTCATTGTTTTTTTTTATGCAAACGCATGCAGGAGAGCACACCCGGCCCAAGACCAGTGCACTCTATGACGCTCAGCCAGGGAGGCTGGACGGTGCATGCGGGAAACGTGTGTTGTGTTCGTGTTTGCTTGTGTGTTGGGGAGATTTCCAATGTACCTGTATATTTATTTGCTTCTTGAAGAGATCCACATTGTAGTAAGGAGGAAACACAGACGCTGGAAGAGCATTCCAATGCTTACCGGTGGCATTAAGGAAAGAACTTTGGACGACTCATTAACGTATTTTGGGGCTCCAATCAGGTGACTGGTATTCAAGGATTGGTGCATATTATATATAAGAAGAAGTTGTTTATCATTATTTTGAAACTGTGTAATGATAATTCTTAGTTAATTTTAAGTTAACAAAATCAGCAAATTAATCATATTTGGTTTACATATATTTTCAGTTGTGTCTTTTAAATTTTAAATGATAATTACCTTAAAATTAAAATAATATAAATTTGTGAACCTCGCAGTAATAAATATACCTGTATGTGCTTATTGGTAACCTAACCTAAGGATTTGTCCAGTGATCGTATAGTCCAGAGATCCATAGGTCTCGTCAACGAAATAACTTAGGTAAGGTTAGGTTAGGTTAGCGAGACGTCCAGTGCACCAGTTGTGTCGTGCAACAGACGTCCAGTGCGCCCACGTCGTTACCGATGAGACATTGAACGAATTGTCTGGGAACGAAATGCGGTGGAACCGTTTATAACGAGTGCAATAGTTTTGGACGATTTGTTAATCGGAATATTTAAGGAGATCGGATGATCAGCCTGACGTTCCCGACTCCAAGACATTTATTTCTAAGGGGCAGTTAAACTCACACCGGTAACAACACGCGGTACGCATCCAAGTTTCGGTCAGCATCTTATGTTGCTTAACTTTGGTGTTCATACGAAAAGAGCGCTTACAAAGTGCTATTGTTGTTGTTTAGTTAGGAAGTTAAATAACTTCCTGAATGTAAAGGAGTTAAAGTTTTCCGTGTACACAATACAAAGATAATAAATCATCATTATATGACGCTTGCCATAATATTAAGTTATTGAGAAAGTGACAGTTAAGGAGATGCATAATTCAATTCGTTTCCGTCCATGAGTACAAGATGGATGGACGGAAACGTAAAGTAATAATGTCCTGTAAACTATTCATCTTCAAGTACGGAGTTCGCTTCTGGCTGCTACTCGACCTAGAATCTTTTTTTATTTTAGTTTATGTAAACACATACAGTAGAATACCGACAGATGGTGATAGTAATTCTGAAGTCTCATCTGTGGAATTCTACGACGCTAACCATGGTGCATATGGCTAAGCGCTGCATGTGGAGTGTTGATCCGCCACTGTCATAGACTACAGCCCGAGATTCACGCATCATCCATATTATTACAGGAATTTATTATGAATGGGTGGTCTTCACGGGACGACTTTCGTCTACACCAATTTCAAATAATAGGCTATGACAGTATTTTACGGGTGAGTGATCAAATTCACACCAACCCGGCGTATTTTAGAGCTCAGAAATCGATTAAAAATCCTTTTTTTTTTAATCTCTGTCGGGGATCGAACACACGACCTTTGGCTTGCAAAGCAAACGCTTTGACCATTGAACTATACCTGCCGACAAAAACGTTAACCTGTATTTATGGATTTTTTTAAATATACATTTTTTGGCAAACGCAATAGCACATCTTTAGTGCGGTTCTCGTTATGTTACCGAAGTTAAGCAACATATTGGGCGTGGACCAAAACTTGAATGGATCACCGCATATTGCTAACCGGATGTTTCTGGACCTCATCGATAAGCGCATTAAGAAACTTATTTAATTTACCCGTTGAAATTATAGGGATTTCACTAGGAATTTTCGATAAAAAAATCAACAATTCACGAGTATGACCTCTCTTATGTGTTTTTATAGTTTATTTATTTTTAAGGGCCCGGTATTTTATTCGTGAACGTTATATATTTAAAAGATAATATTGGTTTTATTGTGAGACCTGTTTTTGGGATGCGTCACCATCTTGAAGAGATAACTGTCAAACGGCGACATTTAACCCAAAAATGGCCACCGCGGACCGGTTTGCTTCGATTTCCCGTTGTCGCTTTTGCAATCTTTCAAACTCTACAGGCGTCACAACATTTACATCGCGTAACAATCGATAAGAATAAACAATAAACGAATCGGGCGATTTGTATCCGCGGAATCGGAGCGGGAATGGAACGAGTTTGGCCGATTAGCATAAAATGGAAAGGTCAGCTAGCGATCTGAACGCTGCGACAAAGAATGAAGCTCTGCACCGGCGACAACACAACACCTGAACAGGAATGACAATTATTATAACAGATCTAATAATAAAGCATGTTTTCAATACGCGAATTAATTCATGTGCTGTATATACTGATACCCTCCTCTCTTATTCGATATCGATGTACTGGATGAATGATGCAGGATCAGGTTCACAATACAAACAACTTCATTTCACATATTATCACGGTTTATTGGTCACAAACGTCGCCCGTTATAGCGAACGCCCTTAGGCGCGCGCTTTATAACGGTCGCGAGTCAAACTTCCACTGACTAAAAAACTGAACTGAAAACTATTCTAAGAAAGTAGAAAAACGATATATCACGTCAACCGATGTCAACGGTCGGGAAATCTTATGACGGCATATGCCGACAATCGATGCAAAAGGGATAAAAAAGTAAGTGCTTTATGTTGGGTGAAAACACAATTCATGTAAAATGTTTCGTTGTCGTTTCCATGCTGTTGCTCGGATTGCCTCCGATAGACTTTTACTCGCACCAAGGTTATCGTCACAATACGATCTGGTACTTTGATAATGACGGCATGTGCGCGGCATGCGAATAGGCTCAAGACATGCGGGCCGGTCCATGAAAGATCTTATGGGGCGGCCCGCGGGCCACTGATTAAATATATTATTTTATACATATAGTATGGAAGCACATCTCATATAGTATAGTAATCATGTTGTTAATGAACGTCCGCACCGATGACTTCGGCTAAGCTAGGCCTCAGCTATGATTGCTGGTCAGCAATCGCAGCTGGAGTCATTTTCAGGGCCGGATGTGAGAAGTTGTGTGATCTCAGTAAGCTGCTTCGCGACTTCAGTCTAGATGTTGGGGGTATCTGATTATACAAGCAGTGGAACGGTTGGTTGATTGCCTTACGCATTTCTTCGGCGCGTATGACTTTGCGTCTTATGTTTGGTGGTGCTATAACAGCCAAGGGGTATAGTTTAGAAATGGGTGTTGGTTTGAGGCAGCCTGTGACGACTCTGCATGCATCATTCAGGGCAGTATCCACTGGATTAAAATGGGCTGATCGACCCCATACTAATGCCGCATTAATGATATATTATGTACATATTTCTAAGTTGAATAATGGCGTAAATATATGTATATACAAAACGAGCAATCCTCAGTTTACCTGTGGCGTTTGTTATCGTTGTGCATTTTCAGGGCGGGATGTGAGGTTGTGTGGATCATCTGAGCAACGATAGGGTAACATTCACTGATACTTGCAGATCCAACGGCAACACCCTTTCAATTAATAAGCGTTCTTTCATAAACTGTCCGCTAAGTTTATGTAAGCATAGCATAACTTTCTGCCATACCCTCGACAAGTATAGTATGGGCGCTCCCCGGAAATAACTAACTGCCACTTATTATGGATACTCGCTTGTATACAATTCAAATAATTATATAGTAATTGTCAAAAATACAACCTTTTCATACGGAACGCCCTCAATACTGATGGATTTGAAATTTGGTTTTGCGTTCGATTCACCTCTTCCACCGTTTATTTTTATCAGATTAATTGAGAAAATAAATGTCACAAAATATGGAATTTTCTGTAAGTAAACAATTGTTGTTTTTAGTTGCATCATCATCAGCCTGTATCCGTCCACTGCTGAACGTAAGCCTCCCGCATGAGTCTCCATCCTCTTTGATCCTCTGCCTTCCGCATCCAGGTCACTCCCGTTATTCTTCTTATATCGTCAGTCCATCTTGCAGGGGATCGGTCAATGCCACTTTTTTAGTTGCAGTCCTTATATATTCCTAATATCTAGGTCCAGTGGCAATATCACATTCTTAGCGCGGTTCTTATTAGATCACTGAAGTTAAGCATCATTGGGCGCGGACCAAAACTTGGAAGGGTTACTGCCTGTTGCTAACCGCGAGTTACTGGTTGAGTTGAGCTGATCCTTAGTACAAAATATTCCTGACCACGAGAGCAGCGGACTAATCAACTGATTTCTTTAAAAAAGCTCATTAACAAAATTATGCCTTGAATATTGAGAGAGGCAACTGATCTCTTTAATTATTATTATTATATTAGTATTTGTATAGCGCTCTTTTATGACCGAATGATCATTCCAAAAGCGCTTCTTTGCCTCTCTGAGTAAAAAGGTGGGTCTTGAGTCTGCTTCTGAAGGATGCCTCTGCTTTAAGCTCTCTTATGCTTTCCGGTAGTGAGTTCCAGGCCATTGGCGCAGCGTAGCTGAAAGCCCGATTGCCAAAGACCGTGCTAGGACTACCTCCCGTCAGCTGCAGGGTGCTTCTATTTGCTGTAGCCGATCTGAGTGTCTCTCCACGCGTGCTTATGAAGGCTTAATAAGTTCTGTCAGATAGCCCGGTGCAGTTCCGTTGAGTGCCTTGTAAGCTAGGAGGCATAATTTATACTGGATTTTAGCCGAAACTCTCAACCAGTGCAGTCGGTGTAGTATTGGAGTAATGTGACAGAATTTGGGCGCGTTGTAGACTAGTCGTGCCGCTGCGTTTTGTAACGACTGCAATCGATTTAATTGTTTGGCTGGCTGGCCTGCGTGCAGTGCGTTGCAGTAGTCCATTTTGGAGACTATAAACGCATTTACCAAACTCTTTGTAGCGTCTCTGGGTAAGCATCTTTTTACCGACCGTATCTGCCGCAGGTTAAAAAATCCAGATTTCACCGTTTTTGTATTATTACCGCTAAGATTGAGGAACTGGTCAATTTCTACTCCCAGCAGCTTGACGCTTGTAGAAGGGATGACATCATTACCACAAATGGGCAAGGGTTGTAAGTCCAATAGATGTTGTCTTCGAGCTGTGGCCATAAAGAGTATTTCCGTCTTTTCCGGATTAAGAGCGAGCCTATTTGCTGACATCCACTGTCCGATCTCCTCTATACAGCCGACCATCCTTTCTTTCATGTTGCCAATTTCCTCGGGTCCACAAGAAGAGTAGAGCTGGCAGTCATCTGCGTAGCAGTGTACTTTTATTTCCCATCTCTCAGCAATCTCCTCAATTTCTTTGGTGTATAGAATAAAGAATAATGGGCCGAGAACTGAGCCTTGTGGCACACCACATGATAGAGTAGATGGTCTCGACATTTTATTCTGTAGACAGATGGTTTGCTTACGGTTTTCTAGGTATGACTGAAACCAGTCTAGGGCCTTTCCAGATATACCGTAATGTATTCTTAGTTTCCTTAGAAGGATAGCATGGTCTACAGTGTCGAACGCTGCACTCATGTCTAGAAGAGTCATCATTGCGATATTTCCCTTTTCTATAGTTGTTATCAGGTCTGAAAGAAGTCGCACTAGGCCAGTTTCTGTGGAGTGGTATTTTCTGTATGCCGATTGCTTCTTAGCAAAGAGATTGTTGCATTCCAAGTATTTTGTGAGTCTTAGAGCCACAATTTTTTCTATTACTTTGGAAACGAACGGCAAATTGGAGATTGGTTGGAAATTTGACAGATCCTTTGAGTCTAGTTGCGGTTTTTTTCAGAACTGGTGTCACTAAGGCCTCCTTTAATAAAGAGGGGACTTTTCCGCTGGTGAGTGATTTATTAATAATTCCAAGAAGCCACGGGACAAGTTCTTTCTCACATTTTTTGAAGAGCCAAGTTGGGATTGGGTCAAGTGCGCATTGTTTGTTTGGAGCAATGTTAATAAACTTGGTAAGTTCTGCAACAGTTGTCTCTTCAAGAGTGTTAAAACTGTAAGCGGTCCCCCGTGAGTCCTGGTAGCCGGCGGAACCAGTTCTGTCGCGGATTCTGCTAATTTTTTCACCAAAAAAGTCTGAAAAATCCTCAGGTTGAGCTTCCGTCATTAACCTATCTTGTTGGTTGCCACATATTTTGTTAATGTTTTCCCAGAGTCGTCGTGGATCAGCTCTGTTTTCTTCAATAAGACCACACCAGAAGGTTGATTTCTTGATACAAACCAGTGTTCTATTATTCCATATCTGTTTAAGTCCTTGGGCTTGCTTTGGATGTCGTCAGGAATCATATATTTTGCCGGCGGTCATTGGCTTAATGGTCAAAGCGTTTGCTTTGCAAGCCAAAGGTCGTGGGTTCGATCCCCAACAGAGATTAAAAAAAGAGATTTTTAATCGATTTATGAGCTCTAAAATACCCCCGGTTGGTGTGAATTTGATCCATCACCCGTAAAATGCCAGTCATAGCCTATTAATCAAAATTGGTGGTAGGCGAAAATCGTCCCGTGAAGACCGCCCATTCATAGTAAATTCCTGTAATAATAAAGGATGACGCGCGAATCTCGGGCTGTAGTCTATGGCGTTGACGGATCAACAATACACATGCAGTGTTAACCCATATACACAATTGTAAGCGTCATATAATTCTACAGATGAGACTTCAGAATTACTATCATCATTTGTCGGTATTCTCCTGTATGTGTTTACATAAAATAATAATTTAAAAAGTCCCCAAGAAAGATATATCTTAGAAAATGGCAACGGATAGAACGAAATGGTGTCAATTTGTGGTGACCATATTTTATATACATATATTAATATAGGGGAGAGGTTACAAGAAGTAATATATATATTACAAGATTGTATATATTGACATCCTCCTCTCATATTTAGGACATAGATTTACTTGATGAAGGATGCAGGATCAGATTCACAATATAAAGAACTTGTTTTTGTTTCACTATACACGTTTATTTGTCAAACACTTCACATTCGGCACACGCCATATAGGCGTGCCCATAACGGTCGCGAGCGTTATCCAACTGAGTGCGCGCTCTGACATCTGGCGCCGCCAAAACGTCGCGGCAGACCAGTGAAGTAAATATGACAGTGGCCAACATGAAATGGACCAACTGTCATAACAAACAAGATGGCGCATGCAAACGCCGTGCTACATTATACAATTAAAACTAACACGATGTGCATATCAGGCGAGCGAACAAAATAAGAGACAAAAGATCGTTTTTCGAGGCTTTACGGCATCAGCCTTAAGGAATTATATCAAGCTGATATCGATATACTTGCTTAGCATTAAGCGGAGGAAGTCATTAGCTGAAATTCGCAGACAGACAAAATGTGAAGAATTGATTCCGGCACAGAACACGTCATAACCGATTGCTTGGCCTCATTACTTTTTTCTGACAAATCGGAGTCGAATCGACAACCTCCGACGAGTCACGACTCCAACCTGCCACTTGACCAATCTAATTATAACAGCGACGCGATACATGCAATGTGTACATATGTAGAATACTCTCAGGCGCCACACATGCATCAGGCTTTGCTTAGTTACTCTTCACTTTGGATGCCTATATTGTAAAGCAAGTGTAACGGTTCGAAATTCTCTTATAGCGTTTCATCTATGTACAGTATTTGGGTGAAATGGTGATGTCATTAATTTATTAATATACAGGAACAAAAAAATCTGACGGTTTTCATCGTTGCTTTGATTGAAATTTGTAGAATATAACCTCAAATGCACTCAACAAAACCATGACAAATCATGTAAGATCTACATATCATATTTTTAAAACCAATCGCTTATACTCAATACACGCTTCATTTATGATACAGAAGCGTTGTTCAAATTAATTAAGTATTAATAACCACACTAAGAATACACAACAAAAACATAAATGAAAGACTTCCTGCAAGATGGACTGAAGACATCAGAAGAATAGCGGGAGTGGCCTGGACGCGGAAGGCGGAGGATCGAAGAGGATGGACACTCATGCGGGAGGCCTTCGTTCAATAGTGGACGGACACATGCTGGTATGATGGCTTTCGAAGAATATACATATAATGTACTAGAAGATCAAACAGGCAGAGCTGACATAGGACGAAGAGAGAGAATCATGGCAGCCGACAGAGCTTTGTGGCAGCAGTTTGTGACGATGATATGCTCTAATTAGGTGAGCGGATATAGAATGATGACGTATGCTTCCAGTCATACTTTTTATTTTTTCAATAATTCTAATTTACTTTTTTATTATATATTTTTTTATGATTATTTATACGAAGTGGTGTTTGTCAAGGTTCTACTGTATGGCCTACGTTATAAAATGCAATAACTACAAATCTACTCGTAGATTCGCTAGGTTCAGTAATGCATATTACACAAAAATGTATGTAGCAAATCCCCGTTCTCTTAATCGTTTTTCAATCCATAAATTCAGTATTCGACCTCACGCGGTATTGAAACAGACGTAATATTTCATCGTGCTCTATTATTTGAAACACAAAAAAAACTCTTCGAGAAAGCTAACATAGCGCACTATACAATTACACTTAAATACGGTATATTTATTTTTGATTGAAACTACCGTAACTCACGTGTGGACCTAGCTGCGTAAATAACTACTACGTAAACGTTGATATGATATGTTGCTGGATATATATAATCGTGTCGGAAACAACAGACGGAAACAACGGTCTGCCCAGAAGTGAGCGATGTCGATGGCGTTACTCCCGGCTATCATTAGGTCTTCCTGGGCGCAGCTACTCGGACACAGCGAACACACCAGAAGGTGTGGCAGGGTCTGCTCCACGCCGCAGTCACATTCAGCCGGTCTGCTGTAAGACTGCCAGGCTTTCATTTGTGTCCTCGTCTTGCATACTCCGGTCCGAAGTCTGTTAAGGGACCTCCATATATACCACACCTGGTCGTGTCCAGGGGATGCAGAGCTGACATGAGCAAGGCGAGGATCATGCTAGTTTACATAACTTTTAGGTTATGATTTATAGGGTTCCGTGGCATTTCGTTCCAAAGACAATTCGTTCTACGACCCATCGGAAACGACGAGGGGCGCACTGGACGTTTGATGCACGGGAGATTTGGTGCACAGGACAACTGATGCACTGGATGTCTTAACCTAAGCACTGCATGTGGAGTGTTGATCCGCCAACGCCATATACTACAGCCCGACATTCACGCATCATCCTTATTATTACAGGAATTAACTATGAATGGGTGGTCTTCACGGGACGACTATCGTCTACCATCAATTTTGATTAATAGGCTATGACTGGCATTTGCGGGTGAGGGATCAAATTCACACTTTCCTATTTGAGAGATCAGAAAAATCGATTAAAAATCTTTTTTTTATCTCCGTCAGGAATCGAACCCACGACCTTCGGCTTGCCTAGCAAACGCTTTAACTATACCCGCCAAATTGTATGAAGGAGGAAATACTCGTACATTATTTCATATTACTAAAATCAAGTCGGTTTGTTCATTTATCACTTCATTGTCGTGTTGCTCATGTCTGAACACCGTGACACTGATGATAGTGTTATGTGTTTACACCATTCTAAAATAATTAATGGCCTGATTTCCCACTGCCTGAAGTTCACAGTTGCCGATTGAATATTTACCCCAGTTATTTTTTCTTTAAGAAAACGGTAAATATCGGCGTTGAAAGAATTTTTAAATGAATCGTTCACAACTGATCTATTTAGAATTGTTCACACTTTTTCAAAAGTATTATAAAAGTTCACAAAGCATTCTTCGACAGCCTAAGCGCCGACGAACGAGTCAGTTATGTGTTGACGACCGAGAAGGTTGCATTACGGCCGGCGGCATGTCATCCCGCCTGGCCGGAAGCTTGTAAAGTTTTAACGTAAATATATTTCAATGTGCTTCTAAAAGAATGTCTTTGTTTGCTGACCTGCTCCTCATCCTGCCCTCGCGCGACATAATAACACCTTTTTGAGAGAGAGAAGGATATTAACACATACAGAAGAATACCGACAGATGGCGATAGTTATTCTGAAGTCTCATCTGTGGAATTCTATGACGCTTACCATGGTGTATAAAGCTAAGCGCTGCATGTGGAGTGTTGATCCGCCTACGTCACAGACTACAGCCCGAGATTCACGCATCGTCCTTTATTATTACAGGAATTTACTATGAATGGTTCTTCGTCTTCACGGGACGACTTTCGTCTACCACCAATTTTAATTAATAGGCTATGACTGACATTTTACAAGTGATGGATCAAATTCACACCAACCGGGGTATTTTAGTGCTCAGAAATCGATTAAAAATCCTTTCTTTTTTAATCTCCGCCGGGGATCGAACCCACGACCGTTGACCATTGAGCTATGACCGCCGGCTTAAAAAAGCATTTTTTATCGAAATTATTATAGCATCATTGCTAGATTTTTACGTTTAAACATTCTGCACCTATATTCTCCCCATTCTTTTGCATGGCTTTAAAACAAAAAAGGCTCAAAATCATATATTTACTCTTTCAGAGCCGCTCCGTATATTAATTTTGAAAAGAAAGGGTTAGGAATAAAAATTCATGTGTTGAGTCTAATCCGGCAACATTCCCTTTACTTAAGGAAGAACGACTTCACGTCGCCGGGATCGTTTTTAGGACACTTGGTGGACGTATGAGGAGCAGATGAACAACACACAGCATTTTTTAAAAAAACATTGAGATATATTCAAGTTAAGAATTGACAAACTTTTGTATTCGGCTCACGCCACGGACAATCAGCGATCTACCTCCGTTGAAAGCCGAGTCTAACTGAAACGGATCGCTACGAAACACCGCAGCACCTTTCTATCACCTGTCGGACCTTTGGCGAATTATCTCCTGTCAAAACAACCAAAATGACGAAACGTGCATGTCCAACGAGCGAACAAAAAAAAGAGATGAAAAATTGTGTGTCGAGGTTTTCGGAGTAGCCTGCAATGACTTTATCAAGCTGATGTCACCGGCTTTATCTAAAAGCAATTCAGCCGTATGATGGGTTTCGAGAATAAACTTTTTCTTTAAAGACACCTAGACTCTCGTCATCTTAGAGAAGCATCGACTACAGAACATTATTCATATTGCGATAAATTTAAGAATATTACTTGAGTTTTAAATTTAACGTTATCCAGCATCTTAACCGCTTATTTGACTATAAAACATTACATTTAACAAAATCCATAGTTACTTACTTACTTACTCAAAATGCAATTTTTATAGTAAAAACTTTTTAAAATGCATATTTTACACTTTTTTAAATTTTCGTCAAAAAATAAAGTTTTTTATCGTCATGTAAACGGTTTAAGAGCTAACCAACTTCATTCGAGACCACTGTGCGGTGATATCACACACATCGTATATAAAATCGATATATATTTAATACAACTCCGGCAGGTGGGCTTAGGTGTGTAGCATAGAAGTATTATGTCATAGTCAGTAATCGTGATAGTCAAAGTGCAGGTTCTTCACCTATTAATAGGAATTGAAGCCATCGCAGTCTTATGCTCAAATCTTAACAATCGATGACAGGCAAAAATCACACAATTTGCATAGTATGTATACCATTAACATACATGGCACTAAGTAAACATTTCACACTGATTAATGTGACAAAATTTTCTTCCATTTTGTCCCCGGGAAAGCTTACAAGAACGACGTTAGCCCTGGACAGTACTAAAATATTTAGACGAAAGAAACAAAAACTACGTTAGCCCTGGACAGTACTAAAATATTTAGACAAGCCGCAATAATCGGGACGTCTGCCTATCCTGGTTAACAATCAATGACAATATTAATCCATATATTGCCCGTCCTTTTCGAGCAATTATCTGACCTACTGACAGTTCATTTCGTTAACATTTGTTATTATATTCTCATTTCTGGAGGACATGGTCGCAAAAAATTGCCACCACTATGAGAAAATAGTTTTAATTTGTAATTCATAGAATGATATAGTATTTTTTTACTACAAAATGAAGCCATTGAAACACAGTTTTGTCATTATAAATTCTTTATATGCGAAGACAAACGAAACAAAAGCGCGACCAATGGCATTCGAATATTTCAAATAATTGAGCGTTCCATTACTCTTTCAAATTTATGAAGGTCAACTTGTGGGATTTATTAAGAATGCTAATATTGTAAATGAACATTGATCTCTTTCTTGAAGAGACCCAGATTGTATAAATATATATATATAAAAGAGTGAACATGCTGGGAGAACATTTCAAAGCATACTACTCGTACTTCGAGAGAGATTTCTTGTTATTGGTCGATATAAGCAGACGAAATGTTTTGGGTGGGTGCAAAAGGAATCGATTCTAAAGACCTGCAGCGATTGAATTTACATGTGTTCCAAATATTTAATATTTACCCTAAAATCGTTGTTATTTATTGGACTAACTTGGGGGGGACTTTATTGGACTAAAAGGGCTTTTATATCGAGAATTAAAAAGTGTTCAAAGAATTCAAGAACATATCAAAATTGACATTTATTCAGGAGCAGTCTTTGTCATTCGTATTCTCTCGAATATCGAATGCTCGGAAGAAATATCAATCTGATTAATTATGACAAGCGGTCAAAATTTACTGAATATATTTATCCTTGGAGGGTTTTCTGTTCGTTGCACGATTTTCTTGAGAAATAAAATTGATATTTAGCGGCAATGGCGCACTTGCCGAATTTGGATGTTTGCAATATCGACTATGGGAGAGCCGTGCCGAAACATTCACCGGCCATTTTTCTCACAGATTGGAGAATTTCCATTGTAAGTTTAAACATTGCGCAAGCGCATTCTGCACCAGTATTGTCGAGTGTCGAGTGTTGCCACAAGCAATAATACACTATTGTAATATCAATACATGTAAATAGATTTCATGCATTTGATTTAATTAACTGATAAGTGACTAAAAAATATGCATTTATAACTTGGTTTCTTCTATATATATTTTTTATGGCATTACATTTTTTTTATAACTTTGATTCGTACCATATATAACATGATTCACAATTAAGTGATTTATGTATAGTGGATATATTTTTTTAGATTTTTCTTGTTAACATTTTCGATATGTCTCGGTGGAATACAAGTTATGCTGTCAATACGGCATGAATTTTTCACACTTTTTTTTGTTGCATAAAACTAGTATTTGTAGCATAAATGTACTTATCTGACCTATTTTCATATGTCACATTGGTTCTTCTATCCTTTAGCTATTAGATGATGCATAAAAAACCATTATATTTAACAAACGTACATTACGTAACGCCATACATGTGGTGGCATTGACACATGTGTTTTACAGAAAAATCGCTCCTGTGACGAAACCTAACGATATATATTTACTTGCTTTACAGATTCCTGTAAAGAATACATGTAGGTTGATAAAGGGAATGACTACACTTCCGATTTACTACCGTAGATGTCACAATGAGTACTGAAAGTAGCAAAACGATATATCACGTCAACCGATGTCAACGGTCGGGGAATCTTTGACGGCATATGCCGACAACCGATGCGAAAGGGTTAAATATGTTTGTTTATGTTTATTTATCATCTAGAGGCCTTTGAGATGTGGTCGTACAGAAGAATTCTCGGAATTTCCTGGAGAGACCACGTCACGAACAATGAGGTTCTCAGGATAATCAAGGAAGATAGGCACCTAATAAGAACCATCTCAGAGAGGCGAGCCCGATGGATTGGTCACATCATGCGCCACGATGGTCTTCTTCACGATATTGTGGAGGGGATGGTTGAGGGTAGAAACTGTAGAGGGCGCCCTAGACGGGAGTATTTACAGCAAGTATTCGAGGACATGAATTGTAGCGCTTATGCTGAGCTGAAAAGGGTTGCGGAGGACCGAGAGGAATGGAGATGCAAGATTCTGTTGCTGCAAACCAATCCACCGGATTGATACTACGAAGAAGATCATAACGTGATTCTATTATTATATATTTTTATACTCATTATTTTATGTTTATGCAAAATAATCGACACATAACCTTTGAGTGAAATAAGAAAAAAATAATTCCAGTACTTTTCTTATGGTGAATCGTAAGTTTTGTTTGATCGCTATGTACTAAAAATACTACCGCACGATTCTCATAGCTGCCATTATCTGTGCATTTTCCTAATGCGAAGGTTATCCGTAAAATAAGGTTCCCAGTGATGTTTCACAGTGTGAAACATGTTTAATTCCATGAATGCGTACATTTTTGGAAAGTTCAGACTTTTACCTATTTTTCTACATAGTCGTCACTGGGGTCAATGCATTTTTGCATGCGGTATACGAGCTTTTGAATGCCCGAGTCAAAAAAATCTGCCGCTAAGCCACGCAGATACCTGAAGGGTTGACTGTACAATGCCTGTGACGGCTTTCAGGTCTTTAAAAGAAACCTGCTGCAATGTGAGATATTTTTTTACCAAACCTAAATTATTTATTCATTACGCTGGATGTAAAAATACCAACTGCGAAAAAACCTGCTCATTGATCAAAGCTACTGATAAAATAAAATACCTGGGTATATTTATTGACAGTAACTTAGAATGAAAATCACACACAGCTGAATTAGTAAAACGTATACGCAAATGCATCTATATATTCATCAGACTCAGAAACATCTTAACTAAAGCAGATCTAAAAATGGTATACTACTCCATTGTCCAATCTCAACTGCAATATGGTATTGTTGGTTGGGGAGGAACATACCTAAATACTACCAACCCCATTAGAACTGTACAAAAACTTATCATCAAAGTGATATTGAAAAGGCCTCCCACCTACCCAACAGAAAGCCTATACAATAAATTCAAAGTGCCAACGGTTGATACACTATACCAAAAATACACTATATTACAGAAAGGAGAATTGAAAACTGGTACACTTGTCATTCTTCTAGGTTTATGTACAACTTATTAATACCAAAATTTAACACACAACATGCAAAAAATGGTTACAAATATAACGGAATAGTTAATTTTAACAATCTTCCTCGGGAAATAAAAGCAATCAGTGATATTAAAATATTGATTGAAAAGGTTAAACAGTACTTTAAAAGATTTACGAACAGAACCGACGTCACTGCATAACAAATTGAAAGAATGAAATGTACTAAAAATGTATTATTAATTTATATATACTTTAGATTTAATTCTATATATAGTGTCTTAAATTTGTATTTATATAATGTTAGTATTATATCAAAATCATGTAAATGTATAAATGTGTATATGTAAAATTCTGTATAATTATATAAAACTGTAAAATAACATAGATGAATCCCACGCCACACACAAGATCTTATCTTTAAGTGGTGTGGTAAGCGAATCTAAAAAAAAGAAAAAAAAAAAAAATGGAATGTAAATTAATTACTGTGTAAAAAATGTATCTTTTTATATTTATATTACTTAAATATACATATACTATACATAAAATTCTTTTTTCAACGCGTCAATCCAAGCACAAAAATAACGGCAGAAGCGGGATGCGAACCGCGGACCTTGGAAACCAACTATGCCCAGGTATTCATACCGCTCGGCGAACTGCGCCATTGCTATGCCCAGACCGACTCGCGTTGAAACTAGTATTTATATCATTGTTATCATCGTACGATAGATGTCGCTATGGTATATATTCGAAGTATGTATATTTTTATTATTATTCAATCAGTCTTCATTTATTCACAAGCTTAATATTATTACTTTCCGACAGTCCATCTATTTACTTTTTATATTTGATTAAAAAAAAAATCTGCTCCATATTTGAGCAAACGAACATCACATGTTACCGTTTTCAAAGTTCTGTAAGCTCACAGATTGTCTATGACTTGTCCCAGAACACCTGTATCCCAGAGGTCCAAATGAGAACATAGATAATTCCCGAGAGCCTTGAGGGAAAGATCCTGTGAACTTGCATTGACTGCGGCTGTAGTACCAAAAAAAT
Source organism: Glossosoma conforme (assembly GCA_022606575.1). Classification (NCBI taxonomy): domain Eukaryota; kingdom Metazoa; phylum Arthropoda; class Insecta; order Trichoptera; family Glossosomatidae; genus Glossosoma; species Glossosoma conforme. Next base: position 389,056 of record JAGTXR010000003.1, on the reverse strand, counting down.
ATTTCGGTATTAAATTATTACGGCTTTTTTTAAGGAGATCGGATGATGAGCCCGACGCTCCCGAAGCCTGTTATTTTTTGTCCTTAAGAAGTAGCTCAACCCTACATTATTATGCGTTTGTAAATCATTATATTTTTGAAGAGGTTGAATGATTAGTCAGACGTTTTCAAATTCTGGAGCATTTTTATTGAGAGATGAATCAACTCAACCAATCAGTGTTCTACTCGGTTTTTTTTTGGTGGTCACCCACTCAAGTTTATTCGGGCTTAATGTTGCTTAACTTCGATGATCTGGCAAGACCGTTCAAAATGTTGGGGTCTTTGGACGTCCTGATGGACTGTCACGGATCAAAAATAAAGGTTAAAGAAAAAATACAGGAATGCCCACACTCGCATTCAGAAGGAAGGATTATATTTATGAAGGACTCAAAGCAGACCGAGGGGCTTAAAAAAACGAATTGGTCGTCACGAACGTCACGACAAACCAACAATGAGGCGTGTGGACTAGAGGTAGAGTGCTGATTGTCACGCGAGAGGTCACGGGTTCAAAATCCAGCGAAGTGTAAAAAAATGATTTCAATAGGTTCATAATCATTAATTCCCTATTGCCTTGAGTCGCGGTATATATTTAAAAATATTTATTTCTCAAGGTCTTAATTGAATTGATACAACTATTTATTTACTAATTTATTAAGCAGTAATTAAATATACACATACAATTATACATCAAATTTTATACGCATCAATTGATTCAGAAAAAATATCGGCAGACGTGGGATTCGAACCACGAGCCTTGCAACCTTTGCTCCGTTCTACACACCACGCAGTCAACTCGACTATTTCTCTGCATGAATAGATTCGCGAAATATGCTGTATTTATACCATTGTTACCGTCGTATAACGACAGATGTCTCTGTAGTATTTATTCAGAGTATGTATATTATTATTTTTTATTATTCAATCAGTCAACATTTATTCACAAGCTTTTTTATTATATTATTACTTTCGTGGATTCGATACCGCTTGCCATTTTAAGGATAGTTAAGACCTGTGCATAAAGTTTTCATTTTCCAATGTCATCACGCATCGTCTATTTTTACGAGGAGCCACTGTGAATGGGTGGTATTTGTGGATCATTGTCTATTTTTTTTAAGATTTATTATGATTATCATATTACTATCATTTTTACATTTTTTTCTACCCAACGAATAGGCACACTCAAGTGGCAATGTGCAGGACATATCTGTCGAAGAGACGACGGTCGATGGGAAAGAAAAGTATTGGAATGGCGCCCTAGAACTGGCAAACGAAACATTGGCCGACCCCCTGCAAGATGGACTGACGACATAAAAAGAATAGAGGGAGTGACCTGGATGCGAAAGGCGGAGGATCGAAGAGGATGGAGACTCATGCGGGAGGCTTACGTTCAACATTGGACGAATACAGGCTGATGATGATTATTTTTACAAGAGAGGGATCTATTTCACATCAAAAGTGGGTGTTTAGAGAGCTTATATTTTTATAAATAAATTTAAAATAAATTAACTTCGTCGGCGATTTCGAACCTAGGACCTCTACATTGCAAAGCAGACGTTTTATATCTAAGTCATACCTGCCGGCGTGTTTCTATGTAGCAGACAAGAGGAGAGGAGTGCAGGTAACCGGTCGGTAGGTGGGTGGGGTGGGGAGGCAGGAATGAGGATTAGTTCCGGTTTTTTAGCCGCGGCGCGGGAATGCGGCAGCGGCCGACACGCCCAGTATATACTGTACAGCATCAAACACTGCCTCCAACACTGCCTCCAACACTGACTCCTAACAGCCCTAACTGATGTCTGCCATTTGCAGAATCCGTTTCCCAACCTCACCATTTTCTTATCCATTCCCACGTATTTCGTGTTTAGCAACGTGTTACCTAAACAAGGCAATTCGAGACTCGCTGTAGTATACTAATTTCGCAGCCTTAGACTGAGGTCTATTTGACATCTAACTGATGCACCTAGAATCACAGCCTTCAGCCTCTCTCTAACAAGTAGCTTTTTGCGTGCGTCCAGTAACGGATCCCCATCTCGGTTTCCAAAAACAGGACGGGACAGGGAGGGTTTTCACCAAGCGGGCATCTTACACTGCTTCTAAGCATCAAAGAATGCCTTTAACACTTCCTGTAGGGCTTCAAAAACTGCCTCAACACTTCCTCTAACAGTGACTCTATGCATCAAACACCGCCTCTTACACTGCATCAAACATTACCTCATACACTACATCTTTGCTGCCTCTAACAGTGCGACAAATACTGTCTCTTACACTGCTTCAAACACTGCCTTTAAGACCGCCTCTAAGCATCAAACCCTGCCTCTAAAACTGCGTCAAACACGACCTATAACATTTCATCTAAACTGCCTCTATTACTACCTTAAAAACACCCTCAAACCATTTTTTTTAACGTAAACACCTAGTAGAATAGCGACAGATGGTGGTGTAAATCTCATCTGTTGATTCCATGACGCTTACCGTTTTGCACGTGGCTTAACGGCATTATTAATAGGAATTCACTATAAATGGGTAGTGCTTACAACACGATTTTCGTCTACTGCTAATTTCGATTACTAGTTTACGACTAGTATTTTACTGGCTAAAGATCAAATTCACACCAACCGGGGGTATTAATAAAGCTTAGTAATCGCCTTTGAGATGTGGTCATACAGAAGAATTCTCGGAATTTCCTGGAGAGACCACGTCACGAACAATGAGGTTCTTAGGATAATCAAGGAAGATAGGCACCTAATAAGAACCATCTCAGAGATCCGAGCCCGATGGATCGGTCACATCATGCGCCACGAAGGTCTTCTTCACGACATTGTGGAGGGGATGGTTGAGGGTAGAAACTGTAGAGGGCGCCCTAGACGGGAGTATTTGCAGCAAGTGTTCGAGGACATGAGTTGTAGCTCTTATGCTGAGCTGAAGAGGGTTGCGGAGGACCAAGAGGAATGGAGATCGAGATGCAAGATTCTGTTGCTGCAAACCAATCCACCAGATTGATACTACTACGAAGAAGTAATCGATTAAAAAAACTTTTAAAAATATGTATTTTGAACTCCGTTTGAGGATCGGACCCTCGACCTTCGGTATGGTAAGCAAACGCTTTATACTAAGCCATAACCGCTGGTACAAAAGCTCAGGAATGCTCCCTCAGTATTTGCGTTTCCTCCATCATACAATGTGTATGTACATTTATATACTTTTAGTATATCAAAACATTAAATACATTCATTAATGGGCGGTATTTCAATTCAATATATCAGTATCGGTTTGTGCCATAGCACCTTCTTAAAATCGGCTCTGATCGCCAACGATAATTGTTTATTTTTATAACACGACTCAGCAATAATTCACTAACGACCGTGAAAGTTGAATTGTGTTCCTATTTCCTGAACAGTTGGCCAATCTGTAATAACACACTTGTGCAATGTGACCGTCGCAAGCTTAATACTAGATAATGCTGAATAAGTCACCCAAAGACTAATCAACAAAAACCTCCATTAAAAAACAGATAATTTTGACATCAGCGTGATATAGCCGTTGCTGACTGGTACCGAAAACCTCGATATGCAATATTTCATCTCTTATTTATGTTCGCTTGTCGTACATGAATGTGTCCGCCATATTGGCATTTTGGACTAGTTACATAGATCGTCACTGGTGTCGTGTGCCCAGCCCGTAGTCGGCGAGAGCATATTGTATTGTGGCTCGGCCTAATGCTGTGACTAGGTCGGGCCATAATTTTGTAAAGTTTATCGTAAATATGTGTCAATGTGCTTCAGAAAAAGTCTGTGTTATTATTAATCTGCTACTAATTCTGCCACCACGCGACTGAATGACAACCTTTGAAAGAGAGGATTTTTTTTTATGTAAACACATACAGGAGAAAACCGACAGATGGTGATAGTAATTCTGAAGTCTCATCTATGGAATTCTATGACGCTTACCATGCTGCATATGGCTAAGCGCTGCATGTGGAGTATCGATCCGCCAACGTATCTCATATTAAGTGATGAAAGAAATGTCATATAAAGTATTTTTTGCTACAAACATTTATGTGTATTGGTATTGTTAATTGTATATACAAGGAGCGGCATAAAAAACTGACGGTTTTAAATCAAAACAACGACGAAAACCGTCACCTTTTTTGCCGCTGCCTGTATAATTCTAAATTGTACAGTAAAAATGATATTAGACAAACATTCATTATTGATTACATATAAGTATTTTTTTAATACCGGAGGTGATCAACCCAACGCGACATGCTAAAACCCAATATGAATGCAATGTATTGACACACTCGATCCAAAACCATGCATCATCATTCTTCATTTTCCATCTTCATTATTTTGATGTCGAAGTGGGTCATGGGGTATAGATTTAATGCCAGTGCGAAGAACGACTCTTCAAGGAACGTTCAGAGTTCCGTTAGAATGTTAGATGGAGGAGATCGCTGCGTGGTGCAGGCCGATTGACGAAAAAAGGCACGTTCATAGCACTCACACAGTTACGGGTCCCAATTCGTAAAATCATTTTCTCGAACATTGTTCAAAACGTTATTTTGAACATAACTATTTTGTATTGAACATCCTAAAGTCTGCCGCTTGCTTATAAGCTTCGATTTTGGAACGATATACCACATTGCTTGATAATTAATAAATGTAGTTCCGCTATTCGAGGCTCAGGTTAATTATAAAAGAAACTTGTGCATTTGGGTCGATTTGAACAGAAAATTTTTGCTCGATTCGTTCGGCAAAAAATATCGACACATTCCATATTATTTCTAAGAGAAATTGCCAACAGACTAATGATGAAGTCAGTCGCGGTCGATCGGAGCCGAGTTTAATACAAATTATTGTTTTCCATAGCGAGAGCAATGTTTTCATTCCTCTCGGACGCGGAAAACGTTAGCGAGCACTACACCTGCTGCAGCAACAACAGTGGCCTGATAAGTGATCTCCGCTCCTTAAAAACATGCTCAAACTCGGTCAACCACTTATTGTAACTGACACTTAAATAGCTAAAGCACATCCAAACTAAAGGGTCCGCCAAATAACTTCTTTTTTTTGAAAATGGGGCGCAAAACATCGAGTGTAGCTTCGGCTGTGTGGCACATAGCGCCGTCCTGTTGAAACCAAATGTTGCCAATATCCTTTTCTTTAATTTTTGTGAACAAAAATGGCCCGATAACGATCGCCGTTGACTGTAACGGCCACTCCTTGCTCATTTTCGAAGAAAAATGGCCTGATTTTCAAAGTAATGTCGCAATATTTCCCAGCGTTGTTCAAGCGTATACACAACCATATTCGTTCAGCGGAAGGATAGAACTAATTATTTGTCAAATCAGACATGAGCTAAGTGTTACCATTCACGAAATAAGCACTATAGTCCATCCAAAATAGGAAGAACCCTATGACACATTTACTGCCCCTTGTAAAAGGGATGGGGCAAAAATATTTATTTCGATTAGGTCGATTTTTTTTCTCTTCTTCTTCGAAAAAAAATCGAATTTGAATTCGAAGTGAATCGTATATAAACATCTCTATTTCCGCATGGCGGCTTCATGGCGGATCAGTACAAATGTTTGACTTTCAGTAGCGTGTTGTTCTTCGATCGATTCGTGTTTTTGTTGTTGTAATTATTATATTTATTGTTAGTATTGTTAAAGTTGTTTAATTGAATCATATTTTTGTGTTTTTACAATGCCGAAGAGACAGAAAAACTGTTCTCAGGAGTGAATCACGTGAATTTGTCGTACGCTTGCGAGATTATTTTCATCAAGAAAAACAAATGGTGGACCATTGCTGTCTGTTGAAAACATTCGAGATCGGGTCGCGGATTCCCTAGGAATCAGTAAATCTACAGTGTCTCGGATCACAGAGGAGAAATACGGTGAATCTTCATTAGAAGAGAAAAAATTATTAACACCAAATAAGAAACGACAGAAGAAATGCTCAATAACAAAACCCAATAGCTTTGATTTGGCAGCAATTAGGAATCACGTGTATGGATACTATGACCGCAACGAAATACCAACACTTCTTAAACTGGTAGGTTCTCTAAAGTCAGTCGGATTATATCAAGGCAGTGCGACGTCTCTTAGTAAGGTATTGAAAAACATTGGCTTCAAATATAAAAATGTGAAAAAAAGAAAGTTTATAATGGAGCGCACGGATATTTCCCTGAAAAATGCGATTTTTGAGGCAAATGAAGAGCATTAGGAATTGGGAGAAAGTCGTTTTTCTCGACGAAACTTGGCTCAATGCTAATCATACTGCTGGTAAAATATGGACCGACGACACGGCTAAATCCAGGACGAAAACTCCTGAAGGAAAAGGCCAGCGCCTCATTATTTGTCATGCCGGAACGTCAAAAGGTTTTGTGCCCAATTGTCTTCTGGCGTTTAAGTCAGTTAAAACGACAGAATATCACGAAGAGATGAATTTTGATAATTTCAGACAATGGTTTATGACCTTATTGTCAAATTTACATGAGCCTCACGCCATAGTAATGGACAACGCTTCATACCATTCTGTCCAAATCAACAAAGCTCCTACTACGGCAAACAATAAAAATGAAATTATAAGTTGGCTTCGTGACAAAGGAGTGCCAAGTAATGAGGCAATGTTAAAAAATGAGCTGCTCCGATTGGTTAATTTGTATAAACCTCCAACACCAACATATGTATTGGACGAACTGGCCAAAACAAAAGGCCACACGGTAATCAGATTACCGCCATACCATTGCCAATATAATGCTATTGAAATGATATGGGCTCAAATAAAAGGTATATTAATATAATTTATCACTTCTACCTTACGCCATTTTAATCATTATTTATGTAATGAATATCCTTTTTACATTTAGGTTATGCGGCTAGAAATAACACGTCTCCACCATTCACAGCGAACAAGATGTTGACTCTATTGAACGAGGCATGTGACAATGTCACGGCAGAAGATTGGAAAAAAGTGGTGGACAAAACAAAAGAGAATATTATGCAGATTGGGATCGCGATGTACGCTTTGACAATTTAAGTGAACAGAACCTGATTATAAATGTGTGTGAAAGTTGTAGTTCTGATTCCGATAGTGACGAAGACAATTTAGAATGTACTGCTTTATCGGATTCCGACTAAAATATGTGTTTTTAAGGTTATGTGCTAATATTTATCTCTACACTTGCTTTTCTTCATAATTTTCATATTACTAATATTATTATTTATAGTTTGTTTTACATGTCTCTTAAAACCTGTTAATATTCACTTATAATTCATAATAATTCTAATATTTAATTTTAGTAGGTATTTACAAAAATAATCGAAAATACGATTATTTATACCCCAACACTGGTTTTCGCAGTAATGTGACATGGCCTTCTACGTGCGTCAGATATTATAGTATTATAGTTACAAATTGCCGTATTTTTTCTAATTTGTAACAATATGCATATATTTTTTATTATTTTGTTTTTATTGTGATATATTTACCCAAATAACTTATTATATATAAGAAGAGAGGCTTTTGTTTATGTTGATAAAATTAGTATAGGTAGCGAACGTTTTTACAACGTTATATCGGACGATATTTAGCACAGGGCAATAAATGTGTCATAGGGTTCTTCCTATTTTGGATGGACTATAGTTGAAAAATAAAACGTTAGTTGGCGGACAATAGCATGATTTTCAAAGTAATGTCGCAATATTTCCCAGCGTTGTTCAAGCGTATACCCAACCATATTCGTTCAGCGGAAGGATAAAACTAATTATCTGTCAAATCAGACATGAGCTAAGTGTTACCATTCACGAAATAAGCACTAGTTGAAAAAAAAAGTTAGATGGCGGACCCATTATTTTGATCGCTTCTCTGAACCTTTATTGCTTTAGTAAAGTGATAAATACTTCATACCTTGTTTTACTCGTAACATTGATTACACTGAGCAGTTTGTTCTCTTGCTGGAATACCGCGGTGTTCGCTTCATCAAGCTTTTACAGTGAAGACGAAACCGCGGTACTCTTGCAAGTAAATCAACAGTGTTCAGTGTGATCCATGTTAAAACAATATATTCTACAGTCTACACCCACCCATAACTATGCCTCTTGGGAGAGGGATCAGACTGTTTAAACAAATCGCCTCGGATGTTGATATATTTCACGTAAGGGAGGCCCGATTCAGACATGAACTTCACGAATTTCTTTGGAGGAATAATTTGTTGGGGTCGTCTGTTTGATGAGCATTGGGACCTTCTGTTGCTTGTATTTATTACTTTGTTCTTAGTACTCAATAATAAGTACCTATATTTGTATATATTGATTTTTTTCATTTTAGGATTAATTCGTATTGTACTTCAGATATGAATTGAGTTGTTCAAATTTGTAATATTTCTGTAAGAGAAAAAAAAAATGAAAATAAGTAACAGACTTATCGCATACTTGCTCAATACGTGTGTATGGGTATTACATGTTCGAAATTTCTTCCTAATTATAACATGTAATCATTGTATGTACGAGAATCTTCGATCCTCCATATTACTGATATCCACAAGAAACATATTAGTATACAAGCACATTTGTATTATCTACAAATCTTATTCTAATACCATACATACATCCTGGTTAAATAAATTTCATGAGTCTCACTAGAATTCATTGTCAAAACATAATTTCGGTGCTCTCAAAAGTCTGTAGCGTACGTTTACGAAAATAACAAAAGCCCAATTATAGCTGCGATATTCAAACCTGTGGTGAAAGTGAAGTGAAGTGACCAATGAATTATTTACAGGTAATTATCATTTTTAATCACTTGCATTGTCATGCTGATTAATAATTACTGTTAGGCTATTTTTAGGAATACAAAACCAACTTGAAACGACGAAAGTACAGTAAGACCCCGATTAACGCGGGGGATACGTTCCTTCAAAGTAGAGCGTAATGCGAAACAGCGCTAAACGAGGCTATCTTAACATGTAAATAATGGGGTTAGGGGAAGATGGATAAAAAATTGGTCACGGATTAAATTTAATAATTATGTTTTTTTTTTTGATAAAAATAAAACCAAACATTTATTTCTCACAAAAATAAAAACAATATAAACGAATATACTTATAAAAACAAATAAAATTCTTAGTCAGTCAGATCATTCATTCCATTTTGTGTTTCCAATTTTCTGCCTTTTTGTCAAGACGGCATCTAATGTAGTTTGCGTTTTCCTTTTGCGTTCTGTTAGAAGTTGTTGATAAGTGGATAAAGCATATATAACACCCTGTCTTGCTTTTGAACTCCTGTCAAAATTTGGATCATTTTCAACTAATTGAGATTGACGTTCACCAGAATCAAATCTTCTTATCACTTGCATTTTAGTTTCCAGTGAAATGCTTTTTCTGGTTGCTTTCATTTCTTGTTTTTCATTATCACCCATGATAAAAACTAAAGATCATAATATTTGTCACTGTACTAATCGTTATAGTATTATATTAATTTATACTTATTTGGAAACCTAGCGCTGTGCACAATTTCGGGAAATCCCCGGGTTGAAATAAAAGAGCGCTAAACCGAAACAGCGCTACACGAAACATCGTTAAGCGGGGTCTCACTATACTACGAGTACGACAGGGAGAAACTCTGATGTGTAGCTGTGAAGAGTTTCAGGGTATAATACTTTAAGCATTGTGCAACATAACGTGCGTAAAGCTGTTCTTCGTAGGACATATTGCTGAACAATAGACGAGCCACTGGTGTTGTTAGATAGTGGAAGTAATCTACGCAATATGGCAGTGTTTATTGTGAAAACGCATACAATGTAGCATCAAAATTCGGTTGTAAATGCATATTGACTATATGACGTTCAGCTCCATCAGGGGTAATGGGAAATGTTGTTGACATGTTTATTGGTATGATACAAATTGTATAAGTGAGGAAATATAAAGCTTATTGCTGGAATATAGGATTTTTTAAAACATTACTTATTTATAAGCCCCCTAAAAGTACTGGAAGACAGGTTCGATTAAAGGATCTCCTTCTCGTGGTGGGAGGTGAGCGACATCAGTCAATAAGCACCCAGCTAACGTCATCAGGTCAAGCAGGTTAGGGCACTCTATTGTCCTGTAAGTAGTAAATGCTCTCCAAAGGCGGGTGAACCTTTATGGTCAACGGCATTAGGATATGGAAATAAAGGGAAAATACCACATTAAAGGTCTGAAAGACATCCCATGTATCAGCAAAAATGATTGCATCTCATGTTAGGATCAAGAAGAGTGGAGATCGGCACACAAGATTTTATTAATTCAAACCAATCCAATGGATTGATACTACGAAGAAGAAGACTTATTTTTGGTAAATATTATATGTATTGAGTGTTCCTTTATTAAAAGCTTTCCTTTAAATTTGATAAAGCCAAGGGATATAATCTTATCTAAACACAATATGCAAGGTATTCCAGACTCAATTGCTTCAATTCATTAATTTTACAGTATGATCCTTCAGGTGAGCTTTGATGTTAATAAGGGTTCAGCAGGTGTGAAACGAGACTTTTGGTGACTGTATCTGAGCCTTCTTTACGGCTGTGAATTTTGTCATCTCATCAAAAGCTAATGCAGCCGTATAATGGAATTTGAGAGCAGATTCCTGCGTAGAATACTGGATGTACAATGTTTGACTTTGTGAGGAATGATGAGGTGAGAGAGAGGACAAGGCAGCCTTTAATACTACAGTCTACTAAAAGGCGAAGGTGGACCTGACTGGGACGCGAATTGAGAATGCCGCTCCGTCGGGAATTATACATAGAATTTACTCGACGGGACTGCGGGAGGCGAAGCTAACTTGGGATGAGATATTTCGAACTGGCATCATTTCATTCAATCTGTCAAAATAACGAATATTTTAATGTCATAATTATTTAATTATTACTACCTTCAGGTACACCAGGTTCGTCTTCATAATTGTCCTGGACTAAGTCGCAAAGCAGCCAAATTGTTTTACATTTCTGCAAAACTTGTTAACCGCCTACCTTCGCACTGAATCGCTAGAATAGTGGCTTCGTCTCTCTGACAAATGATGAAACGCAGGTCCCGCAGCTTCCAACAAAAGATGCGGCCAATGCTAATGAGTCTCCCTCAATAGCTGTCATCTCATTGTTCTCTGCTGGTGTGTCGTGCGAAGACTTGAACAGTGTCAAGGCTTGACCAATTATGCAAACCTTTCTAAAGATCTAGGAGCATTCTTTAATGTAAGACAATAATGCCGATACATGAGTCGACTCTTTAACAATTTACTCTTCAAACACGGATTTGCGTGCGCATCAAGCTAGTAAATCTTCTTTTCAAGTAACAGCATTCACAAGATCTGCCAGCCACAACTCCGCCGAGTACATTATGTGTATAGTTCAAGACAGAGGCGTGAGGCCGGAGGGAGGGGGGTCAAAAAAACAGAAGTAGTTTATACTCTTCTGCAGCATACGAATTACAATATAACCCAACAAGTAATTAGTTATATTCAATAACATCGAATTAACCCAATGTATGCACAATGAATTGATAGCGGAAAGAGTACATTAAAATAAGACATAAATTCCTCATTGACTGAGATGTCCGGGTGTGTAATTGTAAACACATAGTATCGTTCTCCTAACCCACTATTCTGTAGCTCATCCGCGTACTATACAATTGTAATATATACATCGCGGTCTGCGGCGACCGCAACACAAAAACTTCTAAGCACTGTGTTCTCAGTGATCAGACACAATGTGATCAGTCGCTGGTGAGTGTGATCACTAGTCACTAGTCACTAGTTGTGGTCGCTAAGCATCCTCAACACGCACGCCAACGCACACGCACACAAGAAAGAACACTCGGTATTTTGTATCCATTCCAACGAAACGCTTCAGGATAAATTTTGAATCTCTCTATACGATGCTCTCACAATTTACCTTTTTTATTTTTTATCCTTTCTGAACCTTCTTTCGTACCTCATTTGATCGCTATGCTGTATAATAAAGGTACTATTCAAAATTATTTTAATTGCTTTATATTTAATCATATAAAATTAACCAAAATAATATATTGATATAAATTAGTCCAGTGTCAACAGCAACTAGTGATCGTGAAGTTAAGCAAACATTGGGCGTGGACCAAAACATGGATGGGTTACCTTTGCTCTATTCTTTTACACCGCGCAGTCCACATAAAAAGCTTGTGAATAAATGTATACTGAAAATAATAATATGCATACTCTTAATATATACTATAGAGACATCTATCGTTATACGATGGTAGCAATAGTATAAATAAATCAACTTTCGCTTATCCACTCAGGCAGAGAGATAGTCGTGTGGACTGCGCGTTGTAAAATAATAGAGCAAAGGTTGCAAGGCTCGCGGTTCGAATCCCGCGTCTGCCGATAATTTTTCTGAATGAATTGATGCGTATAAAATTTGATGTGTAATTGTATGTGTATTTAATTACTAATAATATTGAAAGACAGTCAACGATCTATACAAGAAGATTATAGTATTGCAAAAATATTCTAATAAAAATTAAATCGATGTATTAGCAGTTTGTCGGTGCATTACTCAATGACTAGCTATATTGGTCTAAAATCTAACTTATTATTGTTTGCAAGTCATGCGAAAAGGTGCATTTCGTTTTCGCCAGTGCCTCCATTCCACTTATTATAAAGCAAGGTCGCTGATAAGCGATTCATATTAAGCGCAATAGTTCCACAAACACTTTAGTTGCGAAGAGTCAGCATTAGCCGCTATCAGCGAAACCACTATTATTGCAAAAGCAGGTGATGTAGGTCACACACAGGTGAACGTTGTAACTTACTTTTGACTTCTTGAGCGATTGTTTTTTAAACAATGCTATCGAGCTGATGGAACGTCATTGCAAGTGATTAATTATAACAAATGTGTAGTGCATTTCAGTTATACCACAAAAAAAAAGTTTAAAGTATGAATCTGATGCTCCTAGTTCAGAAAAATAAGGATTTTTAGTCGTAAATGTTAAAACTAAGTAAGGAGTTAAACCGATGCATCCTCTCAGTATTAACTTATGTCGCGGATACATAGAATCTAATAGCAAGTTTTACTCATAAAATAAAGGTGACCCAACAACAGTGTTTCTGCGAGATAGAATCCGAAACGAACATATCCGAAGAAGAACTCAAGTAGTGGAAGCTACCCAAATAATAGACACATTCAAGTGGCAATGGGCACGACATGTCTGTCGAAGAGATGATGGTCGATTGGGAAAAAAGTGTAACAGTGGCGTACAAGAACAGGCAAACTGAGCGTTGGCCGACCCCCTGCAAGATGGAATGACGACATTATAAGAATAGCGGGAGTAGCCTAAATGCGGAAGGCGAAGGATCGAAGATGATGGAGACTCGTGCAGGAGGACAAGTTCAACAGTGGACGGACACAGGCTGATGTTTTTTTTTCATTTCTGAGAGATACATACATATGAATATGATTGACCTGGATTTAACCCGCCTCACACATAAAGTAAAAAAGGACATAAAGTCTCATTGATGCTGCGCTCATTTAGATTATTATATGTCCAGTGGAAGTCTTCTCTAAACGATTGCGGCCACTATACATAAATGGTAAATTGAAACAGCTTGTTAAAGTGATTAGAAATGCAGTCACTGGTTAAATAAAACGAAGAAGATAGATTGTCTCACCAAAAATACGATTGAAAATGGTAAATGCGTGGATTTTTCTGTTAGTGGCCACAAAGTCTGCGTGCCCGACAGGTCCTACAAGAGTGTAATATGAGTGACCTATCGACTAAGTACTTTCCTTGGCGGCGATGATTATCTGGCCGGCTATTATCGGGCGACTTTCTCTGTAATGCCTAAATAATAGGCAGCCCGTGGAGCCTCTACTGTTGCGGCGGAGCTAATGTTCTGGCTTAATGGCGCCTTGCGCAACACTTGGTAACACTCTGCAGCCGACACGAGGTTCGCTGCAATTCGGAGAGACTCGAGAAAGGAACGTTTTGAGAGTTCACTAGGTAATGCAACTCTAATGGCCGACATGACGAACATGGTGAGGTCGAGATTTAAGGAAACGACATAAAATGTAAAATAAAGGCAGGAGATAGTCGAGTGGATTAGGGTAACGAACAAGAGCAAACGAATAGGCACACTCAAGTGGTAATGGGCAGGACATATCTGTCGAAGAGATGACGGTCGATGGGGAAGAAAAGTACTGGAATAGCGCCCAAGAACTGGCAAACAAAGCATGGCCGACTCCCTACAACATGGACTGGCGATATAAGAAGAATAGCGGGAGTGACCTGGATGCGGAAGGAGGAGGATCGAAGAGGATGGAGACTCGTGCGGGAGGCCTACGTTCAACAGTGGACGGACGCAGGATGATGATGACGGGTTTCTTTCCGGCCGCTTCGCGACCTAACTCTTATATAAATTCCGTGAGATTTTCGGTCTTTATAACAACTATTTTTGACACACGACAGACCGCCGCCTTTTTATATTTCATGTATCAGCAGTATTGCTTGAGTAAAAAATAATAAAATGTTTAGGTATTAAAGGCAATATATTTAACAAATTTAATTATTTTAATGAATAAATAACAATTTTATGCTTATTGAGTAAGTAAATATCTATTCTTATACAAACAAGTAGAGACACGTCGATAGTATAGTAAAATTACCAATAAGTTATACGTAACTACTTTTCAATTATCAGAAAATTTCTACAAATATGTTTAAAAAAATAAATAAAAGTCTCAAGAGCCTAAGCTTACCTGACAGCAAAACATAAAATTCATAAATTGCAAAACGTTGATGAATGTTTATGTACGTGATTTTGAATTTTATTGAAATGGGAAAAAAATATCATTTGTTGGCTCGTTTTTTGTCAATAAATACACGCTTTAAGAGAAAAGTTTCTACTACAAAAATAATCAGTATTAAATTGACTACATTTTTTTAATACCTAAGATTGTTGTCAAATAAACGGTTTAGGCGCTAGAGAACTTTAAACTTTTAAGAATATTTCCAAGTTCAATAAAAGTGAATATTACTTTTAGGTTATTAAGTAAGTCGGAGATGGCCTCTCGCTTCTATGTAGTTCGCGTGCTAATAGTTGACACACATATAAGCTTTTATTAATTAATAATTAACAGTTGAGGGACGGCTTCATTACTATTATTGTCAGAACCATTAACTTAAGTGATGTGGCGACGTAAGTAACTAATATGAATCGCAGCAGAATTATGTAAGGCAATCCATTTCATTATCACGACACAAATACTGTCAACCCATCTATATCGCACGCTTACAACAGCACCTGTAGTATCAAAGGTATATTGTAAATTGGTAAATCGTAACTGGTAATACCTGAAGCCACCCTGCGGCTGAACATGTGAAGAAGTGCAACTGAGGGGAATACTTGGATTGCCCCGAAAGAGGACCTAGCCCCTGGACACGACCAGGGGAGGAATATATGGAGGTCCCTTAACAGACTTCGGACCGGAGTATGCAAGACGAGACACAAATGAAAGCCTGGCGGTTTTACAGCGGACCGACTGAATGTGACAGCGGCGTGGAGCAGACCCTGTCACACTTTCTGGAGTATGCGCTGTGTCCGAGTAACTGCACCAAGGAAGACCTAATGATGGCCGGGAGTAATTACATCGACGTCGCCCACTTTCGGGCAGACAGGATCTGACCCTGTTGTTTCCGACAAGTTTATATATATTGTAAATTATTTCTTAATCTGTTTTTTTAAGGAAAATAGGATGTATTAGCCCGATGAACCCAAGGCTTGACTATTTGATTCTAAGGATCGGGTCGACACGACCAGGTCTGCGCTGAATATCACTTAATTTCTATTATTATCTAACTATCTATTATAATCTAATTATCTAACGAGACCCGCGCTATTGCTGCTGGACAAAGAAGAAAAAGTACCTGTAGAAACATTTAAGAAATAGCCGTTTGAATTTGTGTATAAATATATATAAATAACGAAGTAAGGCAGCCTCCACCTTGCAGTCGGATGCCGCAAGACTGCATAAACTACAGCTGCGTTTCCTTCAACACCCTATGTTCTCGCCGTCTTGAAAGACCGTCAGTTACTTTAGATAGATTTTTTAATGTAAACACATACAGGAGAATACCGACTGATGGTGACAGTAATTCCAACATAATAGAATTACAGCCAACATCATAGAGATTCACGCATTATCCTTATTATTACAGTAATTTACCATGAATGGGTGGTCTTCACGGGACCACTTTCGTCAACCACCAATTTTAATTAATAGGCTATGACTGACATTGTACGGGTGAGGGATCAAAATCACACCAACCGAGGGAATTTTTGAGCTCAGAAACCGATTAAAAATCACTTTTTTAAATCTCCGTCGCGAATCGAACACACGACCTTTGTCTTGAAAAGCAAACGCTTTGACCATTGAGCTATACCCGCCGGCAATGTAGAATGAAAGAATATACTCAGCGTAGTAGGCAGAACTGTTGTGGGATAAGGCGAAGACTATGGCAGCATACATAACTTTATGGAAGCAGTTTGTGACAGCAATATATTCTGACTAGAGAGATATATTGAATTATGACGACGATTTTGAATCGTCGAAACTAGAAAGTGAAAACGTCACTTACCCTTCAGCAATAGAAATCCTTAAAACCGCAGAAACTGATTGAATTATGGTCACTTTAATGGTATTAAAACAATAACTATGGTTTATTACGACACAGCAACACTTC
Organism: Glossosoma conforme; assembly: GCA_022606575.1. Taxonomy (NCBI): domain Eukaryota; kingdom Metazoa; phylum Arthropoda; class Insecta; order Trichoptera; family Glossosomatidae; genus Glossosoma; species Glossosoma conforme. The sequence continues at coordinate 372,275 of JAGTXR010000003.1, read as the reverse complement.
TACATCATAGATCACACTTTAATACTAAAATATTCTCACTGGTTACAAACTATCAGTAGGTTTCCGTTACTTTTAAATATTTTTCTGCGACTGATTCGCGCTATACTGCAATGAAGACTAAATGCCACTTTTTCGGTCATATTAGTTGACAACGCATAATTGCAACATAGGGACTTTTATGGCTATTTCCACTAAGTAACTCGTTTCGCAAATCGCTGCATTGAGGCATCAATAAATATATTTTTTTCGCAATATCCAGGTATTATTAAAAGTGTATTGTTCGGTACTGTGATTCATATATTTCTCAGTTATAAAAAATTATATTTAGGACGCATAAACCGTATTTAACAATCGCTGCTTAAGCTCCTTGCAAACCTTTTCAGGTATTGTATAGCAATACAGTAAATATAGGGTCCGCCATCTAACGTTTTTTTTTCAACTAGTGCTTATTTCGTGAATGGTAACACTTAGCCCATGTCTGATTTGACAGATAATTCGTTTTATTCTTCCGCTGAACGAATATGTTTGTGTATACGCTTGAACGCTGGGAAATATTGCGACATTACTTTGAAAATCATGGTAATGTTGCAGAATGTGTGCGAAAATTGCGTACGGATTTTGGAAGAAGAGAATCACCGTCAGCTCCGTATGTTCGTTATCTTGTGAAAAAAGTGAAATAAACTGGCATCCTCATCGATAAACCAAAGCGTGAAAAGCCAAAAACAGTGCGTACACCCGAGAATATTGCTGCTGTGGCAGAAAGTGTGCGTGAAGCGCCATCAATGACGCTTCCATGCGGCGCGGCCATGTTGAACGAACTTTTTCATCACAAAAATTGAAGAGGAGGATATTGGCAACATTTGGTTTCAACAAGACGGCGCTACGTGCCACACAGCCGAAGCTACACTCGATGTTTTGCGCCCTGTTTTAAAAAAAAAAGTTATTTGGCGGACCCTTTATATAAAATATAAAGTTTTACACCAGGATATCAGAAGAAGGACTCAAGTAGTAGAGACTACCCAAACAACAGGCACACATCTGTCGATGGGGAAGAAAAGTGTCCGAGTGGCGTCTAAAAACTGCCGCCAGTCGGCGAGAGCATATTGTATTGTGGCTCGGCCTAATGCTGTAACTAGGTCGGGCCACAAGGTTGTAAAGTTTATCATAAATATATGTCAATGTGCTTCTGAAAAAGTCTGTGTCATCAATCTGCTCCTAATCCTGCCATCACGCGACTGAACCTTTTGAGAGAGAGGAGGATGTTAGAATATATAAGAAGTAGAATAGATAGAGCGATAGAGATAAGGAAGCGAAAAACCAACTTAACACTTTATTCTAACGTGATTGTCTTCGGAGGAAAAGGACCTGGCAACTGACTGAGGTTTTTTAGTAAATTTGGTGGATATATGCTCAAAATAGCTAGCAATATTTGATCCACATATAATACTAGTATCTCATTTCAACTGCCTTTGATGATATTTTCAGGTATTATTTTTCATGTAAAATTTACATACACGAACTATTTTAAGTTCTCATCCAATTACCGAAGCAACATTAAGAGATGATCGTCTTTAAAGGGTGACCGCCTGAGAACATCGCATGTCGTTATGCTTACCGCCACACCAAAGAACCGAATGGTCCACACTTCGGTCATCATCATCATCATAATCAGCCTGTATCCATCAATTGTGAAACGTAAGCCTCCCACATGAGACTCCATCAGTCGTCAGTCCATCTTGGTCGGCTAATACTTCGTTTGCCAGTTTTTGGGCGCCACTAAAATACTTTTCATTCCTATCGACCGTCGTCTCTTCGGCAGATATGTCCTGCTCATTGCCACTTGAGTATGCCTATTCGTTGGGTAGCATCCACTACTTGAGTTCTTCTGCGTATTTCCTTATTTCGGATTCTATCCTTTAGTGACACTCCGAGCGTGGATCTCTCCATAGCCCGCTGGGTGACCTTTATTTTATGGGCAAGACGCACTGTTAGATTCCACGTCTCTGCGCCATAAGTTAATACAGGGATGATGCATTGGTTAAACGCCTTAGTTTTAAGACATTGCACAATGTCCGATTTAAAAATGTACTTTAGTTTTCCAAATGCTGCCCATCCCAGTTGTATACGCCTGTCACTTCAGTAACGCGAGAATAATCATTAAATAAAATAATTCCTAACTAATACACCACGGATACTAGAACATTAAAAAAAAAGTACTACATAGAAAGCACAAATTTAGGATTTTTTTTTATAATTAATTCTTGAAGATATTAAAAAGTACTAACATCCTCCTGTCTCTCAAAAAGGTGTTATTCCGTCGCGTGATGGCAGTATTCGGAGCAGATTGATAACACAGACTTTTTCAGAAGCACATTGTCATATATTTACGATAAAACTTTACAAATTTATGTCTCGACCTTAGCATTCGGCCGAGCCACAATACAATATATCTCGCCGAAGGGCGGGGACCGACTGACCGCGCTCTTCGACGCTGTCTATATAACTAATGCCAATTTGGCGGACACACCCATGTTTGACAAGCGAACAGAAATAAGAGACGAAAGATTGTATATCGAGGTTTTTTTCGGTACCAGTCAGCAAGGGCTATATCATGCTGATGTCAGCACATAAAGTTATTTCCCAAAATCATCATGAGCTTAGGTAGCGTGCGATAATAATTTATTATATGAAACCTGCCTTTTGAGAGCAATTCCATAAATGGATGGTACACATACAACATGGCGACCACGCATTTAATGATTTATAACGACCATTAACACAGCCAAAAAATAATATTAAAATACGTATGGAATGTTAAATATTTGTTTTACTAGTAAAGTAAATTCAAATATCAAATTTTAGCTTACCACTTTCGCATCGTTGTCGGCATATGCCGTCAAAGATTTCACCACCGTCGACATCGGTTGACGTGATATATCGTTTAGCTGCTTTCAGTACTCATTGTGACATCTACGGAAGAAAATTGGAAGTAGTCATTCCCTTTATCAACCTACATGTATTATTTACAGGAATCTGTAAAGCATGTAAATAAATATCGTTAGGTTTAGTCACAGGAGCGATTTTTTCTGTAAACCACACGTGTCAATGCCAACACATGTATGGAGTTACATAATTAACGTTTGTTAAATATAATAGTTTTTTATGCATCATCTGATAGCTAAAGGATAGAAGAACCAATGTGATATATGAAAATAGGTCAGATAAGTACATTTATGTTTCAACTACGTACATTAGAGAATACTCTTGGAACATTAAACACCTGAATTTATTGGTTTTCCATCTCTTTCTGTTAGCTCTGAGCAGGAGCAGTGCTGGTACAACGAACGAAGTTGAAACACAGGTATCCTTATACAGTACCGCTTTTAGGGGGTGGCGAAGTGGGTCGGTGCCCCAGGGCGTCGAATAAGCTAGGGGCGCTGAGAGCAACTAACCTCGCTAACATTTTTAAAATAAATCAACATGTGGCGCCAGAAAAATAAATTCCTTAAGGCGTCGCGGGGTCTAAAGTCGGTACTGTTCTTATAGAGCCCTTATAGATATTAGATATCCAGTAGAATTGAGGAATATAACTAACAGGTCAAGGCACACTAAATTATTTTTAATAAAGCTATAAATTATAAACAAATATCATAATAAGCATAATTTATATTCACGTTATTGCTGGTGGGTATGGCTTAGTGGCAAAGCGTTTGTTTGCCGCACCGAAGATCGTGGGTTTGATCCCCGACGGATATTAAATTTAAATTATTTTAATCGATTTCTAAGCTCCATAAATACCCCCGATTGGTGTGACTTTGAACCCTCATCTGTAAAGTCACAAGTCATTATCACTAAAAATTGGTGGTAGTCAAAAGTCTCTTCCGTAAACACCACACATTCATAGTGAATTCCACTTAAAAATGTGTGCATGCTGGGTTGTAGTATATGATGCTGTAGAATCACATTACATATGCACTGTTTAGCCATACGCCAAGTAGTGAGCGTCAAAAAAAACCTGTCGGTATTCTAGACAAGTTGTTATCGCAAGATATTCTGCGTTATCAGCCACTTGTTAAATAAGAATCTTTTAGGACCATTCAGTGATGAGTCTCCATCTGAGTTTATATTCGAGACGGGAAAGAGAGGATTTTCCAGCGTGTCGATATTGTCAGGTATGTTTTAACGTAAAAAAATGCAAGGGCGTCTTTGAATTACACATGAGATTCTCCGTTGTTGCTGGAAGCATTCTCCAGTGTGTGTTTACACAAATAAAGGACACAGCGCCGGGAGCTTTGAACTTTCCAGTCAACATCTATCTACCTGCAGTCTACCTCACTCGGTTAATATCGGGGGAATACAATAAGCAGCACACATGCCATGACAGGTGAACGGAACCAAGCATTTACACAGGTAATATTTATATAAAACTATTGCAATGGTTACAGGAACGATCGAATTATCCTGAGTCGATAAGTAATAAACCGCACTTTTTGACCTTATAATAAAATATAAGTAGAATCCTGTATATAAAGGTTTCAATTGATAAAAATAGGTCATTCGAGATATTGTTTATATACAGGTCATTTTAGTTTAATTCACGGTATATGGGATATATAGGATTTTTAATCGATCTTTGAGCTCTAAAATATCCGCAGTTGATGTGAATTTGATCCCTCACCCGTAAAATGACAGTCATAGCCTATTAATTAAAATTGGTGTTGGACGAAGGTCGTCCCGTGAAGGACCACCCATTCAAAGTGAATTCCTGTAATAATAAGGATGATGCGTGAATGTCGGTCTGTAGTCTATAACGCTGGCGGATCAACACTCCACACGCAGCGCTTAGCCATATGCACCATGGTAAGCGTCATAGAATCCCACAGGTGATACTTCAGAATGACTATCACCATCTGCCGGTATTCTCCTGTATGTGCTTACATAAAAAAAACATATTCCACCTCTCGAATTCTTCTTCGGATGCTCTCATTTCGAGATTCGTAGACTAAATTGATAAAATTGCAATGTCGCTTCTAAATGTCCCATCAGCACACCTCGATCCTTTTCTTACATCCATTTCCTCTTTTGTCGATGGTATTCTTTTGTTTTCCTAGATCTCTGTGATTTTACACTTTTTTCTATCGCTTTCTTTTATGTTACTATTATTAATTATTATATGCTTATTTTGCTTGTTTTTTCAAGTTGTAAAATTGAGTTCTGTTAAAAAAACGGATTCTATGTGCACTTTTGGTGACCTTTATTTTACGGCCAATATAGCTTTGTGAGATCCACACAGCCTCTCACATCCACCCCTGAAAATGAGACACTCCAGCTCTGGCGACAAGTCGCACCAGAGGATTTGATTACTCCAAAGGAAAGCCTCCCAACTGGCAAGAACTTTGACTGGCGAACCTGGAAATCCATGAACAGATTAAGAACCGGAGTTGGTAGAACAAATGACGATCTCGAGCGGTGGGGAATTCTTCGGCAGGGAGAGCCACTAAGACCTAATGCTAGGCAACACACGGGCTATCGATGTTGCCCAGATACTGAGCAAAAATAATTTGACGTCGGTGACACGAAGAAGTTGACATTTGGAAATCACCTTCGTGTAATAACATCAAGCGAGAAGATAAATAAAAGTCAAGAAACTCCGCGTGGTAGACGTTGCATGTTACGACTTACGAGTGGCTTCCTCAAGAATCTCACCGTGAGATTGCTTTGTCGGATATTATGGTCACAGATTGTCGGTCACACCGAATGTGATCATTTAGAAAATCGAAGCATGTCACGTAATATCGGCAATACAACATTTAAACATGCATAATATGATTGCTGAAAACGAAATCAAAGAATATCTGACAGACGTGGAAAATGTTGTATTTCTATTCCTATTTCCATTACAGGAACACAAATAGAGGTTGTAAGCGACTATACCTATCTGGGACAAGTAATACAACTGGGACGGAGTAACTTTTCAAAAGAAATCGACAGGCGTATACAACTGGGATGGGCAGCATTTGGAAAACTAAAGTACATTTTTAAAGCGAAAATTCCGCAATGTCTTAAAACTAAGGCGTTTAACCAATGCATCCTCCCTGTATTAACTTATGGCGCAGAGACGTGGAATCTAACAGCAAGTATTACCCATAAAATAAAGTTCACCCAGCGTGCTATGGAGAGATCCATGTTCGGAGTGTCTAACCTCTAACAGATAGAATCCGAAACGAGGATATCTGCACAGAAGAACTCAAGTAGAGGAGGCAACCCAACGAATATACACAGTTACACACTCAAGTGGCAATGGGCATGACATGTACAATATATCGAAGAGACTACGGTAGATGGGGAAGAAAAGTGTTGGGGAGTGGTGTCCAAGAACAGGCAAAGAGAGCGTTAGGCGACACGAGGTGGACTGACAACATCAGAAGAAAGAAAGAGTATGGAGGATCGCGTTTCGCGTGTGAAAAGTCTGGTTGTTGATTCGAAGAAATGCAGGCGATCCATTTTGGATGGGGAGCAGCTTCCGCAAGAATCTCTGCAGCATGCGTTGGTGGATTGTTGGTGTCGGGTATTGCCGGTGTGTCGGTGTGTCGGTGCGGTCGCAGGTGAGGCTGTCGGCCCACGCGCGCAGGTGCGGCGGTGGGAACGATCCGCGAATAGAAAGGCAGAACCGGTACCGAAGAACCCGGGGTGGGGAGTCAGCCATTCACAACACTAGCCTCAGATCAAAACGCGTCCAGTCTCACGCGCAATGCATGCAAATCTGAACAAGAGTCAAATCGAAACATACACGTTCGGTGATTTTTGAAGACACTACCCCCTTTAAAAAAAACCTCATTATTGAACGCACAAATATTTTTCTGGTACTACAGCCGCAGTCTAAGCAAGTTCGCGGGCTTTTGCCCTGGAGGCTATCGGAAACCATCTATGTTCCCATGTGCACCTCCGAGATACAGGTCTTCTGGGACAAGGCATAAGACAATCTTAGGTTAGAGAACTGTGAAATGGCAATTTTTGCTGTCCATACGCTCCAAATATGGAGCAGACATGGCAAAAAAAATATCCAAGTTATATTATATACGTAATACAGCAGGTAAATTTACCGTATAATTATGAAGCGCAATGTTTTTTATGTTAAACTATAATCAAGAATGCCAAAATTTGGTAATAAGAAAGTACATTAAAAAAACACTACCCATTTTTAATAAAGGCTTAGCGCTGTATTTGTTATTTCGATCAGTCAACATCATGCGATCATAGCCTGGTATTCATGCATCATCCTTTTTACGATGAGCAGCGAAAGCGTATTACGAAAAGTCGTCGGTGAGGATGACTTTTATATACCACCATTTTGTATTATTATCCTACGACTGGCATTTTTTGAATGAAGGATAAATACTTTAATCTTCTCTTGGCATCGAACTCACGGCCTTTGATATAATAAACAAGAAATTTATCTCTTTGACATACCTGCCGTGAAATAAAAAAATAATGTATTGTTATTACCGTTAATTTTATATATAAAAAAGTAATAATTTTAAATCGCCGCTTAAATGTATCTCTATTATAGGCATTCATCGGAGTTGATGCGCTCAAGCGAGTAATTTTCTTGGTAAGTGTTTTTTTTTATCATTTACTGTGTTAAAACATTATTTGAATGATTATGAGAAGAGAATTGTTTTTTTGCTGTTGTAAACATTAATAATATACAAGTATAATTGAATTAAATCCAGGGAAAATAAGTAAAAGCGCGTTTTTTTATGAAAGTGTTGCTATGATGAAAATAAACATATAGCGTCGAACATAGATGGTGTTATTAATCGAGTAGCTTAATGATTGAAATACAAATGTATTAAATATATTAACAAGTATAATAGACAAGTACCATTTGATACTTTAATGATTAAATAATTGTAAAAAAGAAGTCGTTATTAAACTTGAGATAATGGCATATAAAATCGAAGTCAGCATATCGTTTTCCTTCTGAAAACCGTAGAAAATATTACAGTACGAGTATATCGCCAGGTAATGTATGTGGCTATCTCCTCGCTGGAAAAAAACAGTGCTACGCTCTTTGGTCAAAGGAGCCGAATTACCTCATTCTATCAGGTGACATAATCAGGTATGCGACCAACAGCTCTGAACGTTCAATAAGACGTGTCACGATCACAGGTGTTTAACAGTTTGGCAGCAGGGTGACGATATACATACTGAAGAATAACGGATCATATCAGAATTATATTCGCTAAGACGAGCGAAAATCTGCAATCGCATAAAATAAAATGTCTTATAGTAGGTTTTTACAGTGTAATTTTGATGGGCAGCTTTTGAAAAACACGGTCAAAATTTTAAAGCAAAAATTCTATAATGCTTTTTTAAAAGTCTTAAAGTTTAACCAATGCATTTGAGTGTTAACTAATGGTGCAGAGACGTGAAAGCTATCAGGTATTTTGGCCGTAAAATAAAGGTCACCCAAAGTGCACATAGAATCCGTTTTTTTTAACAGAACCCAATTAACAACATGTACAAAAATCATGCTAAATAAGCATAAAATAAATAAATAATAGTAAAATAAAAGAAAGCGATAGAAAAACAGATGACACGTGTCAAAGATCACAGAGATCTAGGAAAATAATACCATCGACAAAAGAGGAATGGATGTGAGAAAAGTATTGAGGTGTGCTGATGGGACATTTGAAAGCACCATTGCAATTTTATTAATTGAGTACACGTAGCTCGAAATTAGGACATCCAACGGAGAATATGTCACGTGGTATATCTGTCAAAGAGACGACAGTCGATGACGAAGAAAGGTGTTGAAGTAGAACCCAAGAGCTGGCAAAGTGAGTGTTTGTTGGATCTCCTGGATTTTACTAAACATTCGTATATGAACGAACCCTTACTAGCAATTACAGCCAACTTCATTTTCCTCCGAGTAAACACATTTAAATATGTTTTATTTCGGAAAGTAATTGCCACCCAAAAAAATAATGCGATAATATCACGCGTTTACTCTATTTGTCTTGCAAAACTTTATGACTAAAATGCAAACTAAAAATAAATTCCTTATTTTTTTAAATTGGAAGCCACAGGTGTATCCTTCATAGATAATTCCCTACTAGTTGGAAACCGCTGATCTACATGAAACGTTTCTTCTGCCGCATTCCCGTGGAGTGAGTTCACATTTGAATAACACCAAGTCGAGGAAAACCTACGTACATATGTTTAAAAAACGATATTATTCTAATATTCTTACATATCACTTTATAAAGCAACGAAGAAAAACACATTCAACAATTGATACACACACATCTATAATATCTTCAACATATATGACATTTATTTTATCAATTAATCAGAGAGAGAGAAAGAAACGGTGAACGTGAGATTTCGATCCGTCGATTGTAAACACATGCATAGTTCATTTTACTTTAAGAAATTAACACATATTAAATGTTTAACATGCATTAACATAGATTACACATGTTATAACATACATGTGTATTTCGTTTGATTATTTTTAAGTCATTATTCAGACTAAATTGTTAAGATCCGCATGTGGCTGGTCCGGCCGAGATGACTCCCATTCAAGGTTTGCGTCTTGCTCGATCATTGGTATTCTATGCGTTGGAACGAATCCCGTACTAGCGATGTCGATGAGCACATCGATAAAAAACAAACCAAACGACATTTCAAAATATTTACTTCATATTTTTTAATATATATATATAATCGTGTCGGAAACAGCAGGGTCAGATCCTGTCTGCCCAGAAGTGGGCGACGTCGATGGCGTTACTTCTGGCCATCATCAGGTCTTCCTGGGTGCAGCTATTCGGGCACAGCGCACACTCCAGAAGGTGTGACAGGGTCTGCTCCACGCCGCAGTCACATTCAGTCGGTCCGCCGTAAAACTGCCAGGCCCTCATTTGTGTCCTCGTCTTGCATACTCCGGTCCGAAGTCTGTTAAGGGACCTCCATATATTCCACCCTTGGTCATGTCCAGGGGCTAGGTCCTCTTTCGGGGCAATCCAAGTATTCCCCTCAGTTGCACTTCTCCACATGTTCAGCCGCAGGGTGGCCTCGGGTATCACCAGTTCCGTTGTCGACTGTAGGAAACTTCTTCTTGATTTGAGCCGTGTGGTTATCTTTTGGTACCCAAACATAGGGTGGAGTGCGTCGTGGGTTGCTTTGGTGTAAATATTGTTTAATATTAACTTGATATTGTGGCTTCTGGGTGTGGCGAATTTCTTCTTAACAATATTTCAACCGCCATTGCAGGGGTCTTCTTCAGGATTGATGACTTAATTGTTGCAATTTTTGATGTTCATATGCTTCAGTTAGCGGATTTGTTTTTTTTTAAGTAAGCACATACAGGAGAATACCGACAGATGGTGATAGTAATTCTGAAGTCTCATCTGTGCAATTCTATGACGCTTACCAGGCTGAATATTGGCTAAGCGCTGTATGTGGAGTGTTGATCCGCCAACGTCATAGACTACAGCCCGAGATTCAGGCATCATCCTTTATTATTACAGCAATTTACTATGAATGGGTGGTGTCATCACGGGACGACTTTCGCCTACCACCAATGTTGATTAATAGGCTATGACTGGAATTTTACAGGTGATGGATCAAATTCACACAAATATTTTAAAACTCTAATCGATTAAAAATCTTTTTTTTTATCTCCGTCGGGGATCGAACGCACGACCTTTGGATTGCAAAGCAAACGCTTTGACCACTGAGCTACACCCGCCGGCATATTCCGCCGGCGATGATGATGATAAGATATATGAGAATGGAAATGAATCATGAAATAATAAAGTAATTCCGATCATCGGAGCAGTGTTAGAATGGCGGTTAGCGCGTTGTCTTCTTGGGCTGGTGGTGAGTGCCGTTACTCGCCAGTCAGTTACGTGAGACTTTTTCTGCAGAAACACTTCAACATTTGAGAGCCAGCAACACATCCTCATCTCAGACGTGAATTATCGACAGATGACGTAAGAGCCGCGACCGCAAACCAAGACATTTGTCAAGCGGCGGCGATGGTTAACACAAATAACCGACAAGAAAAATATCTTCATTTTCACCAGCGATTGCGATATTAAAAATATATTTCTCACCTTTATTAATTTTAGCACTTGTTTGCAGTATCCACTTTATTGTAAAAATAATCTAAAATTCAGTTATCAGTTACTATCATAGTCAGTTTTTCTTCTCATGTACGTTTCGTGTTTGTATCATATTGACACCATTTAGTTATAGTTGCCACTGTTGCTAGTCCCAAGACATCTCTGCAACCGAAGGTCCACTTGAGAAGATACGTGGGTCGTCACGATCGCCAAGGCAAAATATCTTGAAGAGACTGCGCTATAGTATCCAATGCATATTTTTTAAAGATTTCTTAATCGGATATTTTTTTTAAAATATCGGATTATTAGTCGGACCATAAGGTTCTAAGGATCAGCTCAACTTAACCGTGATACGCGGTTAGCAACAGGCGGTGACCCATTCAAGTTTTTATCCGCACCTAATGTTGATTAACTTAAGTGATCTAATTAGAAACGCGCTAACTATGTGCCATTGTCGCTAGACAAAAATCCCTTCTACATATTTTCAAATCGCATAAAAATAAATGGGAAAAGAAAAGGCAGTTGATAGTATAGATCTGTGATGGGAGAATGACATAAAAATGATAAACCTTAAAGACTAGAAGTGTCCAACTGGAAGGTTGTAGCAAATGACATAAGGTATTGGAGGCAATAGTTGATATTTTTTATGTAAACACATGCAGGAGAATACCGACAGATGGCGATAGTAATTCTGAAGTCTTATCTACGGAATTCTATGACGCTAACCATAGTGCACATGGCTAAGCGCTGCATGCGGAGCGTTGATTCGCCAACGTCATAGACTGCAGCCCGAGGTTCACGCATCATCCTTATTATTACAGGAATTTTACTATGAATGGATGGTCTTCACGGGAAGAGTTTCTTCTAACAAAAATTTTAATTAATAGGCTGGCATTTTACAGGTGAGGGATCAAATTCACACCAACCGGGAGTATTTTAGAGCTCAAATATATTTTTTTTAATCTCCTTCGGGGATCGAACCCATGACCTTTGGCTTGCAAAGCAAACGCTTTGAACATTGAGCTATACCCGCCGGCTAGATGTAGTCCAAGGAGAGTTGTAGGCTGCAGTAGCATCGAATAAGATGAGGAGAATAAATATATTTTAAGTAAAATAACCATGATTCGCTGGCAAGTAAAACAGAAACCGAAATTAATTATTAATTTGTCATGCGATGGTGATGATTAGCCTGGTGATGGACTGTGGCTGATTGCCAACCTGACTCTTGGTCGCAACTTCCTTGCGTAACTATTTGCATCACAACGAGTTTATCGATGCTTTAAGACGCGTGCAGGAGAGCACCAAAAGTCGGTCGAGCTCTGTGACGTTTAAACAGGATAACTGGATAGTACGTGCGGTAAGGATGTGCAATATTCACTTTAAGGTTGAGGGATTTCCAGGTCCGCCAGTCAATGTTTTTGCCAGTTGGGAGGCCTTCCTTTGGAGTAATGAAATCCTCTGATGCGACTTGTTGCTAGAGCTGGAGTCTCTCATTTTCAGAGCCGGGTGTGAGAGGTTGTGTGGATCTCAGAAAGCTGCTTCGCGTCTTCATTCTGGGTGTTGGGGGTATCTGATTATACAAGCAGTGGGACGGTTGGTTGATTGCCTTACGCATTTCTTCGGCGCATATGACTTTGCGTCTTATGTTTGGTAGTGCGATACCAGCCAAGGGGTATTATTTTGAAATGGGTGTTGGTTTGAGGCAGCCTGTGACGAGTCTGCATGTATCAATCAGGGCAGTATCCACTTGATTACAATGGGCTGATCGACCCGGTATATTATTTACATAGATCTAAGTTGTATAATGGGCGTAAATATAGCGTTAAAGCAACGACTAGTGTGGTAGCTATTTCGATATTACTTTGTACTTGTAAAAAATAAAGTGAACCAACTCGTCTTCTGCGTTTTAAGTATTGTGGGTTGGTAGTCAGTGCGCTATTATTTATTTAAGGTTTGTCAAGCGACCCGTGGATGGACTTGTGACCGATGTGCCAACTTTGCTTGGCTCTCGCTTCCTTACGTAACAGTTTGCTTCACGACCGAAGAGTTATCCGGTGTTCGATTCCTTAATTATAATTTCGGCAAAAAACGTGATTTATTATCAATCTCACGTGATGCGGCTGCAGAAATAGAATCAACCGATAATGACCGCATTCGATGCAGCATTTAAAACCAATAAAAATCATTCGGTATTATTGAATTTTTAAGACCGAAAATTGCTATGAAAAAACATTAGTTTTTAATTTTTTTATGACAACTGATTGTTGAAACGCAAAGGATAAAAATAAATCTAGTCGGTTACGTAATCAAGTATATAAACATTTAAAAAGTGGACGTTTATAAGAACTATTCGTTTAATAAATACCCGTGTATCTTAGGTTTTATATATTTCGTGAATCCCTACGTGAACTCAATCGCTTCCTTGTTTGTGGTTTAGTTGTTCATTTTGTCCGATAAATGGCATAAATATCATAATTCTTTCTATTATGCTCACTACTTGTATCATAATATTATTATTAACAACAAGTGTAGAACAATAAATGTCTAATTTTCATCCTTTCGCATGAACTGATTTGTGTGATGTGTTAAACAATTGTACATGTTTCAGACTCCGTCGAGTCCATCATTGGCAATGGTTAAACTCTAAGCTTGACAGTCTACAAGTATTAGTTCTTACATTAATTCACACATGTATTTACAGAATGCATTTGTGTGTGGGTCAAATTTTTAAAATAAAGACGTTACATATTTTGAGTTTAAGAATAACCTACAAAAAATCATGCAATAAAGGTAACATTGCGAAAAAAATATAAATAATAGCACGTCTTTTTTAGGCTGTATTTTATAAACAGAGCAGCTACATATACTTGTATATACCACACAATGTACAATGTATATAATTACACAAAGTAAATTAACAAGTTATTAACGTATCCAGTTACTTTCAAGGAAACCAAGCTGCCTATATCGTAAAAAACAATAGGTAAATATCGGCTCAAGAACTATGGATGTTTGATAAAGTTAGTTCCAATACTCCAGCACTATAATTATGATTATGCATCTAAATAATGGATTATTCTCGGCGTTGTTAAAATGGTGTTGCAATCGAGAGAAACAATAAATAAAGGAGTAAGCAGTGTTGCTTTTATCGAGCTGAGATCGTAAAAGAAACAACACCACAGCTGGAGAACGAGAAACATCGTCACAGGGGGACCGGGGGCGGGGGCAACAGGTGGGCGGACGCAGGTATTCAGCTCCACAACACTCGGCAGGCAAAAACTACGCTAATTCAATTTGAACATCTCACACGTTACGTGAACTTAGTCAGTCATTTAACGAGCGATGGAAAAATCCAAGTCAGCAGTGCTTTTGTAGGTGCTGACGTGAATGCAATTCGTTTTCTTGGAACAGGTATTAGTGTAGTAGGTGTACGCGATGATAAGAAAAAATTGATACGAGTCAAAGAGTAGTATGAAACCGGTCATCGTCTATAAAGAAAGTTGATCCAAGATCTTTAAGAGTCGTGTTAATACGATGACTAACGATTCGTGAAAATACATAGATAATAATTTTAGAATAAACGGAATTGCTTTAAATACGAGCATTGATGTAAGTATTAAGCAAAGATTACAATTAGGCATCTAAGAAGTTAACATACACGTAAAATTGCTTCACTTATTCTTTTTTTAATCAATTTTGCTACGGTTTCTGTTATTATAACTCTCAGAATTGATCCCTTCTGCAGCGACTCACAGCCGAAAGACTCGCTTTACTCTTGCTTAACTCTTATAATAACAACACCGGTAAGATCTTCCATCATTATTTAGCTTCATCTAATTTGGATCATTTAAAAAAACAGATGAATATATAATATACCTCCACTTGCAATCCCCTCGACTATTACAAATACATCACAGATCCTTTTCTGCATACTGCGTCCAGCCGTCCAAGATGAACGCTACAGAATCCGCCTCATAATCACTGCAATGGCAGGTGGAGATCAATGATACGAGTTGAAATGTATGTAAATTTGGTGCAGGTGCACCGCCCACTTAGCCACCATGATATTATATTACAAGTAGTGAACATGATAGAAAGTGTACTACGATATTTTTGCCCTTTTATTAAACAAAATTAAGTTCAACAAGTGTTTGAATGCACGTAGATATTGACAAGATCGCAAGATATAGAGTCTAACACTCGTAAGCAGAGACGTTTCTTAAGATTTGAGGTGAGTCGAGAGCTGAATCTTCCTCACTTCAATCATTCTAAAGTGAAGTAGCTATTATAGGTATTTTACCTTACGAAATGTTTCTGTATACGAGTCTTAAATAGGTTGCCTTAAGCCATTGAATGACTGCATACGGTTGTAAGACACACGGATAGCGATTTCTCGTCTTAAACAGATCTCGTTCTTAAACTTAGCAATTAGTAGTTGTAAGAAGAAGTTGTAAGGACTCACGTTAAGGCTGTGTGTCTAGGCCTCGGCGCCCTTTTGGGGCCCTTCAGCGGAGGCCCGCAGCATCCCTTTGCAGATCAACTAAGACCCTAGGGCCCCCGCTCCCCTCGCAGCTTCAACACTTCACACAATTACTCCGTGGCACTTCCAAGACGCGCACAACAAACAAGACAAAAAAACCAAACACTTTACTACAAATTTAATACGTTCAAGAGTTATTTCGTGTTTTGCTATACATATAACTTTGATACTTTAACACTGCGTTGAGACGATTTTTTACACTTTTCGTTTTGTCGTTCGCAGACGCACCGCTCTCTCGAATGCCACTGGCGTACTGAGGTTTGCGGGGCAGAGGTAAAGAGACGAGGTGGTTTGCCCCTTCTGCAGGCTGCTGGTCTGTTGCTTGTGGCCGGTGCCCACCCACGGCGGAGTCAGCGCGTCCCTTACTTCTCCTCTCTTGCCCTCACTGACTTAAACCACACGGTGACAACAAACTGTATGAATAACGAAAGCCTTCAATATTATAATAATATAATAAAAGTCAGTTAGATCATTCAGTCTATTCTGTGTTTCAATTTTTTTTGCATTTTTATCAAGAAGGCACTAATGTAGTTTACGTTTTCCTTTTGCGTTCTGTTAGAAGTTGTTGATAAGTGTATAAAAGAATTATAAACACCCCGTCTTGCTTTTAACTCCTGTCAAAATTTGGATCATTTTCAACAAATTGGTCCATAATTTCAGTTAAAGTGGTGGAACTCTTTTTTACAAACGCCATCGAAAGTTCTTTTTGCTCGTCTTCGAAATCACTAATATCAATATTTTTGTTTTCTTCTTGCTCAGTTAATTCCTTGAGCTCATCATTAGAAAGACTAGCTGCTGTTTCTTGAACTATTTCTTCGACGTCTTTCACATTTACTTCATCTAAGCCGGTTTGTTTCGCTAATTCCACTATTTTTTTCACTATTTATGCACAATTTCGGGGAATAACCACGGGTTGAAATAAAAAAGTGCTAAACCGAAACAGCGCTAAACGAGACAGCGTTATATTTATTTCCATATTCGTTCTTGATATGGAACATATGGTCAGTACAAATTTCCGCCACTTAGTTCTGTCAGCTGCTATTGTCTATTTCTCGTTCTAGAAGATATCTGTACGTGAAGGTTTACTTGGGAACATATATGGCTCCCGTCAACGTCCAGAGCAAAGTCTTAGTACTTGAAAAAAGAGTAGCTGTAGTATCCGAAACATATTTTTGGGTGATTTGTTAATCAGTTTCTTTAAGGAAATCGGGTGATTAGCCTGAAGATCTAGAAACCTGGATTATTTTGGTCTAAAGGGCGGCTTCACTCAAATTCCAAATTCAAAACCTTCGTATATTAATTGTAAAATATCTTAATATAATAATACCCGAATGCAGAGAGGTTTCTTAAGATTTGACTTGAGTCGAGGGCTGAGGCTTCCTCACTTTTATCATTCTGAGTAGCTATTATAGGTTGGTTACCTTTAGACATATTTCTGCACACGGGTGTTAAGTTGGTTACCTTAAAGAATTTTTCTGCATACGGGTATTAGTGCCGAGTTATCGTTTCAGAGTATTTTATGTACGATACTAGTGCCGGTATGTTTTAATCAAACCAGGTCACTAATCTTCGTATCAATGCATATTGTGTATCTGTTATTACCATAAACGGGTGTTAATCTCCCAAATAAGATAGCTCCACCTTTTACGAAATATATTAATAAAATTTCATTAATGCTAATACGAATCTAATGATAATATTCCACAAGCTTTGCGAGTGTATTTTTCAATGTAAAATGCATTTAAAATGACTCAAGTTTTTAAAAGTATGTATTCCAAATGGCATATATTTTTTTACTGATTCTGAAATGATAAAATCGCCAAAAAAATGTCAGCGAGCAATGCATAAAGTTGACAGTTTTTAGGATCTAAGAAGTTTAACTTATTATTCGCGAGAATTTCTGAATAGGATTGACTCTAAACTGACAGTTGATTATATAGGTATGGGATGTACAAATATGTTCGTATGTTGATACACACATATTTACAGAACCAATATGTGAGTGGGTCAAACTTTTGAAATGTCCTTATTTCAAAAGTTAATATATATACATGGATCACCCTGTTGCACAGTTGAATGTGAATTCCGGAGTAGTAGGCAGCGTGAAGAAAAATAATTCTGGGGTGGCTTGGACATTAAAAATAATAAACGTATTCGTTGAAAGATAATTAAAATCATTAATCGGAATAATAATAATTGTTAAATAATGATTATCTGATTAAGATAATATTATTTTCCGAACGCTCGTCTTGCGTTTCCGCGCAAGCTAAACGCACGCGAAGTAGGAAGTAGGCGAATACCGTTAAACAGAATTAGGTTACTTTGTTTATTTTAGCATTTACTGGTTTTCTCATAGCGCTTTAAAACATTGTGGCGAGCCCACACCCATACAATAAATCATGTATTTATTGACCCCGAAAGGCAATAAAACATGCCACTAATATTTGATACACAACGTCATATTCTTTATTTATTTATTGAATCGGTTGCTATTATTTGAATGCAATAGAATTTTTATTACTTCGCATGACGAACACAGACATAAAGAAGAATAGATGTGCAATCGGGCCCAAAATATGTGCCCTTTGGCCCCTTTTTAAAATTGCTCATTTAGTCTTATCCCGATCGTCATGTATTTACATTAAAATCTGAGCTGAGCAACAGCTATGCTTAAATTTCGTTTTAACAAAAGACAATGAGCAAATGCATTGTAAAGTAATGCAAAATGCATTCTGGCAAAGATTTTGCACAAAATAAGATTCATTAGTCATAAATAATTATATGTAATTGGTTAATTTTTACATTTTTTAGTCAAAGAAATTCTAAGCAGATGAGAAATGTACTGACCCACTCAAGCTTTGTTTACTAGCGGTAGAAGCCATCAGGGCTCTACGAAATAATCATGATAATCATGGTTTATGATGACATTGATCTTTTTTGTAATTTATATATTATATATTTGCATAATGAGCAAAAGAAACTGTAATAACTTTGTTCTTTTCAGTATTCCTTAGCATTTATTTTCATGTATCAATTATAATTATCATCGTCACCATGTCCGCCGGATGTTCTTAATCATTTATCTTTGAATTTTAAAAGTTAGTTTTGTATAATGTATCTTAATTTTAATAAATAAAATCCAAATTATAATTTTGGTCTCGTGGTTTTTAGAAACATTCTTTATTACAATAGCTGCAGACAAAAAATCAAGAATATGTTATTTACCTTTAAAAAAAAAATTCACAATTATTCAAAAATGTATGAGTATGAGATAAGTTAGTTACTCACCTACCTAATAACATTATATTAATTCCACCTAACATATTTTTTGAATATGGCAATCTTATAAAAAGAAGAAGAGTGCATATTTGACAGTCTTTAATTTTAGGTTAAGTTATAGAAGACGAGAATATCTGCGTTAGGGCTTTAAATATATTTCATAATTTATTATAATACAAAAATGCTACAACAAATTATTCAATTATCGAGACCGGTAAGTGATATAAGTTTGTAACAAGAAAAACGCATTTGTTTTACATTTACCATCCGAACAAGACATAATATTTTGTTCATTTTAAAATTTGGTCAATGAAGTATAAATGAAATAGGTTACACTTCACTAAGTGTATGAAGCTAAATCATATATGTTTTGAATGACGAGTAGTGTTTTTTATGTGGCACTATGTCCACTCCCTTATTAGAGAATATGGTTATTTTTTTATTTATTTTTTATGTAAACGCATGCAGGAGAGCACACGCGGTCAAGACCAGTGCACTCTATGACGCTCAGCCAAGGAGGCTGGACGCTGCATGCGGGAAACGTGTGTTGTGTTCGTGTTTGTATGTGGGTTGGGGAGATTGCAAGTGTATATTTATCTGTTTCTTGAAGAGATCCAGATTATAGGAAGGGGGAAGCACAGACGCTGGAAGAGCATTCCATAGCTTACCGGTGGCATTGAGGAAGGAACTTTGGAAGCTGCTAGTTCTTGGTCGATATATATTAACCGTGTATGTTCGGCAAGTGCAAGACGAGTTTGTCGGCTGTGAGTGGGTGTAAAAGGAATTAGTTCTTTAAGTTCCAAAGAGCAGCGACCGTGGTAATAACGGTAGAAAAGGCTAAGAAAACCAATCTTACGCCTGTGTTCCATTGATTGTAGATTAGACGTAAGGGTGTCATTGTTTATCAAACGAATTGCTCTTCTTTGAACTGAGTCAATTAAGTTTAGAAAGTATTTTGGGCTCCAATCCAAAGGTGACTGCCGTATTCAAGGATAGGACGGATTTGTCCTTTATATAGAAGAAGAAGTTGTTTATCGTTGAAATACCGACGTGATCTATATAATACACCTAGTTTTTTGGAAGCGAGACCGGCTTTACACTTAATTGACTCGTAATATTTGACATTATTCGAGATTGATAATCCAAGCATGTTGATGTAGCTTGCTGTTGAAAGATACAGGATCCATAGCAGTCTTCTTGGTGGAGAAAGTACATGATTGGGTTTTGGAAATGTTGAAACTGACGAAGTTGAGGTCGCTCCATCGTGAAACTCTTTCAAGAGACATGTTCATCTTCTCCACCAGAGCTTCACTAGCAGCAGATAGTTCCGAATGTTTCGGAAGTTTATGGAAGATTATACTTTCATGGACAGTGCTGTCGTCGCCATAACAGTGAATGTTTGCGCATTGAAGCAAATCATTCACATGCAGAAGGAAAAGAGTGGGCGACAGTACAGAGCCCTGTGGAACTCCTGAGTTGATTTTATGGCAGGAAGAAGAAAAGCCATCTACGACAGTGATGATGCTTCGATCACTCAATAAGTTTTCAATCCAGGAGCACAGGGAGGGAGTTAGTCCATAAGACGGTAATTTAATCACCAGACTGCGATGCCAGACTCTATTGAACGCCTTGGAGATATCCAGGGCAACAGCTTGCGTTTCTCCAAAGCAAGGTTATTACGAACTGTTGCTACAAAGCTAGTAGATAGTAAGCTAACGGTGTGGCTGTTGATGTTGCAGGCCCTTATCTGGAGAGATGGCGGCCCTATGCTGCGGCTTCCACACGTCAGCCGTGTCGCAGCGCACACAGTCGGGCAAGTACCGCATCACGCCCAAGCAGAACAGGCCGCTCACCTACGAGATGGCCAATCCACCTCACTATATCGTCCACCGGAAGTCCTGGAACTCCTGGAATACTTGTGAGTGCCTCTTGTTGCACCTCTCCTGAATATCAAACCTTTCCCAAGTTTAAAATGAAATATTTTTTTATTTTTTATTTTTTTCACATTATTTTGCATAACGGCATCCATCATTAAAGTGATTCAATATTATTTGTAATTAAATACACACATACAATTATACATCAAATTTTATACGCATCAATTCATTCAGAAAAAATATCGGCAGATGCAGGATTCGAACCACGAGCCTTGCAACCTTTGCTCTATTCTACACCGCGCAGTCCACACAACTAATCTCTGCCTGAGCAGATACGCGAAAGTTGATGTATTTATACCACTGTTACCATCGTATAACGATAGATGTCTCTGTAGTATATATTCAGAGTATGTATATTATTATTTTTATTATTCAATCAGTCAACATTTATTCACAAGCTTTTTTTTTTTCATACTGCGCGGTGTATAATAGAGCCAAGGTTGCAAGGCTCGTGGTTCGAATCCCGCGTCTGCCGATATTTTTTCTGAATAATTTGATGCGTATAAAAATTTGATGTATAATTGTATTTATGTATTTAATTACTAATAATATTGAAATATAGTCTATGAACTATAAAAAAAGATTAGACTATTAAATTTTTTTTTTTATAATAAATCAAAATAAATTTAAAGTGTTTCATATCACAAAGCAAACATTTATTCAAATCAGACCGTAATTTAAAAAATACGAAAATCCTTTATAATGGTTGATAAACAAAAATATTAAATAGTTTTTGTATATTGGAGTCTTATTATGATCCTTATGCTTTTGCTTGTGTACCTGAATCCAATGATATTATAAACGTATAATTGTTTATTTTCCATTATTTCAAAGCTCCTTTATCATTATTTTTTTAGTTATTTCCTGATTTTTGTACAGAAATATTTATAACATTCAATTTATCAGTTTTAAATGACTTAAGATGTTGATTTTTAATTCGTTTATACTAATCCTCTTTCTTGTTTGCCGTTTTAATTCAAAATTTGAAATTAAATTTATACTTTAACTTCCTAATGATATAGAAACTTGAAAATTATACAGCTTATAACTGGATGACAATGTAATATTAACCTTTACACGCCCGTGCGCCGTGCGCAATAGAGGTAGATCACTGCCCAAGCATTTTTTCTTACAAATTTAGCGCCAACCCGTAAACTATTATATAAATAACTATATCTCTAAAACTAGTCATCCTATTTGGGTAAAATAAAAAGTATTCTCAAAATAAAAGATTGTTTATAATATTATAAGCAATTAAATATACATATACCATACATAAAAATCTTAAAACGAGTCAAATCATTCAGAAAAAATATCGGCGGGAGCGGGATGCGAACCGCGGACCTTTCTCAGGTGGAAGAAATTGGCCGGTGGCCGAGCGGTATAATTACCTGGGCAAAAATGGTTGGTTCCAAAGGTCCGCGGTTCGCATCCCGCCCCGCCGATATTTTTTCTGAATGATTTGACTCGTTTAAGGATTTTTATGTATAGTATATGTATATTTAATTGCTTATAATATTGTAATATAGTCAATGATCTATAAAAGTAGATTAGAATATTGAAATAATAAAATAATATTCTAATAAATAATTATATATAATCGTGTCGGAAACAACAGGGTCAGATCCTGTCTGCCCAGAAGTGGGCGACGTCGATGGCGTTACTTCTGGCCATCATCAGGTCTTCCTGGGTGCAGCCACTCGGGCACAGCGCACACTCCAGAAGGTGTGACAGGGTCTGCTCCACGCCGCAGTCACATTCAGTCGGTCCGCTGTAAAACTGCCAGGCCCTCATTTGTGTCCTCGTCTTGCATACTCCGGTCCGAAGTCTGTTAAGGGACCTCCATATATTCCACCCTTGGTCATGTCCAGGGCTAGGTCCTCTTTCGGGGCAATCCAAGTATTCCCCTCAGTTGCGCTTCTCCACATGTTCAGCCGCAGGGTGGCCTCAGGTATCTCCAGTTCCGTTGTCGACTGTAGGAAACTTCTTCTTGATTTGAGCCGTGTAGTTATCTTTTGGTACCCAAACATAGGGTGGAGTGCGTCGTGGGTTGCTTTGGTGAGTTCCTTCTTGGTAGTAACTTCTCGCCGTATGTTTGGTGGGGCAATGCCCGAGAGTTGATATAGCTTTGATATTGGGGTAGGTTTTAGGCACCCCGTAACCACCCGGCACGTTTCATTCAGAGCAATATCCACTTTCTTGGTATGGGCAGACCTCGCCCATACTGGCGCAGCATACTCGCCAGCAGAGAAACAGAGAGCTAGAGCACTTGTGCGGATCAGGTTTGGTTGGGCTCCCCACTTCGTACCTGCCACTTTTCGGAGTAGGTTGTTTCTGGTGGACACCTTTGCTTAACAGACTGACAGTGTTTCTGATAAGTGAGGGTCCTATCCAGCTTGACCCTAGGTATTTAGGTGTGTCGCAGTGCTCTAACACCAAGTCGTTCCAGGTAATGTGCAGCTTTCTCTTGGCAAGTCTGTTATTAAGATGAAAGGCGCAGACTTGGGTCTTGCTTGGGTTTGGTTGTAGTCGGTTTTGGTGGTAGTACGAAGAGAGGGTGGTGAGTGCGTTATTAAGCTGGGTTTCTACTTCCTCGAAAGACCCCTTGTGCTGTGAGCGCCAAGTCATCTGCGTAGATGAAGGACCTGGTATTGTTCAGTATTGGCTGGTCGTTTGTGTAGACATTGAAGAGTAAGGGCGCTAACACGCTTCCTTGAGGCAGTCCATTTTTGTTCGTGCGCCATCTGCTACGCTTACCTTCGTGATCAACATAAAATCTACGGTTCTGTAGCATAGTTGCTATTACATTAGTAATAGTTGCATCATGGGTAATATTCTGTAGTTTAAGCAGAAGGGTTTTGTGGTGGACTGTGTCATAGGCAGCGGTTAGGTCTACAAAGGCTGCTCCCGTTATTTGTCTTTCTCAAACCCATCTTCGATGTGTTGTGTGAGGTTCAGAATCTGTCCAGTGCATGATTTTCCAGGGCGGAAACCAGCTTGTTGTGGGATGAGAAGCGGGTCTATAAGGGGCGCTAGTCGGTTGAGAAGGATTCTCTCCAACAGCTTATACAAATGACAGAGCAAGGAGATTGAACGGAAATTCTTTGGGTTGTCTGGGCTTTTCCCGGGTTTAAGCTTCCTCCATATTTTTTGGTATATGTTGAGTACTGATACAATTATTTAAAAACAGGAGAATCCATTTCTTTGTCTGTGGTCCAAAGTGTTTTATTTGTTCCGTCCTAATGTCGTCCAGTCCTGCGGCTTTCCCATTCTTCATTATGCTCACTGCTTTGTCGAGTTCAAGAATGGTGACTGCTGCACTCAGACCTGTATTAGGTCTCGGCGGTAGATTTATTTTTCATTTTTATGTTCCTCCTAGCACATTGTACCATTTTTGTGGGCTTTCCATTTAATAGTTTGGTCTGCGGTTATATTTGAGAGGTTGTGTTTCGGTTGTTTTGGGTCACTGTTCAGGGTTTTAAGTAATCTCCATGCCTTATGGCTATTTCTTGAAAGATCTAGCTCATTTAGCATGGCTGCCCATTTCTCTCTTTTATTTTTTTTTTGACAGAGCTTCCATTAAAGCATTCCCAGCAGAAACAGTATTGAAGCAGGGTCCTTCTCGTACAGCTGGGTATAGTCGTCAAGTAGCCTCTCTGCTTCCTTCTCCAGTCCCTGTATGTGATGTCGTTTGCAGCCTCTCGGGATTGTCTGTCGAGACACCTGTTTTACCGTTTCCACGAAGTGGTATTTCTGGCATTGGGGTGGTATTCCAGATTTTGGCGTCGAGGGATTCTGAGAATTGATCCCAGTCGGCTTTTTTTTAAAATTAAACCTCCTTCTGAATGGCACGGTCCCTATATTTAGTAAGGCTGACACCTTGCATAGAATAGGTCTATGTTGAGAGTGGGGTATGTGCTTATACACCGATTTTTTTCACTGCTGGCTAATTGTACCTGTGGAGAATATTAGGTCCGGGTTGTAGCCTCTTTTCCAGCGACCGCTGTTGAATGAAGGTGGGAGCTTTGCGTCGTGTATAAGCACCAGATTATTTGCTTCTGCCCAGCACTCCAGAGACTCTCCATCTTCATTTGTCTTGTCATAGCCCCAGTTTATGCTATGACAATTCAAAGTCTCCTAGCATCCTTTGATCGGAAGTTGCTCGGTTCGGAGAAAGCAAATGGTGTGTTTGGTGGTTTGTAGATGGAGGTGACTGTGCATGCTGTCAGTTCCGTCGTTATGACCTCTATGTCAGATGTGTCAGTCAGGGCTGTTGATATTATTGCTAGGTCCTCTCGTGCAAACACGGCACTCCCATATTTGTTATGGGGCCTTTCTGCTACTAGTCGCATACCTGGCACACTGGGGCGGTTGTTGTTAAGCCCGCGGTGAGTTTCTTGCACGCATAAGATGTCACAGTCGTTGGCAAGGCAGTATTCTGCGAGTAAAAGTTCTTTACTAGCTGATAACCCTTCAATGTTGATGGTCATCATTGTCAGTTTTGGCTCTGAGAAGAGCCGTTTTAGGTTCTTCTGCACTTTTGCGTGTGTTGATGTTGTTTCCGTAGTAGAAGGATTGGCCGGCATTGTAAATAACCGTTTCCAGGGGGCACCACGCGGAGGTTCCTTCTTTGCTCCCCAATGAATAAATAATTAAAAATATCCATACGATTGTTTATAATTTACAAATGGTTTATTTTAAATTTATCACATTTTATAAAGTTACACATTACAGTTAAAAAATGAAAACTATAAAAAATACACAAAACTTGAAGCATCTAATACCATCAAATTACAAAAATTAAAGAATATAAAATAATAAAGACATAGGGATGATTTATTACGATTCTCATAATATAAAACAACACATATCACAAGAGCTGACCTTTTAAGGAAGATGTTTACATAACTCATTATGACAAAAATGTTTATCAAAACCGAAAATAAAATTATGGATCAGTCTCTCAAAGTCATTATTCATATTTTGAATACTATTATCATAAATCAGTGTAATCCGATAGTTAAATCTGTACCATAAGCACTGGTCCCGTACGGAACCACTGGGCGATGAATGACGCAAATCTCCGGTCCCGTACGGGACCACTGGGCGGATAAAAGTTTAATAAATGTCAGAGATTAAATGGATATTTCTTTCCTTGATTTAACGTGAATCATGAGAATGCTTATGATCCACGTTTGAGGAACGTAAGGTTTTTTTATCTATTTTAATAGTTGTTATTTATGTATCTCGAGGAGATGGTAAAAAAATATACATGTATAACATAAATAAGAGAGTAATCAATTATTTTATCCAAATTAAAAAGAAAAAAATTTTTTTTTTTAGCAAACTTGGAGGGGGGACTGCGGCGCCCAGAGACGGCCATCGAAGACATCTTCATCCGGCGATTCATAACCGGCACCTGGCACTCGCTGGTGCTCTCCGAGGTCATCATCAAGCGGCAGCACAACCACGTGCGCATCGCCGCCATCATCCGGCGCGGCATTGCGGCCTCCAAGATGTACTTCCTCATCGGCTACTGCGAAGAACTGCTGTCCTCGTGGCTGCAGTGTCCCGTAACTATCGAACTGCAGACCACAAACAGCGCCAAAGACGTCATCTACAAGTACATCTAACTCCGCCTTCATCATTCACTGTGACCTCAGATATATGCTTCTTCGTTGGTTACTGCAAGGAACTGCTTGCTGCACTATCTTATGACTTTAGTGCTGCACACTACCCATTAGTGTTAATGGTCATCTACAAGTACATCTAACTCCTTCATCATTGACTGAGATATATGCTTCTTCGATGGTTACTACAAGGAGCTGCTGTCCTCTTTACTGCAATACCTTGTGACTCAAAAGCTGCAGACCGCCAATAGTGCTAAAGATGTCATCTAAAAGTACATCTCACCCCACCCCTGGACTCCTCTTGTCTACTCCTCATTCTCCTCCTTAATTATTATTATATTTTTATCAAAGTAATCTTTACAGAAATCTATCCCAATCACAATTTTCAGTTCCATGCAAGCGTTGCTAACACAATAACAAGCATTAGAAATCTTTGATCCACTAAAATAAAATTAGTGTGCAGAATAATAGCTCAATAATTTAAATTAAAAAATATTTATTTTACATGAAGTATAGTAAATTCCTATTTTAATAAATGAAAAAATGTGACAGTTGAAGTGTAATAACAAATATTTATATTGAATGCTGAATTAATCAAAAGTAAATGTTAAGAATATAATAATAAAGTTAATAAATCATAATTATGAGGTTCATAGAATGAATGGTGGACAGAATACAATTCTTTCGGTGGATATAGTTGATGTGTAGTCAATTTGGGTTCAAATATATTTGTTAATGATTGAAACCATATTTAGATTAAAGTGTTTTAATTGTAGTGTACATTTGTTATTAAAAATAAGTTACGAAAAATAATACTTGTTTTATTTTTTTTTATAGACAATGGCTACTCGACATGTAGTCGAAATATGTCGTCCTATAATAAAAAAATGTGGAATCATTTTGAAATAATCTTTAATTCTTATTTTGACTTGTTTTACAAATTGTTCTTACCTTTATTTGACATTACTTATGTCTTATAATAGACATTTCTTCATGATCAGATTCAGACATTATATGATGTTAAACAGATTTGTGTTATTATGCTCCGACAAGATTGTATCTACAATTGTAAAATCTCTAGAGATCTTAGAGTTCCATCAACAAGACAAACATTATAAATTTAACACTCACAAGACAGCACCATTTGAGGGATTTGGTCCTCCGCAGATTTGATGACGCTCAACTGGGTCGACTGGACGCTGGATATGAAAAGGGTGCGTAGTGGTTGTGTGGGTGTTGAGGAATTGAGGAGGTTGTAAGTATTTATTATTTATTTGCTCCTTGAAGAAATTCCAGATTATATGTTGGAGGAACACATTTTTCATCAGAGTATTTCATTAATTGTAATGTTAAAAAAAGACTGGAGAAGCCGAGTCGATAAACGTAATTGGGATGAAAGGTTCTATGTGACTGAAGATGATGTAAAGGTGCAGGGATCAACAGATAAATTAGCTCAGTGAGTTTGACAAAGGAACATAGAGTAAAACAAACAAGTTCATCCGTACTATTTTATTTTTCATTTCATTCGAAAGATGTATTACACAGACATGCGGAACCTCTCGCATAAAACGATAATCTGAGACGGGACAGAGGGACGACAATGATGCGGGTGTCAGGACACCTCCCCTGGCCTCCCTGGGAGCGCACTGGGCCTCCCAGGGTTACACACTAGCTTCCCCGGTTACACTCTAGCCTCCCCGGGTTACGCACCAACTTTCTATGGAATCTTTACAAAATACATGATCTCTAGTCGCGCCGCCCGGACACCTGCTAATGGGTATTTGTACTCTGGGTAGATGAAGACAACTCCGGTCAGCCATTGTCTATCACAGTGACGAGAATGATCTCTTCGAGTTTACTTGTACATTTATATTTTATAATACAGTCTTATCCTCAGCTCGGAGGAGGCTCTCATTTAAACATAAGTTATAAGTTGAATGGCCAAAATTTAGTCATAATTATTAACATTATATTATTAATTTGAGATGTCCGGCCGACCGACTTTACATAAAACCTT
This sequence comes from Glossosoma conforme, assembly GCA_022606575.1. Lineage (NCBI taxonomy): Eukaryota > Metazoa > Arthropoda > Insecta > Trichoptera > Glossosomatidae > Glossosoma > Glossosoma conforme. Next base: position 343,740 of record JAGTXR010000003.1, on the reverse strand, counting down.
TTCTCCTTAAACATTTGTTACGATAACGTTCCTTCATAAAATCCTTAACTATTTTCCTCCGAAGACCGGGAAATTTAGAGTTCAGCTTTCGGGTAAACCACCGGCCATCATCGAGGTTCGGTGCAAATATAATGTCAACGAATACTTTCACATCTTCTCTTTTCAAAAGTGTTCCATCGATTTTTACCCAAAAGCAATGAATTCCAAATTTGACCGTGAAAATCTATGAAAATATATCCGGGAATATCATTAACGATTTATAAACTAATAAGGGGTGAGCATTGACAGCATTGGGAGCTTCAATAAATGTTTCAGAATCTCAGCGGGACGGTTAAAGCATGGGTAATGTCTCCTTGCAGCAACCTGTAGTGCAAATTTTAATTTTTATAAAAGTTTAACAAGCTCTAGTGCGTAAGTGAATTATCAAATGACAAAACTTACAAAACTAAAATATTAGTAAATTAATCAGTTTATTTTTGTATTACATTATCATCTCATACATTATCATCTCATACATGCAGAATGCATTTTTTAAAACAAAAAGTGCAAAATAAAAACACTAATAAATTTGCTATATTAAAACATGTTTTGATATCAATTTAACTCCTTAGGTGCTAGAGAATGTTGAATTCAAAAAAAATTAAGTGCATTTGAGGCTCTGTAAGGGATTGCTGGTGTGGTCATGCTTTAACATACCCGCACCGTTATAAAATATTGTTTACATGTCACCACTGGTTAGCTGTAATATTCTGTAAAGTCCAATGCAAACAAAGAGCAGAAGAAAGCGACAAGAGTGAGGTTATGTGAAACAGTTCTGCCGTGAATAAGATTGCTTTGTGGAAAGTCTCGAACAAACCAGACATTGATGAGAGTTGCATTATTGGCTAAGACACTTATCCGATGCTTAACAGTCATAAGTGAAGTTTGTACTCTGCATGGAAGTGAGTGGGAGGAGTGTTTACAGTGTTATGTACAGTGGAGACATCGCCTTATAGCTAATACTCGCATATAATAATTTGAATGCATAACAGTCCGATTATAAACCTATCAAAAATAGAATCGCATTCCAAAATCAATTAAGTTTATTCACAGGTATTTTGCTAAGGGGAATAAATTCGTTTACAATATCGATATAATTCCATTTTCCCGACAGGGAGCGACGATCCTAACCGCTAAAATAATATTGAATTGAAATACAATGAGTATCTTTTTATCTTGCAAGCATTTTGAACTGTCACAATTATTACTTATGCATACATCAATCTAAGTGAACATTTGGTAAAGCCTCCTTTTGGCAGACTCTTTTTAATCAAATTACTTAAGCATTTATCTTCCAACAAAACATAAATTGCATAAATCATAGTATTTTTTTTACATTAAATTAAAAAATGCATAATCATTTTCTTAGAGAAGAAAATCTAAACAAATTTATTAAATTATCAATAGTAAAAACACATTAATCTTAGTTGTCAAGTAAACATCAAAATAAATAATATTCTTATTGATATTTTTGAATATTAGCAATAATTTTTATGACGCTTGTTATTAGCTTATTTTATGTTAAGGACCGTCGCTCTCTAAACAGGCTTTTAAATATTTATAAACATCACACAGTTGCTTCCTCGCAAATAAAATCACACATACATGAAATATTTACACAAATGATCTTATATAAATGTACTTTTTTGTATAATAATAAAATTGTATTTTCAGAATTACATGATTCATATTTTTCATAATCTTGATAAATGATAGCACAATCCCCTGTGACAGTCGCCTTGTTTTGTTTCAAAGGGAAATTCTTTTATTTGTATTATTTTCGATTTTTGAATTCATCTGAGATTGGAATATTTTTATTTTTTCAAATTTTGATTCTCATTTGGACGAGTTAAAACGTTCTACATAAGTTCACTAAATGGATTTAAAGTCAATATTTAAAAAAAATAACCATTTGATTTAAGTAAAATATTACTTATATCAGGGTTAAAAAGTCAAATGAAGTGGCCTTCATATTGACTAATATTATTCGATTATGAACAACAAACATTTTGTCAGTTGTAAATATTATATTTATGTAAATAGGTTGCTTTTATAAAAAGCTAGGCTGATATTGATAAAATAAATTAAATTACTGATAATCCTAATTATAACAATATTGGGAGAAAATTCTGAACCGTCATAAGAATTATGCTATAATTTGTCAATTTTAATAAAAAAAAACCTTTTGCCCGGGCGACACACATCCCCACAGGCAACTGCAGCAGGTCACATGATAACAAACGACCTTATAATAACATAAATAATTACTTCACAGAGATCAAACTTATATCAAGATAAAAATGTTAAAACTTCAAAATGTCAAAACACATTGCATCTGCATCTATGCAGGGCTTGAGTCGCTCTCAGAGAAATTACTTGTATTTTATACCTATGTACCATTTTGATAATAAAGTGACACTATTTGGTTCTCTTCTATTAGAAGCCCATCAATAACCAAGCTTTTGATGAAGTCCGAAAAATTAAACATATAAATATTAAATACACATGCCATCTTATTTGACATTTCTTTTATCAATTAGTCAAGAGAAAAATAAAGAGTAGACATGAGATTCAACCGCTGACAGTACACACTGTCACTTTACATTTGATTTGATTTATTGACAAAATAAATGTCATATAAGATGGTATTTGTTAAAGATTCATATCAAACCTTAAATATAAGTCAATTGAAATGAGGTTATGTCATCAAAAAAGCTTGTGCATAGTTGTTGTACATTTATTAGTGATTTGCGAGTGTTGGAATGCTCTTAATAAAAGAGTGTTTTTTATAATCTTACATCAAAACAATAATCAATAAGCAATTCTCACAACTGTCATTTTTATTCCACAAAAATACACAAATTAAAAGAAGCTGGATGTGTTGTTTACGACTGCTTATCTTATTGGAGATATGAATTGATTAAAATATAAAATAAGTAAAAAAAATGTTTTTTTTCTCTAAAAACAACTTGTAAAATTGAGTGCAATAATTCTGACATTGAGCTAATGCACAATAGCTGCAATTAGGGATTTTTAAGAAGGTCTAGTGATCATTAAAAACTCATATACAAATAACAGAAATGAAAAAGGGTTAATGACATTTTTTTCCAATTTTTCTCTTTTTGGCTTTCACGATCTATATACAAATATATTTGTCACTATAGCCTTTTTTATTTTCTGTATTTGAACTTCAGGAATATATATATTCAAAATAAATATTGATACGTTGATATTTTGTTTTTGAATTTAGTAATTAGTTTTGATAAAAAAACGACCATTGTGAGAATTGACAAATATTACAAGATATCAATGTCAGCATTGATTGAATTTTCCAACTAAAAATGGTACATAAGCACTATCGGCCTAAAAACTGTTTTTGTAGGCGGTCTATAAATATTGCATATTGCTGAAAATATTACGTTGCCTACATAACAGAGGAAAATGGGTACAGTTATATAGAAGAACAAAAATTTACAACTTCAATTATTTTTGCACTATATAACAGCATCATCCCACCTAGCATAAGTTTTCCTTAAATGCAATTATGCAATTTTATAGGCAGCTTATAAGGCTCATAAACAAGCAATAAAAAATATTAACTCTCTGGAAATATTACATGCATCTATTGTCCAAATTAATCGATACAGATATTTTTTTCTCTTTCGCTCCTCTTAAGCCTCTTTTGCTTCGTCCAGCAGTATTGCAATGTTTGTTGCCAGATTGCTCAACACAATATTACACATTATCGGTATAAACATAAAGTACACTAGTCTCTTGTAGATTTACAGACATCATAATTTGATTATAAACATATTTGAGATGGGAATCACAATTAAAGCATGCAAATTTCATCAATTTATTACGAAAAAAAAAAATGTTTGTCGCCACATCCCGATGACAAAAACTGTTCCGCACGAGAGAAATAAATATTCTTTAAACCCTGTATGTTTATCTTAATTTAAATTTTACACATAGAGAACGGATACTTTACAGTTAAATTGATAGAACTATATTTTACACCTACATTAGTTACGATGATGCGATTAACAAAGTAATTAATGATCTCTTAAAGTTTTTCATTTGTTCCGCTTTAAATGGAAGGACGATAAGAACATACAAACAAACTAATAAACAAACACCGTCCGTCCGTCCGTCACTCCGTCTCGTCTTCACGTTATCTCTCGTCTAATAATTCCTATGTTAAACGATAAACTTTACAATACCTCCCTCTCTGAATTATTAAATTTATTTTTTAGTGAGTGAATCATAAGTAAAAATTATCTTTTATAATAATAACCCGAACGCTTACACTTAAAAAACGTTATCTACAAAAAAGTGTTGAATCAAAAATTGTAATTTTACATTCATAGTTACAAGAATAATAGGAGTAACCCTTAAAGATGTAAAAGAGTTTGTATACCTTGGAAGTACGATCACCTGGGATGGCAGAACAAAAAGAGAAGTCGACAGACGCATACATCAAGCAAGGCTAGCGTTCAATAAAAAAAACGAAAATTATTGAGTCATAATATATTCATTTGAAGCTCCGCAAGCAACTTGCCAAAACATTTGTTTGGAGCATCTTGATGTACGGCTGTGAGACATGGTGCTTATCTGAAAGTGATAAAAAAAGTCTAGAGGCCTTTGAGATGTGGTCGTACAGAAGAATTCTCAGAATTTTCCGGAGAGACCACGTCACAAGCAATGAGGTTCTCAGCATAATCAAGGAAGATGTAAGAACCATCTCAGAGAGGCGGATAGGTCACATCATGCGCCACAATGGTCTTCTTCACGACATTGTGGAAGGGATGGTTGCGCCCTAGACGGGAATATTTGCAGCAACTGTTTGAGGACATGAGTTGCAGCTCTTACGCTGAACTAAAGAGGGTTGCAGAGGATCCAGAAGAGTGGATATCGAGATGCAAAATTTTGCTGCTGCAAACCAATCCACTGGATTGATACTACGAAGAAGAAGTTAGACGATAGTAAAACTAAAACTCTGCTGCTTTCTTACTTTTTATTTACAAAAAAAATTGCACCAAAAATGTTTGAATATCTTGCAAAAAAACAACATTCTTTTGTAGATATCATTATTTGACTGTTAGTTTCCCAACAGTAGTGATGACCCTGGAGGCAACAACCACTCTATAGCCTTTTCTACAATATATTATATCATCTAAAACGTTGACCTTATTCAGTGCGCATTGTTATCAATGGAATTTTTAAAAGCATACAATTGTTATAATAATATAATTTACATGATTAAAAATAAAATAAATTAAAATGATTTATTTCCAATGGACGAATCACACTCTGCCTAAGTGTATTATGAACAATGAGTTCAGTCAAATTGAATAACATGTAATAGAAATAATGAATTTTAAAACATTAAAATACAAGCATTATTTTCGGTTTTACTGAGAATTGTCAGTTAATGTTATTTATTAACCCTTTCGCATCGGTTGTCGGCATATGCCGTCATAAGATTCCAAGACCGTTGACATTGGTTGACGTGATATATCATCGTTTTGCTACTTTCTAAGAATAGTTTTTTATGCATAATCTGATAGCTAAAGGATACAAGAACCAATGTGATATATGAATATAGACCAGATAAGTACATTTATGCTTCAAATACTAGTTTTATAATTGACAGTATACTTTGTATTTAAACCGAGCCGTGATGAAAGGGTTAACAAAAAAAAATTATATCCACTGTAAATTGTTGTGTAAATGAATTAGAGGAATTCCTTCTGAAAAAAAAGTATTGTCTTTTGTGTGCATTGTAATATTTAAGCACAAATCACCTGACAGATTTATGACATGAAATCGATAAAACAGCAATAAATTTTACTAGCCAATTGATGATCTTGAACAACATCAATGTAAATAAAAATATAATATAACTCTACAGTTTTATTTTGAAGGACATGTTTCTGCTTCTGCAAGAATCCTTTGTCAAGTTATAAGCAGTATTCAATTGTAACATATTGGTTAACCTGTTAACCGGGTATGACGTAATATTCCGTCATTCCAAGAAAGCAACTGTAGCGGGTATGACGATATATTCCGTCAAGACACTTTAGCGACCAAATTTTAAATTACACTCTAACGGGCATGACGAGCTACGCCTTATTTTGTTTGTTCATCATATACCATGTACATCTACGCATCGAGTTGCACGGAATCGCCGCGTGTTTTTTTTTTTAAATCGGCAAAATTAAATTCCCCGTTAACAGGGTAAAATAAAACTGCAGCATTAAATCATTTTCTTTAAATTTACATGTAATTATTTATTGCATGACACCAAAAATAAGTAATAAAAAAAAAGCAATTCAAAAAGTTATTTTTTTACCTAAAAAATATGGTCGATAAAAAGGCAATGCTTTTTGTAATGCGAGATTAATAGTAAACTAAAATCTTCTAGCGTAATAAAAACATGGGACTGACATAACACAAAATTTAGGGCACCGCATTCAAATAAAAAATAATTTATTTCAAGAGAAAAAAATAATCAAAAAAGTAATCCTAGAAAATTAATATCACATCAATCTAAAAACTTAAGATATTAAAACTTGTATGTATAAGTAAAAAAGGACCATTTTTTTGTGCCAAAATAACCTAACCTTAATGTGAAATAGCACAACAAATACTGCAAGACGCACTCATGTGAAAATTGCAATAATTATTATATTTTTTGGGATGTTTTATTTTTTCCCATGTACCGAAATTTGATTTATAACCGTCTTTGAATTTTAAATTAAAAATTGCTTGTTATGTACATTGGTAGAATTCACTTTGAGTAGTATAAAATTAATTTAAAAACATTTAAACCTGATTTATACTAAGCATTTGAAACTGAATGTGTATTATGACAATTGAATATAATAAAACAATTAATTATTCTTAAATTATGAATTAATGATACAAAATGTTCTTCAATTATAATATATTTAATTTTAAAAATAAAAGTTAAAAATTCCAATAATATGGCATAAGTGTCTTCATTTCCAGATAAGTTTTTTTAGCATCTAGGAAATACTTGATATTAAAAAAGTGTTGCTTGATAGTTATGTTGCGACCAATTAACCTTTAAACGCCCAGTGGTTTCCTTACGGGACTGCAGATTTGCATCGTTCAATGCCTTACGGTCCCATGCAGGAAGTGCTTATGGTTAATTTCACAATCTGATTACATTAATTTGTGATAATAATATTAAAGTAAGTTCATGGAAGAATCTATCGTGCGACGAAACATTACAAACATTGGCCTAATAGGGCATTTAACGACGCAAATTTGAGGTCCCGTACGGGAGCACTGTGCATTTTTAAAGGTTAATGACATTGAGAAAACAACACTCTTTTTGACAGCTCACACATATTTAAGTGATCACACCATAATTGAAAAGTTCTATTTTTTGACACTTGTGTTTTATTCAATTTATGGTATTCATTTGTTTTGCTGAGGCCTCGCTTTTTGGTTTTTGTCACGCCTATCTGTTAACCATATCATAATTTTTCTTACCATTAAAATAATATAAATATTCGAGAATATCTTTCAATGTCTTTTACGTATTACATTACTCGAATACGAACTACGGCGTCAAAAGAAGAGGACCTAAATTTAAAATTAATTTAGATAAAAAATATCCGTTACATAAAAAGTATATACCCCATTGATAATTTATTTTATTTCATTTTGTAATACAAGAATAACGATTAGTATCAATTTTAGCGTATATTAGATGCTACTGATCCGCATAACTTAAGGGTAAGCCATCCAAGGGTCATTAATACAATTTAAATAATTAGAAAACTGACAAGTGTTGCCATACCTTACACTGTGCACACAATAAAGTTTTTATCAATAGTTTAATCTTCACCCGTTTCATTATGTTTAAGTAACAAGTATAAATTTTGCTCTATATTATATTAAAAATACATTATGTCCATTATATTTTTATCTTTGCGTAACATCAACGACGGGTCAAATGTTAGCCGATCTTGCCCAGGAATCCATTCAAAATATATACTTGTACAGGAAATCAGGATTTGTAACATCAAAACCTAACCTAACATTACTACAGTACGGGAAAACGCCAGAGATGAGTTGATGCAATGAAGCGATGGTCACACCACAGTAAACTGGGGGAGGAAAAACAATAACACAGAAAGTGAATTGTTGTTACAATGCCATATAAGTTCCTAATTCGGAACATTCAAATTGACACCATGGACGTTTGTCAAATGCTAGATTGATCATCAATTTAATTCCTCTTTTCAATGTTTTGCTGAATGTATTCTGTAAGAGTATTCCTCTACAATAACACAAGGAGAAAGAAAACGTGGCTTTTGTTGATGTCATATTGCAGCAAACTTGCTGAATAATGTAATTACTTAGGAGATCATACATATGGGTGAGCATGATGCATGCATTATTATTTAGAAAAAAATATATCCTTTAGAATGTATCAATGATGACAATGCAAAATTAAATTTGAGGTTAGGAAGTATCGACACTGATAGTAAACATTAGCATTGTGACTTTTGCATCTATATAGATGTTTGAACGTATCGAAATAAGATAGAATGTGATTGGTAACCATCATAGTGGGTGATTGTTGCTACAAAACAATAAATTCTATAGTAGTTTTGACAATAATGACGATGTAAATTGATATTTGAAAGCATTGACACCAGAGTCGTGTTATGCTGAACATTGACTTGTGCATGAACACAGAAGTGCTTACAAAGACATGAGTGACATATTAAACATTTCCGATGGATTAAAATGGATTTATTACACAATGAGATGCCATGATTTTCACAAATTAGACAATAATGAAAAAAAAAACATAATAAAACGATGTTTGATAATGAATTAATTACACAGTTTTAGATTTAATGAAATGAACATCTAATAAATCGTAAAATTACTAGTTTTAATTATAATTATAAAATACATATAATATCCACTATAGAAAGTAACGTTTCCGTCTATAAAAGTGTTTTGCTTCGGTAATATTTAACCACTTAATGACATTGCTCGGATCATATCTGACAAAGTATGTTTACATTACTAACAGTTTTTTTATTATGTTTATTGCAACTTAGCCTTATAAGATATTTTTCTTATTACATTTTTCATAATTCTTTAGCTTCCAAATGGAGCAATAGGCAACCGCACTGTTTAAAGCTAGCTCAGCAATCTGAGGTTCCTCTGAATACATTAGATAGTTTAATCCTTGCATGGCGATTAATGGATGATCTCAATTGAAAACGCCAGTTTATTATGCTCTCTTAAGAGAAAAGCTCTCTAGTTCAATCCAGCAATTCAAAGAACATAGAAATTTATTTTACAATTTGTCAAGAGCAGAAGATGGACCTTGCTGGGAAATATTTTACTGATGCCGCCTTTTATTCAAGCCATCAGAGCTCTTATCATTGTGAGGGACAACTGGGAAATATTACAAAAATTACTCGGTGAAGCTATGGGATGCAGAGCTGACTTGGGACAAGACGGATTGTTATTAGTGACTTTTTGTGGCCACCATGTTCTAGTAAGGAAACAGATTTGAAAGATCGTTTACTCCTTTAGGTTGTATCTCGAACATTAAGTGGTTAAAAATACTAAAATGCAAACATCTTCATCCTTATACTTCATATTGACACATTGCCAACCTTAAAAATGTGTTGCCTCTACACAGAGTAATGGTGGGAGGTATTATAAAATATAGATAAATTTTGAATAAAATGTACACAATTAGGTATTACATAATTATAAAGTCATTTTTCAAGTAGATATTAACATATGCCGTTCCTTCGATTCAAATATAAATAAAATGTAAAATACACGCCGATGAAACAATCGATTGTACGAGATGAACTAAAACCTAACCTAAAAACTTATTTATAATATAAAATAATAATATTTCTTCCCCCGAATGACATTTGAAATTTTCAAACAATTTATTCCACATTATTATTATTATTCATTTGATTGGATTTGAATTTTGGAACACATTCAACATGTTACACAAAAACATGTTGAATGAGAACACAAACATTAGAACGAATCACAATTGAAACTGATCACAATGAACACCGTCCACGGAGAGAAATCTTGTCACAAAATATTACATCTCAAGAAATATGTTAAACTAGAATTACGGAACTCCTTTTAAGAGAAGATGGTTATGACAATGCTGCTGGAAATGTTATAAAGAAAATAATGATTTTGCCCTTGGATGAAGCATATTGATCACTGCATTCTGGTGAAATCATCCCTTCTTTATTTATACTGAGCCTGTTGTGGATGGAAAATAGTCTGTGTTGTTTTTAGGTAAGAAGACTGATTGACCAGGCGTTTTAAAAACTATCAAACATCATATTTCGCCATTGGTCATACTCTTAAGGTGACTCTCTCAATAAGGTGACAGTGGACGGTGTATCATTCTAATTAGTTCACTTGTGTCGCGTCAAAAAAATAATTATTCGCGTCGTCTCTCGGGCGATACAATAAAATCACTAAAAAAACCTACAACGATAAGATCTCTATTACAAATTATACAAAAAATTAAAGTCAACACATGTAAAATTAGAAAGGAATACGAATGCTGAGGCTAGTTCATATCTTCCTTTTTCCACCACACTCGTTTGTGTCGTCGCGGGAGGCTCCCCGGGGCCTCGCGGGGCCTTGGGGGGCCTCGTGGGACCGGAGGAGGCCTTAGTGGGCTGCGGCAGGGCCGGGCTCCGGCCGCTACCGTCGAGAGATCAACCCGTTGACCGGCGCCGGCGCCATTTCCAACTCAACCAACAGCGGAAAGTGATCTGAAAGACAAACAAAAAACACGTATTACATATACAAGACATCTTATTAAAATTCCACAATTCAATCATATAAATATACTGTGTACAGGGTGGACCGATAACCGCTAAACTTTTGAAAAGCCGGTAACTTTCGTGCGGGTGTGGATATCGGTGCGGGGAGAGTACGAAATGCAAGAATGGCCAATAGGGATCTAGTGCAATGGCGTTATTCAACAGGGCACAAATTACGCAATGCGTTTGTGAGTACTATAGAAACAATGATTCTGCAGCCGAAGCTAGATAGAAATTTTGTTTTCATTACAATATTTTGAAAACAAATCAAGCTGTTAAGAGGTTATTTGTCAAATGTCCACCCGATATTTATATTTTAATTGAGAGTTTTTTTTAAATTGAATTATGTGATTTTTGATCAGGGTTTTGATTCCCTTAGCTGGTTTTACAGCGCCAGAGGATCTCTATTGTGTTATCTAAGAGGAGAAGGCCTGATGATTGTGTTACTCAGAGGATCTCTATTGTGTTATCTAAGAGAAGGCCTGATGATTGTGTTACTCAGAGGATGGAACATGGTGTTGTAGAGATGCACATCTTCTAGTTATGCAACCACTAAGGGGTAAATATGTATGTTGGTAGATAGGGGAAAACCCCATATATGTGAAAAGCAGTTTGGGATGAAACAATACTGTCTGGACAGGATATAGTATCATAGGTAGCGATCTGTTCAGGTATCTTGAGTTTACTCAGTCTTTTAAGGTTCCAGTAATATTACCTGAAGGAATGTGAGGGTGTGGACAGCCGACGACCTTGTGCTCCCGGAACCACTCGGCGGACAACGGCCCCAGCAGCCCCAGCGGAGTCATGCTCTGCTTGGAGTAGAAGATGTAGTCTATGATGCCCTTGAAGTCAAACCTGAAACCATATATAAGTATAAGAGAGCTGAAAACGCAGGAATTCTTCAGAGGCAAACTCAAAACCAACCTTTTTAATTACGAGAAGCAAAGAAGCGCTTTTGGAATGACCATTTAAAAAAATGACTCAAAAAAGGTATTTCAGATTTGTATGTCGATAGTTATATGGATAGTTACGTGTAGTTGGTGTAGGGCATGATGTCCTCGCTGTACGCCGAGGAAAGCTTGAAGGGATGAGTGAACTCATTGGGGCGCTCCGTGCCGGAGATGCGCTGCAGGCTGCTGGCGTAGCCAAGCTCCTTGAAGTCGCGGTGGTCGGAGGGAACGCGACCAGATGACAGGAATTCAATGACACCTGAAAAACAAATTCAAATATGTCATCAAAATATAACAAGGAAAAATATTTATCAAATAGGCGTGAATTACGAGGATGGCCCATCAAGAAGAGATTTAAGGTCCAAGAGTTTTGAGAAAATGCTTTAACGCTAGATGTGACAACACTGGTAGCTTGGTTCAATATGATAGTCCAAATATTAAGCTACTTCGCATATACTGTCAAGGTGCATTATGTGGCCAATCCATAAGGCTTGTTTCTAAGAGCTGGGTTTAATTACATTTCTCCCTCTTTTGATTCTACTGAGAACATCATATACATAATGTAAACATTCCAGGAATTTTCTGATATTGTTCTGTTACACAACACCTCAAAAGCCTCTAATGTATTTCCATCCCTTCAGTCAATATATCAATTTATTACACGTTTGAGAACTATCGTTTATTCCTTCTCAAATTATAATTGCATACATCTTATCCACAATGAATACAATGATGTGGTATTTTTTTACGATGAAACCTTTCCTGTCCCGCCCTGAGAGTCCCTTTTGGAGACCCAGGTAGGGGACCCGTTACTGGACGCATGCAAAAAACTACTTGTTAGAGAGTGGTTAAAGGCCTTCTTGTGATTTTAAGTGCATTAGTTAAATGTCAAATAGACCTCAGTCTAAAGGCTGCGAAGTTAGTATATTACAGCATATCCGGAATTGCCTTCTTTGGTAAACTGTTGCTAGCAACGAAGTCCTGGTATCCTATGGACCTGATGCCGGTCAGACCACTTCAAAGAGCGCAATCCTGATAGAGTGGCGCAGCGGCCAATTCCACAGTACGTAAGGTACATCATGTGGAAGGCTGTATCGAAGGACCGTAAAAGTCCAAAGTCTATCGTCAGAACATTATGTGATACTTTTATATTATATTTGTGCTTGATACTCGTATGAAGGAGAACTCACCACTGTCAGGCAGGGAGTTGAAGTCCCCGCAGAGGAGCAGCTGCACGGCCGGCGGGGGCTCGTGGGGCTTGCTGGAGCCCCGGGTGAGCTGCGTCGCCTCGTCCATGATGGCCTTCAGCTCGCTGCCCAGCATCATGGTCTGGATGAGCTTCACGTCGCAGTACTCTGGGTCCCAGTGGATGTGCGCCGTGCAGACCAGCAGCGGCTGCGAGACCTGCGCCGCTTCTGAAGGCAGACCTGGAAACACATGAATTATAACATTCAATTATTGGCTGACATCCCTGTTAACAAAGAGACGCTTTGTCAGGATCGTCATCGAGACGCGTGGTAGAGGGATGAGAAGCAGGTCTCTAAATCAAATAAATATTCAAGAAGTACACTGTAATTTATTTTAAGTTAATGATTGACAAACTTAACAATATAAGAGACGAAAGATAGTGTATTGAGGCTTTTCGGCACCAGCCTGCAAGGGCTATATCAAGCTGATATCAAACCATATAATGTTTATAGCTTTACCAATATTCTAGAAAATTTGACAGTTGATTTCGCATTCATAGAAGATCATTTACAACATAAACACATAGAGAATAATACTGATAGAAGTATAGTTGAAGAAGTAGAAAACATAAATGGATTCTATGGAGCTTGCCATAATAAAGATAGCCATGTATGTGTAATTTTTCTAATTGTTCTATTTCCATTTTAATTTGCTAACATTATTAGATAACAGCCCAGCATTCACACGCTCACTGTGAACGGGTGGTGTGCACAGGACAATTTTTATCTACCACCACATTTAATTAATAGGCTATGACTAGCATTTTACACAAAAAGGGTCAAATTCACAACAACCGGGGGTAATTTTAGAGCTCAAAAATCGATTAAAAATATTTTTTTTTTAATCTCCGTCGGGGATCGAACCCACGACCTTTGGCTTTCAAAGCAAACTGTATCTGCCAGCTGATTACAGTTTAACAAAAAAAACATTGTGGTTCATAATAATTTGGTAAATTTACCAGTTGTAATACGTATATAATATAACTAGGATTAATTTTTTACCATATCTGGGTATTTATAGAGCTTAGAAATCAATTAATCTCCCCCTGACCTTCTGTATAGTAGGCGTATGCTTTACCACTTAACCGTACTCGCCGGCACACGGACTAGAGACAGATATAGAAGTGAAGTTAAGTTAATTTATGTTAGATTTTGGTTTGAATTAGGTTGGCACAAAAAATTAAGAGAGGGGTGAGGTTAGGTTGAGCACGTGTTGGATTAATGTTAGGTTAGGTTTAGGTTGGTAAAAAAACTGATGATAGCCAAGTCATTGATGATGGCATGGATTGTATACTCACCATTCTCCCACGCGGCTTCCTTGGTGCGCAGAAGTGCGGCCAGGCCGATGTTGTCCTTGGGCATGACACGGTTGAGCATATTGTCTGATCCCTCTGAGTTTGCCATCGCAAGCTGGTTGAATTCTATCAGATGCTCCTTCACTAACGAAAACCTGAAAAAACACACAAGGAATTATTAAGTACCTACAAGACATTGTCATATCACTATACAAACTGAAAGTAATACAAGACATGTATATTTTAAGCAATTATTCCATATATATTCTGGAGTAAGTAGTGATATCCCCCAATCGTATTTAAAAAAACGACAAGTTGCAAGTTCGTCACGTGGCGGCGTGGAGGAAGAATGCAGGAGCAGATTAACAACACAAAAAACTTGTTTTTGAAGCACAGTTCGCGTTTATTTTTATTAAAGACTTGATTTTTCGTCCGACTGACAACTGCCGGAACCTATGACATCCAGCGCCGCCAAGACGGTCGCGGCAAAAAAGCAAATTAAAGATGACAGTTGCACCAACATGAACTGGTGATTGAAGATTTAATTTGAAATTATGTGAACAATAAGGTGCTAGTCAATATACGCTATCTTGCGAATTACTCATATGTGAGAGAATGCGCCATGTTAAGTCTGGGCCTTAAAATATAAATAATTATTTATATTTATAATGTTCACTTTGAAATACATTTCCAATAATACATTTCAATATTTATAAACTTGTTTTAAGATGGATCAAACTGAGCACTGTTTAATCACTTTCTGGAATGCAGCATTTAGGCTTTCAATGAATTAATTTTTTTAATTTTTATTAGAATATTATTTTATTATTTCAATATTCTAATCTACTTTTATAGATCATTGACTATATTACAATATTATTATTACTTAAATATACATATACTATACATGAAATTCTTTTTTTTTTTTCAACGCGTCAATCCAAGCACAAAAATAACGGCAGAAGCGGGATGCGAACCGCGGACCTTGGAAACCAACTATGCCCAGGTATTCATACCTTTCAATGAATGTTTCATCAGTTCTCAATGTATATAAGTGTACTGAAGTATTAATAATTTAAAACATTATGGAAGATATGTAGGCCATTAGAAAGACGGGGTGGGTGTTAAGTGTAATCCATGTTAAAACAATGTTGGAAGAATTTACCTGTTTAATAAATAACAGTAATTTACCATACAGCAAAATAAATAATATTTTGGCGAAAACAATTAATTTGTTTTTGGCACTTTTTTAATAATTTTCCTGACTTTTTACACTCCGAAATAAAGATTTTCAAAAATGAATACTAACTTTGCCGACTGAAAAAATATAGCGCATCCATCAACGAACTTCCTCTCGTTCTCGGCCATGGTCTTGGCGCGGGATTTGGGGGAGAATATGCCATCGTAGCCGTCTTGCTTGAGCTCCGGGAGGAAGAAGTTGTAGAACTGGTCCGTTTCCACTTCCTGCAACAGAAATTCATACATATTGTTACAAATTAGATCAAATTATATTGATTTGTTAATATTATAGTAAAAAAATGATTACATACATCGAATGTCTCTTTATTTGACTGTTTCTGACAGGGATCGTGTATAGATAATCGAAACTTCTGTTTTACTTATAAATGCCGAATAAAATATAAATGTGTAATAAGTATTTATTCATAGATAATCATTGTATATTTAAACATATAATAATAAGTAAAATAAAAAGAAATTTTTGAAAATGTTGGATTTACTGCATTTATTCAATATAACTAAACTTGGATTGCCCTAAAGAAGGAGCTTGCCCCTGGACATGAGCAGGGGTGGAACATTTGGAGGTCCCTTAACAGTCTTCGGACCGGAACATGCAAGACGAGGACACAAATGAAAGCCTGGCAGTTTTACAGCGGACCGACTGAATGTGACTACGGAGCGGAGCAGACCCTGTCACACCTTCTGGAGTGTGCGCTGTGACCGAGTAGCTGCACCCAGGAAGACCTGATGATGGCCAGGAATAACGCCATCGACGTCGCCCACTTCTGAGCAGACAGGATCTGACCCTGTTGTTTCCGACACGATTATATATATATACTAAACATACACGAAATTTTGTAATACTTCCAAAGAAGAAAAGAGAGTAAAAAAAACTATTAAACAATTGATTTCCCGCTTTTATTTATAAACAAAATAATGCAACCGTCATTGTGATCAAACTATAATTATCCTCATTGCAGAGAAATTAATACTTTGATAACAGATTTTTCGTACTATCATAGATAAAAAATTTCAGACTTAAAATCGGTTACAAATATTGATATTTTTTTAAATAAAGGAAAGACATTTCCTTGAAACAAAATATAATGAAAAAAAAATTAAAATATTGTCATTGTTGAAGCCTCATCTGCATTACATGACATTTTCCATGAGTCTGTATTCACAGGCTAATGTTGTTCTTAGCGCAGTAGCGGATCTCGTCAAAGAATCCCTTCTTACTGCTGCAAGAATTTTACTGTTCTCTAACCCCGCCAGCACAACTGTATAGTGTGATGCTTGCCATTGAGGCTAGCTGTACCTGAAGGCTGATGATGTCCGCTGCGTAGTGGCGGATCTCGTCCAGGATGCCCTTCTTGCGGTACTCCCACTCCAGTGCCCAGCTCGGGCAGTAAGCGTACATCTGTCTTGTCGCGTACTTGTCGCACAGCACATTGTAGCACATAACCGTGAAGATGCCTGAAAAGTTTAACAGATTAATTAACTTAACTCGTTGACTTCCACGAACCCCTATAGGGGTTATTCAGCTACTCAAACGAAGTGCCACGAACGCCGGTCGGGGTTGTCGATTACGTATATTTTGTATCATGTAGTCTTGTGTCGGCGTTGGCATTGAACAATTGTGTGCAGTGTGGCGTGTTAGTCGAAGAAGAAAATATTACTGTTGTTTACGTTTTTTTTTTAAATCTATGCGTTTTTATATAATGATTGTGACCCTGAAAATCATTTTTTCCATATTGGCTTGTAGGTTGCAGATATAATATGATGGCAGTCAACGGGTTAAATATTATTTTTTAATCCTCAATTGTCTAAAAAAATTATTGCCATTTTAATTTTACAACTCACCACATTCATACCGACACACAGTGGATAGTGTCAATTTATTTAGTCTCTGCCAAAACCTTGAATTAGTTACTGAACAAAGAAATACAGGTCATTGCGAATATATTGGTTTGGTCAAAATGCAACCTTAACCCTTTATTTTCTGAATTATAAAATAATGTTTTTACATTTCCGATTTTTTTTATACGAATAAATATTGATAGGATATAGAGAAAAATATTTTTTTTCTTCTAAAATAAGCATTTATTTCATAGTTTCATAAATCCGACAAAAGTCCCGTCAGGGCACAACTGCAGCAAAATGCACGATCAATATTGGATTTTGTGGTATGGGACTTCCCGTCAGTAAATAAAGGGTTAAAAGACGAAAAATGCAACGATATGCATATTTTTTAATATAAGACGATTCTTTTAAAAAAAAAAAAATCTGCAGCTAGTGTAGTTTATTATATCTGACAAAAAAACGTTTTTTTATTATTTATTTAAATCATATCAATTTTTTTTGTTTATTTTCGAAAAAAATGTCAACAGCATTTTATGGCTTTCGGGTTGAGTGACGAATTTCTTTTCGAATTTTTCCAAATTCCATCCAAGGTCTCTACAAATTCGCCACTTCTAAACATGGCCTTGAAAAACTACGAAATTATTTCATCTCAACAATTTCTATTATTCGGCATATAACGAAAGAATACATGTATTTTTTTAAATACGATAACGTAAGAAATAAATGTGTAAATAAAAAAATTAAAATTAAATTAAAATGCTTTGGTTTTTATACTCATACAGAATAAAAATCGATTTCACCAAAATATATGAGAAAAAAATAGCTACCTACTCGAACATACTGACATATTTTACTGTTACCCTCGTATAGTCTAACTTGAGTATATAATTTGCACGGTAACCAATGCAAAATATTTTTATTTTGCATTTAAAATAAATGCAAACAATTTTTGAATCTAGAATATTCCATATGAAATATGGATCTCTTTCGAACAGTCTAGAAATAATTAAGCTACCTACATTTTACACGTTAGAAAAGTGTAAGTACTACTCACATGTGGGTCTGGTTCTGTTGGGTCGGGTTAGAGGAATCCAGGGCCGCTGTGGGGGATGGGCGGCCGTCACTGAAAAGAAAAAAGAAAAAAATAATTAAATTTTACAAGAAAACAGATGAAAAGGCACTCCACGGAACTGCACCGATCTATTTGATAGAGCTTAGCAAGCCATCGCAGATAAGTGCGCGAGGATAGACACTCAGATCAGTTGTTGATATATTTCACGTAAGAGAGGCCCAATTCAGACAAGAACTTCAAGAGTTTCTTTGGAGGAATAATTGGCGAGCATTGGGACCTTCTGTTGCTTGTCTTTATTGCATTGTTCTTAGTACTTAATCATAAGTACCTATGATTGTATATATTTTATTTTTTATTTCATTATTATTGTACTTCAGAAATGAATTGAGTTGATAAAATTTGTAATGTTTCTGCAAAAAAAATAAAAATGAAATTTGATCAGCCAGAGCAAATAAGAGCACCCTGCAGCTGACGAGAGGTAGTCCTAGTGCGGTATTTGGCAATCGTGCATTCAGTTTCGCGGCACCAAAGGCCTGGAACTCGATACCGGAAAGTATCGAAAAGCTGAAAATATAGGCATCCTTCAGAGGCAGATTCAAGACATACCTTTTTACGTAGAGAGGCAAAGAAGCGCTTTCGGAATGACCCGTAATGCGGAAATTTTGAACAGAAAAAGATAATGATATAGCGCGTGTAGTTGCGCGAAGAAATGTAACTACGCCGGCCTTGCATCAAACGAGAAGGTAATTGGGGGCAGAATTGTTATGGTGTAGCATTCAAGAACAGGACGGAGACAGTTAAGCGGGTATCAGCTCACTGATTAAGGCGTTAGCTTTCTTAACCAAAGGTCGTGGGTTCGATCCCCGACGGAGATTAAAAAATATATTTTTAATCGATTTCTAAGCTCTATAAATATTCCCGGTTGGTGTAAATTTGATTCCTCACCCGTAAAATGCCAGTCATAGCCTATCAATCAAAATTGGTGATACACAAAAGTCGTACCGTGAAGACCGCCCATTCACAGTGAATTCCTGTAATAATTGGATGATTGTCGAGCAGTAGTCTATGACGCTGGCGGATCAATACTTCGCATGCAGCGCTTAGTCATATGCAGCATGGTAAGCGACATGAATTCCACAGATGAGACTCCAAAATAACTATCACCATCTGTCGGTATTCTCCTGTATGTGTTTATATAAAAAATACCGATAACGTAGGT
This sequence comes from Glossosoma conforme, assembly GCA_022606575.1. Lineage (NCBI taxonomy): Eukaryota > Metazoa > Arthropoda > Insecta > Trichoptera > Glossosomatidae > Glossosoma > Glossosoma conforme. Next base: position 323,936 of record JAGTXR010000003.1, on the reverse strand, counting down.
AGATGATATTGACACTGACTTTCTTGGTAAAAGGTCCAGTACAGAGCTATGTGACGGCATTTTGAAACGACGGTATTTTCCCATGGAGCGGATATGGTTGAAGGATATTTATGGTTCCTGGTTACGTTCCCACATGGAGATTTGCATTACAATGCTCATCACTATCGGAATAAAAAAAGCCGCTTGCTCAGCGATCTTTGAAGCTTTCAATAACAAGTGAGGCAGCAAAATCTCTCTTTATTTCTTTTTACGACCGAACTTGTTTACGGTCCTGGACCAATGGCAGCGTAAATATCTTCTAGAGATTATTTTATAAGAGGGGGTCATAGACGATCAAATTTATTGAACAATATTACTGTGTAGACTCAGTAGTTAAAGACAAGAACGAAGATTATTGAAGGTTACGTAACGCTTCACTGTAGTAATAGAAGATTAATCTTTTCTAGTGTGTTTTCTAATGCAAAATTCATCGATTATAAAAACGTTCATAAATATATTATGTAAAGAGAGGAATACAGAGTTATAGATAAGAAAATATAAGAAAAAAAACAGATGAAATCATTCCCGGTGTACAAACCGGTTCCGCCGCATTTCGTACCCAGAAAATTCGTTCGACGACTCATCGATTACGACGTGGGGCGCAATGGACGTCTGGTGCGCGGGCCATTTGTCGCATGAGACAACTAGTGCACTGGATGTCTCACTAACCTAATTTAACCTAAGTCAATTCGTTAACGAGACCAATGGATCTCTGAACTCTACGATCACTAGACAAATCTTTAGGTTAGGTTAGCCTTAAAACGCCCAGTGGTTCATACGGGACCGCAAATTTGCGTCGTTCAATGCCCTAGCAGGCCAATGTTTGTAAGGTTTCGTCGCACAATAGATTCTTCCATGAACTTACTTTAATACTAGTATTACAAATTATTGTAATCCGATTGTGAAATGAACCATAAGCACTCCTGTATGGGACCGAAGGGCGTTGAACGACACAAATCTGCGGTTCCGTAAGGAAACCACTGGGCGCTTAAAGGTTAGGTTTAAGTCAGGACGAGTCTTTGAACGAATTGTCCATGAACGATAGGTCGTGACACCTGTAAAAACACGAAGATTTAATACATTTTAATACTCCAAGCATTACAAGACTTTCGCCAATCGCCTTTCATCTTTTTTGGATGCTTTGCAACTCGTTTTTAAATGAATTAAATTGATAAATTCGTTATACGGTCGTTGCCCTGGGTTGTCGGTTGCCTTAACATAATATTTGGGCATCCGCGTGGGCAGTCTGTCATTTTTTCAGTCGCGAAATTCAAAACGGCCGCCTCGTAAACACAAAAGCAGAAAATCAGTCACTGTGGTGTTTGCTTTTATCTGTTAATATTAATGGCGCACTCATTAAAACTTAAACAAAGGCAGAAAAAACCCAAAGAGATCTGCAATTCTGTAACACAAAAGCAGAAAAACTCAAGAGATGCGTTGTTCTGTAACACCAAAGCAAAAAAATCGAGATCCTTATGAATTGTTGTTGTGTAACAGTTCATTAACTTTTTTGTGGTGAAAATTAAGATAAATTTTCACGACAAAACATAACACTGAATATAGAATAAAATATAATTTAATATACATACAAAACCGTAGAATATATGGTTTAGTATGAAGTTTCATTCATCAATTAACACTATCCAGTCCGATTAGACAATTTGTATGTAATCGCCGGGCTGAACGTTAAAGGCGGCTCACACAACATGTGTGCGATCGTTCCGCCAACGCTTAGTGGCCGACTATAGACAGATTGTGTTATGTTTTATCAAACGTCAGTGGCCGATCACACAACATGTGTTGTTTTTACTGTCGACCATAATTCAAATATCTCAAACCTTTTGCAGTGAAGGTCAAATTTAATTTTATTTGAACACATGATAAAAAAATTAAACAAGCAATTTTTGTAAAAATAAATAAAAATAAAGTGAGATTAGACTTTATCTCGCTTGTTATAATTATTATTTTTAAATTGGGAAAACGTTGATCGTTTTTCTCGATCAATATTTCGATTGTATGCTTTTAAATTTTATGTGTTTGTTAGCAAAATAAGTATTTCCCAAAATGTAAACTGTTTTTTTTTATATTTTTGGTTATTCTTAGTCTCCTTATATACGCTGATGCTTTGTCCGATATTCCCTCAGACGCCGAGGAGATCCAAGACAGCGACGACGATGGGGGATGGATATATATTTAAACAAATAAATATATGCGATTTTTTTGTAAGCATTTCTCTAAACACAGTCGGCCTCCGGCGTAAGTTTAATCGCGTAACGCGCGGACTGGATAGTTTATAATATTGATAATGTCCTAAAATTTGAATGAATTATTACGTAAAATTATACTTGAAATTAAGCATAGTTTATTTATTTTGTTTGCTGAATATTTTCAGCTTTTCGAGTACGTAACAAATGTCATACGTGGCACAAGCATGGCTTTAGAAACGTGTATTTTAAGATTCAATAGTAGCATATGGGGTAGTGTTTGTGGTGTTTCAGGCCACACGAGCCGTCGCCGGAAGTCATACAGTCTGCAATTCACGAGCCACGAAGCTCGCAATTCAGCAATAAAAGCATTTTATTGAACCGCCGAGGAAAGCGACAGTAAAATTACATTCAAATAATCACGCACGGTCGATATGGGCTGGAGAAGTGGATGGAAGTGGGCACAATTGTGCTACGCTTACACGAGCTTAGCAGCTAACTTCGTTGACGTTATCATGAACACATAAACACTAAAATTTGGTATATTTGCGTGTGAGACCTTGGCGAGTGGCGAGCAAATAGCATGGCGTCTTTTTTTCTCACCGCAACTAATTAGTATGACAGTGCATGTGATCGTAGCATAGATAAAGCATCCCGATGTAGAAAAATTGACATATTTAACCCTCCCGAGACGAAAGTTTCATTTGATAAAAACTAAAGTTTTAAGCTATTATCAGCACGTAGTTTTCTTCATAAAGCATTTTTTTTTTAATACACGATGCTTTCTTGTAGAAAAGCTATGTGACCGTATGGTCACGCTAGTCCTAACTATCGACAACTTATTTTGTACGAAAAATTATTCTTTATTTTATTTTTTGTGTCCTTGGCTAGCCTTTGGGGTTGAAATACACCGAAAATATTAAAAAATATTTATGATATTACCTTCTTAGATCAACATATTGTTATACGAAATTAATTAGTAAAAATTACGTAATTTTTTTTTAAAATATAAAAAAATTGGATTTACTCTTTTGTAATATGCATTTTGTAGAAAAAAAAATCAACCCAAAATAAAATAACTCACAAGGGTAATTCGTAACTGTTTCCGTTGCCGCGGCTGCAGAATAACTGTGATGGAGACACTTCTTAACCGAAACTGAGCGAAAGATACAATGTTCAGGTAGAAAAGGGACCGCAGTAGGGATAAATATACAACAGTGTTGACTGTGACCATACGGTCACGCTCGTATCTAGAGGGTTAAGGAAAGATAACAGGATCAGCAGACGTATAAAATAATGGGGTAAAAGACAGCATTTTATTTTATTGTTTATCCATAATTACCGATAACTAATATTTTACAAAGAAACACCTGTTTTTTTTATACGACAGGAAACCATCAAATGGAATGGAGTGTGAGCTGGAATTTAAAAAAATGTGCGAGTCATTCTGGAATCCAGGGATGGATCCACGGGCGAGCCATCTATTGATGAGAATGGGCACAAGAAATGTCGATTTGTAAGTCCATTGATGAGACCAGCGATGACCAAAGACTATCTGTATAAGGAGCGGTGATGCGAACAACAACAGACATAAGTAGACGACACCAGATCAGTAGAGGTCACCTAGGACACCTAACTAATATACAGGAGAGACGAGATATCGTGAATTTAACGTGAATGAAAGTCACAGGCGAATCTTTTTCATCTTCGTGTCAGCGACGTCAAATTATTTCTGCCCAGTATCTGGCAACATCGATAGCCCGTGTGTTGCCTAGCATTAGGTCTTGAGGTGTGCAGCTTGTTGGGCACACGGAGAAGGTGTGAGGCGGTCTGCAGGTCTCCGCAGTCGCACAATAGTGGCTCTCCCTGCCGAAGAATTCCCCACCGCTCGAGGTTGTTCTTTTGTTCTACCAACTCCGGTTCTTAATCTGTTCAAGGATTTCCAGGTCCGCCAGTCAAGGTTCTTGCCGGTTGGGAGGATTTCCTTTGGAGTAAAGAAATCCTCTGGTGCGACTTGTCGCCAGAGCTGAAGTCTCTCATTTTCAGGGCCGGATGTGAGAGGTTGTGTGGATCACAGAAAGCTACTTCGCGACTTCAATCTGGGTGTTAGGGGTATCTGATTATACAAGCAGTGAAACGCTTGGTTGATTGCCTTACGCATACAGGCGAACTAGGCGAAGACTATGGCGAATAACAGAACTTTGTGGTGGCAGTTCGTGAACATATGCACCTGTTAAGAAAGCGGGCAATGTAATGAAGAAGATAAAATCACTGTTATGAATACAAACTGATAGTTTTGGGGCATCCATCGTGAATTCGGCAAAATCCAATTTGTCCGGTATCAATGGGACATCATTAGCGTGGTCTACATTTTTTTAAAATTTTTTTTTTATGTAAGCGCATGCAGGAGAGCACACCTGGTCAAGACCAGTGCACTCTATGACGCTCAGCTAGGGAGGCTGGACGCTGCATGCGGGAAACGTGTGTTGTGTTCGTGTTTGTGTGTGGGTTAGGGAGATTGCAAGTGTAAATTTATCTGTTTCTTGAAGAGATTCAGATTATAGGAAGGAGGAAACAAAGACGCTGGAAGAGTATTCCCTAGTTTACCGGTGGTATTAAGGAAGGAACTTTGGAAACTGCCAGTTCTTGGTCGACACACATTAACCGTGTATGGATGTTCGGCAAGTGTAAGACGAGTTTGCCGGTTGTGGGTATTGCTTTGTGTATTCACCACACGTTGTAAGCACATGATTCCAGTGTACATTATGACCCGGTGTAAAGAATATCATGGTCCTTAAATGCCCTCTCCGCCTACATGGAAGTCACTCGCATCAACAATACCTGCTGATTATTTATTGTCAGCTCCAAGACTCCGGGAAGACGTTTCGTATGCTAATCTTTCGTCTTTGTGCTTCGGACATTTTAGCATCGTCAGCTGGTGACATCTTCCATGCGCAGTTCATTAACCTGCACCACCATCGATCATTATAATACACTAAGAAGCTCACGACGAATCCGCCACTATTATTTGATTATAATTGCTATAAATTAAAATGTTCTATAGTAGGTAATATAAGTGTTAATTTGAGTAGCATCACCATTGCTCTTAGAATATACTAATCATTGATTCTTATTCTTCAACATCCCCTTAATTTAAGGAAGTACGACTTTACGTCGCCAGGATAATTATTGGATCGCATGGACACGGATTGAGGAGCAGATTAACAACATAAATACTTTTTCAGAAGCACATTGACATATATATTTCGATAACTTGACAACCTTTTGTTTTGGGGCCGAGAGTTGCTTTCAGGCCCTTAGCCGAACCACACACGCTACTAAAATGACAACACATGCGTGTCCGGTGAGCGAACGAAAATAAGAGACGAAAGATCGCATATAGAGGTTTTCGGCAACAGCCTGCAAGAGCTGTATAATGCTGATGTCATTATATTCATTCCTTATTCTATTTGTGTAAGATATGATCTATACATATGTATTTTTTCCCATAACCGTTCCATATTTGGAACATATGGTCACCACAAATTGTCGCTACTTTTATCAGCTATCACTATCAACTGCTTGTTCTAGGACATATCTGCACCTAAAAGTCCACTTGAGAACATATATGATTCCCGACAACCTCTAGAGAAGAAGTCCGAGTACTTAAAGAGTAGTAGGTAGCTGTAGTATCCGAGGCATATTTTTGGGTGATTCGTCAATCGGATTTTTTAAGGAAATCGCCCGACGTCCCCGATGCCTGGACCATTTTGCCCTAAGGGGCGGCTGAACCCTTACATATGGTCATCACAAATTGCCACAAAACGCAGTCAGCTGCGTTGTACGCGCATTGCCTCAAGACATCTCTGCACCGAAGGTCTATCAGCAAACATACACGGTTCCCAATGACATCCAGGACAGAACTCCGGAGACTTGATGAGAGGGCTGCTGTAGTATTCGAGGTAAATTTTAAGTAATTTAATAACAATTTTTAAGGAGATCGGGTCATTAGCACGACGCACCCGAGGAATATACCATTTAGTCTTAAAGATCGGGTTAGCTCAACTAGCGACACGTGGTTAGCAACATACAGTGGACTCATCCATGTTTTGGTCAGCTCCCAATGTTGGTTAACTTTGGTAATCTAACTAGAAACGCGCTAATGTTATGCCATTACCGCAGAACACATATACATAAAACTTATACATAAATACATACACACACAATACATACTCGCACACGCAACGGCCTGTTATCAATCAACTGTCAACGGAGTTAAAAAACAAAGCTTTTTGGAAAAACCTAATGGATTCGAAATTCAAAAGATCGAATTACTGGCGAGGAGCCAAGATGGCCGCCGGGACGCGCGAACTTCATGTCGAATGAATTACGTTCCTTGAATCGCTTTACTTTTCGGTAACGATAAATAAAACAAAAATATAATTTTTACTCTGAATTGTGTTGAGTCACTGTCTGATGACTTACCTGCGCATTGTGAATCAGAAATTATTACGCATTGCTTTGAATATTATGAGTAATATTTCGGCGCTTTCATGTTGGTAGGCTAGAGGTATTTAAGCTTCGAAACTAGTGTGTTGTGTGAATTTGATAAATGGAACAAAACAATGGAGAGGTGTTGCCAGTAAAACAACAAACATAAGCGGTTAGACAATTAAGAAAATGTTAAATAAGATTTTTCAACAACGACAATACCATGTTTAAATACAGAATATTTGGGTGTGTGGCTGTCAGATAGCACTGCGTATCGTTGGTTGAATTGAACCATTTCTTAGGACTAAACGGTTCAAGACTGGGGGCGTCATGGGGGTGGTTAAAAAAACAAATAGGCAATGATACTACAATATTGAGCTGGCATAATTTGTAAATATGTAGCATTCTTATTGTTATATGCCCTAAGACAATTAAAAGGCGGTAGAAAACGAAACAAATCTCTGATAAAAAATATTGTTTTCAAAAAACGATATTTTTTTTATAATACATATAAGCATCTCCCATCTTTAAAAAGGCGACAATAGTCGTAATCGGGACGCGTGGGGGAAGGATGCAAGATCAGGTCGCAAAGCTAAGAATTTTTTCAGGAGCATAGTTCGCATTTATTTTCAATATAGGACCGCAACATGTTGTATTGTCGGCCTCGGCCGGGCGAGAACTCGCGACACGGGCTGACATACTGGCACTACAACACGTAGCGCCCCAAAGATAATCGCGGCTAAGTCAGAAACTAAAGATGACTGCTGAACCAACACGAAATGAAGCAACTGTCAAAACAAATAAAATGGCGTATGCAAATGCCGTGTATTTTTCTATAAAATTAAAACTAACATTATTAGATGTGCATGTCAGGCGAGCGAACAAAAATAAGAGACAAAAGATCGTTTTTCGAGGCTTTTCGGCATCAACCTAAAAGAGCCATATCAAGAAGATATCAATATTAATAAATTATTTTATTATTTAGTCGCATTTTTGAAAATATTAAAACTAGAAGAATGTAACTTTTAAATTCAAACTTAAATACCTACCGCATTATAATTTAGTTAGCAGTTAACACTGGCAAATTCGTTGTATAACTTAGCGCATTAAAATGATTGATATCAGCTTTAAATATACAGGCTTTAAAATTGAATGCTTATTAAACGATAGTCTGTCACTTGAAGGTTATCGTGACTTATTCGGTTCACCTGTATTTCAAAGCTTCGGCAGTTCTCGGTTGTGTTCGGTCGCTTCCGGAGACCATTGTTCCATCACCTGCACGATGATAGCGATATCAGTAATGAGATGCCCAGATCACGGCTGTCTATTGCCGTATTGCAGCAATAAGAGACAAGCAGCACTGGGAAGACTTTAATAGACGACTGCAATATATAATATTTCCGGCACTTGGGTCACGCTTGTTTTCAAAGAGACAAACCAATGCCTGCAACAACCCTAGCCAATTTCCACGTAATAGTCTCGAATTAAGAAAATATTGTACCCTACCCTTTCCCACGGAAGTCCAGTTTTGCAGTATCAGTTTTTTATTGGATACCGCAAAAATCATACTTGTGTTCACACAAAGAAGTTTGCATCCTGTTTTTTACGGGATAGCATTGGCAAAATTTAGACGCAATAGACGTGAATACATTTCTGATATTATACTGGTACTTTCGCCGCCGAAAGCAATGCAAAAAAAATATATTTTTGGATCACCCGATCCTAAAACTACGATCGAGATTAGGCACATTTCTTAATCTCATGGATGGTGTGGATGATAAACAGGATGCTAGTGGGAACACTTGCATTAAACTATGTACGTAACTAAACTGGATACCGGTTTTTATTGGATTCATTCGTCCAATTTTGTAGTGGAAAAACCGTACAGCACATTTCGAACGGATCGAATTTTTGCGGTATCCTGCAAACCGAATGCTCATGTGTGAATGTTATCACAGTAGCACGTATACTACTAAACGTGATCCTGCAAAACTGGACGTCCGTGGGAAGTTGTTAAAATCCATACCCGGTTGGTATGCATTTTATCCCTCACTCGTAAAATGACAGACAAAGCCTATTAATTAAAATCTGTATTATACAAAAGTAGTCTCGTAAACAATGCCTATTCGCAGTGAATTTCTGTTAAAAATTAATGGTATTTGAATGCTGTACTGATATAGTCTATGACGTTGGCTGATCGACATTCCACATACATCGTTAAGTCATATGCAAGATGGCAAGCCTTCTAGAATTCACAGATGAGACTTCTCCACCACTAGCTGCCGGTATTCTCCTGTTAACGTATAAACATCCTCCTCTCTCTCAAAAAGGTCTCAGTAGCGTGAGGGCATAATGAGGAGCAGGTCAGCAAAACAAAGGCTTTTTCAGAAGCACATCGACATATATTTACGATAAACTTTACAACATTATGGCCCGACCTAGTCACAGCATTCGGCCGAGCCACAATACAATATGCTCTCGCCGAAGGGCTCCGCGCGCTTGTCGGTGTTAGTTATATACACCTAGTGGCGATGTATATAACTAACACCCGTGAGCGGACTATTACATATTTAATATTGACGGATTACATATTTTCATAGCCATTAAAAGTTCATAATTTGTTTTGGTTATTTTTAGTATATTTTTAAAGCAGTCCGCATATTCGAGTAGTAAATAAATTGGTGAACCGCTGGTCAAATAAATTTGTGAAGCGTCACTATAAGACCTCACACTGGCGCCCTATAAGGATTGGCGCCCTTGAAGTTTGTCTTCGTTTATATTTAACATTTTAAAATATGTACTTCTTTACCCGCCAACATTGCGGTCGTTATTACCACAGTAAGGTGGAGCGAAAAATCAAATAATCTTCAATAATTATTTTAAAAAATAATTAATATAACTGGCGTATACACAACTGGGAAGGGCAGCATTTGGAAAACTAAAGTACATTTTTAAAACGAAAATTCCGCAATGTCTTAAAACTAAGGCGTTTAACCAATGCATCCTGCCTGTATTAACTTATGGCGAAGAGACGTGGAATCTGACAGCAAGTCTTTCCATAAAATAAAGGTCACCCAGCGTGCTGTGGAGAGATCCATGCTCGGAGTGTCGCTAAAGGATAGAATCCGAAACGAAAGAAATACGCAGAAGAACTCAAGTAGTGGATGCTACCCAACGAATAGGCACACTCAAGTGGCAATGGGTAAGACATATCTGTCAAAGAGACGTCGGTCGATGAGTATGATAAGTATTGGAATAGCGCGCACGAACTGGCAAACGATGTATTGGCCGATCCCCTACGAGATGGACTGACGACATAAGAATAGCGGGAGTGACCTGGATGCGGAAAGCGGAGGATCAGAGAGGATGGAGACTCATGCGGGAGGCTTACGTTCAACAGTGGACGGATACAGGATGATGAATATAACTGGGAATCAATGGACATACTCGTAATTAAAATGATATAATAGTTAATTTAGATGCATAAAACTGATACTATAACTCTGAATAAAGAGAAAATGGATCTAATACAAGATTGGGCGCGACAAAAAATGTTATTTACGTGTATTAATTTTATTGACATAAGGCTTTGTTGTGGTGTATATTCATTTTAGAAAATTTCTTTATCAGTAAATTATTTTGGAAATATACACCATTCGTAATTCGAATCAAAACAGCTTTCACATATTTATTCGCTAAGCTGATTGCGCTGTGCATAGAATAGAACTGAGGTGTATTGTTCGTGGTTCGAATCCCAGCGTCTGCCGTTTCTTTTTCTCTGAAATTGACGAGAAAAATGTCATAAAATACAATATTTGATGTAGATATGTAAGTGTGTATCAATTTATTACATATTTATATACAGTAGAACCTCGAAATACGAGTTTAACTCGTTCCGCAACATTGCTCGTATTTGAAATTACTCGTATCTCAAAGCAAATTTCCCCATTGAAATCAATTGAACTGTTGATGACATCAAAGATGCTTTGACAGCGAGATCACACTGATAACTGATTCTCTGTCCGTGGCCGAGGGATTAACGCGGGAAAGCGTGGCGCGCGGTTTGTGTGCAACAGGCCGACCCGTTAACCCGATGGCTCGTATCTCAAAATTTGCTCTATTTCAAAGCAAAAAATCGCTCGCTCGACGGCTAGTATCTCAAAAAACTCGTATGTTGGGACACTCGTATGTCACGGTACAACTGTATTTGTAAATAGTTTTATTAAAAATATATGAATTCTTCTTCTTCTTCTTCATGTCAGCGACGTCAAATTATTTTTTCCCAGTATCTGGCAACATCGATAGCTCGTGTGCTGCCCAGCATTAGGTCCTGAGATGCGCAGCTTCTTGGGCACATGGAGCAGCATCTTAAGTGTGAGGTGGTCTGCAGGTCTCATAAATTTGGAAAATGACATTTACCAAATAATATTTTTTTTAGTACTTATATACTTGCATAGTATTTTGAATATAACGAATTGAAAAGGGTTTATTTTTTGTTTGTAACAAAATTTAAGTAATTATATATTTTTTATTATTAAATGACTAAAAATAAGTTTTGATGCGTTCACTATTCTAGATATAGGCATTTGGAGTTGGTTTTTTTTCGCTCCACCTATTATACAGTTGTCTTTGGAGGCCGATGGAGTGACCATTTCCTAAAGATAAGACTAGTTTTAATTGTGATCCTTTTTGGGCTTCAAGACCAGCACTAGGTCAGTTTATAAAGCTTATTATCGAAAAGCCAAAATAACCATTGACAGACGTAGGAAAAAATACTGATCGCCTTGTAATAAAAAACATTTTTATTTATGTTGTAAAAATAATCTACCTATTTTCTCTATAATTCTCCTGTTTTCACGCTCACCATGCTGCATATGGCTAAGCGCTGCATGCGGAGTGTTGATCCGCCAACGTCATACACTACAGCCCGGCATTCACGCATCATCCTTATTATTACAGGAGTTTACTATGAATGGGTGGTCTTCACGGGACGACTTTCATTTACCAGCAATTTTAAGTAATAGACTACGACTGTCATTTTACGGATGAGGGATCATGATCACACTAACCGAAGGTATTTTAGAGCTTAGATATCATTAAAAACTTTTTTTAAACTCCGTCGGGGATCGAACTCACGACCTTTGGCTTGTCAAGCAAACGCTTTGAACATTGAGCTATACTCGCCGGCGAATATATTCTAGGACCCGTATGGTCGTATAATCAAAATCATTGATTCAGCAGAATTACATTTTTTATTGGGAATATTTTTATTTCGTCTGCCTTTCTTTATCGAATGATACATGATACGGTCTATAAAGTAAATAGTAACGGTCCTGTACAAACATATTTATTAAGTGTCAGCGAGCACTTTGTTATTCCATATTCAGTACAAGTTCAACCAAACCTGGCGTTCGTGGGCGAGCTGACGATCGACCTCATTAGCTGATCATTGTATGTATCCTGGTATGGTCCTGCCCCACTTTCTGCTCCTCCAAGAACCTTACGATGGGAAACAACAACAGACATTCAAGTCTAAAGCCGGTCTCAAATCCAAGGGAGTAATGAAATCCTCTGATGCGACTTGTTGCCAGAGCTGGAGTCTCTCATTTTCAGGGCCGGATGGGAGAAATTGTGTAGATCTCAGAAAGCTGCTTCGCGACTTCAGTCTGGGTGTTGGGAGTATCTGATTATACAAGCAATAAGAAGGTTGGTTGATTGCCTTACGCATTTCTTTGGCGCATATGATTTTGCGTCTTATGTTTGGTGGTGCTTATACCCGCCAAGGTGTATATTTTTGAAATGGGTGTTGGTTTGAGGCAGCATGTGACGACGCTGCATGCATCATTCAGGGCAGTAACCACTTAATTACAATGGGCTGATCGACCCCATAATGGTGCTGTATATTCTCCGGTATATTTTCATATTCTCTTCCAAAAGTAAGCTATATCGACATTCTTGGAGTATCGATCTCGAATAAAGTCAAATATTACGAGTCAATTAAGTATAAAGCCGGTCTCGCTTCCAAAAAACTAGGTGTATTAAATAGATCGCGTCGGTATTTCAACGATAAACAACTTCTTCTATATTAAAAAATAAAATAAAGGACAAATCCGCCCTATCCTTGAATAAGGCAGTCACCTTTGGGTTGGTGCCCCAAAATACATTAAAATTTGATTGACTCAGTTCAAAAAAGAGCAATTCATTTGATAAACTATAACACTCTTACGCCTAACATGCAATCAATGGAACACAGGCGTAAGATTGGTTCATTTAGTAATTCTACCGTTATTACCACGGTCGCTACTCTTTGGAACTTAAAACTCGTTTGCCAGTTCTTGGACGCCACTCCAACATATTTCTTTCCTATCGCCTTTTCGACAGATATGGCCCTGGCCTTTGCCTAGTGCAGAGTGCCTATTTTTTCAATAGGCTTCATTATCCGAATTATTTTTCGAATATCATTGTTTCGGATTATATCTTTCAGAGACACTTATCTCATGGATCTCTCTATGGCACATTGTTAGGGGGCGTTTATTTTATGGGTGAGGACCTGATATTAGATTCCACCTCCCTACACAATAAGTAGATGTCTTAATACTAAGAGGATTCGTTGTTTAATTAAACGTTTTAGTTTTAAGACATTGCGGAATTTTCGCTTTAACAATGTACTTAAGTTTTCAAAATGCTGTCGATACCAATTGTATGCACCTGTCGATTTCATTCAAAAAGTTTTATCGTCCTCGTTGTATTAATGGACCCAAATAAGATATTCAATTACAACCTCGATCTGTATATTGTAATACAAATTAAGTTTTATTTATAATTACTTACAGGAGTATACCAACAGGCAAAATGTCAAGTATATCGAGTGAAGATTGTCTTGTATCTAGAAAACTGGACAAAATGGGTCAATTTTCCTTTCTAAGGTTTGTCTACGTTTAATAAATCAATCAATCAAGACATACGACAGCATGCCTTTAAGCGACGATCACATATTCAGGGTCCATTTCGGGTGGCCTCATACCTAAAAAGATAAGGAAAAACCGCCTAGGATGGTATGGGAATTTGACACTGAGAGAACCCCTCAACATACCCACGTTGAGAAGAAGACCTGGGAGACCACAGGCAACTGCAAGACTGCAATTGTAGACAAGGATCTGAAAACTCTGGGTTTGACCGAGAATGCAGCGCAGGAGGAAAGCTGACCCCAGATGATGGGAAATGGCGGGGCTATAGAAGATGAAGAAGAATCAAGACATGCGACAAAGTTAATATAAAGAAGACGTATTTAAAAATACACACTCTAATTAAATTACACTATTTTGTGTTTTATTTGCACATTTTTTGTGTGTTTACGCTTTGGTCCCATTCGAAACGTCGTGACTCGTGAGGCACAGATTTCGGTACAAACGTTTCTTTTGAATATTTAGATTTGTGTCTCTTTGCGTATGAATTAGCGAATCGAGGAGAAAGTTCCTTGGGTCAATAAGTAACGACGAAACACACTCGGACGACAGCCGAGATGATGGCCGTCATCATCTTGTCAACAGCACCACAATTAACACTGCTTCGCTAACGAAATGGGTGACCCAGAACAATAGCAACCCAGAAATATACATTCGTATCAGAGAAATGTCAGGTTGGATGAAAGGAAAATCCTGATCTGTCTCCTTCTCGTGGTGGGGGGCGAGCGACATCAGTCGGCCAATATAGACAGGGACCGAATGTTGGCCGGAATAAGCTAACACCCAGCTAACCTCATCAGGTCAAGCTGGTTAGGGCACCCTATTGTTCTGGAGGTAGTAAATGCTCTCCTAAGGCGGATGAACCTTTATGGTCAACGGCATTAGGATGTGGAAATAAAGAGGAAAATACCACATTAAAGGTCTTAAAGACATCCCGTGTATCAGCAAAAAAAAAATGATTGCATCTCAAGTAAAATTTCGAGGAACGGAGATCGAGATGCAAGATTCTGTTGCTGCAAACCAATCCACCGGATTGATACTAAGAAGAAGAAGATCAGAGAAAAGTAATTCTTCTCACTATTCCATATCTACTAGCTAAGTATAAGTTACTCTAAATCTAGTTTTTTTGAACATATTTCAATATTCTAATATTAAAAAAAAAACACACAAAAAATATTTATTCCAATAAACAACAACTGAGCCCAACAAACGTCAACGGGTGGTGAAATAAACATGGTTGCAAAGGTTCGTGGTTAGAATCCCAGCGTATGCTGTTTATTTTTCTCCAATTTGTTGATGAGAGAAATGTCATATAATATGACGTTGTTTGCTGTAATTTTGTATGTGCGTCAGTTGTTGAATAGAGGTTTTTTTTTTTTTTTATGTAAACGCATGCAGGAGAGCACAACCGTTCAAGACCAGTGCACTCTGTGACGCTCAGCCAGGGAAGCTGGACGCTGCATGCGGGAAACGTGTGTTGTGTTCGTATTTGTGTGTGGGTTGGGGAGATTACAAGTGTATATTTATCTGTTTCTTGAAGAGATCCAGATTGTAGGAAGGAGGAAACACAGACGCTGGAAGAGCACTCCAAAGCTTACCAGTGGCATTAAGGAAGGAACTTTGGAAATTGCCAGTTCTTGGTCGACACACATTGACCGTGTATGGATGTTCGGTAAGTGTAAGACGAGTTTATCGGCTATAGTATATAATATAGTGGCTTTATTTGCGACATTTTTTTGATCGAGTACATGCGCGTGTCCCAGATATTGCGGATAAAGTTGAATAAGTATCCAGCATTTCCAAGACATGAAGCATGCTTTCTTTGCAAGACACCGTTTTTAATGGCTGTACGCTAATATATCTAAATAGCTCGATCCTCTCAATAGTCTGGTGTTGAATGTCAGTTCTTTATCTAAACAGACACCTACTACATCATAAATAAGAAAGTAGACGGCAAGTAAAGCTCAATGGTCAAAGCGTTTGCTTTGCAAGCCAATGGTCGTGGGTCGATCCCCGACGGAGATTGTTTTTTTTTAAAATTGATTTCTGAGTTTTAAAATACCCCCGGTTGGTGTGAATTTTATCCCTCACCCGTAAAATGCCAGCCGTAGCCAATTAATTAAAATTGGTGGAAGACGAAAGTCGTCCCATGAAGACCACCCAGTCATAGTAAATTCCTGTAATAATAAGGATGATGCGTGAATCTCGGGCTGTAGTCTATGACGTTAGCGGATCAACACTCCACATGCAGCGCTTATGCACCATGGTAAGCGAAATAGAATTCCACAAATGAGACTTCAGAATTACTATCACCATCTGTCGGTATTCTCCTATATGTGTTACATAAGAAAAAGACGAAAGTCATCCCGTGAACACCCCTCTTAACATTGTGTTTATTAAAAAATTGGTGATGCGTGATTGCCGGGATGTCTACTGACGTTGTCGGATCAATTAGCAACAAACGGTGTTTAGCCATCTTTACAAAATAAACCAAAAATATCTGCATAATCGATTGCCATTATTTTACTGTACGAGTATCTGTACGTGGACATATAAGACATAATTCGTTAGCCTTTGAAACATAATAGAATACAATAAACGACCTACACATGCACAAGATACGATAACGTATGTATTGTTTAAACATAAATACTTGTGTCAAGCAATTTATCTCTCTGCGATAGTCTCGAGTTGCCGAGTGTCATGTTAGTGTTCACTTCATGGAGCGAACGTTTTTGCCTCGAGACAGAAATCCTCAAAATTATCAAGTCCACCAGGGCCGAACTCTTACTAAACACAAGACTTTACCCAGAAATTGTCACCGTAAGACGATATTCTTATATATGTTGATTGAAGCTTCGTACATAAAAGTGCATTAACCTTTCGATAAAATCAAATATATATGGCAGCCAATGAAAGCGCGTGACTCTAAAAAGGGACAGAGATTTTTTTCATACGCAATCCGTTTATTGTGAAAAATTCGAACAATGATAGTGCGAGAGTAGTAAAATGCGCTTTACTTTTTTCTCTTGGGTTTATAAGGCGTCGTTGGCCTAGAAGGAAAGTGTTCCTGCGACGACGTCTCTCTGGAAAGTGGTCGTGATTGAGGGTTCTTCTCAGATCCACTCTTTCCGACCGTGAAATGTCCTTTTGAAGGGTTTTTGCTTACTAAACATAGTTACAGTCAAACCTCAAATAACACAACCCCGTAGTACGAGCCGACATTGGTACAAAGTTCGTAAAAAAAAACGTAATGCTGAGTTTTGTCAATTTAAAATTTTCCGCAAATAGAACGAAACCCATTTTTAGTACAATATTCTCTCCCCAATCTACACGATTTTCAAGCAGCACGGACCCGAATTTCGTATTTTTCGAGGGTTTACTGTAGTTCTATAAATCTAGTACATATTTTATTTCAATATTACTCGAGTTAAAGTTAAATTTGTGTTTAAAAAAAAAAAAATCATACCATGTGCCATGACTTTTATTATTGGTAATGTATTTACATTGATATAAGCTTGATATAGCTCCTTTAGGCTGATGCCGCAAAGCCTCGAAAAACGATATTTTGTCTCTTATTTTTGTTCGTTCGCCTGACATGCACATCTAATAATGTTCGTTTTAATTATATAATATTACGCAAGCGTTTGCATACGCCATTTTATTTGTTATGACAGTTGCTCTATTTCATGTTGGTGCAACTGTCATCTTTAATTTGCTTTTTTGCCGCGATCATTGGCGGCGCGGCATGCAACAGTCTTCCGCAGTTGTCAGTTGACTTTTCGACCGGTATGGCGAACGCCAGTGTCTTTTAAGGAGTTAGAGTGATTATGTATATGTAATCTTGATAGTCAGTTCTGCTCTGCACAGCTGACATATGTCCGAGGGCGTTAGCCGCCACTCAAGTTCATTGTCACGGCATTATTATGTTAATCTAACAAACATTATAATATCATACATAGATGTGAGTCGCGGGCCGATATAGACAATTACCAACAGACGCGCGGCCGATACAACAGATTACATGCCTAATACGCAATAGGCGGACTATTCATGTTGCCTATTAAACACATATGCGATACGCAGATTCAATGACAGATTAAACACATTTAATTTAGTTTAAGACCTTTGCTGACCCTGTGGCGCCGCCTTCCACAGAGCACGTACTCTAGGACTGTCATTCCTCTTATTAGGAATAGGGGTCCTTAACAACCGTATGCAAATATATTTCTTAAGATTTGAGGTGATTCTATGGCTGAGGCTTTCTCAATTTAATTATTGTAAAGCAGAGTAGCTACTATTATATGTCGATTACATTAGGGGATGTTTCTGCACCGCTCGAGGTTGTCCTTTGTTCTACCAACTCCGGTTCTTAATCTGTTCAGGGATTCCCAGGTCCGCCAGTCAAGGTTCCATTTGGGAGGCCTTCCTTTGGAGTAATGAAATCCTCTGGTGCGACTTATCGCCAGAGCTGGATTCTCTCATTTTCAAAGACGTACGTGAGAGGTGTGGAAATCAGAAAACTGCTTCGCGACTTCAGTCTGGGTGTTGGGGGCCTGCAGACCGCCTCACACCTGAGATCCTGCTCCATGTGCCCAACAAGCTGCACACCTCAAGACCTAATGCTGGGCAACACACGAGCTATCGATGTTGCCAGATACTGAGAAGAAGAAGAAGAACAATATACGAGTATATATGAGTATGTAGCAGATACTATCTTATTTTTTTCATATCTGCACTTTACTCGTGATATATTGCCACAACAAATGTGTTTCAAGCTGATTTTAAAGTTATTTTGCGTCGCAATATTTGCTTCTAATCGTCACCCAAAGGCAAAAGGACGACTTGCGATGGATCTTCACGCCATATCTGTACAACTTGTCCTTGAATCTTGCGTTCTAAGTAATCGGTTTATTTGCATACTTGACACATTTCCCGCGACGCAAATTGGTACACAATAAAGAAAACGTTGGTTTGTGTCGACGTAACTAATTAGTGGCGCCTCGTGCTGCGATACGACAAACAAAGAGATATCACCACAACAAAGAGCAATACGTCAGAATAATATTGGTACACTTACGTCTAACCTGCGATCCTTGAAACACAAACGTAACATTGGTTCACTTTTTTTTCTTTTTTCGTTTAATTTGCCAAGCCAAAGGTCGTGAGATTAAAATTTTTTTTAATAGATTTCTGAGCCCTGAAATACCTGAGAGTGTGAATTAGATCCCTTACTCGTAAAATAAGAGTCATAGCCTATTAATTAAAATTGGTGGTAGACGAAAGTCGTCCCGTGAAGACCACTCATTCATAGTAAATTCCTGTAATAATAAAGATGATGCGTGAATCTCGGGCTGTCACACGCTTAGTCATATGCAGCATGGTAAGCGTCATAGAATTCCACAGATGAGACTTCAGAATTACTATCACCATCTGTCGGTATTCTCTTGTATGTATTTACATAAAAAAAGTATTTTGCCACTTTCCGAACACACTGCTACTGTACCATCATCATTATTAGTCTGTGTCCGTCCACTGTTGAACGTAGGCCTTTCGCATGAGTCTCTATCCTCTTCGATCCTCCGCCTTACGCATCCAGACCACTCCCGCTATTCTTCTTATGTCGTCAGTCCATCTAGCAGGGGTCGATCAACGCTTCGTTTGCCAGTTCTTGGGCGCCACTTCAAAAATTTTCTTCCCCATCAATCGTCGTCTCTTCGACAGACATGTCCTGCCCATTGCCACTTGAGTGTGCCTATTCGTTGGGTAGCATCCACTACTTGAGTCCTTTTTCGGATATTCTCGTTTCGGATTCTATTTTTTACACTCCGAGCATGGATCTCTCCATAGCACGCTGGGTGACCTTTATTTTATGCGTAAGACATGCTGTTAGATTCCAAGTCTCTGCGCATATTTAATACAGGGAGGATGCTTTGGTTGAGCGCCTTAGTTATAAGACATTGCAGAATTTTTGCTTTAAAAATGAAATTTCCAAATGCTGCCCATCCCAGTTGTATTCGCCTCTCGATTTTTTTTGAGAAGCTATTTAGTCCTGTGCGGTTTTATGTAATACAATTTCTTTTTATTTATAAAAAATGATCTTATGAAGTTCATTTTTCAATAAGTTCGTAGGTGCCTGCCTCTGCTTAGTTTAGTTACTTAGTAAGTTAATACAGGGATGACTTATTGGTTAAACGCCTTAGTTTTTAAGAATTTGCGAAATGTTACATTGCAAATGTATGTCGACCAAGGACTAGAAGTTTTCAAAGTTTCTTCCTAAGCCTCACCGGTAAGCTCTGGAACACTCTTCCAGTCTCTGTGTTTCCTCCTTCATACAATCTGGCAGTACTGTCTAGCAAGTCTGTGAATAAAAAAAGCTCCACGTATTTTATTTTAGAAGCCACAAAGTTATATTGCAACGAGAATAAGAGACTGACATCAGCATGATATAGCCCTTGCTGACTGGTACCGAAAACCTCGATGTACAATCTTTCGTCTCTTATTTTCGTTCGCTCATGTGTTGTCATTTTGTAATGCCTTTAGGAGGACTAGTTTTATAGATCGCCGCTTGCGACGCTGAGTGTCACCGACCACGGCGCCCAGTCAGTTGTGTGCCGACGGCGGCGAGGTCATATTGTGGTTGGCCCGGCCTGAATGCTGCGAGTGGGTCCAGGCCAGAAGTTTGTAAAGTTATCAAACCACATATACAGGCATGACAATGTGCTTCAGAAAAAGTCTTTGTGTTGCTAATATGCTCATCAACCTGCCACCACGCAATTCGATAACTAACTTAGAGAGGAGGATGTCAAAAAATTTCTAAAAATAACGGCTGACCAAACTGTATGGCGGCAATTTATGACGATCGTAATCTCTAAAGTAATTTCTGAATACAATGTTTGACTCGCCAGGTATAAAGTTCATAGTAATGAACCGCAGCGCTAGTAAATATAATTATTATGTTTTTACAGACGGTTTATAATACAGGTGGTTCCAAATCTGATTACCGAACAAAAAAGCAATTTCTTTGTTTGTAGCTAGCTGTAGTGATGATGGTGCCGATAAATGGTACTCAGAGTTCCGCTATAGGTCAACTATAGCTCTATGAACGCCGCTACATTAATACACATTCAATATATTATAAGACAGATCGATTCGATGTACGCAATGACCCCGATTTACGCGGTGCTGTGTTTACGCGATTTCAATTTAACTCTAGGCATCTGCTTTCGAAACCCAGGCTGCATTGATCGCACCTGCAACGATTCATAAACAACTTCGCGAGCGAATGGCCGCACAGTAGCTCGTCCCGAACCACTACACGAGCCAGCTGCTAACCGGACACGGATTCTTCCGGAGCTACCTCGACAGGTTTGGACAGTTGGAACCCACATCCCAGGCAGGAGTGCCCATGTGACGGCAGCTCTCCGCAGGACGCACCTCACGTACTGTGGAACTGTCCGCTGCACCACTCTGTGAGGATTGCGCTCTTTGAAGTGGTCCGGACGGCATCAGGTCCGGTCGGATACCACGACTCCAACAAACGGAATTACGCTGCTTTTGAGCGCTTCGCAGAAAGTAATAACTCCTAACTGATGTCTGCCATTCTGCAGAATCCATTTCTCAGCCTTACAATTTCCTTATACATTCCCACGTATTTCGTGGTTAGCAACGCGTCACCAAAGAAGGCATTTCGAGACTCGCTGTAGTATACTAATTTCGCAGTATTAAACTGAGGTCTATTGGACATCTAACTGATGCACCTATAGAATCACAGGAAGGCCTTCAGACACTCTCTAACGAGTAGCTTTTTGCGTGCGTCCAGTAGTGGGTCCCCGGGACTCCAAAAACAGGACGGGACAGGGAGGGTTTCGCCAAGCGATTCACTAAGGTCAAACTGCTGAAATTATTTCTGAACACCTAGGTCCTAGACTCTTATACTCGTAGAAGAGGTATGGCTTAGAGTTAATACGGTTACTTACCAAGCTAGAAGTCGTGGATTGAATCGCCAATGAAACCAGAAAAATATGTTTTAATAATTATTAGTGAATAACTTTAAGTATGTATTGTCCAGCGGCAAAAACGTATTGTTAACGCGGTTCTACTTAGATCACCGGAGTTAAACAACATCGGGCGCGGATCAAAATTTTTATGGGTCAACCGCCTGTTTCTAACCACGTGTCGCTGGTCAGGTTGAGCTGATCCCTAGGACAAACGGTCTAGGACTCGAGAGCATCGGACTAATCATTCGACATTCTTGATGACACCTCGGATACCACAGCAGCCGTCTTATAAAGTCCTCTGGCTTCTACCCTGAAGGTAGTAGAGAAAGATATATATTCCCAGGTGGAACCAGATAGGGTGCAGAGATTTCTTGGCTGGAGTCATGGACAATGGAAGCTAACAGAACTGAATGGCAGCAATTTTTGATGACCAAATGTTCCAGATATGAAGAAAAAAATACGTGTGTTTTGTGATAAACCCGATGCTTCCTATGCTCCCGTGGCCTGAACCATTCAGTCTAAACGGGTAGCTCATCTTAAATATACTGACATCAGCATGATATTGCCCTTGTTGACTGATACCGAAAACCTCGTGTGTTACTTAAAGACATCACCACTTGAGCGCTGGGCGACAGCCTAAGCGCCGACGAAGCGTCAGTTATGTGTTGACGACCGAGAAGGTAGCATACGGCCAGCGGTGTCATCCCGCATGGGAGGAAGCTTGCAAAGTTTTAAGTAAATATAATCAATGTGCTTCCAAAAGAAAGTCTTTGTTTGCTGATGCCTGCTCCTGCCCTCACGCGACGGAATAACACCCCTTTTGAGAGAGAGGAGGATGTTAATGCACACTTAAATTTACGTTAACGCTATTAGTACAACTGCTACGTAAATCGGGGCTCGAGTGTATTCAATACATTCTTAATACACAGAGAGATCGATTGAATATATTTCCGTCCAGTGCTGCAAGTACCAGCTCTTTAGGTTGCCTTTTTATTATGCGGTTCGATAAGGATCAACGGTCAACAGTCCACGCGGAAACTAGGGCTGCTTGAGATTGTTCGATATTGACCCTAATATTTATGTCTTTTGTGAAAGGTATGCATGAATGTATTATAAAACTCTAAAAGCGTTTCTGAGTAACCTTATTAAGTTTAGTGAAATCATTCGTACAAGAGAAGCATTAGAAATCCTAGCTTTGGCTATCGAAACGAACCGAATATAGGTACTGACATCAGCATTCTCGGTAGTCTCTCATGCGAGAGGTTGTGTGGATCTCAGAAAGCTGGTTCGTAACTTCAGTTGGGTGTTTGAGGCATCTGATTATACAAGCAGTGGAACGGTTGGTTGGTTGCCTTACGCATTTCTTCGGCGCATATCTTTCATTAAAATATATAAATACTTGTATACTGTTCAAGCACAATCTGGATGAGTTCCATTCCATTCCTACACGTTCTACAAGCTTCATAAACACAGAGTTCGTCTGCGCATTCTTTGTTTCATCTCGACTATCGTTTGAACTATGCATTAGATCCAGTTGTTCTGTGCACGTGTTCAGTCACGCCCACGTGGCTCGCTAAAGCCGAAATTTGAAAATGGTGAGATGAAGACCGTTCCAGAAATGATATGCTAGGTTCCTAGATTTTTCAACCAATTTATAAGTCCTTTATTAATCAAAGTTCGTTATCAAATAAATAGCATCATTCCATACTTCATCCTATTTCAGCTATGCATCCCGGAACTCTTCGAGTTCATTCTATATATTGTTCTCTATGACCTCTTAAAACGGCGAGAACCCGGTGTTTGAAGGAAAAACAGCTGTAGTTAAAGCTATCTTGCGACATGTCTCTTTGTCGTCATACCATGTCCTCTCCCTTATTCTTCGTATTATCAATCCGGAGGATTGGTTTGCAGCAACAAAATCTTGCATCTCGATCTCCACTCCTCTCGATCCTCTGCAGTCCTCTTCAGCTCAGCATAAGAGCTACGACTCATGTCCTCGAACACTTGCTGCAAATACTCCCGTCTAGGGCACCCTCTACAGTTTCTTCCCTCAACCATCCCTTCCACATTGTCGTGAAGAAGACCATCGTGGCGCATGATGTGACCCATCCATCGCGCTCGCCTCTCTGAGATGGTTCTTACTAGGTGCATATCCTCCTTGATTCTGCTGAGAACCACATTGTTCGTGACGTGGTCTCTCCAGGAAATTCCGAGAATTCTTCTGTATGACCACGTCTCAAAGGCCCCTATTCTTTTTTTATCACTTTCAGATAAGCAATGTCCTATATGCTGTTAAAGAACACTCGTAAAAGGTTTTCGTGAGTTTCACAGTATTCGATCCTGCTGTCATTTCGAAAATGTTCGTTTCCAGATGTGAATAATAGAACAGCAGTGATGTGATATGCGGAACCTGGAGCAGCGGGAAGGAAATAATATCAAAGTTTAGAACGAATGTTACCCACCTGGGCTGGGCAAACTGTGTGACGCGAGTTTTTCATAAACTCTTTCGTCACGGCTCGGTGGACAACAAATTTAACGGTCAATACGGCGTGAATTTTTAAAACCATTTTATTTTCTTAAAACTAGTATTTGAAGCAGAAATGTACTTATCTGACCTATTTTTATATATCACATTGGTTCTTGATCCTTTAGCTATTAGATGATGCAAACAAAACTTTTATATTCAACAAACGCTCATTAAACGGTAACTATCCATTCAATTAATTTAATTCCGAACATTACCCAACTCTTTTTCTTCTAGGGATGCTTTCTTTCCATTCGCTAGAGTCCCGGAGGAAAATTGCTGCACTCAAACATTCATTCCTTCTTCTTCGCGGTTCAGTTCACAACCCTGGGATTCTTGAATGTTTTGAATTCCATGTTCCAGATAGGTACACCCGTGCTCGTAGCCATCCATTGTTTTTGATCCCAGTCGATGCTTGTGGAGCTTCAAGCACTCAATTTGGTACAACGGCAATGTCGCTCCTAAATGGCCTACCAGCACACCTCGATCCTTTTCTTACATCCTTTTCTCTTTTTGTCGATGGTATTGTTCTCCTGGATCTCTGTGATCTTTGACACGTGTCATCTTCTGATTCTTTTGTGTTATTTTTATTTATTATTTTTTTCTCTATTTATTGTATATTTATGTACACTGTATGTTTCTAAATATTTGTAAAAAAAAAATTGGAATTTCGATTCTGTATATAAATAAATAAATAAATTATATAACTCCATACATGTGGTGGCATTGACAGACATGGTTTAGAGAAAAATCGCGCCTCTGACGAAATTAAACGATATTTATTTAGAATACATGTAGGTTGATAAAGGGAATGACTGCAGTTCCAAGTTTCTACCGTAGATGTCACAATGAGTACTGAAATTAGCAAAACACTATATCACGACTCCCGATGTGAACGGTAGGGGAATCTTGCCCAGCATATATCGACAACCGACGCGAAAGGGTTAAATTAATATTTAAAAAATATATTTAAAAAATAATGAAGAAAAATAATTTATAGAAATGTATTAGAAAGTCCCAATACTTGCTTAACAGACGGTTCCACAAAATTATTTCTACAAACAAATTCGTGGAGCTCGTATCTGAATTGGGCTTCCCTCGTATGGAATATTTGTTATCAACATTTGAGGCGATGTGGTTGAACAGTCTCATCTCACATGACGCTCGAAGAAGAACGTTTTGGCTGATAGCCAAGCTACCAAAGACAACAATTGATCCCAAGTCATCGACCCTGAAGATGGCCCCTGAAAAGGCGGTCGAAATATCTGAGAGAATGATAAATTCACCACACACTTAATCCGAAAACCACAATTATAACTTAAGATATTATGTAATGCTGAGATTTGATTAAAATGCGTGCGAATTAAATAAACGATTTATAAGGATTGAGCCGCATCTTAAGACCGAATGGTCCAAGCCTCGAGAACGTCAGGTTAATCATACATCATCATCATCAGTTTGTGTCCGTCCACTGTTAAGCACACGTTTTAATCCTTCTTTATCCTCCGCCTTCCGCATCTAGAGGCTTCTCACGCTATTCTTCTAATATCGTCAGTCCATCTTACAGGGCGTCTACCACAGTACTGTCTCTTTCTCCGAGGCTTCTCAAGTCAAGTTCATGCCCACGAGCTTTACCCTGAAGGCCATCGGGAACCATATACTATATATTCCCAGGTGGACCGCCGGATGCAGCAAAGTGTTGGTACAAGAAATGCACAATGGCAACTGAGATAACTAAGTGGTGGAAATTCTAGAAAAAAAATTATAGACACTGTTGACAATTTTAGTTGACATAATTTCGTGATAACCAAATGCTGAAGATATGAAAAAAAATAGAAATAAAAAAAACTTTGTGGGGCGTTTTAGAGACGTCGGCTGTAGGCAATGGAGCGATATAGAAAAAATGGTGAATACTTTTTGTAAAATGTTATTTTTTTACAGTTTGATTATCGCTGGTTAGTGAATGTCGTGTGAGAGGGAGAGGACGATACCTCTCCACAACAAAAACAAACCAACTTTTTTCATTACGGCGAAGTTGGGAGGTTTCGGTTCGATTTTTGAGGAAATAATTATTTCGTCTGCCGGGACCTGGCATCCAATAGCCACGTCGGCAAAACAATAAGCGGATGAGGTGGACAAGTAAAAGAGTATTGATTTAATAATACGCTAAGATCACGACAGATTTGCCAGTGCTAAACCGTAGAAATAAACGCATTACGTATTTAAATTAAAAAAAAAATAAAGAATTATAAGAAGTACCAACAACAGTATGTAGTAGTGTTTTAAAGGGGATTTACCCCTTAATACAAAATACAAAACACAAAAAATCGTTATAATACGACTTCTGCGTCATTGCGTCAGTCTGTGTTTAGCACTCGTACCGTTAGCACGTTATTGTTGGATGTGAAGACACATTTTTCTTAACTTCTGTGCAAATATTATTTGTATTTTTTTTGAGAGTTTAGAGGAGTCACATTTTGACCAAATTTTCAAAAAGAGTAATAAATAATAAGCTAGTTTAAAATTTTAAAAATGTTGTTACGATCTTTAATAGTTTATAAACATGTACTTTTATTTCAATAAACGTTAAAAAAAATGTTACGCATGGAACGCATTATCGTGTTGTACATTGATTTATATGGGAAAATTAGTTTCGCTTAACGAGTGTTTTACATAACGAGCAAAATTCTGGAACGAATTATACTCGTTATGAGAGGTTCCACTGTAATTTTAAATTAATTTTAATTACAAAATTAACAAATTAAAAATATTTAGTTTTGATACACATTTATTTTAAGCGATTACATGTTTCGGCCTCCCTGGAGAACTAAACTGGAGGAGATTATTGAAGATGGTCTCCAGGGAGGCCGAAACATGTAATCTTTTAAAATAAATGTGAATCTAAAGAAAAAAAAATATGAAAACTAAATATTTTTAATTTTTGTTGACAATATCAAGAAGGTAAAATTATTCATCAGTAACACAGGTAAATAATTAATTGCAATGTGCGCGTCGTACTTACAAGAAGTTATGCTCATCCATTTGATCTATAGTTTCGGTTCGAGACCCGAGTGGTACTTACTAAAATAAATAGACTGCCGGAAATAATAATATTAAGCTTGTGAATAAATGCATTCTGATTGAATAATAAAAAATAAAAATATACATACTTTGAATATATACTATAGCGACATCTATCATACGATGATAACTTACATAGAAGATCAGAGACGAGTCATCTCAGGTGGAAGAAATTGGCCCGGTGGCCGAGCGGTATAATTACCTGGGCAAAATGGTAGGTTCCAAAGGTCCGCGGTTCGCATCCCGCTCCCGCCGATATTTTTTCTGAATGATTTGACTCGTTTAAGGATTTTTATGTATAGTATATGTATATTTAATTGCTTATAATATTGTAAAATAGTCAATGATCTATAAAAGTAGATTAGAATATTGAGATAATAAAATAATATTCTAATAAATAATTAAAAATATCCATATGTTAATTTTGTAATTAATATTATTTTACAATTAACCATAATGTAATTCAATTCCTATTATAGAATCAAAAAAAAAATGTATTGTTTACACAAATGAATGTACAAATGAATATTTGTACATTTTTATTAAAAACAGTTGTTTTTATTAATGTAATGAAAATATGTACATTTAGAACAAACATTCATAAATATTATTTAAATTATTTGATTAATAAATTAAATGAAAACATAAATTATATTATTTTAAGGCAGCTTCGCATAAAATAAACAAAAACATCATAACATAATACGTACATTCAAAACACGTAATATATTCCGTCAAACAAATGTAAAGTTTAGGGTTAATGCGGCGAACAATTAATTTTGCTTTGAGTAAGAGTACGTACGCTAATAAAGCATCGAAAAGCCTGGCGATACTGAAAACCACAACATTTCAGGAAAACCAAAACGTTTCAGGAAGCCCACAGCATATTATGAAAATAAACAACAAGCAGGCAACACAGGGGTTCAAATACGTATAACACTCTTAATTTTTTGATATTCTTTCTAAACATAAAAATGAAGAATCACTGTACATTTCTTGTCCTAGGACATTTCGGCAGTCGAAGGTCCACCTGGGAACATATATGGTACCGCACGACCTCACGACGAAAACCCTTCCTGTGCCGTCCTGTTTTCGGAGACTCAGATGGGGACCAGAGTTACTGGACGCACGCAAAAAGCTACTTATTAGAGAGAGGCTGAAGGCATTCCCATGATTCTAGGTACATCAGTCTAAGGTTGCAATATTAGTATACTACAGCGAGTCCAGAATCGCCTTCTTTGGTAACACGTTGCTAACCACGAAATACGTGAGAATGGACCATTCGGTCATAAGCGGTGGCTCAACCCAACCAACGACAAGCAACGAGCATCCTGATAAATTGATTTCCAAAAAAAAAAACAATGTTCTTATAATCCGCCCATCCTTCGTTCCTACTCGCACTCTCATACATACTGACATCCCCTTTCTTTAAAAAGGCGACAATAGGTCGCGCGGTCGTTATCGGGACGCGTGGAGGAAGGATGCAGGAGCAGGTCAATGCAAAGAACTTGTTTAGAAGCACAATTCGCGTTTATTTCCAATATAAGTCTTCAGTTTCCCCGCCCGACCGTAACATATTGTATCGTGGACAACAGTCAGACGGAGACGATCCGCGGACACTAACTGACTGATTGGCACAGTAACAGTCAGCGCCCCAGAGATTATCGCGACTAAATTAATAAAAATAATGTTGACAGTTTAGCCAACTTGATATTGGAGCAACTGTCAAAACAAATAAAATAGCGTAAGCAAACACCGTGTATTAAATATGAAATTAAGACAAACATAATAAGATGTGTATATCAGGCGAGCGAACAAAACTAAGACATAAAAAGATCGTTTATGGAGGCTTTTCGGCATCAACCCCAAAAGAGCTACATTGAGTTGATGTCAATACCTTACTCTAAATTTCAACACTATTTATCCGTCAGTAAGTTTATATAGATATAAGAAGAATAGCGGGAGTGACCTGGATGCGGAAGGCGGAGGATCGAAGATGATGGAGACTCATGCGGGAGGCCTACGTTCAACAGTGGACGGAATAGGCTGATCATGTGATGATGATGAAAATATGCGTGAGAACTGATTTATATTTTTAATAAATGCGAAATAAATATCAAAGTGAACTGATTAAATAGCGCTCAGTGTTAAAATAAAGAAGAACGTATTTATATTTTTAGTAGTCAAAAATGTACAAATGCAATTATTTTTATAGTTTTGCAGTTCAGCAAGGAATTGTCAGTTAACAATTTGATCGTGATTAGAAAAATTCGTAATTATGTTCTACTCGTACTATTTATTATGCCTAGGTTAACAATGCAATTAAAATTAATTGCCGCCAATTGTATTGTCGGCTGTTGGGTTTTTTAAACAATGGAGAAAACAGCAGTCACACTTGTATGAGATAAAGTCAATTGCGAAAATATTATAATGGAAGTGAACTAAAATAAAATGTAAAAAAAAATGACACCGATATCAGACATGATCTACAGATAACAAGAATGACAGTCTAAACAGGAAAGACCATGAAAAAATCGAGAATATGGTACATATTAATATTTAAAATACATTAAGGACATGACATTATTGACAAACGTATTGTACAAATCATAAAGAAAGTAATACAGTGGAACCTCTCGAGTGCCGCAGAAAGGAAAAAGTCACATAACGTATGACGCACTTGTGAGCTGGGACTTCCGCGTCATTGCGTCAGTCTGTGTTTAGCACTCGTACTGTTGTGAACACACATTTTTCTTAACTTATGTGCAAACATTATTTGTATTTTTGTTTGAGAGTTTGGAGGTGTCACATTTTCACCAAATTTTAAAGAGTCGGCTAAAACAAATGTCTCTAGACAGCTTTCTAGTAAAAAATTTATATTTTTTTGTCATAAATTAATAAATAATGAGCTAGTTTAAATTTTTAAAAATGTTTTATCCAGGTTGCTACGATCTTTAACAGTTTATAAGAATGTACTTTTATTTGAATAAACGTTTAAAAAAATGTTTCGCATGGAACGCATTCTCGTGATTTACATTGATTTATATGGGAAAATTAGTTTCGCTTAACGAGTGTTTCACATAGCGAGCCAGATTCTGGAACGAATTATACTCGGTATGAGAGGTTCCACTGTATATTTATAATACATTAAGACATGACATTATTGACAAGCACATTGTACAAATCATAAAGAAAGTTATATTTGGGTATAATATAAGTGCACACAGAACATACTAAAAAAAATCTCTCATGTAAATATTGATATCAACTTGGTGTCGAAAACCTCGATATGCAATATTTGGTCTCATTTTGTTCGCTCGTCGGACATGTATGTTTCGTCATATTGGTTTTTTGACAAGTCCGGTCACGGGTGTCTCATTAGTAATGTACGTGGTTGTCTGGCATTGGTGCGCTATTATATTCTTTAGATCGCCACTCGACGGGGAGATCTATCACGTACGGCTGCCAATCCAAGACTGAGCTCTGCAGGCAGCTGGCTAGGGAAGGAATTTGGAGTGGAGGAACCAAGGTACACTACAGAATCGCAGGATCCACCATAACATCGCTTTTCAGGACTGTAGCGCCATGGGAAACTTATTTTACAGATAACCATAGTATATTTGAAAGTATGAAAATATGTTGTTACTCGTTTAGTATTTCTATCAACAAGATGTTGTGCATTTAGTTAAACATACGGTAGATGTGTAATCAATTCCCCTCGTTAAGTCTTAAGTTAGTTAGACGAGCTTCCGTTCGACCATTAGACAACTTTTATCTGACCGGCAAGTTTTTTTTATGTGAACACACACAGGAAAATACTGACAGACGGTAAGATGTTTAAATGCGTTCTTAAATTATGTATTAAATTAGGTAAACTGAGTGACTGAAGCTTGGCATTCACGTATCGTCCACAGGTGACAGCAACTCGTTCATTAAAAGACTCAAACTTCCGTATTTACTGTACGACTCTCTATTTATATTATATTTTCTGCCGCATGGTAACCCCGGCACTTGATGTTTCAATCTGATGGTACGCCTATCTACTACTATTATATTGTTAATAAGATATTAATGAACCATAGTATTCTTGTCAAAAAAAATATTTTTGATTCTAAGATTCACTAGAATCGAACCCAAGAACGCTAACATGATAATAGACCATTATAACACTTGACCACTTCTTTAGGCATAAAGTCCAGGTACCTTGTAAGGGCATAGATGTGCATAACCTAACGCATCCTGCGACAAACAACTTCCTATGAAGGGGAAAGTGAAATCAATTATTGGATTCCAGAATACGAAATGTAACTAAAGATTAAATCCGCATCCGTTGCTACGGTCGCCAAACTGCGGCCTTATTAAATATGATAGTTTAATAAGAGTTTAAGAATACTACTCACCTGCTTTCCTCCTAACCTCTTAATTAAGAAAGACATCGGCGTTTACCATACACTCCAGCAAGGTTGAAGACACGATAGAAGAAGAGATTACCTGCAACAAAATAATGTTTTATTAATTAAATAATAAAATTTCATAAAAAAAAATATATGGTCGAATCATCTAAGTAAGATACTGTGGTTAGATTTAAACCCTTCGCTTCTCCTCCCAAGACTTCTGTTGGACAACAAATCATTGACGTTGTCAGATCAGATGGTTGAAACAATTTGACGTCGCTGACACAAAGAAGAAGATGGTAAGCGTACAATGTTGCTATACTTAGTGGTGATCGAAGAAGAACTGCGCTAACAACATGCTATTGTCGTATAAATGATCCTTCTCAAGCTCGTGGGTTTTGATCTGTAGGAGATAATGCTTGGATGGAGAGCGTCGTCGGTGACTGCGGAGGGATGTGCTTTAGGTGAGCTGCCAGGAATAATGAGACAACTGACAGGAGTCTCTGGCCGGCGCCTCGGTCTTGTGAGACGACTCTAATGATGTCCAGCAATGTCAGCTTTAGTCGGGATATCGACGGGATGACAATTATCTCAGGGCGGGGCAGTGAGAACGCGAAAACTGAGACTCGCAGCTATCGATTAAAACAAACTCACATATATATAGCCGCAGATATCGATCAACAAAATGTCGCATATATAACGTCAGCATGACTAATTTTTCTATCATCATTATCACCATATCACCTCCCCTATCTGGAGCATATAGGTCATCACGAGCTGCTGCCACAAAGCAGTCAGTTGCCATGATCCTCGCCTCATCCCATATCAGCTAGGCTTCTCGCGTTGCTTGTACACTTAACGGTTCACGAACACTTGAACACTTCAAATAGTATTTCAAATGCTTAATTGTACTTTAAAGGAGATCGGATGATCAACCTGAAGCTCCCGACGCTTGGTCCATTTGGTACTAAGAAGCGACTCAACCCGACAAATGACACGCGGGTAACAACAGGCATTATCCAATCAAAGTTTTGGTCCCCGTTGCTTAACTTATAATACGAGTCACCCTTACGATATGCTATTGTAGCTAGACAGTGACCTGTACGTCAATATATCTCAGTACGCTTATAGACGTAGGAACTAATGGAAGCCTTCATCGATGGCGAAACTGCGGTCTTCCAGCAAGTGAAACAGAGCTCAGTGTGATTCATGTTAAAACAAGGTATAAAATATTGATCTATTCAATATTTAAATGGATGTCAAAGTGAATTTTACAAATATCGACATCCTCCACTCTAAGTTAGTTATCTAATTGCGAGCTGGCAGGATGAGGAGCAGATTAACAACACAAAGACTTTTTTGTGAAGCACATTGACAAATATATTTCGATAACTTTACAAACTTCTGGCCCGGAGCACAGCATTCAGGCCGGGCCAACCACAATGCTACCTTGCCGCCGTCGGCACACAACTGACTGCGCATCGGACGCCGTGAGCGGTGACACCCAGCGCCGAAAGTGGCGATCTATATAACTAGTCCTCCTAACGACATTACAAAATGACAACACAAAATAAGAGACGAAAAATTGTAAATCGAGGTTTTCGGTACCAGTCATCAAGGGCTATATCATGCTGATTTCAATATAAATATCTAGATATCTTAATCTCAAAACAATCTCAATAGTATGACTCCCAGTGGAGATCTACATTCTATGGCTACTGTCTTCTTCACATAAATTTACAGTCCAAGCGCAGAAATATTGCAAAATGTCGATGATGTCCTGCAGATCTGCAATGAAGTGTTCTGTGTCTACAACGTCATCAGCGAGCTCCAGTTCTTTGCGGACGTTAAACCGTCTCCCTTAGATATTATAAGCAGATCTTCGGGTGAGATAGATGCCTCCGCAGCTGCAGCAGGTGTATCAGAAGCCAGGTGCACTCGATGGAGCGAGACAATTGCTTGTTGAGAGTCGAGACTACAAGCCAATAGCAATGAGCCAGAACGCGATGATGAAGAAGAGACTATCTGATGATGATGAGGGCGGTCAACCAAGGAAGAGAAGGCCACCTCTAACAACCAACGCAAGATAATATAGCTTTTCTTTAAATCTAATATTCCTGCCACCAATTTTGGTTAATAGGCTATGACTGGCATTTTACGGATCAAAATACACACCAACCACGGGTATTTTAGAGCTCAGAAACCGTTTTATTTTAATCTTCGTCGGGGATCGGACTCACGACCTTCGGCTTGCCAAGCAAACACCTTAACCACTGAGCTATACGCGTCGGCGACAAGTAATGGGAGAAGCTTGTTATATGAGGTTTCAATGTACAGGTTTTTTTTTTTTTTATGTAAACGCATGCAGGAGAGCACAACCGGTCAAGACCAGTGCACTCTATGACGCTCAGCCAGGGAGGCTGGACGCTGCATGCGGGAAACGTGTGTTGTGTTCTTGTTTGTGTGTGGGTTGGGGAGATTGCAAGTGTATATTTATCTGTTTCTTGAAGAGATCCAGATTGTAGGAAGGAGGAAACACAGACGCTGGAAGAGCATTCCATAGCTTACCGGTGGCATTAAGGAAGGAACTTTGGAAGCTGCCAGTTCTTGGTCGACATATATTAACCGTGTATGGATGTTCGGCAAGTGTAAGACGAGTTTGTCGGCTGTGAGTGGGTGCAGGAGGAATTAGTTCTTTAAGTTCCGAAGAGCAGCGACCGTGGTAATAACGGTAGAAAAGACTAAGAGAACCAACCTTACGTCTGTGTTCCATTGATTGTAGATTAGACGTAAGGGTGTCATTGTTTATCAAACGAATTGCTCTTCTTTGAACTGAGTCAATTAAGTTTAGAAGGTATTTTGGGGCTCCAATCAAAGGTGACTGCCGTATTCAAGGATAGGTCGGATTTGTCCTTTATATAGAAGAAGAAGTTGTTTATCGTTGAAATACCGACGTGATCTATATAATACACCTAGTTTTTGGAAGCGAGACCGGCTTTACACTTAATTGACTCGTAATATTTGATATTATTCGATATTGATAAACCAAGCATGTTGATGGAGCTTGCTTTCGGAAGAGAACAACCGTTGAAAGATACAGGATCCATAGCAGTCTTCTTGGTGGAGAAAGTACATGATTGGGTTTTTGAAATGTTGAAACTGACGAGGTTGAGGTCGCCCCATCGTGAAACCCTTTCAAGAGACATGTTCATCTTCTCCACCAGAGATTCCCTAGCAGCAGATAGTTCCGAATGTTTCGGAGGTTTTTGGAAGATTATACTCTCATGGACAGTGCTGTCGTCGGCATAACAGTGAATGTTTGCGCATTGAAGCAGATCATTCACATGCAGAAGGAAAAGAGTGGGCGACAGCACAGAGCCCTGTGGAACTCCTGAGTTGATTTTATGGCAGGAAGAAGAAAAGCCATCTACGACAGTGATGATGCTTCGATCACTCAAGAAGTTTTCAATCCAGGAGCACAGGGAGGGAGAAGCACAGGGAGGGGTGTTCTCATGCCGGCGGGTATAGCTCAATGGTCAAAGCGTTTGCTTTGCAATTCAAAGGTCGTGAGTTCGATCCCCGACGGAGATTAAAAAAAAGATTTTTAATCGATTTCTGAGCTCTAAAAATACCCCCGATTGGTGTGAATTTGATCCCTCACACATAAAATGCCAGTCATAGCCTATTAATAAAAATTGATGGTAGACGAAAGTCGTACCGTGAAGACCGCCCATTCATAGAAAATTCCAGTAATAATAAGAATGATGCGTGAATCTCGGGCTGTAGTCGATGACGTTGGCGGAACAACACTCCACATGCAGCGCTTAGCCATATGCATCATGGTAAGCATTATACAATTCCACAGATGAGACTTCAGAATTACTATACTGGTAGTTTCATTTTAGAATAGTCGAACATAGCCGGTCGTTGCCTTGTCAATCGTGACTACAAAACAAGCACCTGAGAAGTTAAGTATACTAATGGCAAGTGTTGCAGAATCCCGGAAGAAATTTCACTTCAAATAAAATCATCTGGTCTCAATAACTTCTTAGGTTTTCACGGCCAGATTTGATATTGTGGCTTTTGATACACGGCTAAACCCAAAAGCCACAATATCATCATCTAGTCTGTTTACATAAAAAAAATGTTTCTAAAGTGAAACTGCGACATCTGCAGCCCACCAGACGCTGAATCACCAGCTCGGGACCGGTCCCGGCGAGGAGGGTCGCATATGGCCATCCATTAAGTCGTCCCGAGTGTCAGTGCCTATCGCGCAAACATCCGACTTTTCGAGTTATCGCTATATTGAAAGCGAGTGAATTATTTCGCTCTCGCCGCACGAATGGAGGAGGCCGAGTGAATTTATCTGTCGCTGAATGCAATTGGTATCTATTAACACCGCCGAGGTGTGGACGAGAGCAAAGGCGTTTTGCTTTCATCCGAGAGGAAGCAAGTTCGAGCCCTGTCAAAGCTAGTACGCACATCGAAATAAGCAGAGTAGATTACAGCAAGGCGACGATGGAAATAATCGTCAAATTTGAATTTATTACTGGATTCACATTTTTGAATAGCGTGTTCAAGAGAAAAATAAGTTCAAGAAAAGGAACAATAATTTTAATGCAGTAAAGGAAATACTTTTTTTATTTTTTATCCATGTAGCAGTTTTGGTTTCATCGAGAAGCCATTTTCAAGTGAAATGAATGAGGATTGAACAAATTTATATAATGCAAGGTGTGAGAGATTATACCTGTATGTGTATGCTGTGAGATGTGTTTTTGTGTAATGTATGGGAACCAATTCTTCTCCTTCATAATATCATTCCGGTGGATTGGTTTGCAGCAACAAAATCTTACATCTCGATCTCGACTCTTCTCGATATTATGCAACCCTCTTTAGCTCAGCATAAGAGCTGCAACTAATGTCCTCGAACACTTTGCTACAAATACTCCCACCTAGAGCGCCGTCTGCAGTTTCACTCCTCAATCATCCCTTCCAAAAATTCGTGAAGAAGACCATCGTGGCGCATGATGTGACCGATCCATCGGGCACGCCTCTCTGAGATGGTTCTAATTTGATGGAACCAATTATGTATTAATAAATTGCACTTCGTTGTTATTAAGAGTTTATCAGTTTTTGCAGGTATATTTTTTTAAATGTATTTTTTTTCTTGGTAATAAAAATATTGGAGTTCCACTTTGCATATGAAGAGCATATTGTCACCACAAATTGCCGATACTTAGTTCTGTCAGCTGTCAATAACCATTCTTTCGTTCTAGGACATGTCTGCACCTAAAAGGTACACTTGGAAACATGTTTTCCAATTCGGAGTTACGAGTATTAATTTAGTATTTTGAAATGGCGTGCTAATATTTTAAACATTTCTTTTACATTTTTTTATTTAAGACATTGAAACATACATGTAAATACGTATACGGAATTATTCAGACGTAATTTGTTTATTCTTTCATCTATTACGTGTAAAAGTTGACTGGATCAACATTTCCTTTATGTTTTTTATTTAGGACATTGAAATATCGATACGGGTTACGTTATTTATCATTCAATTTCGCCACAGAGAATTATAATCATGTTTCAAAGGGCATTGAAATAGTCCTAACAAGTTGATCATTCAATTTTGCTAAGGAATATTCATGATTCAAAATAACACTATTTAAAAAAAAAACTTAAAAAAACTCAAAGGATCACCAAGGAGATAATTGGATTACAGTGGAACTCGACATACGAGTTTAATTCGTTCCGCAACCTTGTTTGTATCGGGTCCGCCATCTAACGTTTTTTTTTCAACTAGTGCTTATTTCGTGAATGGTAACACTTAGCTCATGTCTGATTTGACAGATAATTAGTTTTATCCTTCCGCTGAACGAATATGGTTGTGTATACGCTTAAACAATGCTGGGAAATATTGCGACATTAATTTGAAAATCAGGCCATTTTTCTTCGAAAATGAGCAAGGAGTGGCCGTTACAGTCAATGGCGATCGATATCGGGCCATTTTTGTTCACAAAAATTGAAGGGCAGGACATTGGCAACATTTGGTTTCAACAGGACGGCGCTACGTGCCACACAGCCGAAGCTACACACTCGATGTTTTGCGCCCCATTTTCAAAAAAAAAAAGTTATTTGGCGGACCATTTATTTCACATTACTCGTATCGAAGACCAAATTTCCTGATTGAAATTAACTGAAATGCCATTAAATCCGTTCCAGTCCCTAAAATGTCATCCCAATTTTATTTTTTTACTTGTTTTTGAATAAGAAAAGTGCATTCATAAATGACAAATATTGTATAAAAACATAATAAAAAAAATGTAAAGAAATAAACTAAAATTTATAAAGTGTCACTTTCGCTTAATTTTCGTCACTACTTTTCTCTTCGCTGGTCTTTTCTGTTTTCGCCACGCTTTTCTCACTTTCACCTGCATACCGTTTAAAAAACATGTACAAGGAGGTCTGCTCAAATATCAGGAGCGGCGAGTTGTCACATCATCTCGAAGTTTGCAAAAGTATTCAAGAATGGTACGAAAGCTGATTCAATGCTCTTGAATGGAATGGACTTTCCTGGAGAGACCACGACACGAACAAAGAGATTCTCAGCATAATCAAGGAAGATAGGCAACTAGTAAGAAACATCTCATGAGAGGCGAGCCCGATGGATCGGTAACATCATGCGCCACGATGGTCTTCTTCACGACATTGTGGAAGGGATGGTTGAGGGTAGAAACTTCAGAGGGCGCCCTACACGGGAGTATTTGGAGCAAGTGTTCGAGGACATGAGTTGTAGCTCTTATGGTGAGCTAAAGAGGATTGAAGAGGGTCGAGAAGAGTGGAGATCGAGATGCACGATTTTGTTGCTGCAAACCAATCCACCGGTTTGATACTACTACGAAGAAGAATGGAAAGTTTCGCATGGATTAAAGTAGGTACGAATAACGTGCTATTAAAATTGTTTGAATAGATTTCTATAAGGTGGCTTCTCTGACTGTATTAACGTAAGAACTATTACTTGTACATCCATTGCCTATATAATCGACGTCAGTTAAAAGTTAAGCCATTGCTAACGATGAGACCGAAATATGTACAATCCACTTAGATATTGATAAAAAAAATGGAGCCTACGATCTTTAGCTTAGTAAAGCAAGTATTTAAGCCTTGCTCGTCTGAAAAAATAGATAGAAAATTATTTATTTAATGTCCAAAGTCGTTGTAGAAATGAATGATTAGAATGCATATGATATTTATGTAAGCAAAAGAAAGAGCGAATCTGACTAGTATTAATCGGAATTGACAGATTTCAGCCTTTGAAAGTTGCGGCTTCGGAAGCTCCGCCGAGGCGTCATTATCAAGGTTCGCCGTGATTCATCTCGGAGACGATATCGTGCAGAGATATCATTAAAGTCAGAGATGAAGAGGCCGCAGGTGCTCGGCAATTAAAGTGATCTGGAGCTTGGAGGAGTGGGTCGCTGCAGATAAGGAGTGCGCTGGACCGTAGCCAAGAAATACAAGAATCTAGTGTCAGAAAGTGGTTTAAATATTCCATTTAAATTATATAAATATTTATTATATCATAATTTAATAGTAAATAAACTAATAAACGTCTTTGACTATTCATAAATTGATTCATGTGCAAATCTAAAGCACATTTTACTCGTACCATTTTATTTAACATTTCATATCATATCTGCTTCATATTTGTAGCATATGGATACAGCAAATTGCCGTTTTCTTACA
Source organism: Glossosoma conforme (assembly GCA_022606575.1). Classification (NCBI taxonomy): domain Eukaryota; kingdom Metazoa; phylum Arthropoda; class Insecta; order Trichoptera; family Glossosomatidae; genus Glossosoma; species Glossosoma conforme. Next base: position 284,489 of record JAGTXR010000003.1, on the reverse strand, counting down.
GTTCTGTAAGCTTAGATTGTCTACACCTTGTCTCAGAACACCTGTATACTCGGAGGTCCATATGAGAACATTCATTGTTCCCGGGAGCCTCCAGGACAAGAGCCCGCGAACTTGTATAGACTGCGGCTGCAATAGCAGAGAAATATTTGGGCATTCAATAATCAGCGTTATTTAAGAAGTTAGGATGATGAGCCCGATGCTCTCCAAGTCAGCACATTTATTTTGTCCTTAAGGAGTGGTTCAACCCTAGCGGGGGACAGCAAAATAAAATACAAAATACAAATTTCAAAAACGCATTTTTTTTTTAAAATAAAAATGAATTGTCGTGTTAGGTTAGGTTAAACAAAGTCGGCACGGCAAATGATTTTACCAAAATTTTTGCGTCGTTACATTGGATGCTATGAAAATTTACAAGAATGCCGGAAAAGTGGGAGAGCGGAATTATTGATTCCGTTATTGACGGAACTTAATTTTGGCAGATTGAATAGGTATTAAGGAATCTGACAAGAAGCTCCTAACCTAACCCAAAGGAAAGATCCCCCCCCCCACGAACAGAAATAAGAGAGAAGAAGAAGATAAAACAGAGAAGAGACTAATTCTTCTTCGTAGTATCCCTTCTCTCATGTAGAAGGCCTAAGTGTGGATAACGGTATTTAAAACGGTAAACCATACAATAAGTAAATCAAATAAAAGTAAAAAATATTTAGAATTATTCCACAATTTTTTATCAGGTGACGACTACGTCGAGTAGCCATTATCGAGTCAAAAAACAATAACGGTATTTTACTACATCATAAGACCATTATCAGTAACGTATACATAGTTGTGATTTGAAAAAGCATTTTTTTAACAACATGCGCTATAACTAAAGCTCTAAGGTTAAAATACAAATGTATTTTCAGTTGAAAGCGATTTATTTGGACCTTTTCTAGTATTGATATTATTAGTGTGAAGCTTCGCCCCAACAGCCCACATATCAGGGCTTATCTCTGCATCTTGTGTCGCAGAGTATCTCGCGATAGGCGCGATGTCCTGATAAAACTAATCGCGCTGAGTGGGAGGGCAGAAGTCGAGCCATCCATGGCCTAGAGGCAAAGACAAAACTGCCATTCGAACGACCTGAGGTTCAGTCAAATATGTAACGCGAAAAAAAAAACGAATCATTCTTCGAAAGTGATGGGCTCACACTGCAGATATTTGATCAAGCCCCTCATACTTGGACCAAAAGCAATTTCTAAAGAAAAAAAGTTCGATTTTTCATGAAAAAAATTCTTCTTCTGTATTATTTTATCTCGTTTTTTGGCCATTTTTTTCTAGGTGGGACCGTTTTTTTTGTCTAACAAAATAAACATTTTTACATGTAGATAATATTGCATCAAGACAAAAAAAAACATTAGAGAAATTTATTAAATAAAGTTTTTTTACGGATCACGAGTTTTGTCGTCAGATAAGATAAGTTTAAAATTGAAGAATAAAATATGATATAACTTTCTGGCTTACCTCACCTAATGCGACTAGGGCATATACATTTGCGGCGGGTATAGCTCAATGGTCAAAGCGTCTGCTTTGCAAGCCAAAGATCGTGGGTTCGATCCCCGACGAAGATTAAAAAAAAGGATTGTTAATCGATTTATGAGCTCTAAAATACCCCCCGGTTGGTGTGAATTTGATCCCTCACCCGTAAAATGCCAGTCATAGCCTATTAATTAAAATTGTTGGTAGGCGAAAGTCGTCCCGTGAAGACCACCCATTCGTAGTAATAATAAAGGACGATGCGTGAATCTCGAGCTGTAGCCTATTACGTTGGCGGATCAACACTCCACATGCAGCGCTTAGTCATATGCACCATGTTAAGCGTCATAGAATTCCACAAATGAGAATTCTGAATTACAATCACTTTCTTTTGGTATTCTGCTGTGTGTGTTTATATAATAAAAATAAAAAAGTACTCGTATATACTGGTAGTTTCGGTTTAGAACAGTCGAACGTAGCCGGTCGTTGCCTTGTCAATCGTGACTACAATACAAGCAACTGAGTTAAGTATAATAATGTTGCAAGTGTTGCAGAATCCTGAAAGAAATTTCCTCCAAAAAAAATCAAGGCTGATTTGGGAGCATTCTTCTGCATGCGTTGACGTGTACCTGCGCCCCCTTGCGCCCACGACCCTTGGATTGATCACCTGCAGAGATCAAGCCAGCACTCCAACACGAGATAACAATAAATCCTGATTAAAACGCTGCCTCCAACTATTAATCTCACCTGACACACCCATAACACATACGAGAACTTTTCATACGAAACACTCTGCAGCGATACAAACGTTAAACATTATAAATAAGGGCATTAAATAGTTTAATTTACCGACTCAGGTGGATGGGGAACTGGCATTAAAAGAAGAACCAATATATGAGTTAAATAAACCATTGCTGATTTATTTCCACCACTATTTATTACAATAAAATTTATAGCACATTATTCGCTATACTAACTCGACTTATTTTATAGCTCATTTAATGATGTTTTTCCTATTCAATCGAATTTGACGTCGCTGACACGAAGAAGAAGAAGATTGCTATACATACTAGAATAATACATAACAAATGTTTTTTTTTTAAGTGAACACGTACAGGAGAGAGACACATAAGAAGAATAAGGGGAGTGACCTGGATGCGGAAGGCGGACAATCGAAGAGGATGGAGACTCATGCGGGAGGCTTACGTTCTACAGTGGACGGATAAAGGCTGATGATGAATACAGGAGAATACCGACAGATGGTGATAGTAATTCTGAAGTCTCATCTGTGGAATTCTATGAGGCTTACCATGGTGTACATGGGCTACACGCTGCATGTGGAGTTGATCCGCCAACGTCATAGACTACAGCCCGAGATTCACGCATCATCCTTTATTATTACAAGAATTTACTATGAATGGGTGGTCTTCATGGGACGACTTTCGTCTACCACCAATTTTAATTAATAGGCTATGACTGACATTTTACGGGTGATGGATCAAATTCACAGCAACCGGAGGTATTTTATAGCTCAGAAATCGATTAAAAATCCTTTTTTTTTAAATCTCCGTCGGGGATCGAACCCACGACCTTTGGCTTGCAAAGCAAACGCTTTGACCATCAAGCTATGACCGCCGGCATTGAGCTATGACCGCCGGAAAATTAAGCATTTCTTGACATTTTGTAATAAATTACTAATCAGAAATATTCCACCTAAAACACAAGAAGAGCCTCCTTGACCAATTTAAAATCAAAATAGAGATAAAAATATTATTTGGAAAATTTTCCACATTTTTTATTATGGGACGAATCATTTCGGCTACGTCGGGTAGCCATTCTCTAGTCAATTAGTCAAGGAAGTATGCACGTTTATAAAGATCAAGGTGTGAGTGAGTAGTATGAGATAGTGTAGGTTATGAGACTAAAACGCTGTCTGATGCCCAGCATAAGGTCGTCCATGACACATAAAGCATCTTACATGTGACGTCTACAGGTTTCCAGTCTCATACTAGTGACTCTCCTTGTTGCAGCACTCCCCCATCAATTAATGTTCAACTTCGATCCTCAATCTGTTCAAAGATTGCCATATCAGGCAATCAATGTTTATACAAATAGGGAGGCTCTCTTTTGAGAAAATTGAATCTTCTATAACGATTTGCTTCTAAAGCTGGAATCACACACCCGTATGCAGAAAAGTTTTTTAAGGTTTCATGTTAAGGAGTGAGGCTTCCTTATTTTATACATTTAAAAGCAGATAAACTATTATAAGTTGGTTACGTTAAGGAATTTCTCTGCATACATGTGAAAGTGTCAAATCTGGTTGTCACATGTTCTGTAGATCTCAGAAAGAGATTGCATGATTATATACGCTGAATTACATAAATATGATATTGTAAATATGTATTTCTCAGCATAAATATATGACTTTCGTATTTAACGATGCTATTCTCAACGCTATTTAATGATAATATTGGCCTAGTCCCACCCATCGCGACTCGACGCTTCCGAATCAAAGCGATAACAACGTGGAGGCGGAACTTAGCTCCGCAGCGAGATCAACCGAACGACTAGTATTTTAACCCCCAGAGACGAGCGTGACCGTATGGTCACAGTGAACACTATTGTCTATTTATCCCTACTCCGGACCTTTTTCTACCTGAGCATAGTATTTTTCGCTCAGTTTCGGTTAAGAACTGTCTACACCACAGTTATTCTGCAGCCGCGGCAACGGAAACAGTTACCAAGTACCCTTGTGTGTTATTTCGGGTTGAATTTTTTTTCTACAAAATGCATACTTCAAAAGAAGGGGCTGAAGTTTATAATGATGACGGATCAACACTCTTCATCCAACGTTTAGCCATATGTAATATGGTAGGCATCATATAATACACATATGAGATTTCACTATCACTATCAACACTTGTGGTATTTTCCTGTATGTGATAACGTAAAGTAAAACTATATATTATATATATATATATACTATAGAGGCATCTATCGTCATACGATGACAACAATGGTATAAATACAAGTTCTAATGCGTGTCAGCTCATGCGGAGAAATATCCGAGGGGGTTAAGCGGTATATAAAGACCTGGGCAAAGGTTGGTTCCAAGGCCCGCGGTTCGCATCCCGCTTCTGCGGATATTTTTCTGAATGAATTGATGCGTAAAAAGAATTTGATGTATAGTATGTGTATATTTAATTACTTAAGTAAAACCGCTCACAGGAACGGGGTTCAGTTCAGTATACAAAATGATTTAATTAAGCCTGCATGAATTACTAATAATTTCTTACAAAATTCAGTGTGGTGTTCAATTGTGCCCCATCCGATCTTTGGAGGTATGGGCACTTGAAGGTTACATCTTATAATACAATATTATTATCTCTTTTGCTGTAATAATCGTCTGCAGAAGACGATAAATAAACAAAGATTCGCGTGGGCAGCATCAGCCAACACAGGCTAAGTGAGGAAGAGACCATCTACAAGCTGTTCGTTAACATAGGATCTTTAAATATAATAATGCTATCGATGGTGGTGCTTTATATTCAACGACATGATGATTGTCGGTCGTAACTTATCTAATTTTTAATATGAAACCCTTCAAACAAGGCAGAAAAAAACCTTTTCCCGTTCAATGTAATAAAATGGCGAAAAACATCCTTCAATATAAAACAAAACGTGTGAGCACCACTTAAAGGCTTATCTGAAAAGTTTTTTTTATGTAATCGCATACAGGAGAGCACAGCCGGTCAAGCGCACTCAGCTAGGGAGGCTGGACGCCGCATGCAGATCCTGGAAACGTGTGTTGTGTTCGTGTTTGTATGTGGGTTAGAGATATTGTAAGTGTATATTTATGTTTCTTGAAGAGATCCAGATTGTAGGAAGGAGGAAACACAGACGCTGGAAGAGCGTTCCAAAGCTTACCGGTGGCATTAAGGAAGGAACTTTGGAAACTGACAGTTCTGGTCGACACACATTAACCGTGTATGGATGTGAAATTATGTTCAAAATTTTGACATCCCCGTTACTAAAAGGCGCAAGAAATGACTCCTAATTGATGTCTGCCATTCTGCAGAATCCATTTCCCAACCTTATCATTTACTCATCCATTCCCACGTATTTCGTGGTTAGTAACGTGTTATCAAAGTAAGCAATTCTAGACTCGCTGTAGTATACCAACTTCGCAGCCTTAGACTAAGGTCTATTTGATATCTAACTGATGCACCTAGTATCACGGGAAGGCCTTCAGACACTCTCTAACAAGTAGCTTTTTGCTGCGTCCAGTAACGGGTCCCCATCTGGGTCTCCAAAAACAGGACGGGACAGGGAGAATTCCACCAAGTGAGGTTATTAAAAGAACGACTTCAGATCGCTGGGGTAGTCATTTGAACACGTGGTCGAGGGACGAGGAGCAGATGAACAACACACCGGACTTTATGAGAAGCACGTAGCAATTTATTTACGACAAAAGATTGACAAACGTTATCTGCCCGGGGCCACAAACAAGGATGTAACTTACACCTCGAGCAGACTCAGACTAGCTCCGCGCACACAGGCTCTATGGATTGCTATTCCTTGCCGTGGCTTAGCTTCAAAGGCATTAGAGAATTAACGCATGTCGTAGTTTAAAGTTTAATATTTGTATTATCTTTACTTTCAAATTAATAAGAGCAGCCTTTAGTAGCGTAGATTTATTTAATGTATCGTTTGGTATCACTTTACACTCGCAAAAGCACGAGTGGACAAATCGTCAGTCATCAAATTATTTATTATGATTATTATGATTCATAAAGAGGTCGTAAATACTCCGAGTTACGACGCTCTTTATTCGATTCTAATAAAACGGTTCGGTATGGCCGGATACTTTCCGGGTCCATTTCGGGAGCTGAAGAAGCATAACAGTCGACTAGCAAAAGTCATAAAATTGAATTATGGCAGGTGTCTGCTTAACGGGCGTGCGATAAAAAATATTGCGGCCGCAGCGAAAGTTGACGACAGCTGATTTTTTTGAAGAAAAAATGACATAAAGCTCCATTATTGGCACATATGCTGAAGAAAATGGCGAATTAAATTGAGATATTTAATTTATTATATATATAAATAAAAGTCACCCGGCGTGCTATGGAGAGATCCATACTTGGAGTGTCGCTAAAAGATAGAATCCGAAACGAGAAAATATGCAGAAGAAATCAAGTAGTGGATGCTACCCAACGAATAGGCACACTCAAGTGGCAATGGGCAGGACATATCTGTCGAAGAGACGACGGTCGATGGGGAAGAAAAGTACTGGATTGACGCCCAAGAACTGGCAAACGAAGCTTAGGCTGACCCCCTACAAGATGGACTGGCGATATAAGAAGAATAGCGGGAGTGACCTGGATGCGGAAGGCGGAGGATCGAAGAGGATGGAGACTCATGTGGGAGGCCTATTATATCAGAATTTGTATAGCGCTTTGTAATAACCGAATGGTCATTCCGGCAGCGCTTCTTTGCCTCTCTGAGTAGAAAGGTGGGTCTTGAGTCTGCTTCTGAAGGATGGCTCCGCTTTAAGTTATCTTACGCTTTCTAGCTGCGAGTTCTAGGCCATTGGTGCCGCGTCATGTTTACTCAGTCATCACATCTATTGCTGCCAGCCTTGGTGGTTGCAATAATAAAGGTATATTCACTCGAGAGGCGACCATCGCCGTTGGGCGCCAGGTCGGTACTCTCGTTGTGAGTATTGTTACGTATTCTTTATAGATGGCGGACGATGTCGAACGTCAGTCTTTGTTGACAACACACAGAGGCTAAGAATTGCCGAGTATAACAGCAGATAAAATTCCTACGTTCAACAGTGGGCGGACACAGGCTGATGATGATTTAATTTATTAAAACTTTCGCATCGGTTGTCGACATATGCCGTCATAAGATTCCCCGACCGTCGACATAAGTTGACGTGATACATCGTTTTGCTTAATTATAGTTTTTTCTAAGAATAATAGTTTTTTATGCTCATCTGATAGCTAAAGGATAGAAGAACCAATGTGATATATGAAAATAGACCAGAAAAGTACATTTATGCTACAAATACTAGTTATGTAATTGAAAGAATAATTTATATTCAAACCGTGCCGGAATGAAAGGGTTAACATTATTTTTGGTCCTGATTACAGATTTTCACAACAATAGAAACAAAATAAATACATTTAAAAAATGGTACTCTTTGAAACCACCGAGAAGTATAGCTCAATGGTCAAAACGTTTGCTTTGCAAGGCAAAGTTCATAGGTTCGATCCCCGACGGAATTAAAAAAAAACGGATTTTAAATCGATTTCTGAGTTGTAAAAATACACCCGGTTGGTGTGAAGTTGATCCCTCACCCGTAAAATGCCAGTCATAGCATATTGTTGATAAGCGAAAGTCGTCCCGTGAAGAACACCCATTCATAGTAAATTCCTGTCATAACAAGGATGATGAGTGAATCTCGGGCTGTAGTATATGACGTTGGCGGATCAACACTTCACATGCAGCGCTTAAGCCATATGCACCATGGCAAGCGTCATAGAGGGGAGCATGAAAATAACCTCCACGTGGTGCCCCCTGGAAACGAAATTTCTGCGTTCCTCCTCCGGTCAATATTTTCAACCCAGCGACAACAAAAACAAAATGAGAAGCGGCAAACCAGCTCTCACCACCATGTCCATTAACATAGAGGGACTATCTTCTTACCGCCTCAAACATTAGATCCTGCTCTATGCGCCCAACAAGCTGCACATCTCAGGACCTAATGCTGAGCAACACACGAGCAATCGATGTAAAAATAATTTGACGTCGCTGACACGAAGAAGAAGCGTCATAGAATTCCACAGATGAGACTTCAAAATTACTGCCTTCATCTGACGGCATTCTCCTGTATGTGTTGACATAAAATAAATACTATACGTACGAGTACTTTACAATAGTAATGATTAAAAAAAAAAAGTTTTTTATTAATTTTCGCTTTTTTCATTCGGTTCAGAGAAATACAATTATAGAAGATTAAAAAAAACACGCCTATATAATATTACGTGGAAAACTCTAAGCCGTCAAGGGGGGCGAAAATAAATTTGTTTTTCGGTTCAATTAACGGGCTCTAATTAAATATTAATTAACTTCCTGACGCGATCGCTCATCAACAGATTTGACAAATTATTTTTAATCCCCCCTCCCATGCCCCCCACCCGCACAGAAAAACAAAGCCTTATTAAAAAAAAACATAAATCAAGGAAAAGCTCTTAAAATATAATTATAAGCATTAATTGATTACATCGTAATTAATTTAAAAATATTCAATTATGAAAACCTGAAAAGATAAGGGAAAACCGCCTAATATGGTATGGGCATATAAAACTGAGAGATGAAGACCACATGGTGAAGAAAGCCCTCAACATATCCACGCTGAGGAGAAGACCTGGAAGACCACAGGCAACCTGGACTGCAACTGCAGACATGGATCTAAAAACTCTGGGCTTGACCGAGAATGCAAGTATAATATTTACCTGAAGGAGCTGAGGTTTCGTTTGAGAGATGTTTTGGTAATTGGTGGAATAATGATATTGTGGCTTTTGGGTTTAGCCGTGTGTGGCGAATTTCTTCTCTCCGATATGTCGACCGCTATTTCGACCGCCATTGACTTTGAAAGTCATCAACCCTGAAGAAGACCCCTGCAATGGCGGTCGAAATAGCGGTCGACATATCGGAGAGAAGAAATTCGCCACACACGGCTAAACCCAAAAGCCACAACATCAAATCTGGCCGTGAAAACCTAAGAAGTTATTTGGTGGAATAATGGTTTTCGGGAGTGCAAAAAACAATACTCTCCCATGTTCCCGTGTGTACCTACGGCTATATAGGTGTTCTGGGACAAGGCATAAACAATCTGAGCTTACAGAACTGTGAAACGGCAATACGCGGTGACCATATAGTCTCTATATATAGAGGAAATATGGTAATGTAATATGTAGCTAATGATTGAAGCTATTAAATTGTGAGGAATGACTAAATGAGAGAGCGGACAAGGCACCCTTCCATACTGCACTAGAAACGAAGGTGGACCTGATTGGAGCATAAATTTAAGCTGCCTTTTCTTAAAGCCCCTGGTAGCGCCATCCTAGAATTCCGTCGGGAACTAAACATATAATGTTCTCGGCGGAGCTGCGGAAAGTAGAGCTGACATGGAATGAGTTGAGCGCCATGGCGGCTGACAAGACCTTTGTAGCAGCGGCTCGTGACGACCAGTAACAGGGACAAACATAGATGAGAAGATAAGGATGATCTTAAATGTTTCGATTTTATACATTAAAAAGACAAGTCGCGGGTTCGTCAAGAGGCCGCGTGGAGAAAGGACGCAGGAGCAGATTAACAACACAAAGAACATGTTTTGAAGCAAATTCGCATTTATTTTTAATAAAGACGATTTCCACATCCCACCGGTATGGCATTTTTAAGATTCTCGTTAACTGACAACTGCCGGAACACTGTGACATGCAGCGCCAAGACAATAACGGCAAAAAAGCAAATTTAAGATGACAGTTAAGACGACATGACATGGAGCAACTGTCATAACAAATAAAATGCCGTATATAATTAAAACTAACATTATTAAATGTGCATGTCAGGCGAGCGAACAAAAATAAAAGACAAAAGATTGTTTTTCGAGGCTTTTCGGCATCGGCCTAAAAGAGCTATATCAAGCTGATCAGTGTAAGAGTATATTAAAATTTAACAATATAGGATTTATTTGACCAAAAAACAGCATTTTTGACAAGTGTTTTTTTAAGTTTTGGGTAAGCCATCTACGAGTATTATCCATTAGATGACACAATTATTATGAACGTACACGAATGCAACGCCTACACTCATAGACTCCTCACTAGTTTCCAGTGCGGGGGTTTAATTGGTTAAGAAATCGATTGTTTAAAGAATCACGATCCGGATTGACCGGTAGACATCAATCTACTAATTGGCCGCAGAAGAAAACCGAGAGTTTCTAAACGTGTTAAGCCCACGTGGTGATATTACAATCTCTTAGTTAGTACATACATTGTACAGTTAGCAGATGGCTATGGTCGATGGTTGAGGCATTCGGTTGTCACGCGTGCAGTCCCAAGTTCGATCCCCAGCTGCTTTACCACTTTTAAGTACTGATAAACATACAAATACAGAGGAAATATTTTGTATGGCATTTTATGACGCTGGGATACGAACCACGAACCTTTGCAACCGTGTTCATTTCACCGCATGATGTTAGCTGCTCGGCCATTTGCATCTAACCAACAAGTCGACAAATGATCACGTAATGATTTTTTTTTCAATGTTTTCAGAATTCACTTTGAGATCCATTATAAATAATTAATATTTATTTATTTACCTTGTTTTTACATGGATCACGTAAGATAAGCTCTCTGTTTAGGAGACTGCAGTTTCAACTAACTCGTAGACTTTCTCAGTCCGGTTGAAAAAATAATATGTACAACTATAGCAAACACCATAAATATTGAACATAAAATTGGGTATTTCTGCCATTAAAAAAAACTATATTTGTGACAACACTAATAGATAATGGTCTAACTAAATCCATTCCTTAAATTCCATAAGATATTATACTTTGTAGATTATTTACTCAACTTCACGCATCTGTATATCATCATACACGTTGGGAGCTGATGAATATTTCATTGAATACGAAACCACCGAATTCCGGCAAGTGAATAAACAGTGCTCAGCGTGATTATGTAACTATTAACTTCATACAGGGTATGTTGGGGTACATTGAGTTGAAGACAAGAAGGGATGTGTGCTTAGGTATGCATTTCTTAAGGCTGTTGCGTGACGTGTTCGGGAACCCTGAAATTTTGTTGAAAATCGATCTGTATGTTCCCGATAAATATCTGAGAATAAGGAGGCACAGATAGTTCGCTCTCCCAAAGAGTAACACTAACCTGCCAGAGACTATGTCTTTTGGGAGAGGGATCAAACTATTCAACCGAATCGCCTTGGATGTTGATATATTTCACGTAAAGGAGGCCCAATTCAGGCATGAACTCCACGAGTTTCTTTGGAGGAATGATTTGTTGGAGTCGTCTGTTTGACGAGCATTGGGACCTTCTGTTGCTTGTCTTTATTGCTTTGTTCTTAGTACTTAATCATAAGTACCTATATCTTGATTATACTTCAGTAACGGTTTGAATTTTTGTTAATTTGTAATATTCCGTAAGTGAAAAAAAAAATTAAATTGAAATGTATTTTTTTTATGAATATTTAATAATTTCAATTGATCGAAACTCTTAAAATCAGAGCATACATTTGTGTACAATTTGGAGGTATTCTCCTGCATGTTGTGCTATGAAGCAATTGGGCTATTGAAACAATTTGATCCACCTACGTCGTACATGAATAAAGATACTGCAAGTTGATTTTTACTGTACAGCGTGTGTCGATTACTTGATTGTGGGCAGAGAGTAACGGTCGGAAATGAATATATTAAAAGCGATAACGCAGACTTCATACTAAAGTCGATTGAACAAATTGATGGAACAAAGTGATGAAAATAACGTTAATTTACAAAAAATCATAATATATGTATAATAATAAATTGTCAGCTAAAGTATCAGTAAATTTGCAGATGATATGTAAGCACATACGGTATAAAAGTGGCAGACGGTTATAGAGAAAACATTCCTGTTGTAAAACTATCACACAGCAGCCTGGCAATGACGAAACGTACATCATTTCTTTGAAATCTCGCTGTGGTGTTTGGGTGTTGTTTACGGGTTGAATTTCTTCAACTAAGTATTTCGATTGTTAGGTGAAGAATCAGTCTCATACAAACTGAGAGTATGTGCCAAAAAAATGTTTCTATGACGATTAGCGTTTTTTTTAAGTATGGATAAGAAGCGTTTTTGGAGTGTTGATCCGCTAACGTCATGAAAATAAAACGTCGTCATTTTTGAGGTCACTCAATGAATAGATAGTGTTTTTAGTAAAATTAGTCTTCTTCTTCGTAGAATCGATACAAAATCTTGCATCTCGATCTTCTCGATTTTCTGCAACCATCTTTAGTTCAACATAAAAGATGCATCTCATTTCCTGAAACACTTGCCACAAATACTTCCGTCTAGGTCGGCCTCTGCAGTTTCTACCCTCAACCATCCCTTCCACAATGTCGTGAAAAATACCATCGTGGCGCATGATGTGACCGATCCATCGGGCATCTATCCTTGATTAATCCTTGATACTTAGTCTACCAATAATAAAATAAAATCCTTTATCATGTCCACTCCTTCACTTGATTATTTCATCATCATCATCATCATCATCATCACCTTGACGCTCCCCTAACTGAAGCATATGGTTGTCAAAATCGGTCTGTGTGGTGGGATGCTGCTATTCCAACGAAGCCAGTAGCCATTTTTTTAACCTTTCGCATTGGTTGTCGGCATATGTCGTCAAAGATTCCCCGACCGTTGACATCGGTTGACGTGATATATTGGTTTACTACTTTCAGTACTCATTATGACATCTACGGTAGGAAATTGGAAGTGCAGTCATTCGCTTCATCAACCTACATGTATTCTTTACAGGAATCTGTAAAGCATGTAAATAAATATCGTTAGGTTTCGTCACAGGAGCTATTTTTCTGTAAACCACATGTGTGAATGCCACCACATGTATGGAGTTACATAATGAACGTTTGTTAAATATAATAAGTTTTTTATGCATCATCTGATAGCTAAATGATATAAGAACCAATGTGATATATGAAAATAGATCAGATAAGTACATTTAGGCTTCGAATACTAGTTTTAAGCAAAAAATTTGTATTCCACCGAGCCGTAACGAAAGGGAAAAAAGAAATTATAAGCATTTAGGTCCTATTAATAAACCTATTTATCCCAGAAAATGCGCAATACTTTCACAAGGACCATGTAAGCTGCATGTATATTTATCTGGCATGGTTCAATAAATTTATTTTCTCACAAATATTATCTGCGTAACTTCGTTAATCGCTCGAAAACCGGGACGTTTCAACACGCTATGGTCGTTGATCGGAAATTCTTATAATAAAAAAATATCCCTCGTACATCATACTAAAGATGGCAACTTTTATTTCTGTCTAATAAATCAATTTATCCGACAGAAATGCGAGTCGGTTCCTTCGTTCAAGTCGATCCGAAACTTTCCCGAAAGAATTTCTCGGCTAAAAAATTCCATAATAATTCGCATGGAGCGAAACTTTATTAATGAAACGGGGAAATAAAACAAGTCTTAATCCTTAAATAATCGGAAGAGGGCGAAACTTTCCCAAGTTTAAATTAAATAATAAATTGCATGCTTAAGCAAACATTACAATATCATATTTGATGCCGAGAAATTGGGACGGCAATCCTCGAGACTTTTCCCGTACTTTCATTGAAGTTGTGAGTGTGACGGCGACTTCACTCGAAAGTGGTCGGGATTCAGTGGATTCTTCTCAAAACCGGTTTTCTGAACGTCGAACAGCCTCAAAGGCGTCCTTTCATAAGTCGCAGTACTTTCGTTGACGCAGACAGTATTACGGCGACCTCACTCGAAAGTGGCCGGTATGAAGTGGGTTCTTCTTGGGATTACTCTCCTCCTGACCGTTGAATAGTCTAGGAAGGTCATTTCACTGACGAATATAGTAATTTTTAAGTAATATTCTTGATTTCATTTCTAATAAATGAGTTTTCATACCCCAGTGTCGCGGCTCAATGAACTTCGGTATCATTATGTAAAAAAAAACATAGATGCCGATAGTAGCCAAGTAAAATAAAGAGAATGTCAGATGTAGTGTGAGGTGATAATTTTTGTTCCATATGCTTCATATGGAGCCTAACAGCAAGTTCGGTAAGCAAACATACTCAGAGTTTCTCTAAAAGATAGAATCCGAAACGAGAATATAAGAAAAAAAATCAAGTAGTGGAGGCTACCCAACGAATACGCACTTTCAAGTGGCAATGGGCAGGACATATCTGTCGAAGAGACGACGGTAGATGGGGAAAAAGACGTTAAAGTGGTGTCCAAGAACTGGCAAACGTAGCGTTGGCCGAGCCCCTACAAGATGGACAGAAGACACCAGAAGAATAGCGGGAGTTGCCTGGATGCGGAAGACGGACGATCGATAAGGATTGCGGGAGGCCTACGTTCAACAGTGGACGGACACATGATGATGATGCTCCAGCTAAGGAACGAATTTGAAAGAATATTTTTCAGCAGTCACTAGTGCGAGGCAGTTGCTATAGCGGGGGCTGTTGAGTTCGATGGCTTCACCTAACAATTTACATAACAATCAAATTTCATGAAGATCAAGACCACAAGCGAACCAGTGCTTGTTTATCGCAGTACAGACAATGGTCAATGACCCACCGAAACATGCCGCCCATTGTGATATCAACGAGTCTTCTACAATGATGAGAATGTCCATCATACGTTATTACCACGGTCGCTGCTCTTCGGAACTCAAAGAACTAATTCCTCCTGCACCCACCCACAACCGAAAAACTCGTCTTACACTTACCGAACATCCATACACGGTTAATATATGTCGACCAAGAACTGGCAGCTTCCAAAGCTCCTTCCTTAATGCCACCGGTAAGCTATGGAATGCTTTTCCAGCGTCTGTGTTTCCTTCTTCCTAAAATCTGGATCTCTTCAACAAACAGATAAATATACACTTGCAATCTCCCCAACCCACGACGTGATCTATAATATAATATACCTAGTTTTTGGAAGACCGGCTTAATACTTGTAATAAGACTTGTAATATTTAACTTTATTCGAGATTGATACTCCAAGGATGATGATGGAGCTCACTTTCGGAAAATAGCATTATATATATTATTAATTAGACAAACTGCTTTCTTTTAAGAACAATTTTGATCAATCTGAACAATTGTGGTCACCGTACAAAAGTGTTAAAGATAATGGAACGTTATCGTATTTGCTCTTTGTGAATACTTCACACAAAAAAACATCTTTCATAACAATCGCGCACTTTTTCCCCACCGTCGCACGAGCGTATTAAAGCACATTATTCCTGAAACGTCGGGAGTGTTCTACGTACGAAAATAACCGCAATGGTTGTGTAGACGTCGGAGCGGCTGACAGGTATGACGTCACACTGCGTCGCCTGCGTCACATTTACGAGCACTGTTACGCAACCCTGAGGGTGAAGATGGATACTTTACCTAGAACTAGTTTATTTATTTTGATATCAGCTTGATATAGCTCTATAAGGCCGATTCCGTAAAGCCTCGACAAACGATCTTTTGTGAATTATTTTTGTTCGCTTGCCTGACATCTACATCGAATATAAGTTTAATTATATAATGTTAAGCGGTGTTTACATACGCCAAAATAATTGTTACAACCGCCAAGATGACAATTGTTAGGTACAACTGTCATCTTGGCGGTTGGTACCGCCGAAATGTGAGAGCGGGCTGTCAGTCGCAACGCGCCCGCCATCGTTAAAGGAGCCCTTAAGGGCGTCCCTATAACGGGCGACGTTATTGACGAGTAAACGAGTTATATGTGAAACGGAAACAAGTGTTTATATTGTGAACCTGATCCTGCATCCTTCATCCAGTAAACCGATGTCCCAAACGGAAGAGGAGGATATCAATTTATTACACAGAACCGAAGTTCCAAGATACAAAATGAGAAACAGAGCATACATAAATATAAAATACATACAAAGGATAATAAAACATAAAAATAACATAAAATAAGAAGATGATGACACGTGTCAAAGATCACAGAGATCTAGGAGAACAATACCATCGACAAAAGAGGAAAAGGATGTAAGAAAAGGATCGAGGTGTGCTGGTAGGCCATTTAGGAGCGCCATTATCGTTGTACCAAATTGAGTGTTTGAAGCTCCAAAAGCATCAACTTGGGATCAAAAACAATGGATGGCTACGAGCATGGGTGTACTTATCTGGAACATAGAAGTTAAAACATTCAAAAATCCCAGGGTTGTGAATCGAACCGCGAAGAAGGAATGAATGTTTGAGAGCAGCAATTTTTCCTCCGGGACTCTAACGAATGGAAAGAAAGCATCCCTAGAAGAAAAAGAGTTGGGTAATGTTCGGAACTCATTGAATTGAATGAATAGTTACCGTAAATATAAAAATAGAGACGTCGGAGAAATTTTTTATGAATTTTTGCGAGCATGATAATGTATTACGTGAAGATGGATACTTTACCTAGAACTTGTTAGAAAAACACCTCCACGAATGAGCACCAACTCTTACCTGAAACAAGGAAAAATGTATATCAATATATATATACTTTGTAAATGTATACAGTGTTATGAAACAAAGTGCCAACTATACAGAGCCTGTACCTTCCATATTATTTTTTGCGTTTGTGAATTTTCGCCACACGCCAATGCAGACGTGTATTGGGTTTCGAAAGCAGAGGCCTGCGTAGAATACTGGAAATACTATACAATAATAGTTTGACTTTGTGAAAGTGGACATCGCAGCCTTAAATACTACAGTAATACAGTAGTTCAAAAGGCGTAAATGAACTTGTTTGGAACATATTTTTTGGATACCACAGGAGAGCATTAACTATAGCTGCATTTTCTTCAAGCCCCTGGGGTGGCGCAGTTTTGAAGGCCGTCGGGAACTAAATATAGATTGTACTGTGGCTATATCAGCTGACAGAGCTTTGTGGTGAACATATGCTCCAAATAAAAGAGTGGACATGGTAATGATGATGATACAGTGTGATGTAAAGATTTTTCGAAGAGTAAAGCAAGAATCATGACAGCTGACAAAAATCTATCCCCCGGACACGGTCAGACACTCAGTTAACAGTGTGCTCTCGCTGTCAAAGCATCTTTGATAAGTTGTGCTTGCGTTTTGTGACTTTTTAAAATTTGTTTTGAGATACGAGTACTTAAAAATACGAGCAAGGTTGCGGAATGAATTAAATTCGTATGTCGAGGTACTACTGTGTGTATAACGTTTATTCTTGGAGCATTTCCACGTGCTAAACTGATTCGTGTTTTCCTGTCTTTTAGTACACTCACCGCTACCTGACGTAACGTAGATGCACTTATGAATTGCTCGTCGTGCCCGACTGCAATAACACGTGCAGTAACACGTGCAAGAACACATCGACACGTAGAAGAGCTCCAAGTTACTACTAAACCAAATAGTTCTCTTATAAATACAAACCACGATAAGCATTCGCTAGAAATAATTTTTATTAAAT
Organism: Glossosoma conforme; assembly: GCA_022606575.1. Classification (NCBI taxonomy): domain Eukaryota; kingdom Metazoa; phylum Arthropoda; class Insecta; order Trichoptera; family Glossosomatidae; genus Glossosoma; species Glossosoma conforme. Next base: position 266,714 of record JAGTXR010000003.1, on the reverse strand, counting down.
TATTTATAAAATTTTTACTTTTAAGCATTCACTTTGAGGTCCATATCAAATATGAAATACTTCGTTGCTTGTTTTGACACGGATTATTCAGTAATTTTTTTTATGAAAACACATACAGAAGAATACCGACAGATGGTGATAGTATAATTCTGAAGTCTCATCTGTGGAATTCTATGACGCTTACAAAACAAAATCTTGCATCTCGATCGCCAATCCTCTCGATCCTCTGCAATTCTCTTCAGCTCAGCATCAGAGCTACAGCTCATGTCCTCGAACACTTGCTGCAAATACTCCCGCCTAGGGCGCTATCTACAGTTTCTACCTTCTACCATTCCTTTCACAATGTCGTGAAGAAGACAATCGTGGCGCATGATGTGACCGATCCAGCTCGCCTTTCTGAGATCGTTCTTACTAGGTGCCTATATTCTTTGATTATGCTGAGAACCTCATTGTTCGTGACGTGGTCTCTCCAGGAAATTCCGAAAATTCTTCTGTATGTGTATGATAGACGAACGATGACAAATTAATTTTAAGAAAGAGCTGGATGCGGCTACTTTTGAGGCTTTTAAAATGTTGAGCAATCCTCCAATTCGTATCGCTCGTGTGAGTGGCCCTTTAAGTAGTTTCACATTGTAAGTGTCTCGATGAAAACATTGAAGATATGAGGTGAACAAACGCATTAAACCCTCCAAGGTCATCGAATGATATCGTTGAATGAATGATCATTTTTTGCGTAAGCATCTCACGTCTCCATCTTCTGCTACATGGATTGACGACGTGCGGGGAGCATCAGTCCTAAAATATAAGAGGACAAGGTGCCCGACTTACACGCGAGAAGACCCGATATCAAATCCCGATAAGCATAAAAAAATATTATCAAATGATTTCAATCTTCAATAAAATCGAATACTAATAATAAATAAAATAAACCCCGAATAAGCATACTCCGGGTTCATTTCGGGTGGCTCCCAAACCTGAAAAGATAAGGAAAAACCGCCTAAGATGGTATGAGCATGTGCCACGGAGAGATGAGGACCACATGGTGAAGGGAGCCCTCAACATACCCACGCTGAGAAGACCTGGAAGACCACAGGCATCCTGGACAGCAAATGTAGACAAGGATCTGAACCGAGAATGCAACGCAGGACAGACAGACATGGCGAATGTTCACAAAGAGAGCCGACCCCAGATAATGGGAAATGGCGAGGCTAAAGAAGAAGCTAAAGAAGAAGACTCCAAAATAATTTATAAACATGTTTCTATCCTTCAATTTATCCAAAAACGAAGATGTAATGGTCATAACATGTTGTTTACATGCTGTAGGAGAGCATACAATACTTTTTTCTTCTTCTCATAAAACATCCAAATCCTCGGAAGACATGTACGAGTATGTATCCATGTGGTGCTTAGAGTGCAGAGATGGCTTTAGACAAGGCATTTATTTGTAATGCATATAAACAATAAACAAAACTGTGTAGTAGTAGTTTGTGGCAGCCATATGTCCCAGTTGTAGAACATATATATGCAAAAACAAACAGCAGCAAGTCCCATATATTGCGCATGGAGTTTTAACAGTCTCTAACGTCACCATGGCGGGTGCAACAGTCTACAGATAACTGCTCATAGACCCTATGCAAAGACGTTTCTTAATATTCGAGGCGAGTCGAGGACTGACTCACTTCGTTGGTAACAAACGAAATTACGCTGCTTTTGAGCGCTTCTGCGCGTCCGTCTGCAAGAGTGCAGACGCAAGTATTGACTCCTAACTGATGTCTGCTATCTGAAGAATCTATTTCCCAACCTCACCATTTCCTTATCCATTCCCACGTATTTCGTGGTTAGCAACGTGTTACCAAAGAAGGCGATTCGAGACTCGCAGTAGTATAATAACTTCGCAGCCTTAGACTAAGGTCTACTTGACATCAAACTGATGCACCTAAATAGAATCACGAGAAGGCCTTCAGCCACTCTCTAACAAGTAGCTTTTTGCGTGCGGCCAGTAACGGGTCCCCATCTGGGTCTCCAAAAACAGGAAGGGACAGGGAGGGTTTTCACCAAGCTTCTTTACTTTAATCATTCTAAAGAAGAGTAGATATGTTACGTCTGAAATAATGTCTTTGAATACGGATATAAGTGAGATATAATCGCATTCATTTAATCGGAAAAAATAACGAGCGTTATAAGAAATATGTGAAATATCTCCACCGCACTCTGATGGAATTCTCCTGCGTGCGTTTACATAAAAAATATAAGGTTCTTATGAACAATGGTGGAAAGCCCAACTGCCACATGCCCAAAATACTAAAGAACCCGATTAACCGTAATTTATTCAGGGAAATACCAAAGTCAAACATGTCATGTTATATCTGACAAGACGTGTCGGATTATTTAATCCATGTATTGAGTATGACAAGGTGGCCATATGTCCCAAATTAAAAGAATATAAAAGCACCGTAAGAGATTGAAAAAATAAATAGTACAGGACTAATTACTAATATCTTTTGACATCAGCATGATATAGCCCTTGCTGACTAGTACCGAAAGCCTCGATATACAATCTTTCGTCTCTTATTACTGTTCGCTTGACATACATGAATGTGCCATATTGACATTTTGAACTAGTTACATATATGTATCTACGTCACTGGTGTCGCTGTGCGACAGCCCATCACAGTCGTGTGCCGCCCGTCGGTGAGAGCATATTTTATTGTGGATCGGCCTGAATGCTGTGATAAGGTCGGGCCATAAGTTTGTAAAGATTATAGTAAATATATGTGCTTCAGAAAAGTCTGTGTTATTAATCTGCTCATAATCCTGCCATCACGCGACTGAATAACAACTTATAAAGAGAGGAGAATGTTACTTTCTTATATAAGGCAAATTTGCTGTGTCCTCGAAAACAGCGACACCTTTGGGTCGAAGCCTTAAAAAAGTTTGTAACCCAATCGACTCCATAGAATATTTAATAAAATTAATAAATCACATTTACGTCTAATTTCTAATCCTTGGAACGTAAACGTTTATTCGATTTACTAAGCCTTATGTATTACTATTGACATCAGCATGATATAGCCCTTGCTGACTGGTACCGAAAACGTAGATATAAAATCTTTCGTCTCTTATTTTGTTTGCTTGTCGTACATGTATGTGTCGCCATATTGGCATTTTGGACAAGAGTGTGACGTTAGTTATATAGATCGGCGCTTACGGCTCTGTTGTGACCGACCACGGAGCCGCAAAGCATTCAGTGTGTGTCGACGGCGGCAGAAGGTCTTATTATAGCCGGCATGGCATGTTATTCCGCTTGGGGCGGAAGTTTGTAAAGTTATAGAAATATATTTGTCAATGTGATTCAGAAAAAGTCTTTGTGTTGTTAATCTGCTCCTTATACTGCCACCACGCGACTGAACCTTTAAAGAGAGAAGGATGTTACTACTTTAATGAACATTACTCTTGCTACCATTCTCAATTGATACTTCATTTTCTTGTATACAAGTACGTCTACATGAGAGACGTGGAACCTTTTTTAGCATCCCTAAACAGTTGACTTACATCTACTTAAGGCGACCACCTTGTTCAACTTGTCACCACAGCTATTCCGTGGAAGAGCAAGACTCACTGCTGGTACTCTTTGGTGAGTATTATCTAAAAAAAAACATTGTAGAAATGAAATAGAGGATCTTTATATTATTTATCGAATTCTCTAAATATATAAATATATAATCGTGTCGGAAACAACAGGGTCAGATCCTGTCTGCCCAGAAGTGGGCGACGTCGATAGCGTTACTACCGGCCACCATCAGGTTTTCCTGGGTGCAGCTACTTGGACACAGCGCACACTGTAGAAGGTGTGACAGGGTCTGCTCAACGCCGCAGTCACATTCAGTCGGTCCGCTGTAAAACTGACAGGCATTCATTTGTGTCCTCGTCTTGCATACTCCAATCCAAAGTCTGTTAAGGGAACTCCATATATTCCACTCTTGGTCGTGTCCAGGGGCTAGCTCCTCTTTCGGGGCAATCCAAGTATTCCCCTCAGTTGCGCTTCTCACATGTTCAGCCGCAGAGTGGCCTCAGGTATCACCAGTTCCGATGTCGACTGTAGGAAACTTCTTATTGATTTGAGCCGTGTGGTTACCTTTTGATTCTCTAAATTATAATATGAGCAATCGATTTTATATTTTAACTCAACAAATCAGAAATTTGTATAATTGTGTATAGTTTTATTAAGCTTTTATATATATATATAATTAGTTCACATAATGACGATAAGGATGAAAAGTTAACCACAAATTTAGACTATCGAGTTCTAGATACTGTCTTGGATTTATGCAAAGCATTTCCTTAAGCCGGCTCACAAATCGCTAAAATATTACTGAGCATTATCCTATTGAGATTTGTTGAAGCATCGGCCTTAAGTACTGAAACAGCGTATCTTAAGATACATTAAGCATCTTAACTTCGACATACGAGTGTTCCGACAAACGAGTTTTGACGTGAAACCTTCAAGTTCTGTTGACAAAAGTAAATCATGATATTGTGGCTTTTAGGTTTAGCCGTGTGTGGCGAATTTCTTTTAATCAATATTTCGATCGCCGTTGCAGGGATCTTCTTCAGGATTGATGATTTAGTTGTGAGTAGGTGTCAGATTATCTTTTCACGAGCGTTATTGATATCTTCGGACCAATGAAACTTGAGTATGTAGTTGCCAATCTCAGCACGTGGACCTCCACCTTGATAAATACATGGTTTCTGTCGGCGTCCAGTGCGAGCATGCGAAATCTTGAAAAGCAGGCAGCTGTAGTACCCAAAACGTGTTGATGTATTGGCATTTTTAAGCAGATTATTAAGTATAAACCCGGTCTCGCTTCCAAAAAACTAGGTGTATATATAGATCACGTCGGTAATTCAACGATAAACAACTTCTTCTTCTATATAAAGGACAAATCCGACCAATCCTTCAATACGGCAGTCACCTTTGGATTGGAGCCCCAAAATACCTTCTTAACTAAATTGACTCAGTTCAAAGAAGAGCAATTCGTTTGATAAACAATGGCACTCTTACGTGTAACCTGCAATCAATGGAACACATGCGTAAGATTGGTTCACTTAGTCTTTTCTACCGTTATTATCACGGTCGCTGCTCTTCGGAACTTAAAAAACTGATTACTCCTGCACCCACACACAACCGACAAACTCGTCTTACAGTTGCCGAACATCCATACACGGTTAATGTGTGTCGACCAATGGAATGCTCTTCCAGCGTCTGTGTTTCCTCCTTCCTACAATCTGGATCTCTTCAAGAAACAGATAAATATACAATTGCAATCTCCCAACCCACACAAAAACACGAACGTCCAGCCTCGCTGGCTAAGCGTCATAGAGTGCACTGGTCTTGATCGGCCGTGCTCTCCTGCATGCGATATGAAAAAAGCCATATACATAAAAAAGATCAGATAAGCCCGATGCTCTCGAGTCATGAAGTAATTTGTATAAATAAAAAATAATTGAAATGCGAGTTTCGCAAACGCATTAAGCTCGTAAGTCGAGGTATTACTGCATTGTATGAAGTCGAGCAAACAAGGAAGACGGAATTATTTTGTTTGAATATTAATAACTCGTCGATGAACAAATCCCAAGAAGAGTAAAGCACAATGTTTGAGAAGCTCATCCGACTGAGAAAGACTTAACACTTAATTCCTTGTAAAAGGGGTAAAAACATTTGCCGGGGGTAGGACACAGAGCAGTGGTTCCTAAGAAGAGCTCCAATGTAATGTTCCCTAAGTGGTGTCCGGACATTTGGCCAAAAACAATTTGCCGACCGACATTCGGCCAAAGGACATCGAGCGAACAACTAGAATTGGACAATCTATTTATTAGTTTCGACCAAATTATTAACTGTATGGAAATATTTTTGTTAGTCCAACTTAGATATAAATATTTTGAAATCTTAGAGACTGCAGAGGGCGCCCTAGACGGGAGTATTTGCAGCAAGTGTTTGAGGAGATAAGTTGCAGAGGATCGAGAATAGTGAAGATCGAGATGCAAGATTTTTTTGCTGCAAACCAATCCACCGAATCGATACTACGAAGAAAATACAAGTATATAGACATATTCAATAATTGATTCACATTAAATACATGGCAAATACAAAAGATTGTGTTATAAGATGGCATTGGTTGAATATGTTAGTTAAAATTTAACCTTTTATATAAGAAAGTTAGTTTTCATCATCAAAAATATATATAAATTAACATCCTCCTCTCTTTCAAAAGGTGTTACTCCGTCGCGTGGAGGCAGTATTAAGAGCATATTAATAATACACAGACTTTTTCTGAATCACATTGATTTACGATAAACTTTACAAACTTATGGCCAGGACCTAGTCACGGTATTCGGACGGCCCCAAATACAATATGCTCTCGCCGACGGTCCGCACACGACTGCCGCACTCGTCAAGGGCTGTCGCTATAACTTATACGGTCTATATAACTAGTCCAAAATACAAATATGGCGACACATGCATGTCGACAAGCGAACAGAAATAAGAGACGAAAGATTGTACATCGAGGTTTTCGTTACCAGTCAGCAAGGGCTATAACATGCTGATATCAAAATATTATATTATATACGAGTAAATGTCTAGATTGAATTAGCAAAAAAGAATGCACATACAAATCAATAACAAATACCATCTTATATGACAATTCTTTTTTATATTTCTATAAGTGTCAATTGATATATGTATATATATTTTTGTTGTAACGAAATCTTTTTAAAAAATCTTAAATTAAGTTTACTCAAGTGAGTTTTTAAGTTAATGCCGAGTTTCGAATGGAGAATACATAAAACAATTGAGGTAAATACGTGATGAATTGTCAAAAATTCGGTTAAAGGAAAAATTTCGACGAATCGCGAGCATAACCCGACGAACGTCTCTTGAGCCGAGGATAGTAGTGAAGTTGATAGGATCAGACACGTAGCGAGTAGCTGTGGGAACCAGGGACGGCGGAGGGCAGATGGACGATACCTGAGCAGATAGACTGGTGAGATTGGAAGACAAACAGTCGAGGGTCTATATGGCGCATTACTTTGATGATGTGAAGATTTTGTGAAGTTCCTTTTCATGTCCTCTCCATCTTTTTCGTAGTATCAATCCGATGGATTGGTTTGCAGCAACAGAATCTTGCATCTCGATCTCCATTCCTCTCGGTCCTCCGCAACTCTTTTCTGCTCAGCATAAAAACTACAATTCATGTCCTCGAACACTTGATGCAAATACTTCGGTCTCTACAGTTTCTACCCTCAACCATTCCCTCCACAATGTCGTAAAGAAGACCATCGTGGCGTATGATATGACTGATCCATCGGGGTCGCCTCTCTGAGATGGTTCTTATTAGGTGCCTATCTTCCTTGATAGGCACCTAATTATAATCCTCACCATAGCTGAATCATATGGTAGCTATTAATTACTACCTTAATGTTCTGTTTGTCTCTTAGCTAGTCAGACATGCCTTCAGAAGCTCAATAATTCATGCTCTCCTGCGACACCCAGAATAATTTTGTTTCGATCACAAGCTATACCTACGAAGTGTGTATGGACGAAGGCAACCTATTTTACGTTTCAGTACTAAGGAATGGGTTTTCAATTTAAAAATTTAAAAAATGATTTAGATACATCATGATAATTATAATAACAATATTAGTCAGTAGTAGTCCCGTCCGGCCAGCGAAACGTCGTGTAACGGTCGGGCGGGGAAATCAAGTCTTCATTCAAAATAAATGCGAATTGTGCTTCAAAAACAAGTTCTTTTGCTTTGTGATCTGCTCCTGCATCCTTCCTCCACGCGGCCACGTGTCGAACCCGCGACTTGTCGTCTTTTTAAAGACGGGGGATGTCATAGCTAAAAAAGGTATGATTTGTATTTTGTGCCCCTTTTATTGATTGATTTTTAGACGTTCAGAATGGATTATATTTCATGTACACGTACGAGTATTTTCAAGTAACTAAATATGTCAGATTTAAAGTATTTCACTTGAATACAATACATTACAAAATATGTTGATAAAAACAATAATATTACTAAAAGTCTTAACGGATTGTATTGCGAGAACATTTCCAAACTGTCATAGGGATCATTTTATAATGTCTCGTGTATAGTTTTCCTTTATAAATCTCATAGATCACTGACGTTGAATACTTTTGAATTTGAAAAATCCATTGTCATTTATTGCGCTGCTGTTTCGTTCGCCTTCGCTTTGTTTACATGGATTATATTTTTTTACAATCGATCGATTCACTTGCATTGTCTTGTTTAAAAGTGACGGTGAAGCGACATTAAGAATGCCAGTAATCGATTGCCTGAAACTTAACGTAGTTCCGTCTTAAGGAGGTCATTGAAGCGATCGAGCGAACATCCTTTCATCCACGATCAAGAACAGACGATCAAGGACACCTTAAAACTGCACACAAAAGGTCAAGCTTTATTGCGAATGCTTGTATTTAATTTTTTTGAACACACCCTGTTAAATAAACTGGCCTAACAGAAGATTTAAGAAGAGACAAGATACCGAATTCAGATAATCAGTTTGTGGCGATCATATATCGCCTCGGATGTTGATATATTTCACGTAAGGGAGGCCCAATTCAGACATGAACTCCACGAGTTTCTTTGGACGAATAATTTGTTTGGGTCGTCTGTTTGATAATCATTGGGAACTTCTGTTGCTTGTCTTTATTGCTTTGTTCTTAGTACCTAATCATAAATTGTATTTTTTTTATATTATGATTAATTCTTATTGTACTTCAGAAACAAATATATTTGTTCAAATTTGTAATATTTCTGTAAGGAAAAAAATGTGCTCTAGTAAGCGGACGATAAGTGTAATTTTTGTGAAAAAGAAAATATTTTTTACGATGTTTTCAGCATTCATATTGACATCCATTATAAATCATTAATATTTGTTTATTTACCTTGCTTTTGCGTGGATCACGTCGAGTAACGCCTCTGTTTAGGAGACTGCAGTTTCGACTAACTCGTAGCCTTTCGCAATCTGTAACTGTCAAGAGACAACTTGCTAACTTACAAAATCGCTCTTTCTAATTTGTGCAAAGTAGACTAACTCAAAACGATTTATGTAGGTAGAGAAGGAGGAGCGCTGGGCTATACATGTATAACATATTCGGTGTATCTACCTTATTAAAAATACTGATATACCAGTATTTATAAACATGTTTGATATTGCAAATCGTATACTGAAGATTCGAGCGTGCATACCTGACTTGGGAACGATGCTTTGGCAAAATGAAAGGGAAATCATTCGAAGTATAAATAAGGCGGCAACGGTTAATGTCGCAAGTCATGGCCAAGCTAATGTTGGGAGCGGCAGTTACCTGCTTCTTAACATTTCTGTTCAACAATCATACCATGTAGAAATCACCAGTACACGTTCAATCACCGAAGATAACTAACTTTATACGCGGTTAATGGCACAGCAAGCTTCCTTAGTCATTCATTAGAGTGATTGCTTACAAGTGAATGGATAAATAAATGCACATAGTGCACGGAGCCACGGTTTCATTTCTATAAACAACACAGCTAATCAACGTGATTCATAGTGTCCCAAAATGAATTATACGATGTTCGAATGTGATGTTTATGATACTAAAGATGCATTTAGACCAAACGAGCATTCGCACATTTATATATACATATCCCAGCTTCTACTATTGGAAACGGTAAATCCGATGCTTGATCTTCCTTTGGTGTAAGATTCATAAGAATTTGCTGTAAACGTCACTTTTTTTACTGTTTACACTAAATGAACATTAATGATCGTGTTCAAGCTCGTGTTTAACTTAAGTTTTTTCGCTAACGAGACCTATGGATATGTGGACTCTGCGATCATTGGAAAAAACCTTGGGTGAAGTTGGGTTAGGTTTAGTTAGCGCACCAAATGTCCCGTGCACCAGACGTCCAGTGCGCCTCTCGTCGTTAACGACGAGACGTTAAACGAATTGTCTGGGAACGATTGGTCGTGACACCATTTACTACAGCAGTCTTTTCTTAAAGCCCGCAGATTCGAGCCGTCCTGGAACGCCGTCGGACACTACACATAGAATGTAATCGAAGAAGCTACGTTAGGCAGAGCTAACATAGGATAAGGCGAGGACCATGGAGGCTGATAAAGCTTTGTGCGGACAGTTCATGACAACCATAGTCTACAGTTAGTGGATAATAATGATGATGAATATAAAAGATTTTTACAGTTTCGTCAAGAATTGTCAGTGCACAATCTAAATGTTGATATTGTGGCTTTTGGGTTTAGCCGTGTGTGGCGAATTTCTTTTGACCAATATTTCGACCGCCATTGCTGTGGTCTTCTACAGGATTGATGATTTAGTTGTGGGTTGGTGTCGGATTATCTTTTTTACAAGCGTTATTGATATCTCCATGGCAACTTCATACGCAAGTTTCATTGGTCTTGAGAATCGTGGGTATGTTCTAAGAATTGTACCTCCACGAACGTCATGTCGGACTGCGGTCGTCCTTGCTTGTCTCGTACAGGTTTAAGAGTATGTTTTAGAGTATGTTCTAGAGGTGGAAGATATGCTGTTTTGAGAGTCAAGCCGTCATCCCTGTTGATGTTGATGGGATGTATTCTTACGAAAGAAATTCGCCACACACGGCTAAACCCAAGAGCCAAAATATTAAATCTGGCCGTGAAAACCTAAGAAGTTATTTAATCAAAATGTTATTAAAAATACTGTATATAATAACATTATGTGTCTATGATTACGTCTGATGGCTTATTATGAGTTAGGTAAACACTAATCAACTATGTACATAGACGGAAAACTTCCTGGAATGTAAAAAGCAATCACATTATATAATATCAAATTACATAAGACCCGTACACTTGCAATTATATACCAGTTCTTGTAAAGTACGGTTTCATTTTCCTGATAATTATCAACTGTATGAAATATAACTTCTCGATAAATATTAAAACGTATTTACGTCCAGTGGCGTCTCGTGAGAAATATAAATAAATTAAATGAATAAACTAAAATCATCCCTAACCTTGCTACTGTAATAAGCATAGGTTTCGACAAATTTGGCAAAGCTAATCGCTAAAAATAAAATATATTATAGTAGAAATTATATGAAAAAAATATAAACTAATATATTAGGTTTACTTGTTTTATTATATTTATAAACATTAAAATAAGGATATCTTTTAATAAATATTATTTTCTTTAGGTAAAAAAATTCTATAAAATTGAAAATAACGAAAAATTCATAAATTTTGTAGGAAATCGGCAATTAATGTCAATTTGTTAAGAATACAATAATTATCATCATCATCAGCCTGTATCCGTCCATTGTTGAACGTAAGCCTCTCGCATGAGTCTCCATCCTCTTCGATCCTCTGCCTTCCGCATTCAGGTCACACCCGCTATTTTTCTTATGTCGTCAGTCCATCTTGCAGGGTGTCGGCCAATACAATAATAATTTTGTATAAATAAAATTAATATAAAGTCGTAGTGATGTATTTCAACATAAGAGTATCTATTATTATTATTTATTATTATATCAGTATTTGTATAGCGATCTTTTATGACCGAATGATCATTCCAAAAGCGCTTCTTTGCCTCTCTGAGTAAAAAGGTGGGTCTTGAGTCTGCTTCTGAAGGATGCCTCCGCTTTGAGCTCTCTTATGCTTTCCGGTAGTGAGTTCCAGGCCATTGGTGCAGCGTAGCTGAAAGCCCGATTGCCAAAGACCGTGCTAGGACTACCTCCCGTCAGCTGCAGGGTGCTTCTATTTGCTCTAGCCGATCTGAGTGTCTCTCCACGCGCGCTTATTTCTGAAGGCTTGATAAGTTCTGTCAGATAGCCCGGTGCAGTTCCGTTGAGTGCCTTGTAAGCTAAGAGGCATAATTTATACTGGATTCTAGCCGAAACTCTCAACCAGTGCAGTCGGTGTAGTATTGGAGTAATGTGACAGAATTTGGGTGCGTTGTAGACTATGATTGAATAAAAACGATATTTAAACATAGTAAAATTATAATCTTCAATTCCTTATAGAAGAATTTAAGAAAACAAACAACAAAATTTGATAAAGAAATACGTACACGTAACTCCCGATATTACGAGTCATTTCGAAATGAATAACGAAGTATTCCAGAATTGTAAATGTCACGTGACATCGACGTAAGCCCGCCCCACAGGTTCACCTCAGCAACACCTTCGTAAGCGTTTTGATTGGTTCTTGTAACCAGAGATCCGTGTTATTTTTGTGTAACTTTCCGAGAGTAGTTGCATATTGATTAATCTTTCCATAACTGTGATGCGTAACTAATTCACATTGCTTATAATAAATAAAATATAATTATATTATACATAGCCGATCTACGTTTTCAATTATATTTTTAGCGTGGACTTTGAGAAAGATCCAAAATTTCATCATAAATGCCACCGGTAAACTTTGGATTTTTTAAGAAATACATCAATATACTTATTTCGATTTTTTCGATCGATAATTCTTGATATAGGCTTGCAATCTCCCTTAGAAACGCTCAAGGACTGCTGCATGCGGAAAATGTAGGTTGTGTGGGTTAAGGAGATAGCAAGTGTATATTTATCTGTTTCTTGAAGATATCTAGATTGTATAAGGTAGGAAACACAGACGCTGGAAGAACACGTCAGAACTTACCTGTGGCATTAATGAAAGAACTTTGTAAACTGCTAGTTCTTGATCGATACGCATTAATCGATGTTCGGCAAGTGTAAAACGAGTTTTTCAGTTGTGGGTTGGTGCAGCAGGAATTAATTATTTAAATTACGAAGAGGAGATTTCGATGACAACGATTGTGGTAACAACGGTAGAAAAGACTAATAAGTGAACCAATCTTCCGCCTGTTTCATTGATTGCACGTAAGACGTAAGAGTGTCATTATTTATCAAACGAATTGATTTTCTTTGAATTTACTCAACATGATCCATATTAAATTATTGTACGATATTAATTATTCAATAATAATTTTATTTTAGAGAGATCCATGCTCGGAGTGTCTCTAAAATATAGAATCTGAATTGAGGATATCGGCAGAAGAACTCGAGTAGTGGAGGCTACCCAGCGAATAGGCACAATCAAGTGGCAATGGGCAGGACATATCTGTCGAAGAGACGCCAGTCGATTGGGAAGAAAATTGTTGTAGTGGCGCTCAAGAACTGGCAAACGAAACATGGCCTACCCCCTGCAAGATGGATTGACGACATAAGAAGAATAGTGGGAGTGACCTGGATGCGAAAGGCAGAAGATCGAAGAGGATGGAGACTCATGCAGGATGCTTACGTTCAACTGTGGACAGATACAGGCCGATGATGATGATTACTACTTTTCAATTTGTTATATTAATTTGTAAACGTATTAAACTTTAAAAATTTGTAATGTGTTTAAGATGCCGAAATATAAATTGAATCGAATCGACTTTTCGATTTTTCACGTCCGTATTTAGAAAGGCGGGAAAAGATCTGTCAGTTACGTGACACGTGAGTGATGGCAGCCAGGCGTTTATATAACTTTAAGCCGGTTCAATTACGTTCGGTTCTTAGCATTGTTACACTTGCTACAATTGTTACATTTGTTCGCATGAAGAGAATGGATTTCGCAAAGTTTGTGTGAAATACGACGTTAACAAGAATAGAATAATTGTCGAAACGAAAAAAAAGTCACACGCACAATAAATCTTCAAGAACTAAGTGATGAGCTGCAAAAGATTTCCTCCACCTTTAAGTCCCCTCCTCTTGCCAGATATAAATATACTAAAGAATCAATATCTTATTCGTGTCAGCGACGTTAAATTATTTCTGCTCAGTTTCTGACATCATCGATAGCCCGTGTTTTGCCCAGCATTAGGTGTGCACTTAAGGTATACAGCTTGTTGGGCAAATGAAGCAGGATCTTAGGTGTGAGGCGGTCTGCAGGTCTCCACAGTCGCGCAATAGTGACACTCCCTTCCGAAGCATTCCCCGCCGCTCGAGGCTGTCCTTTGTTCTACTAACTCCGGTTCTTAATCTGTTCAGGGATTTCCAGGTCCGCCAGTCCAAGTTCTTGCCAGTTGGGATGCCTTCCTTTGGAGTAATGAAATCCTTGTCGCCAGAGCTGTAGTCTTTCATTTCAGGGCCGGATGTGAGAAGTTGTGTGGATCTCAGAAAGCTGCTTCGCGACTTCAGTCTGGGTGTTGTGGTTATCTGATTATACAAGCAGTGGGACGGTTGGTTGATTGCCTGACGCATTTCTTCGGCGCATCGGAATTCGGAGAATCAATATATAAATAAAATATTCGTGAATTGGGCTTCGCTTACGTGGAATAATGTCAGCATACAAGGCAATCAAATTGAACAGACTGATCACCTTCACAAGAGGCATTGTCCGTGGCAGATTACTATTAATAAATTTATGCCGTCCGCTTGTAAACATGATGCTACCCAACGAATAGGCACACTCAAGTGGCAATGGGCAGGACATATATGTCGAAGAGACGACGGTCGATGGGGAAGAAAAGTATTGGAGTGGCGCCCAAGAACTGGCAAACGAAGCATTGGCCGACCCCCTACAAGATGGACTGACGATATAAGAAGAATAGCGGGAGTGATTTGGATGCGTAAGGCGGAGTATCGAAGAGGATGGAGACTCATGCGGGAGGCCTACGTTCAACAGTGGACGGACACAGGCTGATGATGATGATGATGACTTGTAAACAACCACTAAATATTATTAATCACAGCCATTTAAAACCAAATTATGTATAATCAAAATAATGATCACCATCGTGTCCGTTCCCCTGATTGAAGCATATGGACGTCACAAGCTTCCGCCATAATGCTGTGACAGCTGCCATCGCTATCCCCTCATACCAGGGGCTTGAGGCTTGAAAAAATGAAGGCATAATTTATGCTCTCCTGCGGCATCCGAATTGCATGCTCAACCAGGTCCATCTTCGGCTATTGTCTAGGCGTCGGGAGCATCGGACTAATCATCAGATCTCCAAAAAAATTATCCGACTGAGATATCACACAAAAAAATGCCTTGGATACGACAGCCGACTTTTCCTAAACTCCCTGAGCTTCTGATCTAAAGATCGTCGGGAACCATATACGTTTTCAGCAGGAACCTTGGGTACATAGATGTCTAATGAGACAGAGAGAGAGAGACTATGCCTATTGGGAGAGGGATCAGACTGCTTAACCAAATCGCCTCGGATGTTGATATATTTCACGTAAGGGAGGCCCAATTCAGACATGAATTCCACGAGTTTCTTTGGAGGAATAATTTGTTGGCGTCGTCAGTTTGATGAGCATTGGGACCTTTTGTTGCTTGTCTTTATTACATTGTTCTTAGTACTTAATCATAAGAACCTATATTTGTATATATTGTATTTTGTTATTTTAGGATTAATTCTTATTGTGCTTCAGAAATGAATTGAGTTGTTTATATGTGTAATGTTTCTGTAAGGGAAAAAAATAAATTAAATTAAAATTGAAGTAAAATTGAAAATGAATGGATAAGAAAATGTCTTGGAAAGACTATTTGCTATGTAGCGGATATGAAAGAACACGTTGATAAATGTGTTTAAAAAGGGTAAATCGTGATGTCTAGGTTTCCAGGTAATGCTTTACAACCTATGCATTTCATGCAAGCAGCAGTAACACCCTAAATGGAACCATTCTCTCGCCTAAAGTCTTCATAAAAGCTTTCGAGTACATACGTACAGTGATAGTGATGTTAAATAGTAAACATCTATGTTTGTACTCTCTGCGGTGAAAGCGTGGGACCTAGTGCTAGAGCCTGGGAATGTTGATTATTGAGTAGACGCGGAGGTGGTAAAGAAGGATTTGATATGAGTCGCCTCTTAGGACCTAATGGTCCAGCCCTTAGAAGCATAGAAGTAATCAGAAATTATCATTTAAATAATGATTAACAAATGCTCAATCATTCATTGAACACTGTTGATACTTCTCTTCGAGTTGTGTATTATCATGAAGGCCGTCGGGAGCTGTGTGTAACGTGTTGATTCTCCGAGGATACTGATACTGCAACGATAATATCCTTGGATTATTAACGTCACAAAAATTACAATACTTTGTTTTGTTTTAGCATTCTCTTTGAGATCCTATATAAATAATAAATACTTTTTTTTACCTTGTGGACTGAGGAAGGCTACGAAACTAAGCCGGCGGGTATCGCTCAATGGTCAAAGCGTTTGCTTTGCAAGCCAAAGGTCGCGTGTTTAATCCCCGACGGAATTAAAAAAAGGATTTTTAATCGATTTCTGAGCTCTAAGATACCCCCAGTTGGTGTAAATTTGATTCCTCACCCGTAAAGTGGCAGTCATAGCCTATTAAGTAAAAATGGTGGTGGACGAAAGTCGTCCTGTGAAGACCACCTACGACGTTGGCAGATTAACAGTACATATGCAGCGCTTAGCCGTATGCACCATGGTAAGCGTCATAGAATTCCACAGATGAGACTTCAGAATTACTATCACCATCTGTCGGTATTCTCCTGGATGTGTTTACATACAAAAAAAGTAAAAAAAAAATATTTATTACAATATTTTGAGTCGATTAAGTCTAAATCCGATCTCGCACCCGAAAAGGACTAGAAGTGCTATATAGAGAACGTCAGTATATCACCAACCAACATCTTCTATATAAAGGAAAAAATCCGCCCTATCCTTAAATACGGCAGTCAGCTTTGTGTTGCAACCTCAAAATACCTTCAAGATTTAATAGGTTCGGTTAATTTAATCAATTCGTCTGATAAATATTGACACACGTACACGTACATGCATCCTTTAAACATAGACGTAAGATCGGTTGCCCTTTCTACCGAAATTATCACTGCGCTTCCTCCTCTGATCTTAAATATATATATATTTATTTTGCACCCACCTACAACCGACACACTCGTCTCATACTTGCCGCACATATACGGTTAATGTATGTCGACCAAGAACTGGTAGAATACCAAAATTACTTTTTAGCTTGGAACACGCTTATAAAATTCATATCTAAGAGTGTTATGAACGCGCATTTCTTTCGGAAGCTGGCTTATAAAGGTAATGGTGCATTCTCACAGGCACTTGCACAGACAAATGGCCCGTAAATAAAACCCCAGCAGACATGAACCATCAAATAGCTCAGATAAAAAGCTTTCAAAAATACAGACGTATATGTTGTAGTATTGTTTGTTTTTGACCCATTTCCTACTACCTACATTCTTATCATATGTTTTTATGATAAATTATACGAATGTTTTACAAGTAACAACGCTGTTAAAAAAAAGGTGTTTCCCACAAAAATGAACGAAAATAATAATGTTTTTAGCATTCACTACGAGATCCATTAAATTTTTAAAATATAAAACAATCTACCTCGTTTACACATGGATAACTTATCGGTCCGTAGCACACTCTAGAGCGGGTCTATCATTTGGGCAGCCCATGAGTGGAAATATAGCCTCCTGTTGGAGAGGGTACAGAAGAAATTTCTGAGGTCTCTCTACATGAGGGTATATGGATACTATCCGTGGCTGTATCCAACTAAATTCATACAGGGTATGTTGGGGATACATTGAGTTGAAGACAAGAAGGGATGTGTCCTTAGGTATACATTTCATCCGGCTGTTGCGTGGCGTGTTCGGGAACCCTGAAATTTCGTCTAAAATCTGTATGTTCCCGATAAATATCTGAGAATAAGGAGAAACAGATTTTTCGCAAAGATTAGCACTAACCTGCCAGAGACTATCTATGCCTCTTGGAAAAGGGATCAGACTGTTTAACCAAATCGCCTCGGATGTTGCTATATTTCACGTAAGGGAGGCCCAATTCCGAGGAATGATTTGTTGGCGTCGTCTGTTTGATAAGCATTGGACCTTATGCTGCTTGTCTTTATTGCTTTGTTCTTAGTACTTAGTACTTGAGCAGAGCAATTTTTAACATACTCACTGTTTATATATTTATATTATATTACCTGTCCACGTCTACACTGTCCATCTCAACACCCCTAAATTTTAACATTAATTAAAAAAAAAACAGTTTTGTTTTCACATTTATTTTTATGTGATTACATGTTTCGATCTCTCTGGAGTCCACGTTCAATAATTGTTATTGACGTTTCAGCAGTTTCACAAAGAATTGTCAGATGACCTTAACGTTATTAAAAATGGCCCCATTTTTTTTCTGTATTTTCTACCCCTGAAGGTCTCAAACGTCCACAAAGGGGCGTTATCGCCCACCTTGAAAACTTAGTGTGTAACTGCGTACGCCTATGCATGCAGATCAAATAGAAGCACCCTGCAGCTGACGGGAGGTAGTCCTAGCACGGTCTTTGGCAATCGTGCTTTCAGCTACGCGGCGCCAATTGCCTGGAACTCGCTACCGGAAAGCGTTAAGAGAGCTTAAAGCAGAGGCATCCTTCAGAAGCAGACTCAAGACCCACTTTTTTACTCAGAGAGGCAAAGAAGCTCTTTTGGAATGACCATTCGGTCTTAAAAAAGCGCTATACAAATACTAATATAATAATAATGCAATGAACTACACTTTACAGGTACTGGCGATGCAGATCACGGTGCGAAGGTAATATTTGATCATTGGAGGTTCTAGCGCCTAATGATCAGCAGGTGTGCCACAAAAAACTAAGACTGGACAATCAACCCAACACACTCCAAGCGGCAGTCTTTGTTCTGGACCATCACAAGTCTTGCGCAAACTATAGATTACGTTGTTTCAACTCTGGGTCGATTCACGCGTCTGATGAGTGTGTAATTACAGTGTTACGCAAGTCGGCTCACAGCCAATCACTAACTTCAAACTAATTTGCTTTATGAAAAAAAAATGTGTTTAAGAATATGAATAACCTACAACACAAGTTAAGATGTATACTACAAAATAAATTAAGAAAAAACAGTACCAAATTCAATTACAATGCCCTAAAAGCGACACCTGTATAAAACGACTGCAAAAAATGTCTTCATAGCGAGGCTAAAAACAAGCTTTTTTTTTTCTTCAGAAATTGATTAAGCTTAAATTTTACTAGAAACATTGGGATGGAGTATTGTCAATCACCCACCCTACAGCCCGGACAGCCCCAAGTGACTACCATCTCTTTCCTGACACGAAGAAACACCTGGGTGGAACGCATTTCGGCGATACAGAAGAGCTGGAACAAGCGGTTCTCAGGTATCTGCGTGGCTTGGCGGCAGATTTTTTTAACTCGGGCATACAAAAGCTCGCATACCGCATGCAAAAATGAATTAACCTATGTAGAAAAATAGGTAAATGTCTGAACTTTCTAAAAATGTACGCATTCATTGAATTAAGCATGTTTTACTCTGTGAAAAATCACTCGGAAACTTGTTTTACGGATAACCCTCGTACAATAAGCAAACATGGTAGTTATTGGTACAACAGACGACATTTTTTCTTCTTCTAAATGCTGCGCCTGTAGAAGTCATGGGAGAAACCCATAGCATAATGAAGATATCACTTTAATTCTAACTGGAGCATATGGACGCGGAAAACTACCGTCACACAGTTGTGTCAGTTGCCATTATCAACGCCAATACTTTTATCATATATGTCATATATACACTTAAAAACTCTGCTGAACTATGAAGGTTAAGGACCGGGGGTTTGAAAAGAAAATACGTATAGTATGCAAAACATATTTGGGGGCTTGTTTGAGCAAAAAAGAGGAACAGCTTAATAAAACAGAAGGTGCTGACATCAGCGTGATGTAGTCCTTGCTGACTGTTACCGAAAACCTCGATATACAATCGTTTATCTCTTATTTCTGGTCGCTTGTCGTGCATTTAGGTGCGCTGTGTTGTCATTTTGGACGGTTCCGCTAACGGCTGTGTTAGTTAAATTACCACCGCTCGTGGCGCTAGCGAAAGTCGAAACCCTAACCTTTAGCGAGACAAGGTTGCGTTACAGCCAGCGGTATGTTTCCGCTTGGCCGAAAGCTTGTAACGTTTTAAGTAAATATAATCAATGTGCTTCTAAAAGAAAGTGTCTGCTCCTCATCCTGCCCTCACACGACGGAATAACATCCCTTTTTTGAGAGAGGACGATGTTAAAACTATTTACTGTAAAAGTAAAAAAAATATCGTAGTTTCTTCCTTTTAGATACATGAAAAATTTGCGTACATTTTAGGTTACGTTTTATTATAAACACGTGTATGAATGAACTTGCTGAAAATATTCTTAATGGGAGTGGCTTTTCTCAACAGTCAGTAACATTTCTCCGAATTTGAATACACCTGACATTTATTATTGAATCGTAATACCAATAGCACGTGGGTATCTAATATAAAACATCAATAGAGCCGCCTCCGCCGAGCATCTATTAGGAGCTCGTTAAAATACCTCACGTCATTTGTGAACAGGTAACCTTATAAATCATGGGGATATCAATCAAATGGAAATACAACATAATTATTTAAATATAATCGATACTTTTATTATTCCATATCTGATACCTAACATAACTAATATGGGAGCCTTAGAAGATGGTCACCAGGGAGGCTGAAACATGTAATCAGTTAAAATAAATGTGATTCTAAGCTATTTTTTTTTTTTTTTAATTAATTTAAAATTATAATTATGAAGTTTCACCAAGTATTGTCAGTTGATAATCTTAATGTTATTAAAAATAACAGCCACACAGTTACAAGCTGCTATGGTCATTTCTTCGTTACAAGTCACCTCTGCGCCAGAAGCTCTGCTAAGTGCTTTTTATGTATAGATCCCGACGTTCTTTAAAGAAATTTAGAGCTCGGAACTTGAAGTCAACACAAATCTCTGTCAACCACCATCTGCCCGCGGGTATAGCTCAGTGGTTAAAGTGTTTGCTTGGCAAGCTGAAAATCGTCGGTTCAATCCCCGACGGAGATTAAAAAAAATTTTTAATCGATATCTGAGCTAATAATAAGAATCACGCGTGAATGTCGGGCTGTAGTCTATGACGTTGGCGGATCAACACTCCGCATGCAGCGCTTAGCCATATGCAGCATGGTAAACGTCATAGAATTCCACAGATGAGACTTCAAAATCACTGTTACCATCTGTCGGTATTCTCCTGTATGCTTTTACATAAAAAAAACCTCATGTCAGCTTTGTCTCCCGCATTTTCGCCGAGGACATTATATTTAATACAGGGAGCGGCAAAAAACCTGACGGCTTTAAATCAAAACAACGACGAAAACCGTCAGGTTTTTTTCCCCTCCCTGTATTTAAAATGGGTCTCAAAGTGAAAGCTAAGGATACAAATAACACTTCTTAGTACATTTAATATTTTGACTTTATTTGTGTGAGATGCGGTGTTTTTGATAGGAACCCGGAAAAAATGTTTTTCCTTCCAAGTGTCTTCAACCAATACTGGCATTATTCACCATTCCAAATATGATTCTATGACCAAGATGGTCCCACGAGACGAGCGCCCCGCCTGTGCGACGTCCCGCTGTGGCGACTTTACTAGTATCGACAATATCACAGCGAGACTACTCAAATAATGTGCATCCATATCTGAGCACAATAAAGCAGTGGTGCATAAACACGGTCGACGTATAAAATATTAAATTAAATAACTGAGCGCAATGTCGGCTCTAGATCATGCGGCGCCTAGGACATTTTTTTACTGGCGTCCCATATTGTTACATATTTAAAAAAATATATGAGAATGATTGCTCTCGGCGCCCCTAGCTCATTTGATGCCCGGGGCCACCGCCCCACTGCGCCACCCCCTAAAACCGTCACTGACTGATTGATCTGTTCAGCGGCAAAAGCGCATTGTTATCGTGGTTTTCGTTAGGTCACCGAAATAAAGCAAAATTAGGCGCGGACAAAAACTTGGATAGGTCACCGCATGTTGTTATCTGCGTGTCGCTGCGTTCGAGCTTAGCCGATACTTATGAGTAATTGATTCAGGCGTTATTATTTATTTATATCCTTTACATATATATATATATATAGGTACACACAAAACATGGATATCTCCATCAAATGAATGAAGCATATATAGGTTTAAAATACCTGTTATCACGTTAGAGAGACTTTGAATTGCAGCAAAAGACTGCCCATAAATAAAGTGATAAAATGTAGTCTCGACTGGTCACAGTTTAATCAATATTGAGCTCCACTGACTCGCAAACGCTTCCCATGCGAATAGCGTCGAGTCGTTGAGTTGAACTTACAATGTTGGTAGTTTGGGTCGTAAATGTCAAAACTTGACGATATTGTCAAGCGACGGCGCAGCCATTCAGACGAACGGAGAAGATACAGAGAGAGAGACCCGCGGTGGCTGGAATCCGCGAATTGAAAATTCAATTTCCTCTGCGCAAATATGAATAACGCGCATGCCGAGAACGGCGCGCAATAAGGAAACACATTTTATGCAGCACCAACTTCTCGACAAAAGGTTCTACATAATGCTTCACAAACAGCAAACGCTAAACGGATTCATTGAATAAAAGATTGAGGCAGACGATATCTAGGAACTTTGTACTTCTTTGATGTTTTCCTACGTTTGTGACGTCCGGGACATGCCTGATCTTTCACACTTGCGCAACCTACTACGAAAAACTTGTACGACTCATAAATGTTGTTTTTTTCTCATCATATAATTGCAAAATATTACGAGTAAGATTCCCTTAGTATACGCGCACTTAATAATGATTTCCACACAATATAGAAATATTGTGCATCGAGGTTTTTGGTAACACCCAGCAAGGGCTACATCATGCTGATGTCACTACATAATGAGACAAAAAATTAGAAAATCGTTTATAAGTCGCTCGCAAAAATTAAAAAAAGTCACCTTATTATTTAAACATCCCTCTAATATATAACTACTTCTTGCGAGTTATGCCTGATATTCATTGCTTCTTATTTAAATTGCCATAACAAGCGTGGTATATTTTTTCTTATAAACAAATATACTGGGAATATTGTCTATAGGGAAGCTTTCGAGAAATATATGTTTGTCAAGGTAGATCTAAGAACTTATGCATACAGCCAACCTTCATATAACGTATGCTATTTTTATTTGCAACGGAGATTATATTATATAGTCCTATAGTGTTTTCAACAATTTATCATACAACGGTTCCTTCTATGTAGTTATTTAGGGTTGACCGCCTCTTTGGACTAAATGGTTCAGGCCTCGGGAGCATCTTGCTAACCATCCGATTTTATGAAAACGTTATATGCTTGAACTAACATCATCATCATCGCCGCCATGTGCAGTCCCCTAACTGGTGCATATGGACGCCAAAAAGTGCAATCAAAACAGCCTCATATTAATTGTGGTTTGGTCGGGAGATTGTCTTTTGAACAAACGAACCAAAGCGAAAGCTTGTGTGAACAATGTGACGAATAACAATAACGGCGCGACCTTTTTGTTGGACGAGATAACGAGAGAAAGGGAAACTGCGGCGGGAAGAGAGAGTTCCTTCTGCTGCGGTTCATTATAGGCGAGCAGTGGCGTATATAGGAAAAAATAGGGGGCAGCAAACTACAAAACAATAACCATTCAAAGAGAAGTTAGTTTTAAAGGCCAAAAATATAAAGACACGTCATTCTAAGAGAGATACTCGCATCAGTGAAAAGTACTAGTTTTTGGAATGAATATTTTAAAACATCTATGATTATTTATTAAACGATCGACCATCTGCTATTAGGAATATACAGGTGTTTAAGTTATAAGAAAAATTACGTGAGTTATACCAAAAACTGCTAAAAAAATAAGGATCTCGTGCTCTAGGTTCTCCCGTTATTCGTAATGTTATTTTTATTTGTGCTGCTATAAGTCTTAACATCCTCCTCTCTCTCAAAAGGGGAGTTATTCCGTCACGTGAGGGCAGGATGAGGAGCAGGTCAGCAAACTAACACTTTCTTTTAGAAGCACATTGATTATATTTACTTAAAACTTTACAAGCTTCCGGCCAAGCGGGATGACATGCCGCTATGGCCGTGATGCTACCTTCTCCATTGTCATCACATAATTGACGCGTCCGGAACGTGGTCAGTCACCAACGCCGTTGGTGGCCAAAACTATAACTAGTCCCAATATGGCGGACACATAAATGTGTGGCAAGCACATAAATGTGTGACAAAAATAAGAGACAAAAGATTGTATATCGAGGTTTTCGGTACCAGTTAGCAAGGGCTACATCGTGCTGATGACAGTCTATTGGTCCAATATCCTTAAAAACGGTGATTAACAAACAACAACAAAAATCCCTCGAACTATACAGCAGTCGTCTTTTCAGGAATCTTTCGAGATCTTGTCTTGGATGACGTTAAAAACGTATCAGTTTCTAGATGGTACACCGATTGGAGATATATTATTTGCAAGAGATCTGAAAATGGAGGCATCCTTCAGAAACTTATGACTCACCTTTTTTCTTAAAGCAAAGAAGCGCTTTTGGAATGACCATTTGGTCATAAAAATCGTACTATAAATGCTAATGTAATAATAATAATAATATAAAAGCATACATATTTTTTTCCAGGACAACACCGACAGATATACAGACAATAACGGATTCTACAACGTTTACCATGTTACATATGGTTAAGCGCTGCATGTGGAGTGTTGATCCCTCATCGTCATAGACTACAGTCCGACATTCACGCATCATCCAAATATTACAGTAATACACACGTCTACAACCAATTTTGATTAATATGCTATGGCTGTCATTTAACGGATGAGGGATAAATTCAAACCAACCGGGTGTATTTTAGAGCTTAGAAATCGTTTTTTTTATGTCCATTAAACTGTGTTGCTGTAACATGTGGTGTTAAAGTGCTCTAGTTTTATAACGGATATAAAAATCTTAGTATCCATTTTTTTGCAAAAAAAAATGTGTTTATATTACATTTAGTAGGTACTGCTCTGCGCGTGCAACGTTTGTATGCACGCCATTGATCCATACAACAACACACAATTCTTCTTTTTGTATATCGATACGCGTACTTTACTCTTGTTGTTGTCCGGCAAGTCCTCTCTGCACGAACCATTAACAATGCAGAAAGAGCGCCGCGAGAATAAAGCCCGGCGCAGGCTTTCTAGCCGAGGGAAACGCGCGGAATACAAACTAAACGTGTCGAACGTTGTTGAGTATTCACACCTGAGGTAGCGAATCTGCATAAGAAAGTTAAATAAACACTCGAAACTACGTTGTGCTGCCGAATGATTTATTTAGGTGACTGAAGATGGTTACCTGGCAACATGCGGATCGAGCACTCACTATTTTCGACACTATTTTAAATTTAATTTTTATTTATTTCTTTCAGAAACATTACAAATACAAATATATTTAATACGATCCTGAAATAAGATATAATACAGGAAAAAAAATAAGTATTTACTGTTATTAACAATACTTATTTGAAGTCTCGGAGCTCGCTAAACAGAAGACTCCACGAACATTACTTTGATAATTAATTTTTTTTTTTTAGTCGAGTCGGAACTATAAGTAGTCGTTTCACATCCATTCAGTCTATAGTTTGGTTCGAGACCCGAGTGGTACTTACTAAAATAAATAGACTGCCGGAAAGTAATAATATTAAGCTTGTGAATAAATGAAGACTGATAGAATAATAATAAAAATATACATACTTTGAATATATACTATGGCGACATCTGTCGTACGATGCTAACAATGATATAAATACTGGTTTCACCGCAGGTCAGTCTGGGCATAGCAATGGCGCGATTCGCCGAGCGGTATGAATACCTGGGCATATTGGTTTCCAAGGTCCGCGGTTCGCATCCCGCTTCTGCCGTTATTTTTGTGCTTGGATTGACGCGTTGAAAAAAAAAGAATTTTATGTATAGTATATGTATATTTAAGTAATAATTACTTTGATAAATAAATTCGTGTAGCTCATGTCGAAACTGGGCTTCTCTCAAGTGGAATTTATAAATATTTGAGGCTATATGGTTGAACAGTCTGATCACTCTCCCACGAGGCATAGTCTCTGGCAGGTTAGTATTACATCTAGGAACAACAAACATATTTTGCAGCTTTACAACCGTCTTTATTCGTAATTTTAGGGACTCGCAGCCACAACACAAAGTACGGACTTAAGTTGCTGTATACAGCGCATGTACCTTCCTCATTCTTTTGTACAGCTGTGAGTTTAAGTTTAGATTGATTTTTTTATAAGGATTATTTTTTTTTACAATATTTTTTCAATATTCTAATTTTATTTTATAAATAATTGATCTATATTACAATATTATCAGTAAATAAATACGCATATACAATTCTACATCAAATTTTTACGCATCAATTCGTTCAGAAAAATATCTTACTTAATAGACTGTCGGTAACTAATAATAAAAGCTTGTGAATTAATGTTGACTGATTGAATCTTAATAAATATATATATATATGCATACTCTGAATATATACCACAGAGACATCTAACGTTATATGATGTTAACAATGATATAACTACATCAAGTTTGGTGTATCTATCCAGGCGGAGAATGGTCGTGTGGACAATGCGGTGTATAGGACAGAGCAAAGGCGCAACACTCGAAGTTCGAATCCCGCGTCTGCCGATATTTTTCTGAATTAATTAATATTTGATGGATTTTTTTGACAATAAGCACTGTTTATTAATTTGCTAGAATTACAGAAATACAATTACGGTATTCCAGAAAGTGAATAAATGATGCTTTATGTGATTCATAATTAAACAAGGGAAGAAGTATTTAGTCTTCTTCGTAGTATCAATCCGGAGGATTGGTTTGCAGCAACAGAATCTTGCATCTCGATCTCCATTCCTCTCGGTCCTCCGCAACCCTTTTCAGCTCAGCATAAGCGCTACAGTTCATGTCCTCGAATACTTGCTGCAAATACTCCCGTCTAGGGCGCCGTTCTGCAGTAATGTTCGAACATTCCAGGTGGCATATCTTGTTGGCTGAAGGTTTTTCTTATTTGTCTTGGTTGTTTTGTCTCGAGCAGTCCCCACCCGGAGATCCAATTGGGGGACTATTTTATCTCCGGAAAATTTTACTTGAGATGCAATCATTTTTTTGCTGATACGTGGGATGTCTTTAAGACCTTTAATGTGGTATTTTCCCCTTTATTTCCACATCCTAATGCCGTTGACCATAAAGGTTCATCCGCCTTATTATTTAGTAGCTATTTAATATTTTAAATTCATCTCAAAGTAAATGGACAATGCTCATTGTGATCTGTTTAAACAAGGTAAAAGCCGCCTCTTAGGACGAATTTTTCCAGGCTTCAGGAGCGTCGGACTATTTATCCTATTTCCTTACAAAACTGATTAATGAATCACGCAAAAACATGCCTCAGATACTACAGCAGATACCCTCTCTTAAAGTACTTGTAATTCTGCTCTGGAGGCTGTCGGAAACCAAATATATTCTTTAAGACTTTCATGTGTACATATGCCGTAGAACGAGGAGTGGACAGTGGCAGCTGAGAGAACTTAGTGGTGGCAATTTGTAGTGACTATATATTCCAGATATGGAACGGATATGGGAAGAAGAAGGAGTTATATATTTATATATTTGAAATTTATCTTGTGAAATAAAAAATACAAAATTATAAATATTTTTTTATAGTTTACAATGTATTATTATACTTCTTCTCCTTTATATTCGATTTTACGACTCTATACACATCACTTTTAATAATGAAGTGATTACGAGTACGTGATAATCCGTATCGTAGTGCATTATACTTCGCCATTAATTTCTTCATTTACGCATTTTATTATAAATATTTTTTGTAATATACAATGAATCCTTACTCTTATAATATATTAATGTACGAACTCCTTCATCACAAACAAATTGTATGCAGTTTGACTGATTAAAAGAAAAAAACAATAATGTAAATAAAGTTAATGCTTAAAATAAATAAATAAAATACACCCGTTATGTCAATCACCAAACAATGTATTAAGGAGAACAACAACGTAATTAGTATTAAACCATTAGATTAAATAATATTTTAGTTTCGCTCGTTGGTGGCACAGCTCGTCTTCGTCGGGAGTACGGTAACTGTCGGGGCCCCCCTCAGCTGCCAGGTCCCCTCCCCGCCGCGCGTGGCGACCCAGTGACCCACTGACCGACCTAGAGCCTCGCTACAGCGGCTGCAGCCAGACAACACCAGAGAACCAAGCACCGCATCCCTGCACCAGGTAACCGAAAAGTCCATCATTCATTCAATCTTGAAACAACAGTTCTCATTCGATCACTGATGTTCAGCATCATATCGCGTTGCTAATACTTAGATGGGTAACCACTTAAGAATATACTTTTTAAATTTGAAGCATTCACTTTGAGATCGATTTTAACATGAAATAGATAAGTATTTCATACTTTGTTTTAATATGGATCACCCTAATTAACTGCGAAATCGCCTTCTTTTTTTTGTGATAATCAATGCTAATACGCGCGCTATCCCGACGATATTTTTGATGTATTTTCACAGCAAGAAATCATTAGAATACTACAGTATATACCTTGCTCGTCATACTCAGTGAGCAGAGACTTGATCAGAGCAGGTTGCTCGCCTGTCCGCTCGCCGCTGTCTCTCTAAACTTCCGCCGACGGATGCGAACGCTGGCATTTAATTACATCCAGTGAAGTTGACAATTTAATCAAACTAACGAGTTGACGAGGTAATAATAATATAGTAGGTGTATATTAATCGAAACGAAAGCTTTCTTGGAAGCATTCGAAGTCTGAGAACAACGCGCGTCGTTGAAGTGCAGCTATGACAGAAAAACGAGATCACAACAAAATACGCTATTAAATGGAGCTTTTTCGCAGAGTTGACTTTTGGGGTTACCAGACAGCAGAAAATTGAATAAGAAGTTTAGGTGATTAAAACATAAATCTCTGACAATATATATAATTGACATATTGTATATTATTCAGTACGTTACTTGCATTCATAGAAATATTTAAAGCCAAAGAATAGTATGTTAATTCACACATAAATACTACATATATTTAAAATAGTTTTAGCGAATAGGACTGGCAAAAATGTTTTGAGGTTAGCATATAGAGTGGATATTGGTTGTAAAATAATGTTTTCACCTTGGCATTAACCTTCATTGGTGGTCGTGAAAATCATTATTTGAGGACTAGAGACGGGAGAACTCGAGATAAATTCAACATATCGAATGGTACAACAGCGATAAAATGCAACAATTCGCGTAATCGTTAAATTATTTTGCGATAGAAATATGATAAAATAAACTATTAAACTAAAAAAAACATAAAAGTTCACATACCAAGTTCGTGTAATAGCCCATCGAAAACTGCAATCATGAAAAATTACCTGAAACAAAAATGTAAAATATCATTACATATAATATAAATATATCAATCTAATATTACTACTGTTCACTATATATAATCGAGTCGGAAACAAAGGGGTCAGATCCTGTCTGCCCAGAAGTGGGCGACGTCGATAGTGATACTCCCGGTCAGGTCTTCCTGGGTGCACCTACTCGGACACAGCGCACACTCCAGAAGGTTTGACAGGGTCTGCTCCACGCCGCAGTCACATTCAATCGATCCGCTGTAAAACTGCCAGGCATTCATTTGTGTCCTCGTCTTGCATACTCCGATCCGAAGTCTGTTAAGGGACCTCCAATCCAAGTATTCCCCCTCAGTTGCGCTTCTCCATATGTTCAGCCGCAGGGTGGCCTCAGGTATCACCAGTTCCGTTGTCGACTGTAGGAAACTTCTTCTTGATTTAAGCGGTGTGGTTATCTTTTGATACCAAAACATGGAAAGCTCCTTCTTGGTGGTAACTTCTCGCCGTATGTTTTTGGTGGGGCGATGCCCGAGAGTTGATATAGCTGTGATATTGGGGAGCAAAGAAGGAACCTCCGCGTGGTGCCTCCTAGAAACGGTTATTTACAATGCCGGCAACAACAACACACGTAAAAACGCAGAAGAACCTAAAACGGCTCTTCTCAGAAGAGAAACTGACAATGATCACCATTAACTGTTCATTAAACAAGTGTCTACGCGAGATCATGTTTTATCATTATGCTTTCATGATAAAGTAAAAATAATGAAGCACATTAAAACATAAAATTCGACTAAATATCTCTCAATATACAAAACATGATATACTCGTATAATATATATTTATCTAGTCATCGCGATATACGGTTACTTGCAAAAACATGTGGGTGTTTAATGTACTTATGACACAAAGGCATCATAATGGCGGTATTTAGGCTCAAAGACGCCCATCACACCATGGGAACTGCGAGTTCCTCCACAAAACCATCGAATCCGTTACCATTAAAAATTCCGACGCATCAACGTCCATTAACACCATTCCTGAGCGCATGCAACAAACTCATTAGCTCAATTAATAATACAGATCGAATTGAACTTTTGATATCTCAGCAATTAATTACAACATTAGAGGCGTACGTGGGAACAAAGGAGACACAGAAGTGAACGGAATAGCCAATCACGATCTTTGCATAAAGCAACGAAAGATCAAATAAAGGGTAAGAAAAGGTTTGATGACTAACATACAGAGCAACACATTATATCGTGATGGAATACTATCACTCTCCTCAATCAATAATATCGCACTAACATCTAACAATCACTCCTTATAACACAAATGTATGCTTGGTTCACATGACTACCGGTGTTTTGCTGCATACATCTCCATATCGAAAAATAACAATAAACCTGCTTGTATATACTCAGATTATTCATTAATTTATTATAAATTATTCGCGTCTTGTATGCGACCTGTGACTGGACGGTTTTTTCTTACAACTACAGGATGGGCCAATATTAACATATTTTTATTACATTTTACATATAAGAAATAAAATTTTACAAAACATCCTGACAAGATCCAAAGCGCACATTAAAGCGTAATTATTTAAATTTGAGTATTATAAAAGTAATGCGCACGATTTTATCTACCCTTTTTTAAGCATTTGTACAGCTCCAATCAATAAATCATTTTTCTGCCTTAAACCAACACCCATTTTAAAACTATACCTCTTGGCTGTTATTCCACCACCTAACATAGCGAAGCAGCTTTCTGAGATCCACACAACTTCTCACATCCGGCCCTGAAAATGAGAGACTCCAGCTCTGGCAACAAATCGCATCAGAGGATTTCATAACTCCAAAGGAAGGCCTCCCAACTGGCAAAAACCTTGTCTTGCGGACCTGAAAATCCCTGAACATATTAAGAACCGGAGTTGGTAGAACAAAGGACAACCTCGAGCGGTGGGGAATCCTTCGGCAGGGAGAGTCAGTATTGTGCGACTGTGGAGACCTGCAGACCGCCTCACACCTAAAATCCTGCTCCATGTGTCCAACAAGCTGCACATCTCAGGAACTAATGCTGGGCAACACACGGGGGCTATCGATTTAAACGTCGCTGACACGAACAAGAAGAAGAATCATTTTTCTCAGAAATTTCACATTAATTTTGTGGTGTTAGGTAATTTGTGTTCCACACTGTATTTCAACTCGTTTATTGACTGATACTATGCCTGCATTGCGCATCTAGTTCGCTATGCAAATTATAATCAAATCACTTCATCTCCAAAGTCAGAAAAGCGTCTAGTCATGGTCTGTTGGAAGCCATGTGTGCTTCGCGCACCTGGTACAGTTTTTTGTTACATTATTGTCTGAAAAAAGTAGCCGCGAATACTATAAAAGACTATAGCAACAAATTGTCGCATGCCGCGAAGTAGGTTAATTATTCTAGAGAGAAATATTCCACAAAATAAAGAATACTCTTTTTATTATTCACTGATTAATAGAGAATAAAAATATTGGTATTTGTAAGTGATTGTATTTATGTTGTTTTTATTTATATTTATTTTTATTAGAATTGTTAATTATCAATAAAAAGATTACCCTCTATTTGCATTCTTATTTGTTTAAAATCTTTGTTTACATAGTTTATTTCTACGTTTATTTGTTTTATAAATTATCCCTCCACAGAAGAGTGTTTTTTTTTAAATGAGTTCGACCAATATTCGTGTATAAAAAAATAAGAAATTCTATATTTAAAAATTATCTATGGTCTTGATCGTCTTTACAGAGTCAGTGGTTGTTTTCATACAACGGCGGAAGTATAACTGTGGTAGACACCTTTCTAAAAGAAATTGAGAGATACGATGTTCAGGCTTAAATTGTCTAGTGGAATATTTTATGGTTTAAGTTTTTGTTCGTGTCAAGGATTCTATAGAACATATATCTTAGTGTTTTAGGGAATTATATATATATATATAATAGTAATATTAACCAATAAAATAATGTAGCTTCAGTAAAAGATAACTGTCTGTAAACTTAATATTTATATTCAATTTATAATTTTTTGTACATGTATCTCAAGTTAAATAAAGATTTAAAAAAAAAACATGTTCAGGTAGAAAAGGACTAAATTAGGGGTAAGTACACAATAGTAATTACTTCAATTGAACAAGATTCTGCCTGTTTACAACAATTCCAATTTTTATATATAAATACAAAAATCGTCGTAAATGTACATAACATTTTACAATTTTAAGCAATAATACGATACGATAAAAAGTGTAATGTATACTAATACCAGACATCATGTATTACATGTGACGTTGGCATCAAAACCCTAATCCTACGGAAACGAAAAGTCCTGAAAAATATTGTATGTAATATTAAGATTCAAATTTATATATATAAATTTGTATCCATTCCATGCTTAGAGCATATGGACACCACAATTGGCCCTTTTTGACAGTTCTGTAAGCTCAGATTGTCTATATAATGAAAATAGATGGTTCCGGTACCCGCCATGGCAAGAGCCCGCAAACTTGCATAGACTGCAGCTATACCAGAGAAATATTTGGGTGTTCTATGATCAGAGTTTTTTTTAAAGAGATCGGATGATCAGCACGTCGTTCCCGTTTTATATTATAAGTATGCCATTATGAAATAATACCAGTAATGTGTATCTTTGTATAAATTATTATGGCATTAATTAAATTAAATAAATAGTTTAATAATTTGAAACAATGCCAAATGTTTCGACGTCGATCTAATTGCTGTCGACAGTAGTCGGTGTGATTAGCATTGCTGTAAATAGTGGGTTGATGCGGTGGGCGCTGTGAGACTACCTCCGTCTGAAGACTGGCGTGACGTCTATGTAGGTCACACGCCGCATTGCGTGTCGGGAATGACTGAAGCTGACGGGGCGGCAATCCAATACACGGCTGATACGACGATTCTTATAAGTTAACCAACCAGAAACGAATTTTAGTCAAAAAATATGTATTATATAATTGCATTTAATTAGATACTGAAGTAAAGTGAATGTAGAATTGCCCCTGTGACATTTAGTCAAAAATATGTACAGTAATTTACTTATGGATCGAAATTGCCGATCGAATTGTCGAAATGCCCACTTCTGGGCAGACAGGATCTAACCCTGTTGTTTCCGACACGATTATATATATTTATATTGTTTTTTTATTGTTATCCAAGTATAAATATCACATTTGAAAATGGTTTGTACTCAACAGTTTGTTATGTTTACAATTAACAATAAATACAATTTGAAATTTGAATACATAAGAATCAATACACCAATGATCAGACGCTTATCAATAAAAAAATAAACATTTATAAATTTTGCACAATTTTGAATTCCAATTATTCCACAGAAATATTTTTTTTTCATTGATATTATGAAAATCCACCAGAAACTATCGATCAAAAAAAAATAGACGTTTATCTGTCAGAACAGCTACGATTTTTAAAAAAAAACTATATATTGTTAGCATAGTTTATCTGTGTCATGAACTGGGTATACCAATGATCTGGGTTAATCCTTTATACTATTGACTGGCAATGTGAAGAAAATCCAATAGTCACAGGTAATATAACAGGTAAGAGATCAATAAGAGATCATAAGCCGTACAACACGAGAGGTTTTCTTATTGAGACTGTCTATTGATATTAGATACCGTACCAGTTGTCAAAGAGGAAGGTCGCAAGACTAAGACCTATTCAAATTACAAAGCTTTTGTTAGATAGCACCACTTTTAAATCTTGTTTGAACTGTAAAAATATAACGTGACATTGATTAAAGCGTTCTACAGAATACTTTGCTATTCAAAATAGTTGAAATTACTATGAAAAATGCAAATAGTTCACAGATTTACGTTTCTTACAAGTAAGTAACAAAACGCTTAGATTAATTTAACGTGAATCACGTGGACACGACTGTTATATAAATGAGAACAGGGTAACTGTTTACAAACGAAGGAATGCCAGAGCCCTCAGTGTGTGCGAAACCACTGTAATCATTTCTGTTTTCAAATGTTCCTTAATGTGATTTTTGTTAACATAAGATACAAATATTGTTTTGTTAGATATTCGTAATTGATCTCGACAAGATTGCTTAAAAACTTTCGTCTACCACCAATTTTAATTGATAGGCTATAACTGGCATATTACGGGTGATTAATAAAATTCACACCAACCGGAGGTATTTTAGAGCTCATAAAACGATTAAAAATCCTTTTTATTTTAAAATAAAAGCAAACGCTTTACCATTGAGCTATGACCGCCGGCAAAGATTGGTTCTCTTAGTCTTTTCTACCGTTATTACCACGGTCGCTGCTCTTCGGAACTTAAAGAACTAATTTCTCCTGCACCCACCCACAGCCGACAAACTCGTCTTACACTTGCTGACCATCCATACACGGTTAATATATGTCGACCAAGAACTGGCAGTTTCCAAAGCTCCTTCCTTAATGCCACCGGTAAGCTATGGAATACTCTTCCAGCGTCTGTGTTTCCTCCTTCCTACAATCTGGATCTTTTCAAGAAACAGATAAATATACACTTGCAAAATCCCCAACCCACACACAAACACGAACACAACACACGTTTCCCGCATGCAGCGTTCAGCCTACCTGGCTAAGCGTCATAGAGTGCACTGGTCTTGACCAGGTGTGCTCTCCTGCATGCGTTTAGATACAAAGTTAGAATATCGAATATAAGACATATTAGTTAGAATACTATTTTATAGAAACGCAAGCAGAGAATAATTGGTTTGATTGACTATACTCGTAATTAAACAAGGCAATGTTTATAATTGGAAGTGACATTGCTATATTTCGGTGCGGCTCCAGTCCGCCCGCCATTGCGTCACAGAAGCGCTGCGTCGCCGTTTATTATTAGCGAAGAAGCGAACCATTCTGACCGGATTGAGAAATTAGCATGCGGACACGACCGGATGAAATCGTTCGTTGTTTATCGCTGCCGGTTCAACCCCTTTACCGGAAGTTAACCAAAGCTAAGTTGACCTTTTTTGAAGCTTAAAACGAGGCCATCGACAATGGCATGTTGAAACACTGGTTGTAGTTCGATCACCGAAGTTAAACAATATCGAAGATAAAGCGTATAAACTGCATGCATATAAAATGAATATCCTTTTTATTTTCATACATAATAAGCTATTATATAGCGAGACAAAAACAAGAACCTTCATCGTTTGGTAACGGGAGATGAGTAATGGGTCGTGTACAACAACGTGACAAGAAAAAAACATTGGGCTATACCCGAACAAGCCCCATTAATAACTTCGAAAGCAGAAATTCATCAAAAAATATATATGCTTTGTGTTTGGTGGGATTGTAAGGGTATTGTTTATTTTGAACTCTTGGAACGCAATCAGACAATTACAGCAGAATTATATTGTCAGCAATTATCCAAATTGAACATCGCCCTTCAAAAGCATAGACCAGAATAAGAAGAATAAAAATTGTTTGATTGTATATGTAAAAACGGTCATAACTTTTGCATCAACCTATTATATTTCCAATAATATATTTACATTATTAGAAATCTTGAACATTCAGATGCAGTCACCTTCACGCCAGATGACTTTTCATACTTTTAACGAACATTTGTATTCCCGTAGTTTCCCCATTAGGGGTAAGAACCAGTTCTTGAACATCCTCGTCGTTCGCAGATTCCCCCCCTCAGTTTATTTTTGTACTCGAATTGTGATAGTTCGAAATGATAAATATCAAAATATCTTCACTCCGTCCGTTTCATATCCGGATCATATGGTCACTACAAACTTGCCACAACTTAGCTCTGACAGCTGACACTGTTCAATCCTCTTTCTAGGACATATCTGCACCTGAAGGTTTACTTAACATACTCCCGACAACCTCCAGAGCAGAAGACCGAGTATTAGAATAGGGGTAGCTGTAATATCCGAGGCATTTTTTGGGTGATTTGTTTATGAGATTTTTTGATGAAGTCGGATGATTAGCCCGACGCTCCCGAGGCTTGGGTCATTTTGTCCTAAGGGGTGGTTTGCGATTGTAATTGTTGTAATCATGCCAGTATTCGTAGTATTAAAGATAAAAACTGATCGTAATGAAATCGAGAAAAAAATCTATTTGATGATAAACGGGATATAATATTATTAATTTAATAGTTTAATTTTTACATTCATTCCACGGAAACGTAAAAAACTTGAAAATTAACTCAAATTCACACTTCAGTATTTACCGTAGCATATTAATCATTGAGAATATTAGAAAAACAAACCCGTCGTGAGCTTAGCGTATTACAAAGTAAGGTAAGAAATTACGTTTAAAAATCATCGAAACATACTTATATCTTAGTTGGTTCTTCTTCAATAAAGTAATAATATAATTAAACTAATAAATAAACAAAGTAATAATTTGAAATATTCGAATAATATTCGTTAGATTTGTATTAATGACGTCATTGTTTGAATCAGTAATTAGTGTAATTAATCCTAATACCGCCAGTATGATTCGCATAACGTAGATGCGTTTACGTAAGTGTCACGTGTGACGCGCCACGTGGCGTCCCGGGTGACGAGCGTGGCGAGCGGGTAATGCTCCGATGGATCGGATAACGAGTCATTTTAATCCCCTCGTTTATCACGGCCGATAACGAGAGCCAACCCGATAACTCCCACCCGAACGAAAGCTCCCAATACATAACCTCCAAAAGCCTCCACACTACTCTCGCCGTTAGTGACATCAAATACAGTACGTCTAGTAAATAATGACACACGCTAACGTTTAATGTTTTTTATATTTATATATTTTGTGATTCTTTTCAAATATTTAATAGATAAATATTTCACGGATTTAAATATTTATTAGATTTTTTTTTTTAAATACTCTAATCTTCTTTAATAGA
The DNA here is from genome assembly GCA_022606575.1 of Glossosoma conforme. Lineage (NCBI taxonomy): Eukaryota > Metazoa > Arthropoda > Insecta > Trichoptera > Glossosomatidae > Glossosoma > Glossosoma conforme. The sequence continues at coordinate 229,410 of JAGTXR010000003.1, read as the reverse complement.
TCATTGACTTAATTTCAAGATTATTCGTAATTAAATATACACATACAATTATACATCAAAAACGCGTGTTCGTTCAGGCAGATAAATAGTCGAGTGGACTGGGCGGTGTAAAAAGAACCGAGCAGAGGTTGGTTCCAAGGCTCGTGGTGCGAATCCCACGTCTGCCGATATTCCGAATGAATTGATGCGTATAAAAATTTGATGTACAATTGTATTCATTCATTCATATCTAGGACATATCTGTCGAAGAGACGACGGTCGATGGGGAAGAAAAGTATTGGAATGGCGCCCAAGAACTGGCAAACGAAGCATTGGCCGACCCCCTACAAGATGGACTGACGATATAAGAAGAATAGCGGGAGTGCCTGGATGCGGAAGGCGGAGGATCGAAGAGGATGGAGACTCATGCGAGAGGCCTACGTTCAACAGTGGACGGACACAGGCTGATGATGAATGTGTTAGTTTGTTTTAAAGCGTAAGCTTAATTTCAATGTTTAGGTTCGCTCTTCGACGTTTATAAAAATTTAGAAGATTTTTAATAAATTTCTACAATATTTAAGCACTTTTAATTTGTGTGATGTGAATCACTCGCTCATGTTCAGTAAACATAGCACATCTATAGTTAAAAAGAACAAAACGCAATGGAATTGTAGTCTAATTACGTTGGCATATCAAAATACTACCAATATATTCAGAGCCCACATTGAGTCATTGTAATTTGAAGAGCACACCATCGCAGTTATCAGGCGACAGAAAATGACAAAGCTATTCAAAAAGATGGCAATTTTATGTTTTTCTTACAAATAATGATGGCATATTTAAATATTTTTTTATTAAATAATATTATTTTAAATTGCGTTTTTGCAAACGTTATAAGTGATGATGTAACGTACGAGGGTTATGCGTAAAATAAGGTTTCCATGGCGCTATAGTCCTGAAAAGCGCTGTTATTGTAGATCCCGCGATTGTGCAGTTCAAAAGTGGAGGCAGCGATGCTCTCAGATCGAAGAGTGACAGTTCGTAAGCTCTCCGGAATGATCCCTGATGTCGGCAAAACCTCTATTGACAAGACAACATAGCGTTTGCACCAGGATAACGCTCGACCGCACACCGCTAACGCCTCCAACGAGGTCATCGCAAAATTTGGATAGGGTCTTGTCAAACACCTACCCTACAGCCCGGATACCCGGATACCCAAGTGAATACCATATCTTCTCTGACATGAGGATACACCTGGGTGGAACGCATTTCGGCGATAGAGAAGAGCTGGAAAAGGCGGTTCTCAGGTATCTGCGTGGCTTGGCGGCAGATTTTTTTTGACTCGGGCATTCAAAAGCTCGTATACCGCATGCAAAAATGCATTGACCTCAGTGTCGACTATGAAGAAAAATAAGTAAATCTCCAAACTTTCCAAAAATGTACTTATGTTTTTTTAAATATGTACTGCGAAAAATCACTGGGAACCTTATTTTACGGATAACCCTCGTAAATTCAAAATCTAATACCACCGTATACATTAATTTTTATTCATACATATTACGGTGGAATTTAATTATAAATCAAATATATAAAGGAAATTATAAGGGGAAAGCACTGGAAAATACGTGTTGAGCTTAGAGTATATTAATATCAAACATTATTGTGTTAAAAATATAAGTAATGCCTACTAATTACAGAATTTACAGTAATAATAGTCGGTAAACAAAGACACGTCCAAAATTGCCAACAAAGCTCAGATGGGCGAAAATGATAACAACGGAAAAATGTTAAGCCGAAAAACAAACTCAGTCAATGAGGTAGGAAGTATAAGTTACGCTAATAAGCCGCAAGGTGGGGAAACGCCCCGTTCACGTTATAATATCACGTAATAATAATTGGTATTTGCCGAATATGAAAATTGATGGCGGCCGGAACAGAAGAAAAACACGCAACTTTCATGAAGCTTTTGAATAAAACTCTGTGGGTCAATTTCATAATCTTTTATACCATTTTATAACCTATTTTCAGGTATTTCCTTATTATATATAAATAATCGTGTCGGAAACAACAGGCGCTGATATCAATAGGTGTCTTCTTATTTGTAACAGCAACGTCCAATTGATCTATTATATTGCAAAATCTAACAACATCCCAATTTTTTGCGCAACATAAGGTCCTTGTGGGTGAAGATTTGTATCTAATACACGGTAAATGTACGAATATGTCGACCGAAATCTTGCTGTTTACAAAATTCTTTCCTAAATGCCACCATTAACCTCTGAAATACTCTTTCAATCTCCTCCTTCATACTATCTGAATCTTTTGAAGAAACAGATATATATATAATCGTGCCGAAAACAACAAGGTCAGATCCTGTCTGCCCAGAAGTGGGCAACGTCGATGGCGTTAATCCCGGCCATTATCAGGTCTTCCTGGGTGCAGCTACTCGAACATAGCGCACTCCAGAAGGTGTGACAGGGTCTGCTCCACGCCGCAGTCACATTCAGTCGGTCCGCTGTAAAACTGCCAGGCTTTCATTTGTGACCTCGTCTTGCATACTCCGGTCCGAAGTCACTTAAGGGACCTCCATATATTCCACTCCTGGTTGTTTCCAGGGGCTAGGTCCTCTTTCGGGGCAATCAGTTGCGCTTCTGCACATGTTCAGCACCAGCGTGGCCTCAGGTATCACCGGTTCCATTGCCGACTGTAGGAAACTACTTCTTCATTTGAGCCGTGTGGTTATCTTTTGATATTACATTACCAAATTCAGGGGGCTTACCAAATCAGTAAGTCACGGGCTAGAAGATCCCAAGGTGCTTGAACCTATCGTTGCCTAGCAGCCTATATCGAGGCAGTGTTCTTCCATCTCAACCTGTTTCTCATGCATACACTCCTTCCTTACAAACAACACCCATCTATGTCACAAACGCTCAATATGGTCGGGATTACAACATTATAATTCAGGTCTCTGCAGCATCGAGTTAATCACTAGATCTACTTAAATCGACGCAGATTTAAAGCACTAATGATTGGCAGCAGCTCATGAAGACTGTATGCTGCGGTTAGAGAAGCGAACATGATTAAGATGAGCTTTCATTGAAAGCGAAACCGCGGTCTTCCAGTATTTGAAGAAACAGTACACAATATGATCGATATTAAAACAACTTAAAATATATTATTCTCTTATATATTTAATATTTGAAATGGATCAGAATGAAGGGTTTCACATGGATCGAACCCTAGATATCTACTGTTACGTCATAACCTTCAAATGTATGAAAAAGTTTAAAAATGCTTTCTTTTCTAAACAACCACCGTTTATGGATCGATTTGCCCGCCGTCCCACAGCTGCCCGAAACAAATCGCAATTGGAACGTATCCCTTACATTCGAGGAGATGACACTTCCCATTTTTCCGGTAATCGAAATGTGGGGTTTTTATGCGCATCGTGGCACTTTGAAGAGGGTCGCCCCGCAGATAAGGAAGCCCTCTCACCTCCGGGCGCCCTTCACTATAACTTCACACTTCTATTTCCATCCACGAAAGCGCTCGGTTAAATTTTCAGGCACTAGATTGCCATGCGAGATTTCAGATGTTCAATCATTAACAAAGGTTATTTTTTTTAATTCAAAAAAATATTTATATTTTTCATTAATCAATAATAAATTTATAATTAAAAAATCATGAATATATTGAAGTCTATAAAGACAAATATTATTAAAAAATAAACATACTTTATGCATTATTAATAATATAAGTCAAAATAAAAGATTGTTTAGAAATTATTGGACATTTTTTTTTATTAAAGGATGTCATGTTTCGATTACATCGGGTAGCCATTGTAGTCAATGTCGTCAAAAAAAAAGAAACTGAAATATTTTTTTATTTATATTTTGAATTTATGGAACTCCACTAAGAATTATCGATCCAAAAAAGTAAATATAAATGTTTTGTCATATATACACCATTTACATTTGAAATAATCGTATATGTAATACAATTAGATAACTTAAACAGTGATATCAGCTTGATATAACTATTTCAGGCTGATGCCGTAAAGCCTCGAAAAACGATCTTTTGTCTCTCATTTTTGTTCGCTCGCCTGACATACACACCAATAATTTTATAATTAAAAAAATAATTATTTAATATAACACGGCGTTTGCATACGCCAATTTATTTGCAATGATAGTTGCTCCATTTCATGTTGGTGCAACTCTCATCGCACCACCACACATAAGACGCAAAGTCATATGCGCCGAAGAAACGCGTAAGGCAATCAACCAACCGTCCCACTGCTTGTATAATCAGATACGCCCAACACCAAGATTGAAGTCGCGAAGCAGCTTTCTGAAATCCACACAACCTCTCACATCCGGCCCTGAAAATGAGACACTCCAGCTCTGGCAACGAGTCGCACTAGAGGATTTCATTACTCCAAAGGAAGGCCTCCCAACTGGCAAGAACCTTGACTGGCGGACCTGAAAATCCCTGAACAGATTAAGAACTGGAGTTGGTAGAACAAAGGACAACCTCGAGCGGTAGGGAATACTTCGGCAGGGAGAGACACTGTTGTGCGACTGTGGAGACCTGCAGACCGCCTCACACCTAGGATGCTGCTCCATGTGCCCAACAAGCTACACATCTCAGGACCTAATGCTGGGCAACACACGAGCTATCGATGTTGCCAGATACTGGAAAAAAATAATTTGACGTCGCTGACACGAAAAAGAGAAGAACCGTCATCTTTAATTTGATTTTTTGTCGCGATCATCGGCGGCGCGGCATGTCACAGGGTCCCCCGCTGTTAATTAATTTGTAAATTTGTTTGTCAATTCACTGACGCCCGGCCGGCGAAATGCCACACCGGTCGGGCGTTGAAATCAAGACTTTATTTAAAATAAACGCGAATTGTTCTTCGAAAACAAGTTCTTTGTGTTATTAATCTGCTCCTGCATTGCTTAGTAATTCGATTCGCAACTTAGAGAGGAGGATATCATTGGTATTTTGCAGGTTAACTTTTTGGATACAATGCTAGCCATCTTCAAATTGAAAATTGTAATATAGTCTACATATGAATGAGATCTTTAGATCGCCGTTTACAGAAAAACTTTTCTTTGTGTTTCTCTGCTTCCATTTCATCCCTATGCAATACTATACTTGTATATACGCGTACATCTCATTCTCTACCACCCGAAGCCTTTCTATTTCGAGCTTTCTCGAAGAAGAATCTTTTAATATTACGTCCCGCCGCCTCAGAGAGAATTAAAGGCTTTCGTTTTGAAATATTTACAAGCGATCGTTGTGAAATCTGTCAAAATTACCGGTTTGAATCGAAATCGCTCTTTCGCAACGTATAGGGTCGGTTCTGGAAGCGGAAATGAAAAATTGTTTTTGCAGAATGTAATTTACAATTGATACAAAACTAATTATGAAACGTTAATACTTCGGAGTCCAATACACAAAAGACAGCTTTTATTTATTTATTTAACAGAACCGCAGTTCCAAGGTACATCGAATAATAAAGAATAAGAAACATAGAGTATACAAAAACGTACAATACATACAAAAGAGAAAAAAATATAATAGAAGAAGAAGATAACACGTGTCAAAGATCACATACATCTAGGAGAACAATACCATCGACAAAAGAGGAGAAGATCGAGGTGTGCTCGTAGGCCATTTAGGAACGCCATAGCCGTTGTACTAAATTGAGTGCTCGAAGCTTCACAAGTATCAACTGGGATCAAAAACAATGAATGGCTACGAGCACGGGTGTACTTATTTGGATTAAGTTAAAACATTGAAGAATCCCGGGGTTTGTTTCAATTTATGGCGCCTGGTAGCACCGGCACCTCGAATCGTCCAATAAAAATGCTGCAATTTTCGATAACTTAACTGAAGCTAGCTCTGTTAATGCGCTTTTAAATAAGTAGGATTCAGAAAGCAATTATAATTTATTTTACGACACGAAACAAAGCATCTGTATGGAAATAACATTTATTTGATTTTTGTGTCTATCGCATGGGCAGTCTGGCCCTCCGGAAGTGTTCGCGATGGCTCGTGGAGCAACATAACGTAATTACTGCAGAACAGTCTTATCTCCCGCACAGGTGGACTCATTACCATTCATTATTCAACCAATCTACGGTAAATCCGAATATTTTTCGCACCGTTTGTCAGCTTCGTTTCAGGCTGCACGTATCAGGATATCCGGCAAAAACGGTATTTCGTGTCAATAATCATATTTACAATTCTCCCAAAAAATTCATTATCCTCATCACTATGTCTGCTCCCCTAACTGGAGCATATGATAATCAAGATTCGCTGCCACAGGGCTCTGTCAGCAGCCTAGAAATCCCTGATCAGATTAAGAACTAGAGTTGATACAACAAACGACAACCTCGAGCCGTGGATAATATTTCAGAAGGGAGAGTCACTGTTGTGCCAAATGCAGATCGCCTCACACCCCATGTGTCCGACTAACTGCACATACCAAGACCTAATGCTGGGCAGCTACGGGCCATCGATATTGCTAGATACTGGGCGAAAACAATTTGACGTCGCTGACACGAAAAGAAGAATATGGAAAACTGCCTTTTCCACTCTCTCTTCTCGTTATTCTTCATAAAATCAAACCAACGTACCCCCAGTACAATACATTGCTAAGTTCATATTATTAGCATCGAAGGTAGTTGAAAATTAGCGTACTTGACTTTCGTAAAGACGGTCTATACTATAATACGCATGATATTTACTGTGACGCGACTATCCATAGCAGCGCAGTAAAACCGATCGGAAAATGTGTTTTGGTCTACTCTTCGAACTTAGCCGGTCGCCAATCTGTGACGAATCCACTTCATCGCCACATGTTTGTAGAAACAGCGCAGCAACCATCTCTTGAATATCTCCCACACTATCGAAAAATATCGATCCTTTTTGGTTTGTTAATATTTTAAAATATTCATAGATGTCGTTGTGAGAAAATCGGAATTAATTTTGAAATACATCTTTCGAATATTGCGAAGCGCGCACAGGTGTGCTTACGGCGATCGTCATTTTTACAGGCCTGATAAAAAAAAAAACATGGGCATTGATTTTGCAATGGTAAATGTATTCGTATATAATACTTTGCAGGTCAGTGGCTGGCACTCGTAGCGAAGTATGGGCGAATGCATAGTAATGGTACAATATATAGGTGAAGCAGCTCCGTGAGAAATTCGTCCCATTCACTTTTCAGACAGACGAACAAAGCACCGGTTATCGACAACGTTCATCTGCCAAGTTGCGGGCATCTTTACCGGAAATAACGACTCTAACCGGTACTGGTTCCCACAAAACAACTAGTTCATCTGTAGAGTGGATAAACATTATATTGCGACAACTAGTCGGCGATTCAAAAAATTTAGAACATTTCTTTTTCGCGGCAAAACAAATGAAGCAAGCGAAGTGTTCTTTGGTGGGATTATAAATAAATAATACGAGTACATCAACAATATTTAGATGAAAAAATTGCTCTTAAACCTTTCATTACGGCTCGGTGGAATACAAATTATACTGTCAATACGGCGTAAATTTTTCAAACCATTTTTTTGCTTAAAACTAGTATTTGAAGCATAAATGTACTTATCTGAGCTGTTTTCATATATCACATTGGTTCTTCTATTATTTAGCTATCAGATGATGCATAAAAAACTATTATATTTAACAAACGTTCATTATGTAACTCCATACATGTGGTGGCATTGACATATGTGGTTAACAGAAAAATCGCTCTTGTGACGAAACTTAACAACATTTATATACTTGCTTTACAGATTCCTGTAAAGAATACATGTAGGTTGATGAAGGAAATGACTGCACTTTCAATTTCCTACCGTAGATGCCTGGTGGTCTTCACGGGACGACTTTCGTCTATATATGCTATGACCAGATTTATTTATTTTTATGTAAACGCATGCAGGAGAGCACAACCTGTGAAGACCAGTGCACTCTATGACGCTCAGCCAGGGAGGCTGGACGCTGCAAGCGGGAAACTTGTGTTGTGTTCGTGTTTGTGTGTGGGTTGGGGAGATTGCAAGTGTATATTTATCTGTTTCTTCAAGAGATCCAGATTGTAGGAAGGAGGAAACACAGATGCAGGAAGAGCATTCCATAGCTTACCGGTGGCATTAAGGAAGGAACTTTGGAAGCTGCCAGTTCTTGGTCGACATATATTAACCGTGTATGGATGTTCGGCAAGTGTAAGACGAGTTTGTCGGCTGTGAGTGGGTGCAGGAGGAATTAGTTCTTTAAGTTCCGAAGAGCAGCGACCGTGGTAATAACGGTAGAAAAGAACGGTTAGTTACGGATGAGGTATCACATAACTCTCTTTTTTTTCCGTCGGGCATGTAACCCACGACTTTCGGCTTGCCAAGCAAATGCTTTAACCACGCAGCTATACCCGTCGGCAAAATACAAAACGAAATCCACTTGACGTTGTTAAATCATATGAAAGTATTTTCAATTAAATTACGATAATTATTTTAATGCAGTTTCGCATACAATTGACAGTTACGTATTAAAACGCTACAGCGCAATTATTTTAGATGAATTTACGTGTTTTATGCAAATTATTGATTGGTCCGCGCCGCCGAGTGGCGAGCCGAGATGCGTTGAACTAACTGGAGTTTTTAATTTATTCAGTCACTAACTGTGCGATATGAATACACCTGTATATATATAAAATATCGCGCTTCGGGGCGATGATTACCTGTGTTTAACGACAGAACGGCCGGCGAAAAACTCACTAAATCATGAAAAACAGTTAATATACTCTGGTTGACTGGTTTCGTGTTTATTAATACAGAGGTTCCTAAACTATTATATTTCGCGGAGCACCTGTAACTACGGTCCGTCCATGAAACATCAAATTCGTCTGTCTGAAAAAATGTTTCATGTGAGTATACAATATGATATATGTGAATTATTGGTTCCTAAATATATGAGGCTACAAATCTATAATCTGACTACGAAGGATGTGACAAAAATTTGTTGCCATATGATTCAGACAGTACGGATAGGGGAAGTATATCATCATCATCAGCCTGTATCCGTCCACTGTTAAACGTAGGCCTTCCGCATCCGAATCTCTATCCTCTTCGATCCATTCCAGCCTTCCGCATCCAAGCCAAAATCTTGCAGGTGGTCGGCCAATGCTTCGTTTGTCAGTTCTTAGGCGCCACTCCAATACTTTCCCAGGGAAATTTATATTGCAGTTTAATTGGAATGTCAAATAAGGTAGGCGGAATATTTCGGCGCAGAGCAGTAAAACAAAGAACTGTGGATCACTTCAGTAATAATTGGAAGAGAATGACTGCGGAACACTCAGTGAATACGAAACCGCGGTCTTATCATTATAATTGACAATTGTATAATGTGCTGCATGTTAAAACAAGCCACAAAGCATCGCGTTTTTAAGATCTATTTGCCATTATGTTTAAAGAAACGACGCTGTATTTAAACTTAGACAATTGAAAGCTTTTTTTTATTCAATGTTTTCAGCATTCACTTTGACATTCATTATAAATAATACATATTTATTTATTTATCTTGTTTTTACATGGAATACGTTGAAAATGGGCTCTGTTTATGAGACAACAGTTTCGACAAAGCTCGTAGCCTTCCTCAATCCATCCCTGTCAAGAGACAACTGAGCTGTCTCTTGACAGTAAATAAGGTGTGTAGTGACAGATTGTGGCGCCCCCTTCAGACCTCAGAACACATTCTCTGGGACTGTCAGTTCCTCTTGTTAGAAAGAGGAGTCCTTTTCGATGCAATTCGAGGGAGTCGCCTCGGCTTTGTGGCCACTAAAAAAAATCCACGAATTTACAATTTTTGCTCGTATTTTCTGTGAGAGCATCTATTTATTATTATTATATTAGTATTTGTATAGCGCTCTTTTATGACCGAATGATCATTCCAAAAGCGCTTCTTTGCCTCTCTGAGTAAAAAGGTGGGTCTTGAGTCTGCTTCTGAAGGATGCCTCTGCTTTAAGCTCTCTTATGCTTTCCGGTAGTGAGTTCCAGGCCATTGGCGCAGCGTAGCTGAAAGCCCGATTGCCAAAGACCGTGCTAGGACTACCTCCCGTCAGCTGCAGGGTGCTTCTATTTGCTCTAGCCGATCTGAGTGTCTCTCCACGCGTGCTTATTTCTGAAGGCTTAATAAGTTCTGTCAGATAGCCCTATCTATCTTCCATCTCCATCTCTGCAACCCATGAATGCGATTCTAGTCTCTTTCACGGGTTCTTACTTTTATCAGTTCTGTGCAGTGGCCACAATTTTTCAGAGGGGACTCCCACTGGACTTATCAGTTGCTAACTGATCATAATCTGAAAGAGCCCATCATTAAGGAGACTTAACTGTCCTCCGGTGTGATGCGGGTGTGAGGCGGGTAAAGTCCAGTCCAGTAAAACAAGGTAAATAAATAAATATTTAATAAATGAAAGCTTCTCCCTTGAACGATCTCGGTGTACTCTTTTGTGCTTTGTTGTAATTTGTTGTGCTTTGTTGTCCTCCAAAGACACCTGTTCTTTATGTTGTTTGTTCACCGGCAATAGCGAAAGTCACGGCCGCTGTTGGTGAACGCCGAGCACCAACCACCAGTGAGGTCACTTTTTGCATCGAATTCGACTGAAACGTGTCCCACAAACTAATGATTACCTATTTAATCCGGTTATATTTACCAAACAAAAAAGCGCTCTCGACATTCGCTTCGTAGATGCTTTTATACAAGCGCATACTGGAGAATACCTTCAAAATGTGATGGAGAAATGAATCTATTTACAGTGGTGCTTCGACATACACGAGTTTCATTCGTTCCGCAACCTTGCTCGTATTTAAAATTACTCATATGGGATATGCTTAGTTTGGAATCCCAATAAATCCAAATAAATTATTATGCGCGAGAAAATTCATAAAAAAATTCTCCGACGTCTCTATTTTTATATTTACGGTAACTATCCATTCAATTCAATCAATTCCGAACCCAACCCAACTCTTTTTCTTCTAGGGATGCTTTCTTTCCATTCGTTAAGAGTCCCGGAGAAAAATTGCTGCTTTCAAATATTCATTCCTTCTTCTTCGCAGTGCAATTCGCAACCCTGAGATTCTTGAATGTTTTAACTTCTATGTTTCAGATAAGTAAACCCGTGCTCGTAGCCATCAATTGTTTTTGATCCCAGTTGATGCTTGTGGAGCTTCAAGCACTCAATTTAGTACAAAGGCAATGACGCTCCTAAATGGCCTACCAGCATATCTCAATCCTTTACTTACATCCTTTTCATTTTTTTTTCGATGGTATTGTTCTCCTAATCTCTATGATCTTTGAAACGTGTCACCTTCTTCTTCTTTTATGTTATATTTATATTTTATTATCTTTTGGATGTATTGTATATTTATGTATATGTACTCTGTTTCTTATAATTTTGTACCTTGGAACTTCGGTTCTGTATAATAAATTAACATCTCAAAGTATCATTAAATAGTTCCGATGCACGACCAGTTGCGACTTTTTCTGGGTGTTCTTGCTAAGCCGATTGCTCGAATATCAAATTTTGCTCGTATTTCAAAGCATAAAATCGCTCGCTCGACGGCTCGTATCTAAAAAAACTAGTATTTTGGGGCACTCGTCTGTCAAGGTACCACTGTATTATATATATCTCTTGACATATTGAGAGCAGTCATGCGCGTAAAAAAAGGGTTATAGTGTCTCTCCTTCCCTTCCCATAACCGTTCCATATCTGAAAATTGCCGCCAATCAGTTATGTCAGCTGCCATTGTCCATTATTCGTCCCAAGACTTGTCGACGCATAAAGGTCTTAGAATAATAAATATAACAAAAAATAAAATCTATGAAAAATTATGTGAATATCATTTTATTTGGAATGGCTGAACACAAATAAAAAATAATTCAAGCAGATGACCATCCAAAAACAATCAGCGCGCAATGACGATTAACTTTGATGATCGGCTAATCACACAATGATGTGACATCAGCACGATGTAGACTTTGCTAATTGGTACCGAAAACCTCGATAAACAATCTTTCGTCTCTTGTTTTTGTTTTACTTGTCATACATTTATGTGTCCGCCATATTGGGACTAGTTATATAGTTTTGCCACCGATGGCGCTGGTGACCGACCACGGGCCAGAGTCTTAGCGCCGACGAGTGCGTCAGTCATGTGTTGACGATCGAGAGGGTCGCATTAAGGCCACGGCGGCATGTCATCCCGCTTGGCCGGAAGCATGTAAAGTTTTAACGTAAAGATAATCAATTTGCTTCTAAAAGAATGTCTTTGTTTGCTGATCTGCTTCTCATCCTGCCCTCACGCGACACCTTTTTTGAGAGAGAAAGGAAGATGTTAGAAGTTTAAACCTTCACCGGGGATCGAACTCATGACAGTTCACGCGCATTCAGTTGGTATAATTCACAGATACTAGGCAATCGTGGTCTAAACTGCATTCTGTACAACACTTTTTTTCTTGGCCCAGCAAACAGGCTCCTTACTTAGTGATGTAGGTCTTAGATTCTCGGCTTGTTGCGGCCATTCTCCGAGTTTGGTTAGCCCAGTCGTTTTAAACTAGTAAATAAAAGAAAATCCGAAAAGTAAACTATTTTTTTGTACACATCAGATTAGTTGTATTGCAAATATCAAAGTGGAAAGTGAAAATTTTCAGGGTGAAATATCGCAACACATTTTTTTACAAATTAATAACTCAGTTATGCACGTTTCACGTCACGTAGGTCAACGGTGACCTACGCTGTTGTTGAAAAGGGCGCCACGTAGGTCACCGGAGACCTACGTTTTTTTTCGAACAAACAGTCCCTGTACTGCAGCGGTTACATTTTAATGGAATTTTAACATTGAATATGACCTATATAGCGCCACTGAGTCGAATGCATTAAAAACATTACCTGGCGTTAAACGTGTTAACTTCAATTACAATTAGTATTATTTTACAGTAGCTGCTCCTTATTTGGAGCATATGGACACCGCATATTGCCGTTTCACAGATCTGTAATCTCAGATTGTCTATGCCTTGTCTCAGATCACTTGTATCTTGGAGGGCCACACGAAAATAGATGGTTCCCGGGAGTCTGCAGGGCAAGAGCCCGTGAACTTGTTTAGACTGCGACTGTAGTACCAGAGAAATATTTGAGTGTTCAACGATCAGGGTTTTCAAGGAAATCGGATGATCAACCCGACGCTACCGAGGCCTGGACAATTTATATTTCGTCTTTAAGGAGTACCTCGACTTTACCGGAAGCATTTAAAGGACTTACAATTAATTAAATCGATTTTAAAAAAATCAAGCTTGTTCGGGATGCGAATCGACGACGGGTGAGTGAGAAGCAAATACTTTAACCACTTGACTATATTACTGTATACCAAAATTTCCCTCTTGGCGAATTTTCGGAAGCTAATTCTTCGTTAGATTCTTCTTCGTAGTATCAATCCGGTGGATTGGTATGCACCAACAGAATCTTGCATCTCGATCTCCATTCCTCTTGGTCCTCCGCAACCCTTTTCAGCTCAGCATAAGCACTACAATTCATGTCCTCGAACACTTGCTGCAAATACTCCCGTCTAGGGCGCCCTCTACAGTTTCTACCCTCAACCATCTCTTCCACAATATTGTGAAAAAGACCATCGTGGCGCATGATGTGACCAATCCATTGGGCTAGCCTCTCTGAGATGGTTCTTATTAAGTGCCTATCTTCCTTGATTATCCTGAGAACATCATTGTTCGTGGCGTGGTCTCTCCGGGAAATTCCGAGAACTCTTCTGTACGACCACATCTCAAAGGCCTCTAGTCTTTTTTTATCACTTTCAGATAAGCACCATGTCTCACAGCCGTACATTAAGATGCTCCAAACAAATGTTTTTTTTCAAGTTGCTTGCGGAGCCTTAAAGTAATATTCTTTGACTCAATAATTTTTGCTTTTTTATTGAAAGCTAGCCTTGCTTGATGTATGCGACTGTTCACTTCTCTTTTTGTTCTGCCATCCCAGGTGATCGTATTTCCAAGGTATACAAACTCAGGCCAAAAAGGCCATTCAGTATTATAAAATAGATAAAATATATATATATATATATATATATATATACCTGTATATATCGATTAAGGCCTGCTTTTTTTAAATAAGTTTAGCCATCATCACATTCTGAATGCTTTCTTGCGCCAATACCTTAAATGTTAACTAATTATTATTTAAACCTGAATTATTCCGTAATAAAATAAACATACCAATTTGTAGATGTAACCACCTAAAACTGCCATCTCAAATTTACCTGTAACAAAAAATAATAATATTAAAAACATGTTTAGTGTTGAGTCATCCCTTGGAATCAAATGGTCAAAACGAAGGCTGCCTTATCTTCAAGCTCCAGGGCTCTCGTTCTGCAGGCCATAAAGAACAATGCGTAGTAATAAGAATTTAGTATGTAGATTCGTAAAATATTGTATATTTTCCTATTCGTCGTGTGTGACGCTTTTATAGCTAAATTAATTTTTTAACTGCTAAACGCATAAGCCATGATCACTGGTCTACACAACTAATGACAGGGCGCGACGCTTTCAATGACAGATTTTACTTATTAAATTTAGTTTCGAACCCTAGTTGCCCCTGTGGCGCGCCCTTACAGACTTCAGAGCACATTCTCTGGGACTTTCAGACCCTTTTGTTAGAAAGAGGAGACCTTTTCGATGCAGTTCGAGGGAATCGCCTCGGCCTTATCGGGCATGCAGATTTTGTGGCCACTGAAAAAAAATCTACGATTTACCATTTTCGCTCGTATTTTCGGTGAGAGAATCTGTCTTCCATCTCCATCTCTTTACAACCCGTGAAAACGATTCTAATCTCTTTCACGGGTTCTTTCTTTTTAGAACTTTTGTGCAGTGGGCACAATTGTTAATTCAATTGGACCCACAATATCAGTTGCTAACTGATCATAATCTGAATGATCGCATCATCACGGAGGCTTAACTGTCCTCCGGTGTGATGCGGGTGTGAGACGGGTAAAGTCGAGCTAAGTTAATTTTATTTTGCTGTTAAATTCGTTAATGCGAAACTCGTATCAAACTATATATATTTAATCATCAATGTACACGACATCATAAAATATATACAAGAACTATAATAAATTGAATTCACGGAGGATATGAATCATATATTTTTTATAACACACTGTGTGAGAACCAATGTGACGTGTTTCAGATCATATTCAAATAGACTGCGATCTTTAGACATTAAGGTCTTTCCACACACGTCAGTGAAGTGACAGTGATGCGAAACATACTGACACCGTTGAAAAAAGAAACGATTTTACATTGCCGGGATAGTCATCGGGACGCGTGGGGAGGGATGCGAAGCAAGTCACAAACAACGAGAACTTTTTTAAAAGGACATTGTAATGTATTTAAGACAAAATATAGACAAATTTGGTGTTCGACTCGGGCCACGAACAATGAACGATGTACCTACGGCGAGACCCGAGCCGAAAGTGAATCGGAGCGCTCTGTAACACTGCAGCGCCCTCCTATCATCTTGGCCCTATCACGAATTATCTGTCACAACAAGCAAAATTGCGATACAACGCCTTTTCATATGTCGCTAACATTTTTTGTATATATAAGTGTCCGAAGAGCGAACAAAAATAAGGAACGAGAGATCGTATATCGAGGCTTTTTGGGCACCAGCCTGCAAGGGCTATATCGATCTGATGTCAATACACAGTATATTATAGACAGATAGTGATAGATAAATCTCGATAAAAGTTATCATTGCAAGTTAAAACTTGATCCGCTAAATTCATAGACTACAACAATATCTCACATCCGGCCCTGAAAATGAGAGACTCCAGCTCTGGTGACAAGTCGCACCAGAGGATTTAATTACTCCAAAGGAAGGCCTCCCAACTGTCAAGAACCTTGACTGACTGACCTGGAAATCCCTGAACAGATTGAGGTAGAGGTAGAGACACTATTGTGCGACTGCGATAACCTGCAGACCAAATCACACCTAAGATCCTGCTCCATGTGCCCAACAAGCTGCATACCTCAAGACCTAATGCTAGGCAACACACGGGCTATCGATGTTGCCAGATACTGGGCAGAAATAATTAGACGTCGCTGACACGAAGATGAAGACAGCAATATGAATGAATACTATTTAGAAGACGATTTTAGTCTACCACCATTTTTTTATAGACTCCAACTGGTATTTTTCAATACGACTTTTGGATGATAAAAAATAAGAAAGCGTTATAATTTTCAAAACACGTAAAGCCGAATTTATGACCGACGATTCACGTGAAAAATGGTTCAGAAATACGTTGGATGCCTCTTATTCTCGCTTTTTATAAATAATTCAAATTACCACTAAATAAGCTGTGTTGCTCAACTTATTAAAACTTAGGCTTTGATTGTGAGTTTATTTCGAGCCTCTAGATATCTCACAGCAGATCATATTTTTTCACTATTCATTGTGATGGGAAGTCACTGTGTCACGGCACTGATGTGTCTTGATCGAAACGTACACCGTGAGATTATTTTTTTCGCCTCACGGACTGGCGATTCATTTCCTTATTGCCCAACCGTGAATACATTAAGGGAAATAAAACACATTATATATTATGTACTAGCCGCCGAAACGAGTCCTTTCAAATCGACGTATTTTTTATAGTCGATTGGAAGAAAAAAACAAAAAGTCTGATTTGTTTTCTGTTTATACTACGATGATGCTTTTTATAAGAGAATGTAAAAAATACTATAAATGATTAAGGTCACTTCTGATCACGGTCAGGTATTTAGAAGTAATAAATTTATCTGAAGTAAAAAATCTTTATGTATTTTGCTTAAAACTGTGAAATCTCTTTGTGTGATTGGCTAAAACCTTTGTGGTCAGGTGCAACGTTTTCAGATAGTGTACTCCCTTCCTTAGCGAGCTGCCTGCGGAGCTTAATCTTGGCTTGGCAGCGGTACGTGATGGATGCGCGAGGTGGGTGCCAAGAATGTTGACCGAAAGCCACCAACAACCTCAGCGCAAAATTTGAAATGGGTATTGTCAAACACCCACCCTACAGCCCGGTCTAGCCCCAAGTGACTACCTCTCTTCCCTGACATGAAGAAACACCTGGGGGGAACGCATTTCGGCGACGTAAGAAGCGGTTCTCAGGTACCTGCGTGGCTTGGCGGTAGATTTTTTTACTCGGGCATTCAAAAGCTAGTATACCGCATGCAAAAATGCATTGACCCTAGTGACGACTATGTAGGAAAATAGGTAAAAGTCTGAACTTTCCAAAAATGTACGCATTCATATAATCAATTATGTTTTACACTGAAAAATCACTGGGAAACTTATTTTATGGATAACCCTCGTATTAATGCTGAGGATCGTGACCCTTCCATGAGAGCTTCCGAATTGGCCTCTAAATTTTTCTTTTTATCGTTCATTAGGCAGCGCAAAATAGAATTATGAATATTAATAAGGTGCTCGTGTTATCTGTTACAAAGGGAACTAATTTCAGCTGACGAGGGTGAATTTACAAATATAGGTCACATTCCTGAAACTTCTGCAAACAGCAGATTATACAAAAGCATGTTCATACTGTTATAGTAAGATCAAACTGTAATATGGTCATACACGAGGGTTATCCGTAATATAAAGTTCCCATGGCACTACAGTCCTGAAAAGCGCCGTTATGGTGGATGCCGCGATTCTGTAGTGTACCTTGGTTCCCTCACTCCAAATACCCTCCCTAGCGAGCTGTCTGCGGAGCTCAGTCTTGGCTTGGCAGCCGTACGTGATGGATCTCCCCTTCACTTAGCCCGCCATTAACAACACAGACTTTTTCAGAAGCACATATATATTCACGATAAACTTTACAAACTTCCGGCCCAGGCGGAATAACATGCCAAGCCGGCCGTAATACGACCTCCTGACGGTCGGCACACAACTGACCGGGCGCCGTGATCGGCGACACCCAACGCCGCAAGTGGCGATCTATGTAACTAGTCCTCCTAACGGCATTACAAAATGACAACACATACAGGTACGACAATAAGAGACGAAAGATTGTATATCGAGCTTTACGGTACCAGTCAGCAATGGCTATATCATGTTGATATCAATATATTTAGAAAATCATCGATTACTAATATATACTGTATTGATTATATATAAAATGCACTGCATAGAATTATAATATACTTCCATCTACTCATATATGTCATTGATCAATATTTGAATGAGTTTTTTAAAGAAATATTAATATTTTAAGAACATATTATATTTCTGGGAAAGTACGTATTTTATCGCTTAAATATTAACCGCGAAACGCTTTCAAAGTCTCTGAAAAAGTTTCTGTAAAATTGTGTATTTATGAGGTCAAAGGGATCACCAGTCGGTGTAGCGGTCAATAACGAATCAGACGATAGGAATAAATAAAGTTTACCTGATAAATAATGGCCACCCAACGTCTAAACTGAATACTGCGGAAATTCAGTGTGGGGGAATTTACCGACACCATTTATATTCGTACTGAAAGCAATATAGCATGAATCAATTTGTTTCACTAATGATTTTGAAACAAATAATATCAAAAACACATACATGTCGAAGCATTTTTTCTTATGGAATCCTACCGACTAAATACATTCAAGAGAAGGATTGAGAAAGGCTACGAGTTAGTCGAAACTGCTGTCTCTTAATAGAGAACTTATCTTAGGTGTATATTATAAATTATATGTATAAAGTAAATATTTAAATATTATAATGGATCTCAAAGTGAATGCAGAAAACATTGAAAACATCAATACATTCAGTTGATAAGTAATTTTGATTTCCAGAAAATAAATATGCCTAACCGATTAAATAACTAAAAATACATTATTATTTCGATCTGGCTTTGGAGAGTAGTGGACTGCGAATAAGTAGAAGTAAAACCGAGTCGATGTACTTCAATTTCGATTCTGGTTGCACCGCAGTTAACACACCACTCCTCCTACAGAATACACCCGTAAAAGAGGTTGATACTTTTAAATATCTCGGCTCTGTGATATCCTTAGATGACAAAACTGAATCTGACGTGGAGCATAGAATAAACATAGGATGGCTGTAATGGAGGTCTCTCTCTGGGGTTTTGTGTGACAGCAAGATTCCAGTTAGGATCAAAGGTAAAATCTACAAAACTGCTTTAAGGCCAGCTATGCTCTACGGATCAGAGTGTTGGACCCCGCTGAAACGTAACTTGGATAGGATTCATGTGGCAGAGATGAAGATGCTGAGGTGGGCGGGCGGTGTGACTAGAGTGGACAGAGTTCGAAATGAGCATATTCGGGGTTCATTTCGGGTGGCCCCCATACCTGAAAAGATAAGGGAAAACCGCCTAAGATGGTATGGGCATGTGACACGGAGAGATGAGGACCACATGGTGAAGAGAGCCCTCAACATACCCACGCTGAGAAGAAGACCTGGAAGACCGCAGGCAACCTGGACTGCAACTGTTAACAAGGATCTGAAAACCCTGGGTTTGACCGAGAATGCAACGCAGAACAGACAGACATGGCGAACGTGCACAAGGAGAGCCGACCCCAGATGATGGGAAATGGCTAGGATAAAGAAGAGGAAGAAGCATTCATTATTTAGATTTTTTTGATTGATATTTCTTGGTGGAATTCCATAATATCAGGTATAAATAAAATATTTTTTAGAATTTATTCAACATATATATTTATTTATTTTTTGACGACATGTTTCAGCCGTTATTTTTTACTAAAATCATCTAGAATTCTTACTTAAGTGCATTTTGATGTAAACGTTTATTGTTTTTTAATGGCCTTTGTATTTATAAATATTATTTTGTTGTGACATCAATGAATTCCCTTATACATTAATGATTTCCTAAACCACATATACCCATCACACAATTCGTGTCCACCTTTTCACTCACTCTTTGCTTTATATAGAGCCAACAAACATTCAACTAATTGACTTGAAAATGGCCACCCGACTGGCTGAAGAAACATGTCGTCAAAAAAATATATGTGAAATACATTCTAATTTTTTTTAAATTTATTTGTGATAAAAATGCATTAATTAAACAATTATTTACTTTTTACTACTAGTAATGTGAGTTCTAGTTGCTCAAAGGAAGATTCCGTCGCATCGCATTCTCAGGTACGGTATTTCGGAATCCATTGAAGAGATCTGTTAGTCGGTAATTGGAGCGGGTGAGGCGGCCATTACAGGTGCTGTAGCCGGAGTCAGAAGGCGAGACAACGCGGCGCGGCCAATGCAGCCGAACAATTACTTATAACTGTTTCTCTGGCACAGTTCACAACCCACACCATACAGCACCTCGAGTAGGAGGATCGGCGCCTTCGCAACAACATTGTACCTAAAAACAATATGAAACAATGTTTTTAACAGCAAAAAATGAAAAGTGGGTTCCGTGATGCGTGTGAATGCATATTCTTGTTAATATACTGATACCGAAATGACTTTAATGACATTAAAAAATATATTTCAATTTTAATTCGCTATCGAAGTACTAACGTAAGTGTGACGATGTAAATGTATTGACACATTTAGTGTCAATGACCTCACACTCAGAACAAGTGTTGGAATACGCAGCGCAAATGGTTAGGATTTGTGGCAACAAAAACCATGTCATAAGTATATCTTGGTTGACACACAAATAAAACGGCATTGTTGTCACAAAATCAAACGTCCAACATTTCGTATCCGTCCACACCAGTTCTGAATCTGAAGAAATATTACAATAAATATGTCAATATTTTCACTCAAGTTGGTTTCAACCACTGTTCACTGCGATTCTTTCGTCTTACACGTGTCCAGGGTTGAGCGATGGTCCTGATGAGGATATTTAAGGAGTGATTGTCTGGCCTTGAAACTAAGAGACTCCAGCTTTGGCTGTCAATCCGATCAAAATATTTTATTACCCCAAAGGAAAAACCTCCTACTGGCAATAATCTTGATTGGCGGATCTAGAAATCGTTGAAGAGACTAAGAACCGGAGTCGGAAACTGCAGATACCTCCTCTTTAATTACTCAAGAATTTATGTATATAGGATGTCAGGAACCATATATGTTCCCAAGTGGACCTTCGGTTGTATATATGTACTAGAACAAGGAATGTACAGTACCAGCTGACAGAACTAAGAAGTGACTATTTTTGATGATCATATGTTCCAGATATGGAACGGATTAGTGAAGAAAAAGTCTGTCATTTATTTATTTCCGATTCGATAATGAGAGAAATGTTATATACTAATAGGATGGTGTTTGCTGCGAATTTGTAAATGCATCAATTGTCGAATATTGGTATAAGTATTCGGGGTTCATTTCGGGTGGCCCCCGTTCCTGAAAAGATAAGGGAAACTACGAGACGCATGTGACACGGAGAGATAAAGACCACATGGTGAAGGAAGTCCTCAACATACCCACGCTGAGAAGAAGACCTGGAAGACCACAGGCAACCTGGACTGCAACTATAGACTCTGGGCTTGAAAACATGTACGAGAATGCAACGCAGGATAGACAGACATGGTAAATGTGCACAAGGAGAGCCGACCCCAAATGATGGGAAATGGCAAGGCTAAAGAGATGTATAAATATAAGAATATTGAAATAAATTCCAAAAATCAGTCAAAAATTTAAAGTGTAATAAGTATAATTTAGCGCTTTTTTATAAGCTCAGAATCGGGAGCGGATGTGACTAAGACAAATAGAATGAAAATGCGAGAAAAAGTGGCAACACATTTTATGGGCTTCCTGCAAAGTACAAACCATCAGCCAGTGACAATGCACAAATGTATACTTGCAGGTAATTTAAGCTGTATCACCCACAGACTAATCTTAAATGCAAGGCTTGCACGGACTCCATCCAAAAGTGATCCCACAGACTTGCTACATGTCCCGAGTCGGCGGCAGTTTCGCAATGATCTCCAATAAAGATCGTATCGTTGTCTGCTCATTCCGCACGCGGGAGACTGCCAAAGAGACGAAGGACAAACGCAGACGCCAGAGACATAGTTGTGGAGGTTTTTTACTCTTAAATTAAAGCCATTTAGATGCTTATCGTTGTAAAATATGACAAAATGTCAAAAACTTGACGTTTATTATTGTAAAGTACGAATATATTCAACCTATCCATTGCTATAAGTCCCATGTAAAGTAATAAAAATATATATAAATACTTCCTGCGTTGTTAAAACATGGATTATACTGAGCATTGTTTATTGTGTATAACCATACTGATAAATAATAATAAATTTATAAAGTACGGGTATCGATTGAGATGTATGTAGGAAAGTAAGGAAGGGGAGATGGGTTGTAATAGTAATTCTGAAGTCTCATCTGTAGAATTCTGTGACGCTTACCATGCTGCATATGACTAAGCGCTGCATGTGGAGTGTGATCCGCCAACGTCATAGAATACAGCCCGAGATTCACGCATCATCCTATATTATTACAGGAATTTACTATGAATGGGTGGTCTTCACGGGACACTTTCGTCTACCGCCAATTTTTAATAATAGGCTATGACTCGCATTTTAATGGTGAGGGATCGAATTCACACAGACCGGGGGTAATTTTAGAGATAAATCGATTAAAAATCCTTCTTTTTTATTATTTTAATCTCCGTCAGGGATCGAACCCACGACCTTTGGCTATTAAAGCAAACGCTTTGACCACTGAGCTATACCTGCCGGCAACAGATATACAAGTGTCCTAGTATTTTTATCCTACGTTAATTTCAATACACATTTAAGCTAGTCAGTATCTGTGTTTTTATTTTATTTTCTTTTAATTTTTCACAATGTTGTACTTGGAACTTCGTTCCAAAAAGTAATAAGGAAATATATTCAAAATAAGTGGCCATTTGCCTCGATATTCTAATCACCCCGCGATACAAGCCGAACATCAAACAAATAAATAAGTGTCGTCGTTTTCGCTTTTAACGCACCGTCACACAATGTCGCCTAACAAGGTCTCGACGTCACACGGCGCTCGTTAAGAATATTAACGACGTGTCCTCACCTGGTCAATGGTCACCAGGTCAGGTGAGCTGATAGCAAATCACATACCCTCCTTCAGACACAGCGATCATGTTCCGCAACGGAGGCTGTTCTTTTGCCATTTGGAACGTCATACCAGAAGTATATGTACTTCCGAAAGTATAACTAAGCCCGCCTTTACTTTCATCAAACGTAGAATTAAAAAAAAAACCTTATCCAAAAAGGAATTCAGTCTTACTCAGCGATTCACTTGTAATATTTAGACAATTTTTCTTTGATTCCTCCATCATACAATCTGAATCTCTTCAATAAACATCAATATACATAGCGGACCGACTGAATGTGACTGTGGCGTGAAGCAGACAAAAAATCGTAGAATAATATTTATATCCACTTTATATTTTGAATTTCATGAGAATCCCCCATTTTAGACCACTCCTTTAGTCTCTTTTTGTTAATTATTTCCACCTTCTTTGAGAGGACCTAGCCCTAGGAATATATGGACGTCCCTTAACAGACTTCGGACCGGAGTATGCAAGACGAGGACACAAATGAAAGCGTGGCAGTTTTACAGCGGACCGACTGAATGTGACTGTGGAGTGGAGCAGACCCTGTCACACCATCTGGAGTGTGCGCTGTGTCCGAGTAGCTGCACCCAGGAAGACCTGATGATGGCCGGGAGAAACACCATCGACGTCACCCACTTCGGGACAGAAAGAATCTCACCCTGTTGTTTCCGACACGATTATATAATATACACTTGCAGTCTCCTCACCCCATAAACAAAGAAAATACAAATTTACGTCATGCAACGTCTAGCCGTCCTACTTAAGCGTCATAGAGCTCACTGTTTTAGATGGATTGTGCTCTCCCGAATGCAGGAGGAAGGATTTCGAGGAACTGATTATTTAAGGAGATCTGAAAAAGTATGTCGAGCAATCGATTATTCGGATATAGAGATATCGGATATTAAGCCCGACCCTTACAAGATTCAGACCATTTGGTTCAAATAGGCGCTCAAACCAACCAAAGACACAGTAAGTAAGAATTAACCATCAAAATGATGCTCCTTGTTCTACGTTACTCACTATAATAAGATATTACGTAGTTTCAAACCCTAGTTACCCCTGTGGCGCCCCCTTCCAGACCTCAGAGCACATTCTCTGGGACTGTCAGTTCTTCTTGTTAGAAAAAGGAGTCCTTTTCGATGTAGTTCGAGGGAATCACCTCGGCCCTGTCGGGCACGCAGACTTTGTGGCCACTAAAAAAAATTTCCACGTATTTACAATCTTTGCTCATATTTTCGGTGGGATAATCTTTCTTCCATCTCCATATATTTACAACCCGTGAATGCGTTTCTAATCTCTTTCACGGGTTCTTTATTTTAGCACTTCTGTGCAGTGGCCACAATTTTTCATAGGGGACTCCCACTGGACTTATCAGTTGCTAACTGATCATAATCTGAATGAGCGCATATCATCAAGGAGACTTAACTGTCCTACGGTGTGATGCGGGTGTGAGGCGGGTAAAGTCCAGGATATTACACAAAGTTTGGAATTATCAAAGACGTTTCTATCATTATAACATTACCACTGTCAAATTGTTATTGAGCATTTGGTCGTCATAAAGCATTATCAGGCTTCATGGTCCTAACTTAATCCCATGTCAGCTCTGTCTGCTGCAGCTCCGCCAAGTAAATTATATAAATAGTTACCAACGAGCTTCCATCAGGGCACGAGCCCTGGGACTTGAATACAAGACATTTCTTTAAAGCACAAATAGGAGAATACTATCAAACAGTGATGGCGATAAGCCGGTGAAGCTACGTGACTTGCATTCGCAGCGTGTTTATTTCAAGGGAATCAAATGGATCAAAGAAAAACAACACACAAAACGTAAACAAAGCACTGTTTAGGAAATAAAAAACTACACAAACAATTTAGATTATCTTCCACTGCAGAGGCAATGCAGCACATTTTCGTTACAAGTACAACTAGTGTATTGTACATTTTTGTTTCAGTTGAAATTTCACCAGACTTTCTAACGCCATTAACAGTATCATCAATTAATGATATATCTACTAAGAATTGTATAGCTTCTCCATCTACTTTTTGATTGTCCACAAAAAAAAAATTTTTTTGTTGAAATTATCTAGAATTCTTACTTAGGTGCATTTTGATGTAAATGTTTATTGTTTTTTAATGGCTTTGTAATTATACATATTATTTTGTTGTGACATCAACGAATTCCCTTATAAATTAATGATTTCCAAAACATATGTACCCATCACACAATTCATATCCACCTTTTCACTCACTCTTTGCTTTATATAGATTATAGAGCTAACACTCACTTTACTAAATGACTTGAAAATGACAATTCGACCTGGCTGAAACATGTCGTCAAAAAAATATATTGTGGGATAAATTCTAAAAATTATTTTATTTATATATGAAACTAGTCTATCATTGTATTGTGAGTACTAAGCCATAAAATATAAATATTTTACAATAGGTATTAAAATTTTAAGGAAAAAAAAATACATTTATCAAGGATTTTCTATGTTATTCACCCGAACGAAGAGACCGTTTTTTTCAAGTGTTTGCATAAGTAAAGGTATATATTATTTTATTAACCGCTGTGGCATTAATATTCATGAACTTAAAATAATAGTCTTTTTCGTTTAGTTGTGAATAATTAATGAATGGTTAGTTTCGAGAGCCAGCGCACATGATGTAACGATTCGCTAAAAAAACGCATTACTGTAATAACGTCCATCTTAATTATTACCTAACATTCCGTTATCGGAAATATTAATTATTAATTAAATCTCAAGACATTAAAATTACATAATATTTTTTAATATGATCAAAATGGCGTGACCTATAGTTCGGTCCTATCTATGGATTCTATGCAGCTTACGAATTTGCGTGTATAGCAAAACGCATGTGGAGAATGTTGATCTGCCAACGTAAAATACTACACCTTGAGGGAGGTGCCGAAAAGCTTCGATATACAATCGTTCTTCTCTTATTTTTGTTCGCTCGTCGGACGCGCATGTGTCGCTGTATTGCTTGTTTGACAGGTGTAGTTCTGTGGATAGCCACAGCATGAATTACGAGGCTGGGTGTCACCGACTAAGAGCGCTCAGTGGCCAGCCATCAGTCTGTGTCTGCTCGAGGCGTTAACAACACGTCATTGTCTGCCTCGAGCAGACCGAAAGTTTGTCAATCTTTTAATTAAATATCTGTCAATTTGCTTCTAAAAAAGTATTTGTGTTGCTCATCTACTCTTCATTCCTCCATCACGAGTTCTAATAACGATCCCGGCAACGTGAAGTCGCTTTTCCTTAAGTAAAGGGGATGTTGACGCATATCTGTTTAATAAGAGAAATTTATAAAGCTTAGAAATCGATAAAAAAAACATTTGTATTTTAATCACCGCCCGGAATCGAACACACGACCTTCGTTATGGGTTTATAAATTTCTAGATATTATAAATTACTTTTAATGTTTTTTAAGACCATAATCAGATATTGGAATGCTCTCCTAATATTTGTGTTTCCTCCCACGAATAAAAATACTATATTCGTTTTTTTTTTTTAATAAAAACTTGCAATCCCAATTGAATAATACACAAACACAACAACTGCACATCCTCCAAGCATGCAACGTCCAACTGACTCGGTTGAGCGTCATATAGTGTTTGGAGGAACGAAACCTTTAATCGGTGCTCTCCTACGTGTGTTTACATTCATATAGAAAAATATCCGGTCACCATCCAAGTGAGGTTTGCGTCTTATATTGCTTAATGTCGATAATCGAACGATTATCGTTGTTTCAATGTGCCGCGGCAGCATGTTTTTACATGATAAAATTATAACGAATAAAAAAAACACAGCGGTTTTACTTCACACAGCGAAAACCGTGACTCGGGCGAATTACCTGAGACGTATGAAAATGTTAATAAATGGCCGTTTTCCTTGTAGGTTTTGCAGGTAAGGAATAATAAAATTTGTGTTTTTTGGACATAGCCAAATAAGCGTTTTCACGGCGGTTAGAATAATTCTGAATAAATCAAATTTATTGTTGGCTAATGCCAGGGCGGTTCGCACGAATAGAGTATAAAAATGATTTGTTAGTGTATCGCGTAATAGGGGACCACCTCACAACTAAATGGTTTAAATAAATATCTGATATTACGAGCGAATAAAAAAATAATCAAATCAGAAATACAGGTATATTACGCTGGTATAATAAATTTTGATTAATTCACTTGTGTTCTGCAAGCAAAAGTAAGTTAAAAAATTCACAATACATAGTTCGATCCCCTCTGGTGAGAGTACAGGCACAGGCGTATTTACATATTTTTTTATACGTAAACACACACACAGTAGAACTTGCAGACGCTGTGTGTGGAAAGGATGTGCAGTAAGTAGGAGGTCGAAAGTTCTTATTTGCTTCTTTAAGTAGGTAGAAGGAAACATAGATGAAGAGAGAGCATTTTAAAACTTAATTATGATGTAAAAGAAGAAGCTAAAGAAGGTGACTTTTAAAAAATATATTTTCAATTTAAGGTTTATAATAGTACATGGTTGGGACATGTTCAGGAGTGAAAAACAACAGTTGACTTTTGAGGAGTGCATACTGTATACGTCTAGATATGCGAATATTCGGCAGAGCACAGGGAGACAGAGTTGACATAGGATGAGGTTAGGATTAAGGTGGATGGCAGAACTTTACACAGTTTGCGACGATCAAGGTTTGAGCCGCCAAAAGGAACAAATGGTCCAAGCCAACAAATCACACAAAATATGTCTCGCATACTATAGTTGCCGTATCTTCAAGGGTTCGGGGTTTGGGCTTTTTCCCTAGAGATTGTTGGTAACTATATTTGTTCCCAGGTAGACCTCCGGGTGTAGACATGTTTTGAAACAAGGCATAGACAATGACCACTGAAAGAACCGAATGGCGACAATTTGTGGCGATGATATGGTCCAGACATGAAACGGATACGGGAAATAGAAAGAAATAAGACGATCATAAGCTCTAGCGATGAAGCGAATATGAAGAAATAATAATCTCTAATCATCAGCCTGTGTCCGTCTACTGTTAAACGTAGGCCTCCCGAATGCGTTTCCATCCTCTTCGATCCTCAGCCTTCCGAATCCAGGAAACTCCCGTAATTATTCGCATATCGTTAATCCATCTTGCATAGAGTCGGCTAATGCTGCGTTGGACAGTTTTTAAACTCCGCTCTAACACTTTTATTCCCCATCGACCGTCATCTCTTCGACAGATATGTCCAGCCAATTCCCACTTGAGTGTGCCTATTCGTTGAGTAGCCTCCACTACTTGAGTTCTTCTACGGATATCCTCGTTTCGGATTCTATCTTTTAGAGACACTCCCAGCAGGGATATCTCCACAGCACGCTGGGTGACCTTTATTTTATGGGTAAGACTTGCTGTTAGATTCCCCGTCTCTGCGCCGTAAGTTAATACTAGGAGAATGCATTAGTTAATCGCTGTAAAAAAATATATGGCTAGATATAATTCTAGGTTTCAATTATATATAAACTTGTAAAGGTTAATGCATTCATAACGTCTGTATTACTTTGCGTATATTTATTGATACAACGCGGGGAATATTGCAATTTTCACATCGATTATGCACAGGTAGTGTACCTACTAATAAAATTGAGTGTACCTGCAAATAATGCCGTCCAGGTGTTGCATTCCCAGCGTGCAGCGAGATAAGTGGTAAGTAATACCGGTGATAAGCGATAGACTGTTGAATTGTTTAGCTGGAAGGACTTTCCCAAAGGTAGACTGTTCTATTCAATTTCCGACGCGAATTATTTTTTCCCATTAAAAATGTATATAGATTAATACGATACCGTGGCAGTATGATAACATCTTTGTACGTTTAATTGTTGTTGAATTGTAAGTTGCGTCTATTGTCACTGGTGTCGCTGTGCAACAGCTCATCACGGCACGGCAGTTATGTGCTGACGGCCGAGAAGGTCGCATTACGGCCGGCGGTATGTCATTCCGCCTGGCCGGAAGCTTGTCAAGTTTTAACGTAAATGTATGTCAAGGTGCTTCTGAAAAAGTCTGTGTTATCAATATGTTCCTAATCCTGCCATCACGCGTCGGAGTAACACCCTTCATGGAGAGAGGAGGATGTTAATTTATTTTTGCACATGACAGCTATATTTTGATGTCATAATGTTAAACATAAGTTTAATAAACAGTGGTACCTACACAGACGAGTTTAATTCGTTCCGCAACCTTGGCTCGTATTTCAAAGCAAATTTCAAAACAGTCACAAAACGCGAACGCAACTAATTAGATATGCTTTGACAGCGAGAGCACACTGATAAATGATTCTTTGACCGTGGCCGGGGGATTCAAGCAAGTGATAGAATGGTAAGAAGTGGTAAATGGACCAGCGCTGTGTATAGAATGTATCAAAAAGTGCAAAGGTATTGTGGATTTTGGGTTTAGCTGTGTGTGGCGATTTATTTTCTTCTAATATTTCGACCGACATTGCAAGGGTCTTCTTCAGGGTTTATGACTGAAATTCAAGCGCCACAATACCAAATCTGGCCGTGAAAACCTAAGCAGATATTTAAAAAGGGCAAAGTTCGCGGTTCAAATTTCTGCGGTTATTTTCTTTTTTTCTTCGATATTGACGACAGAAATGTCATTGAAGATGATATTTACTGTAGATTTGTATGTGTATATCAATTTGTTATATATTTTAATAATAAGAATTCCAGAAGCGCTCTTTTGGTGTTTTCATACAAGCATATAACACATATAAATGCTAGTAAATAATTCGCTAGTAGAGACTGCATTCGAGTAATATGCACCGGTGCCGTTGACGTTTACGCGAACGCATTCTGTATGTAGTGCACGCTATCTGGCATGTAAATTGCGGGTAAAATGGAAAGTGAACATTCCAGTCGGCGTGGCGCTGGTTGCTGCCGATTCCGGTCCGAACTAAAGAGGCAGCACAAACCACAGTGCAGTGTGCGTACCGGATCCAAGACCAAAGGAATATATATCGAGATATTACTACGATATATTAACTGATATAATGGCAGCTTGTTCTTTGTAAAGTGCAAATATAAGTCTTCGTTCCTTGGACTTGACTCCAATTTCGTTCAAACCTTTAAACGCCCAGTGGTTTTCTTACGGGACCGCAGATATGCATCGTTTAATGCCCATACACGACTGCTTATGGTTCATTTCACAATCGGATTACATTAATTTGTAATAATAGTATCAAAGTAAGTTCATAGAAGAATCTATTGTGCAGCGAAACATTACAAACATTATATTTTCAATGTTTTGAGCATTCACTTTGAGATCCATAATAAATTATAATATTTATTTATTTATTTACCTTGTTTCCATGGATCACGTAACAAAGTTCTCTATTAGAGACTGCAGTTTCGACTAACTCTGTTTTTCTCAATCCTTCTCTAGTTATCTCTTAACTAGAGAAGGATTGAGAAAGACTACGAGTTAGTCGAAACTGCAGTCTCCTAATAGAGAACTTTTGTTACGTGATCCATGTGAAAACAAGGTAAATAAATAAATATTTATAATTACAAACATTGGCCTGCTAGGGCATTGAACGACGCAAATTTGCGGTCCCGTATGGCAGTGCTCCGCAACCGGTGTGCCGCGGCACACTGGTGTGCCGTAAGGCCGATACAGGTGTGCCGCGATCAAAAAAGGCAATATTATAAATAAATAACTCTACAACGGTCCTCAAGCTCTCAGCGCCTATCGCCTATTTATGTAGACACACAACGAGGTACTTGCTTTATTGAGTTCTAAATGAATTAAAAAAAGTGAAATTGATAAAATTAATATCTATTTTTGGCTTTTGGTGTGCCGCGGTATTCAAGGTGAGAACTTTGATGATAAGAAAAGGTTGCGGAGCTCTGCCGTACAGGACCACTGGGCGTTTAAAGGTTAATCGAAGAGCTCTTCTTAATCTTCTAAATCTTCCTAAACTTTCTTCTTCGTAGTATCAATCCGGTGGATTGGTTTGCAGCAACAGAATTATCTCGATCTCCATTCCTCTCGATCCTCCGCAACCCTTTTCAGCTCAGCATAAGCGCTACAATTCATGTCAACTTTATCAAATGCTTTTTCAATATCCACGAAGGTAATATATAATATGTATTTTGGTTTACTTTTAGCATTTTTTTAAGACGGTGGATCGGTCACATCATGCGCCACGATGGTCTTCTTCACGACATTGTGGAAGGGATGGATGCGGGTAGAAACTGCAGAGGGCGTAGTAGACGGGAGTATTTGCAGCAAGTGTTTGAGGACCTTTTTTTTTTTGGGGCCATAGGCCCCGGGCCGGTACACCTGCGCCCTTGGGAGCACTTACCAAGGCATTGTTTACAGAGTACTTTCTTGTTGAACAAGTAATGGACTTTGTTGAGCAACACCAAACGTGGGTGTAAAAGTTAGTAGTTCAGACGTTAAAAATTTGACTTTTTGACTTCTTCGCCGAAGGTCGCCGCAAATACAGAAAATGCATGGTAGTTGGGCTCCGTAGATATAAGGTCGATATATCCAACCGGTCCAGGCTTCTGTTGGATTACGCTAAAGAGCCTTTGCCTACGTTGTTTGAGGACATGAGTTGCAGCTCTTATGCTGGGCTAATGAGGGTTGCAGAAGTTCGAGAAGAGTGGGGATCGAGATGCAAGTTTTGGTTGCTGCAAACCAAATAACCTGATTGATACTACGAAGAAGACATTAACTGCTGGAACAGATAGAAGAAGGAACAAGTTCATAAAGACACTCGAAGATTAAATACCCATGTGCAGAGACGATTCTTAAGAGTTGAGATGAGTCAAGCCCTGAGGTTTCCTCATTTTAATCATTACAAATCGGAGTAGCCCTTATTGGTTTTAAGTAATATCTCTGCATACGGGTGTGAGTATCATATTCATAAGTATCTTGTACTTAGGACGATGAGCGTTATTGCTCGTATATAAGTTGTTAAATAGGTTTGAGTATAGATCATAAAATGTTTTCTCGTTGGAATGAATATTAATGGTCCTCGACTGCTTTCATATGCACCAGCTTCGTCAAGGCCCAGCTTCGAATAGGTCGAGTATCGGTGGCTCTACACCTGGTGATTGCGAAGGATAAGTTGAGGCAAGGTGTTTGTTGGCGTGGCAAAAACAACACAGGTATATTAATAAAAGCCTAATCAATTCAGCGAGCAAGAATTGAAACATCAGCAACGTACGATCGACAAATTGAATTATAAAATATATTGAAATAAAAGCAGAAAGCCATGGCAATAAGGAATAAAACACATTTATTTGACTTTAACTTGAAAACTACGATATTAGTTAGTGAAATGCGCTTGAGGCTATTTCACGCAAGGGAAGCGCGAGCTTAGCAAGGACAAATCCCGACCACTTTCGAGTGAGGTCGCCGAAACACTTGACAGCTTTATAAGTCAGTATTGCAGCTTATAAAGAGGAAGCTCCGCGGATCGTAGATCCAGAGAATAAATATTGAATGTGATGCTCGTAATATAAAAGAAGAACACTAGCTTAGCGTAACACTAGTGACTAAGAAATTTGGTTGATACGAAAAAAAGCAAAATATAAAAATGGATAATATTATTTTGCATTATTTTAAAAGGGATAATGTTGATCAATTGCTATTCACAGAAATGAAATCGCGGTTTCGTGCACTTTGCGCACTTCCTCAGTCATATGTTTACCAGTGGAAGAACGAGAGAAAAATCTGTTAAACGTCCCAAATAGTTCACTAAGAGAATTCTAAAATATAATAAAAATATATAAGCGTGAATTTAATTTCAAAGGGGCCTTCGTTAATGGCCGCTACGCTATCATCCATATAAATATATAACTATGCTCTAGATACAATATTATTTACAATATAATATACAGGGAGCAGCAAAAAAAGTAGACGGTTTTTGTCGTCTTTTTTTTGCCGCTCCCTGTATTATAATAAATAGACTGTCGAAAACAAAATATATATAAAACGCTCGTGAATAAATGTTGACTGATTGAATAATAAAAAAATATACATACTCTGAATATATACTATAGAGACATCTATCGTTATACGATGGTAACAATGGTATAAATACATCAACTTTCACGTATCTACTCCGGCGGGGAATAGTCGTGTGAAAGAATAGAGCAAAGGTTGCAAAGGCTCGTGGTTCGAATCCCGTGTCTGCCGATATTTCTTCTGAATGAATTGATGCGTATAAAATTTGATGTATAATTGTATGTTTGTATTTAATTACTAATAATAAAAGAGCATTTATATCACCTTTATTACATAAAGGTAGTCCTCACGATAAAGTTATATCATCTACTATATATTCTAGTTTATTATATGTTTTTACATATTAATAATATATATTAATTCGACAGTAGGTCTAATTATAATACATTATATTTTTTTTAACATAATCGATTTTCCTTTCATTCAAGGTCTATGGCGTTTCCAAATAAGGCGTAAACTAGTATATTAGTATATATTATTTTAATATAATACTACGGAATTTGCCCAGGTGAGGCAGTAAATTTTGAAGTAGTATAACAATTAAGAAAACCGGTTTTAAATTAAATTGATTTTTAAATTCATAATTTTGTGCCTGCCGATTATGGTTAACCTTGTATAACATAATTATAGGCTTCACAAAGTGGTTCCCAAGATGGTGAAAACGACTTAAACGCTGACACCCGTATGCAGAGGCGATTCTTAAGATTTGCGATGAGTCGAGAAAAGAAGCTGCCTCACTTTAATCATTCAAAGTAAATATAGATATTATAGGTCGGTTACCTTAAGTAATGTCTCCAAATACCGCATAGGATGGCGTCGCTTTTTACAAAGTATATTATATCAAATTTCCTTAACGTTGATATGAAGATAATGATAATATTTGACATCAGCATGATGTACTCCTTGCTGACTATACAATCTTTCGTCTCTTATTTATGGTCGCTTGTCGTGCATTTATGTACGCCATGTGGTCATTTTTGGACGGGTCTAACGGGCAAAACCTTTTACCGATCTAAGCTTTGTATTGCACATGCGCAGAATGCATCATGGAACAAATTTGTAATTAAAACGGCTAGTGAGACCTAGGGCCTATATAAATATTATATTCTTTGGCTATAAAAGAAGAAGATTCGGTAACAGGTTATAGAAGGTATCACCAACACTAGTATGAAAGATCAATACAGCAAGTAAGTGGTATTGTTATAAAGTTGCTTCGAATGATTTATCAGGCGGTTCTCAATTCTCGTTGATCGCTACTGAAAGTCGTTTAAGTTAATGACACAAACATACACAAGGAACTGTAATCGCCTTAGGCTGCGGCCATGGGCGTAACAAATCGCACGGGAGAGGGTGTATACGTACGAGGCTTATCCGTAAAATAAGGTTCCCATGGCGCTACAGTCCTAAAAAGCGCTGTAATGGTGAATCCCGCGATTCTGTATTGTTCAATGGTTTCTCCTCATCAAATCTCTTTCCTAGCGAGCTGCCTGCGGAACTTAGTCTTGGCGTGGCAGCCACACGTGTTGGATCACCTCCTCGCTTCGCCCGCCAGGTGTGAGCTGCACTCGGTGATCCGTTTCCTGTCTGCAAAAAACATTGCGCCGGTAGAAATCCATTCCCAGCTATGCGAAATCTATGGAGACAAGTGTATGAGCGTAGAACACGTGCGCAAATGGTGCAGAGAGTTCAAGAACGGGCGTACTGACGTCCATGATGAGGAGCGTTCCGGACGGCCATCTGTTTCTGACGAAACAATCGCAAAAGTGTAGGCAGCGATGCTCTCAGATCGAAGAGTGAGGGTTCGTAAGCTCTCCAAAATGATCCCTGATGTCAGTAAAACCTCTATTGCCAAGATTTTGTAGGAGTATCTAAGGTATGCTAAGGTTGGCGCGAGGTGGGTGCCAAGAATGTTGACCAAGACCTCAAACGGAAAAAAATGGATGGGTTAGTGTCAAACACCCACCCGCACATAGCCCCAAGTGACTACCATCTCTTTCTAGCCTGACATGAAGAATCACCTGGGTGGAACGCATTTCAGCGATAGAGAAGAGCTGGAAGAAGCGGTTCTCATGTATCTGCTTGTATGTGGCTTGGCGGCAGATATTTTTGACTCGGGCAATCAAAAGCTCAATCAAAAGCAAAAATGCTTTGACCTCAGTGGCGACTATGTAGAAAAATAGGTAAAAGTCTGAACTTTCTAAAAATGTACGCATTCATGGAATTAAACATGTTTTACACTGTGATAAATCACTGGGAACTTTATTTTACGGATAACCCTCGTATAATTGTCCATTCATTAGCTACGCCGCTTAAATAACATCTTAGGTTTTCACAGCCTTATTTGATATTGTGGCTTTTGCGTTTAGCCGTGTGTGGCGAACTTCCTTCAACCAATATTCTGACCGCCATTGCAGGGGTCTTCTTCATGATTGATGAATGATTTAGTTTTGAGTAGGTTAAAAAAAGCCACAATATCAGCTACGCCGCTGTTCACAAGTCGATAAAAACACGACTCTAATGAATAGGATATTTCACAAATAATAATTATTTGACGATCACAAGAGAGTGAGCAGTCGAATCAATTAGTGGACCCCATTAGACAATTGTTAGCGTCGTCATTGACAATTAACCCGAGTCGTCGGAGACAATACTAAACGTATATCCTCCATACAATAACTGAAACAATGGATTTTTTCTGCGATACTATTCTGAGAACGATACAACAGTACGTTTCATAATGATTTTCTATTGGGCATTGACGATTTCTAATGCAAAAACACAAGTACATACAACCCTCCTATGACGCACGCTATATCAACTCTCGGGCATCGCCCCACCAAACATACGGCGAGACTTCACCACCAAGAAGGAGCTCTCCAAAGCAACCACGACACACTCCACCCTATGTTTGGATATCAAAAGATACAGCTCAAATCAAGAAGAAGTTTCCTACAGTCGACATGCGGAGAAGCGCAAGTGAGGAGAATACTTAGATTGCCCCGAAATAAGACCTAGCCCCTGGACACGACCAGAGGTGGAATATATGGAGGTCCCTTCACAGACTTCGGATCGGAGTATGCAAGACGAGAACACAAATGAAAGCCTGGCAGTTTTACAGCGGACCAAGTAAATGTGACTGCGGCGCGGAGCAGATCCTGTCACACCTTCTGGAGTTTGCGCTGTATCCGAGTAGCTGCACCCAGCAAGACCTGATGATGACCGGGAGTAACGCCATCGACGTCACCCACTTCTAGGCAGATAGGATCTGACCCTGTTATTACCGACACGATTATGTATATATAATAAACTAATAAATATAAACTCATATGCAATAAACAAATAAATAATTCTTATATATTAGGGTTGTTTAAGACCACCTTACAATAGAGCGACTTTACCTTACGTCCACAGTTACTTTTACTATATATAATTTATAAGGAATTATTCCACTAATAATATCAGCAAAAGGTCGTTTTTATTTTTTGCTTCTGACTTATTACTTCTTTCTTAGTGGCTTTTATTTATAGAAAAAGATTGTATGCTTCTTCACGTTGCTGCCAAATAAATATTATACTTCATATTAATAAGATATTAATTGAATTGTTAATCCAGCAATAATGGATATACGAGTATCATTTAATTATATGAATATGTTATTGTAGTTATCAAAGAAATGTTAAATATTATGACCAGATTATAGATTGGATTGTGCCGATCTTTAAGGCATAATTAAGTTAATTTTTAGAACTCATTAAAAAGGTGTCACGATCTATCGTTACCAGACAATTCGTTCAGCGAATCATCGGCAACGACTTGGAGCACATTGGACGTCAGGTGCACGGGACATTTGGTGCACTGGATGTCTCACTAACCTAAGGATTTGTCCAGTGATCGTAGAGTCCAGAGATCCATAGGTCTCGTAAACGAAATAAATACGGTTTGATTCTCTGAATGGACACCAGAATTTTGAATGCTTTTTTTAAATTTACACAAATAAAATATCGTAGTATAATAATATTCATACCCGCTACATGCTTTTAGTTTCAATAAAAATCCCCGTCTTTAGACCACTCATTTAGTCTCTTTGATAATTATTCCTACCTACGAGGGTTATATGTACAATAAGGTTCTTAAAAAAAAATTGCCCGTTTACACCGTGCCTAGTTGAAGCTGGAAGAGTTCTTTTGGTAACTCTCCCAGTCCTCCTTTCTCCCGTCAGATCATCACGTCGCATCGTCGAAGGGATTGGTTACCGCAATCTTGATGTGACATGACAATAAAGGGCTCACCACGTAAAGGTGGGAGTGGAGTTGGTTGTGAGAGGTTATAAACTGCTGTTTTAATAGCAGTCGGTAATTGCGCATCACCACCCAAGAGCCCCTTGATAAAGGTGATACCCAAGAGAGTATTCTGGATTAACACGTTGCTCCAGAATATTCGGACTGAATAATCTAATACAATACTACTTGATCTTGAACAAATAGCTAAATATCACACTTAATTAAGTTAGATGTGAAGATTTGAGAGAAGGCAATTATAACGGCAGGTGACTAGGTGGCTGTATTTTGTGACGACCATATGTTCCAGTTAAGAAGCGGATTTGAGATAAGAAATTGAATATTTACATTCGTTTACACGTGTCTATTATTGTTACAGTCGCGTACCAAGCCAGACACACGGCAAGTCATGTGTTTCGTTATCACGTCATTACTCTTTAATGGTAAGTCGTTATTTATGCTACTAGGCGGTCCATCGGACCACCAGAACACTGACAACGATAACAATAAAAAAAAACGAAATGGATCAATCTAAAAATAACTATCACAAGAAACAAACTAATAGTGATCGAATTCAATATTAATTAATTCTTTCTTTTAATCAGTCGGCGGGTAAAGCTCGATTGTCAAAGCGTTTGCTTTGCAAGGCATAGGTCGTGGGTTCGATCCCCGACGGAGATTTAAAAACAAAAGCATTTATAATCGATTTCTGATCTCCAAAATACACCCGGTTGGTGTGAATTTTATCCCTCACCCGTAAAATGCCAGTCATAGCCTATAAATTAAAATTGGTTGTAGACGAAAGTCGTCACGTGAAGACCACCCATCCATAGGTAATTACTGTAATAATAAGGATGATACGTGAATCTCAGGCTGTAGTCTATGACGTTGGCGGATCAAAACTCCACACGCAGCGCTTAACTATATCTAACATGGTAAGCGTCATAGAATTCTTAGATGAGGCTTCAGCATCACTACCAACATCTGTCGGTATTCTCCTGTATGTCTTTACATAAAAAACAGATGATAAAATAAGTGTCCGATGTGATGGTATTTTCGCTCGCATGTGCACGATTGATTTATGCCCATCATCACACCTGATCACTGATTACCATAACAACTATTGTAGCAGGACAAGTGTAACAAAGAATAATGAAGTGCAGCGATCAGTGGTGGCCATTGTTTGGTGTAGAGTTTCCGTCACCCACCCGAAAGGTAATGAGTGGGATGGACGACAGTGTAGAACTACACCTGTGTGTTTTTATGCAACAGAGTACGAACAGAGAGTTTTGATCCTCGATGTTTCAGTGGAATGTAAGATATTCGATGGGTAAGATGGATGCTGGATGTGAAAATTATGTTTGTGTGTGTTAATTATAAATTCATAGTCCATAAGACAAAAACAGAGATACTAAGACGTCTCGTAGTTATTCACGTTTAGTGTAAAACTTTCCTGTGTCATTTTTTAATGTTAGTACGATACATTTTTCTCATTTGAAGAGGATCAGTCTTAAGGTAACTGGAAGACTTTAAAGACATTTATGCAAATTTAGGTTCCTGAAATTGTGAAACGATTAATTTTATTTAAAGGTCCCAAGAGATCTATCAACCTCAGTGCTTCGAAACGAGCCCAGTCTCTCAAGGGTAGTGTAAAACTTTCCTGTGTCATTTTTTAATGTTGGTACGATACATTTTTCTCATTTGAAGAGGATCAGTCTTAAGGTAACTGGAAGACTTTAAAGACATTTATGCAAATTTGGATTCCTGAAATTGTGAAACGTTTAATTTTATTTAAAGGTCCCAAGAGATCTATCAACCTCAGTGCTTCGAAACGAGCCCAGTCTCTCAAGGGTAGTGTAAAACTTTCCTGTGTCATTTTTTAATGTTAGTACGATACATTTTTCTCATTTGAAGAGGATCAGTCGTAAGGTAACTGGAAGACTTTAAAGACATTTATGCAAATTTAGGTTCCTGAAATTGTGAAACGATTAATTTTATTTAAAGGTCCCAAGAGATCTATCAATCTCAGTGCTTCGAAACGAGCCCAGTCTCTCAAGGGACACTCCTTCGATACATTTGCACATAATGGAGTACGGGGCGGTGCAGACATGATAATCGTCAGCGGTGTTCCGTATGGGCTCGGTGCAGTATAATCTCGGTTCGAAGAGCTGGTAGATACGAGTATTAATAACAAGCAGGAGAAAACTGTCTAACGGTGATGAGGCATTTTCGTAATGTCCCCTTTTGTGACATTGTTTCAAGTTTATCGTTCTCTAACGCCTGACCCATTCATCTGACGATAAAACTTGTTATAGATAACTCGTAGTAATTTCGTCTATGTTAATTTTTTGATGTATACTTTTATTTAAATAAGCAGATAATTATATTTTAGCAAAAAATAAAAAAAATATACATTTACGCTTAAAAAAATACACTTTATACGGATTGTCAATTTTTAAACCGTATATTCACACAGCATCAATAAATGAAGAAAAAAAAACGTATTCAATGGACGACTTTCGACTACAACCAGTGAGTTATCTATCAGACAGGTATTTTAATACATTCAGTTTCACACTAAACGGAGGTATTTATAGTAAATATAATTTTCAAAGATTTTAACCGTATGTGTGCCATGAGCCCAAATATGGG
The DNA here is from genome assembly GCA_022606575.1 of Glossosoma conforme. Taxonomy (NCBI): domain Eukaryota; kingdom Metazoa; phylum Arthropoda; class Insecta; order Trichoptera; family Glossosomatidae; genus Glossosoma; species Glossosoma conforme. The sequence goes on along the minus strand of JAGTXR010000003.1, from coordinate 189,329 downwards.
TCCGCTGCGGGAAGCCCGCCAGTGCCGTGAGCACACCGGTGTGTTATAAAACTGTATATTTTCGGTCAATGTTATAGCTTGCGTATATAACGACATCTATCGTCTGTCCAAGAAAAAAAAAAGGTTAAAATTGGAACCCATTTAGGGGTTCAAATCTTCGATATCCCACGAGGCGTTGGATATATTCAGGGTCATGGCATCTAAAAGGTTAAGATATCACAAGGTTTTCGATCAACACGATCGAACTGTAGTCTATCGTATGAAAAACGGACACTTTAGCCACTCGGCCATACCTCTTGGTTGTCATATTCAGGCTTGGTAATAACCATAGATGTATCGCTGTGGGTTTGTACTGGAATAATTTCATCAAAAGTAGTTGAAAATACAGTTGTTGGGGACTATATTAAAACGACCAGCAAGTTTATCATTATCTTCGAGTGAAAGACTGTTTATACTTTCATAAGTAGACACCAGGACATAATAGTTACATGGAAATGTTTGAATTGAGAGCTTTCAAAATTACAGTATACAAGTAAACGTGACATAGAAGTAGTACAGGTTTCTGAAGCCCGCTTTGATATATTTTAATTTTAATTACATCATTTGCAAATCTAAAGTACATTTTAAAGCGAAAATTCCGCAATGTCTTAGAACTAAGGCTTTTAACCAACGAATCCTTCCTGTAATAACTTGTGGCGCAGAGACGTGGAATCTAACAGCAAGTCTTATTCATAAAATAAAGGTCACCCAGCGTACTATGGCGAGATCCATGCTCAGAGTATCGCTAAAGTATAGAATTCAAAATAAGGAAATACGCAGAAGAACTCAAGTAGTGGATGCTACCCAACGAATAGGCACATTCAAGTGGCAATGGGCAGGACATATCTGTCGAAGAGACGACGGTCGATGGGGAAGAAAAGTATTGTAATGGCGTCCAAGAATTGGCAAACGGCTTCGTTTGCCAATTCTTCCAATGCTTATTGGCCGACCCCCTGTAAGATGGACTGACCAAGTAAGAAGAATAGCGGGAGTGAACTGGATGCGGAAGGCGGAGGATCAACAGTGGACGGATACAGGCTGATAATGATGAATTTAAATTACTGTTACGTATTATTACGCAGTTTCACAAATAATTGATGATCAACAATTATAATGTGAAATAAGAGCTTGTCGAACGTGGGTTTCGAACCTGTAATTAAAGCCGATAAATCAATTAGTAATTCTTATATTTTATTGTGGACTATCAAATATATCTTACCTCGTACGTTCTAATATGTGATTTATGGTAACTGGATTAAGAAAGCGTCTCTTACCTGGAAAGAAGAAACATGATAAGGTTAAATTAATGTTTTTACCTATTTATATAATATTTTTTCTCAAAATTATATTTATTTGAAAATTTAAATTATAATAAAATACTACACATTACAGTGGCTAAATTTACTAACCAAAGAACGTCTATTAAATCAAAACTAAATTGCTTTCATGTAAAAGTAATCTTATTTCATTTATTTAGGATAAAAATATAAGTTATGGGTAATTTGATATTGTGGCTTTTGGGTTAAGCCGTGTGTGGCTAATTACTTCTTTCCAAAATTTCGACCGCCATTGCAGGGGTCTTCTTCGGGGTTGATGACTTAGTCCAAGTCACTTACCATTTGATCTTAAAGAGCGACTTCCTAATAAGGAAATTAAAGCGATTTGCTGCCAAAAATACATTCTATTAGCATCAGGGATGGATGTGAGATGTTGTGAAGAGATCATAAAATGGATATTTGACTTCATTATTGATTTTGGGAGAAGATGGTTACACTCAAACTTACTCATAAACGATAACGCGCACTGTAATGCAGCGCTCTCCAGGCCGGCTTTACAAAATGAGGGCGAAAGTACGCTTTTCCTAGCGCTTGTTGCAAGCTGATATCAAGTGTAATTGGAATAATTAAAAAAATAGTACACACAGAGACATCTATCGGGATGATCAAGAAACACAGTATTATCGTTAGATAATAAACCAACTCAACCAACCTTCCCACTGCTTGTATAATTGAATACCCCTAACACCCAGACTGAAGTCGCAAAGTAGCTTTCTGATATCCACACAACCTCTCACATCCGGCCCTGAAAATGAGAGACTTCAGCTCAGGCGACAAGTCGCAACAGAAGATTTCATTACTCCAAAGGAAGGCCTCCCAACTGGCAAGAACCTTGACTGGTGGACCTACAAATCCATGAACAGATTAAGAACTGGAGTTGGTAAAACAAAGGACAACCTCGAGCGGTGGGGAATGTATGAGTCACTATTGTGCTACTGTGGAATCCTGTCGACCGCCTCACACCTAAGATCCTGCTCCATGTGCTCAACAAGGTGCACACCTCAAGACCTAATGCTAGGCGACACACGGGCTATCGATGTTGCCAGATACTGGGTAAAAATAATTTGACGTCGCTGACACGAAGAAGATTTAAAATATTTATAAATTCTGTTTTTAAGATTAATAATAAAACTTCAGATAATATTTGAAAGAAGTATAATCTGAAATTATTATTAATTAAATATACATATACTATACATAAAATTCTTTTTTCAACGCGTCAATCCAAGCACAAAAATAACGGCAGAAGCGGGATGCGAACCGCGGACCTTGGAAACCAACTATGCCCAGGTATTCATACCGCTCAGCCAACTGGGCTATTGCTATGCCTAGACCGACTCGCGTTGAAACTAGTATTTATATCATTGTTATCATCGTACGATAGATGTCGCTATAGTATATATTCAAAGTATGTATATTTTTATTTTTTATTATTCAATCAGTCATCATTTATTCACAAGCTTAATAAGCTTAGTAAAAAAAAAAATCATATAATCTGAAATTACCTTATTATTATTATTGAGTATTTTTAGTCAATCGACCTTTACACTGGTAAGTCGGTAGGTTGGTTCATAAATGAATTACGTTCCTTCGCCGTATTTCCCAACGAAGTAATTGAATTCTTTCGTCTATTTCCTATGAACTAGTTGTACGGTAATCGGAGGTTCTCCTGAAATATTCAACGATGGACTGGATCCGAATATCGATCTGGCGATGGAACATTACATTGCCATCTTTAATACCACATACAACAGAAAATTCATATCGAATCTTTAAAAAAACAACTTTTAAATTTAACGTCATCTAGCGCCTTAGCCGCTTATCTGACTACATAACTAGATTCGTAGTATATATTTTTTTGCGGACATTTCTCTTGATATCAGCATGATATAGCCCTTGCTGACTGGTACCGAACACCTCGATGTACAATCTTTCGTCTCTTATTTCTATTCGCTTGTCGTACATGTATGTGTCGCCGTATTGTCATTTTGGTCACGGGTGTGACGTTAGTATGTACAAGGCTGCTGTAATTGGTGCGCCATTGATTCTGGAGATCGCCACTTGCAGCGCTGGGTGTCACCGACAACGGCGCGGTGCGCAGTTAGAGTTGTGTGCCGACGGCGGCGAGATCATATTGTGGTTGGCCCGGCCTGAATACTGTGACTAGGTCCGGACCAGAAGTCTTTAAGGTTATCGAAATATATATGTCAATGTGCTTCAGAAAAAGAAATTTGCGTTGTTAATCTGCTCCTCATCCTGCCACTACGCGATTGAACAACGTCAACTTAGAGAGGAGGATGTTAGTACCCAGGCGGCAATTTGCAGTGAGCATATGTTCCAGATATGGAATGTATACAGGAATAGAAGAATAAAAAACTTTTTAGGCGATTGAATGCTGAGCCCGACGCTCCCAAAGTGTGGACTTTTTAGTCCTAAAGAGCGGCTCAACCCAAAAATAACAAGACCCGTTTATAACTGTCATTTTAAAATCATTATACACGTTTTTTGATTGGTCACACTTCGATATTTTAATTATTATCTCGCTGACCATTTCGCGGAGCATTAAGATCATCCCAACGCTTCGCTGAGCACCAGTTAAGAACCGCTGGTCCAGTTACATAAATCATGTGTGCGAGTTATTTCAGCGGTCTAATACTGTCCGATTGACGTCAATCCAACACTGAAAGATTCAAGATCGCAAGTATGACGTCCGATAATGTTTTTTTACTCTAAGAAAACATTACTCTACGTGTATTTATATCCACTCCACCTCGCGAGGTGGTCCTGTGCTTCCAATACTTTCAAATCCGATACCTTGCCGGCGGACACAGCTCAATATTCAAAGCGTTTGCTTTGCAAGCCAAAGGTCGTAAGTTCTATCCACGACGGAGATTAAAAAAAATATATATTTTAATCGATTACTGAGCTCTAAAATACCCTCGGTCGGTGTGAATTTGATCCCTCACCCGTAAAATACCAGTCATAGCCTATTAATTAAAATTGGTGGTAGACGAAGGTCGACCCGTGAAGACCACCCATTCATAGTAAATTCCTGTAATAATAAAGGATGATGCGTGAATCTCGGACTGTAGTCTATGACGTTGGCGGATCAACACTCCACGTGCAAAGCTTAGCCATATGCAGCATGGTAAGCGTCATAGAATTCCACAGATGAGACTTCAGCATTACTATCACCATCTGTCGGTATTCTCCCATATGTGTTTACATTAAAAAAAAAAAGGATTCGATCGAATCTGTATTTTCATAATTTCGCTGTAACACATATATTATATTTATTATTACATAAATACATTTTATTCAATATTATATATATGCTACCGAATAACGAGTATCTAACACTGTTGACAATAATATACTTATTTCTAAGAAAAAATCTTTTTTAATTCAAATGAGTAAGCATTTTTTGCAATATTATTGAAATTTGAAGGTGCTTCAGTTGCTTTTGCGTCGTTATATTCTCCGCATGAAAGGAAACGTCGCGAAATTGTGAGTTCCCCCTCCTCCAAGCCATGAACTCACCAGAAGAGGATTTATCTCCAAAGCCCTCGGCCAACGCGCTTAACAATCATGCACCATGACTAGGTCTCCGGAAAAAAATGTAATTCAATTATTTATTTCCTTCAATAAAATTACAAAATATTTTACATTTTAATTAATTATTGAAGTATTTACATATAAGTGAGGTGTTGTAAATGTATTGACACATTTAGTGCCAATGACCTCACACTCAGAACTAGTGTCGGGATACGCATATAGTTGGACTTGCAACAGCAAAAACCATGTCATAAGTATATCATGTTTGACACACAAATAACACGGCATTATTGTTACAAAATCAAACATCTGAAAATATTTCGTATCAGTCAACACCAGTACTGAATCCGAAGCAATATTACACTAAATATGTCAATATCTTCACTCAAAGTGGTTTCAACCACTGTTCACTGCGATTCTTTCGTCTTACACGTATCCAGGGTTGAACGATGGTCCCGAAATCAAATACGAAAGAATACCAAGAGATGGTGATTGTAATTTTCATGTCTCATCTGTGGATTATATGCCGCTTACCATGCTGCATTTGGAGTGTTGATACGCCAACGTCATAGACACTACAGCCCGAATACACGCATCGTTTAATTATTACGGGAATTCTCTATGAATGCAATTTTAATTAAAAGACTATGACAGCCATTTTACAAGCGAGGGATCAAATTCACATCAACCGGGGGGTATTTATAGAGATAAGATATCGATAAAAAAAAATTTTTTAAACTCCGTAAGGAATCGAACACACGATCTTTGGTTTGGAAACCAAACGCCTTAACGACTGAGCAATACCCGCCGGTGCGTATTACTATCTATTAACTTACATGGCGAACTTCGTATAGCCTTGGAATCATTTTTTTTTTTTTTTAGTTCAAATGAATACTCAAAATGATTTGTTCTGAGATGGTGTTGCGTGCAAAATTATTATGCACACTGACTAAGCGTCAATGCCTGGCGTAGAATGAGATCAATAATACAATCTATATACTTAACATAGCAATCTTTAAAATGGCAAGTTTCGTGAGAATTAGAGATAAGATACATCCATCACCATAAGGCGGCATTTATCCTGTGAGTGTTTACATTTTTAAAAAGGCGTTCGTTTCAGATTTTAAGCGAAAATGCGAAAGAAATGTCATTTTTCTTGTCTCCGAAATATCGAGCAAGTCGCGGATCGATTCGTATGCGGGGAAAGCAAAAACTGTCGGTTATATGGTAAGTGAACTTGATACCATTTTTTGCGACGATTTCCAAGCGGGTTCCGAACCGACTTTGCGAAAAATTTGCGACAAAAAACGTCAAGCTTTTCATCGTCCAGACGTGTTTGTGAAATCGCAAAAAAGGGGCAATTTTGTTATAATACAAAATTTTAAAAACGGTTCTCACGGTGTATCTAGTGCGTCTATGATTATAAAATCCTAAGAGCGACGATAGAACTACCACACCATCGCAATTAAATCTCTTAGGACAAGAAAGTAATTGTCCGCTGATTAGTGTTCTGAATCAAATACTTTTTTCATACGGTTAATATTTTTTTTTTTTTGCAATCGCATGCAGGAGAGCACAGCCAGTGAAGACCAATGCACTCTATGAATCTCAGCCAGGGATGCTGGACGCTGCATACGGGAAACTTGTGTTGTGTTCGTGTTTGTGTGTAGGTTGGGGAGATCGCAAGTGTATATTTCTCTGTTTCTTGAAGACATCCAGATTGTAGGAAGGAGGAAACACAGACGCTGGAACAGCATTCCGAAGCTTACCGATGGTATTAAGGAAAGAACTTTGGAAGCTGCCAGTTATAAGTCGACACACATTAACAATGTTGGATGTTCGGCAAGTGTAAGACGAGTTTGTCGGTTGTGGGTGGGTGCAGGAGGAATTAGTTCTTTAAGTTCCGAAGAGCAGCGACCGTGGTAATAACGGTAGAAAAGACTAAGAGAACCAATCTTACGCCTGTGTTCCATTGATTGCAGGTTAGACGTAAGGTGTTATTATTTATCAAACGAATTGCTCTTCTTTGAACTGAGTCAATTAAGTTTAGAAGGTATTTTGGGGCTCCAAGCCAAAGGTGACTGCCGTATTCATAGATAGGTCGGATTTGTCCTTTATATATAATAAGAAGTTGTTTATCTTTGAAATACCGACGCCATCTATATATTTTCTATCAATGATATCTATGATCTATATAAGCAAGACCTCTAAACAATTAAATTATGAAAAATCGATTACTTTAATAATTCGTTTTCAACAGATCACATTCAGTGTTAAGTCGTTGAGAGTCAAAACTTCCATTTCTCTCAATTTCATCTCTGCCCAGCAATTCATCCAATTTGGTAATTTTCTGAATTTCTGGTTACATCTTCATTGTTGGGTAACTGAAGAGAAGGGTTCGAGAGATCTATATTTGGAGCGAATCCCTCTCACTCCAGTCTCCCCCCAGTCACCCACCGAGTCTCCCTACTGAGGGAGGGTCAGCAGGGGGACCAGCCCACAATCTGCCCTCACTCGAATACCGGAAATTAAAATCGGTCTAAGTGACAAAATATGTCAAATTCAAATTAATTCATTCCCTCCTTTATTCACATCCGGTTCCTTTTTTGTGCATTGTTCCGTCTCAAATGCCATAATGTTTTGTGAGCTGCCATAGTCTTCGCTTCAAATTCATATCAGCTCAGATTCATTCTTACTTCTGTCGAGTACATTCTACGCAAAGCTTCCCGAAGTCTAAATTAAAGACAGATGCAGTTTATGCTTTAATGTAGTGACATCAGCATGATATAGCCCTTGCTGACTGGTACCGAAAACCTCGATATACAATCTTTCGTCACTTACCGGCCCGGCTAAGAAACAGGGAAGCTAACAGAAAGCTTCGTGTCACGTGGGAAGGTAGAGTACTGGAACATAGCGATCATCCAAAATACCTCGGAGTCACTCTAGATCGCACCCTCACCTTCAGGCGTCATTGCAGCAACACCAAACAGAAAGTTGCAACAAGGAACAACTTCATCCGCAAACTGACCAACACTTACTGGGGAGCGCAACCACCCCTTCTTCGTACCTCAGCTTTAGCACTTTGTTTCTCAGCCGGAGAATATGCGGCACCAGTGTGGGGTCGATCAGCCCACTGTAATCAAGTGGATACTGCCCTGAATGATGCACGCAGAGTCGTCACAGGCTGCCTCAAACCAACACCCATTTCTAAACTATACCCGTTGGCTGGCATCGCACCACCACACATAAGACGCAAAGTCATATGCACCGAAGAAATGTGTAAGGCAATCAACCAACCGCCCCACTGCATGTATAATCAGATACCCCCAACACCAAGATTGAAGTCGCGAAGCAGCTTTCTGAAATCCACACAACCTCTCACATCCGGCCCTGAAAATGAGAGACTCCAGCTCTGGCAACAAATCGCACCAGAGGATTTCATTACTCCAAAGGAAGACCTCCCAACTGGCAAGAGCTTTGACTGGCGGACCTGAAAATCCCTGAAAAGATTAAGAACCGGAGTTTGTAGAACAAAGGACAACCTCGAGCGGTGGGGAATGCTTCGGCAGGGAGAGACTCTATTGTGCGACTGTGGAGACCTGCAGACCGCCTCACACCTAAGATGTTGCTCCATGTGCCCAACAAGTTGCACATCTCAGGATCTAATGCTGGGCAACACACGAGCTATAGATATTGCCAGATACTGGGAAAAAATAATTTGACGTCGCTGACACGAAGAAGAAGAAGACCGGCCCGGCATGTTATTCCGCTAGGGTCGGAAGTTCGTAAAGTTTATCATGAAAATATATGTGCTTCTAGAAAAGTCTGTTTGTTGCTCTTCTGCTCCTCATCCCGCCACCACGCAATTCAATAACAAACTGAGAGAAGAGGATGTTAGCATATATTCATTTAAAAATACCTTATATATTTTGGATTATATGAATTGATACTGAGACCTCCAGCATGACAGTCAAACCCATTTAAGTTTTAGGCCTTTGACATAATAGCATTTAGCAGAGCTTTCGAATCAATCAGAGATAGACGTCAATGTCTGAGATAACCCACTTAGTTTGTTTGTCACAAGTCACACAGCAACTCGTACTTTTTATAAGTTGACAGCATGACAGTCCGCGTCACTGTCAAAAAAATGAATAGATGATCCAGGGCATGTGTCAGTTGCCAATTCTACAATTAGCAGCACATTTTGTAAAGATATTTATTTATGTAAAATCGCCGCATGTTTTTTTGTGTAAACATATACAGGAGAATACCGACAGATGGTGATAGTAATTCTGAATTCTCATCTGTGGAATTCTATGACGCTTACCATATGCACCATGGTCGTAGTACAATTTTTGTATTTTGAAAATATAAAAATTTTACTAAATTTTATAGGTTTTTACGGCCAGATTTGGAATGACCCGTGTTCAGCGAATTTCTTCTTCTAATCGATATTTTAACCGCCAATATGAGGTTATCATTAGAGTTCATATTGTGTGATGTGTTGGTAAATTCAGACACCTTATTTTTTTTTTGTAAGCACATACAGGAGAATACCGACAGATCGTGTTACAGATGCTAAAGTCTCATCTGTGGACTTTCGTCTACCATCAATTTAAATTCATAGGCTATGACTGGCTTTTTATGTGTAGGGATCAAATTCACACCAACAGGAGGTATTTTAGGGCAAAGAAATCGATTAGGAATATTATTTTTTTAATCTCCGTCGGGGATCGAACCCACGACCTTTGGCTTGAAGAGCAAACTCTTTGACTATTGAGCTATACCCACTGGCATACTTGTTTTAACTTGGATCACATTGAACACGGCTATCGCGTTATTAATCCGACGTTCCGCATGCCTGGACTATTTTGTCCTAAGGGGCAGCTTAACCTATATTTGATATAATATTTAAAATGATACCTCATAGTGATACTAAAAATGTAAATACTCTAATATTGATTCGTTTATTGATCATATCTGAAATATCTTATGTAAGGAAGGAAACAATACGCAAAATAAGCAAAATAACAATACAAACAAGTATACCCTCAACATACCCTTCTATCTGTAAGGGTCGGCACCCGCGGTCTCCGACTACCGCGCTATAAATAGCCGGCGCCTATTCCCGGAGCCGCCTGTAACGATCGCCCGATTTATGGTCTATTTATGATTTATGTACACCGTGCAGTAGGCGCACGATTTCAGCCGCGTAAAGCAAAGAAAAAAAGCTCGTTACGCGGAGACTCGTGAAACGTGTCCCATGTCACAACCCATGAATGCGATTCTAATCTCTATCACGGGTTCTTTCTTTTAGCACTGCTGTGCAATGGCCACAATTGTTAAGAGGGGACTCCCACTGGACTTATCAGTTGCTAACTGATCAAATCTGAATGAGCGCGTCATCAAGGAGACTTAACTGTCCTCCGGTGTGATGCGGGTGTGAGGCGGGTAAAGTCCAGTCCAGACTCGTGAAACGAATACAATTCACTAGGCAGCTGTTCTTTTTGTCAATTAAAATGCCCAATTCAGACAAGAACTCCAAGAGTTTCTTTGGAGGGATAATTGGTTGGCTTCGTCTGTCTGATAAGCATAGGGACCTTCTGTTGCTTGTCTTTATTGCTTTGTTCATAGTACTTAATCATAAGTACCTAATTTTGTATATATTGTATTTTTTATTTGTATTTTTATTGTACTTCAGAAATGCATTGAGTTAAATAATTTGTAATGTTTCTGAAAGGCAAAATAAACAAAATTGAAATTAATGACATATAATGATCATGAAAAGTTGATGGAGTAAAGATTTTCTTTTATTACTCGTAGTTAGTTGACATGAATTACAGCAGTCTTTTTCAGTATTATGAGACTGCAATCGACAGGCGTACACAACTAGGATGGGCAGCATTTTGAAAACTTAAGTACATTTTTAAGCGAAAATTCCGCAATGTCTTAAAACTAAAGCATTTAAACAATGCATCCTCCCTGTATTAACTTATGGCGCAGAGACGTGAAATCTGACAGCAAGTCTTACTCTTAAAATAAATGTCACTCAACACACCATGGAGAGATCCATGCTCGGAGTGTCTCTAAAAGATAGAATCCGAAACGAAGATATCCGAAGAAGGAACGCAAGTAATGAAATATTCCCAACAAATAGGCACATTCAAGCGGCAATGGGCAGGACATATCTGTCGAAGAGACGACGGTCGATAGGGAAGAAAAGTGTTAAAGAAGAGTGGCGCCCAAGAACTGGCAAACGAAGCGTTTGCCGATCCCTTGCAAGATGAACAGACGATATCAGAAAAATAGCTGGAATGCGGAGGATCGAAAAAGATGGAAATTCAACAGGGAACGGTCAAAGGCTATATATAAAATATATAATCGTGTCGTAAACTACAGGGTCAGTCTGCCCAGAAATAGGCGACGTAGATGGCGTTACTCTCGACCATCATCGGGTCTTCTTGGTTGCAGCTACTCGGACACAGCGCACACTCCAGAAGGTGTGACAGGGTCTGCTCCACGCCGCAGTCACATTCAGTCGGTCCGCTGTAAAACTGCCAGGCTTTCATTTGTGTTCTCGTCTTGCATACGGTCCGAAGTCCGGTCACAAGCTGATGATGATAGATAGCAAACTGATGACAAATGTGGCTTTCCACTATACTTTTGAAATAATTAATTATCTTGTATAGTTTTCCGCGACATGTGAGATTAACACAACCCCAGTGTATAAACGGGAGTCCACCTTCACTCTGCGACAGCGTCGCGTAATATGGATTCTCCATTTAAGACTCTTGTGTCTCGAATATAAAAATGTAAAATGAGAGAAAGGTCTTAGACCCCAAAGAAATGAGCCCCAATGTCTTTACATTTAGTGTTATAAGTATACAAAATCGTTAAGTAAAACAAACGAAAAACTAATTTATTTTTTCGCCTACAAAGTTTTCCTGATATCGCTTACGAGAGTACTAACTATCTGAACTTACCAATAAAAAAAATATTTTTTTTTTATCATAGTACAGTAGTTCGATACATTTATGCGAGAAATGTTGAATGGCTTTGATGCTGTTTTCAGTAAGAACTTCGTATAATAGTAGCGAATTTTTTCAACGAAAGCACTTTAAAGACTGATCTCCAATCTATGAAACACATACGTTAAGTCGTTGCTACCATGGCAACAAAAATGGAGTGTTTTTTCAAATATTCTTAATTTATTGCGCCTGCAGAAATTCAATAACGTAAAATGTGTGTACTTTTGTTAAAGTATCTCAGCGGGGTATGACAACCGGGGGTAATTTTACAGCTCAGAAATCGATTAAAAATCCATTTTTTTAAATACCCGTCGGGGATCGAACCCACGACCTTTTGCTTGCAAAACAAACGCTTTGACCATTGAGCTATACCCACCGGCATACTTGTTTTAACTTGGATCACATTGAACATTGTTTATTCACTTGCTGTAATTATTAAGCTCCACCCATCTCCCTTGCTTACTTCCCTACATTTATTTTTATGTAAGCACATCCAGGAGAATACCGACAGATGGTGATAGTAATTCTGAAGTCTCATCTATGACGCGTACCACGGTGTATATGGCTAAACGCTGCATGTGGAGTGTTGATCCGCCAACGTCATAGATTACAACCCAAGATTCACGCATCATCATTTATTATTACACGAATTTACTATGAAAGGGTGGTCTTCACGGGACGACATTCGTCTAATACCAATTTTAATAAATAGGCTATGACTGACATTTTACGGGTGATGGATCAAATTCACACCAACCGTGGTATTTTAGAGCTCAGAAATCGATTAAAAATCCCTTTTTTTTTTTTAATCTCCGTCGGGGATCGAACCCACGACCTTAGGCTTGCAAAGCAAACGCTTTACCATTGAGCTATGACCGCCGGCAAATACATACCTTCCTATTGCTGCCATACTTTCAAAATTACTTATCAATTGGTATGTCTGCACACGTTATGAACTGATGAAGCTTTTATTGAAGGCAAATCCGCAGTATTAAAGCAAGTGCAATAAACAGTGCTCAGTGTGATCCATGTTAATACAAGATATGAAGTATTTATCTATTCAATATGGATCACAAAGAAAATGTTTACAATATAAATAACAATATTCCTTAGTTACCATTTGTTTACTTGGAACGAATTCTCAGTAATCGAAATAATCTGATACTTTTCACGCATGTGCATTAAACATTTAAAGCCTCGGTTAAGAGTCTAATTTAAGTACTGCTATGAGTAGATTAGCAATTAAATACATTGGGCAGGTAAGTACAGGTAGTACAGTTTCATTTAGGCACAACCACGTGTTGGTTTTGTGACTTGTACACGTCAATAGTAACTAGGAAGGCGAACCTCTCTTTTATTACCCGACTGATTTGATTTACTATGTGTCGGTATTGAAGAAATTACCTTTAACCCTTTCGCATCGGTTGTCGGTATATGCCGTCAAAGATTCCCCGACCGTTGACAGCGGTTGGGGAATTCACTCATTGTGACATTTACGGTAGGGAATTGGATGTGCAATCATTCCCTTTATCAACCTACATGTACTCTTTACAGGAATCTGTAAATCATGTAAATATTTATCGTAAAGTTTCGTCACAGTAGTGATTTTTTTGTAAACCACGTGTATCAATGTCACCACATGTATGGAGTTACACAATGAACGTTTGTTAAAGATAATAGTTTTTTATGCATCATCTGATAGCTAAATGATATAAGAACCAATGTGATATATGAAAATAAGTCAGATAAGTACATTTATGCTTCAAATACTAGTTTTAAGCAAAAAAAAATGGTTTAAAAAATTCACGCCGTATTGACAGTACAATTTGTATTCCACCGAGCCGTAAAGAAAGGGTTAAAACGATAATTCTAAGTTCATTTGGATCGGTAACTCGCGAAGTATTGCGACCATTCTGCAGTTAAAGATAACGGCGTTTTTATTTAGGTATTAATTAATAGTTTACTACCTTTATCGAAACGAAAATGTGTGTAGAAAACCAGCTTGCAATAGCATCATACGTTAAGTGAATTTTATTGTGATCTATAACATAAAAAACTGAAAATACAAACAACGATAAATAATTGGTTGGCAGTGTTCTATGTGGGAAGTTTTAATTGTTACCACACTTCAATTGCGTTTAAAAATGTCTCTAGAATAATGGAATAATATTTAATAACGAACGAAAAAAGTCAGCGCTCATTAAACAGAGAAAAGAGAGATACTTTTTATTTTTAACGTGGGATGCACCAGTTATAACAACGATAATAACAATCACCATAAAACATATGTCTTATGCATGACTAGAGAGACAAGAGAAAACATTTTTGAATTCGCTTGGTGAAATCCTCCCTGTCCCGTCCTGTTTTTGGAGATTTGGAGATGGCGACCCGTTACTGGACGCACGCAAAAACTTGTCAAGAGAGTGGCTGAAGGCCTTCCCGTAATTCTAGGTGCATCAGTTAGATGTCAAATATACCTCAGTCAATGCTGGCGAAGTTAGTATACTACATCGAGTCTCGAATTGCTTTCTTTGGTAAAACGTTGCTAACCACGAAATACGTGGGAATGGATGAGAAAATGGTAAGGTTGGGAAATGGATTCTGCAGAATGGCAGACATCAGTTAGGAGTCATTACTTGTGTCTGGACTCTTGCAGACGGAAGCACAGAAGCGCTCATTATCTGACGCTGGGATTCGAACCACAAACCTTTGCAACCACATTCATTTCATTATCCGTATCGGCCGTTTGCGCCGCCAAACCAGTGGAGAATTTGAAACGTATTGAATTATTGATACGTATTATTTAAAGATGACGCTAGTTTCAAACTATGTGTATATCTCAAGAAATTTATTTAGTGTACCTCTTGGTCACTTCCAACTAAAACTGTATGGAAAAAAAGACAATCTTACGCGGATGTAACACACGTTGTCATTTACATGTGTCTGATGAAGCTTAATTACTTGTTACAAGCAAGTTAGTACCAAATAAGTATTGATCAATCAAGCAAAATTACACACTCACGTTACCTTATCAAATAAACGATCTTTGATTGTTTCGTTACATTAATTAAAAGTAGATTTTTCTCTATCAAAAACTCATAATTGTCTAATATTTTGTGTCCTCAGTGTAGGCATAAGCAATGTATAAAATGTGGATCAAATATTTTATTTTTTTATGAGTTTTAAGATAAAAAAAAAATCTATCAATATGACAGAGACTCTCATACACTAGCTCTATTTAGCTCGAAACAAATGTGAATACTCTTGTTGGGACGCCTTCTGTAGTTTATCATATATTCTTTGTAATACTTTAAAGTTGTGAAAAAAAAACTGTCATGTTTATAATCTGGCTGATTAATTAAACTGCCGTCTACAGGTAGATTTCAATTATTAAAATGATGAGATGAGCTTAATCACTTCTGTGGTCAACCTCTTAAAAGAAGTTGGTCCAAAAAATCCACCCTTTTTCTTCTTCTCCTTTATTTTTGCCACTCGCGTCCTTCCAATGCGTTCTCTAGACTGGTGGGAGAATGACCCGAACTGGATTCGGGCAAATCACTATAAAAAGTTTAAATATATAATTAATATTTTCCGTTTGCCAAATTTGCTTCTTTGAAACGCTTAATTAACACCTTGCGTGATGTGCCCAAATCCAGTTCGGCAAATCACTGAATCAGCAAAATACCAGCCCGGATTGTATTCAGTATTCAGGCAACTCACCAAGGGGTTAATGAAGCGTTTCAAACAAGCGAATTTGGCAAACGGCAAATAATCTCATAATACGATATTTTATCAGTTGTGCGTGGGTGAATCGGCACCTGCGAAGAATCCAAGACTACTCTTAAAGCAAGAACTGCGGTCCAAGACTATGATGACAGCCTCCGAATGGTAAAAGTGCAAGGCCAGATTCCTAAGTGCATATGTAATCGAGAGAAAAAAACTTCAAAAGTGATTGTAGAGACCTGATGCTGCCCTACCTGTATGGCAACCGATAGTTAAATGTCGCATTTAATGCAGCAAGGTGTGAAAACATCGATTATAAAAGGAATAAATAGTTCGTTAAATTTATGGAGACAATAAACCGTAATGTTAAGTAATTTTATTTTGTACTTTAACGTATTATATTACTCGTACATGTTGACATCAGCATGATATAGCAACCTTGCTGACTGGTACCGAAAACCTCGATATATACAATATTTCGTCTTTTATTTTCGTTCGCTCATCAGACATGTGTTCATCATTTAGTAATGCTGTTATGAGGACTAGTTATATCGATCGCCACTTGCGGCGCTTGGTGTCACCGACCACGGCACCCGGTGCCTAGTCAGTTGTGTGCCGACGGCGGCGAGGACTGCTGTGACTAGGTCCGGGCCAGAAGTTTGTAAAGTTATCGAAATATATGTCAATGTGCTTCAGAAAAAGTTTTTGTGTTGGTTATCTGCTCCTCATCCTGCCACCACGCAATTCAATAACTAACTTAGAGAGGATGATGTCAATGTATAGAGAGACATGCGTAGTCAAATATTAGTATTAGTTAAAACAGAAAGAAATGACTTTTTTTTACTGAAACAAAAAAAAAAACTATACAATATTATTCTGTTAAATAATTCCCTTCGTTGTCTATAATTTTCCTCCATAAAAGAGGCAACTTTTTGATACCCTTTTCGAAAAACTTCGAAATGGATTATTTCAAAATATCGTGTGCAAACAGAATGTTAGGAAAAACAGCTCAACGTCATCATCATTTAGTATTGCTTGAAAATAGTAGCAATTAATTGTATTGTTAGTGACATGTTTTATCGATACATAATAGTTAGGTAACCAATGACGAAAACAGTTATATTAAGATTCAAACACAACAAATTGATTTCGAACAACGGCGTTATTTTGCATTAAATTTTCTAGTCCTGGTCGTGACACCTAAATCAAAACTACTGGCGTCGATTTAGTAGGTCATATTTGACAGGGAATTTAGAAATGAGACTATCGCAAAAGGTGAGGCGATGGAAGCTTGGTGATCGTCTGTTAGGCAAGCAAAGGGACTGTCGAGGACACGGACACCAGCTTTGATACTTCAAACCCTAAAGTTTTGGAAACACGGAGCACTTTACGAGGTCAGTTGGCAGAGTACCAACATCATCAAGAATCAAGTTACATCATCATCATCACCATGGGCGCTCCCTAAAACTGTGCATTCGAGCATTACGAGATGGCGCCAAAAAGCTCAGTCGCCATGGTCATCGCCTTATTTGGAAATAACCCTTCTTCATCAAGAAAAACACCATCCTCATACCATGTCCGCTTCCTAACATCCTCCCATATATATGGTGTTCAAGAACTTTCGCCACAAATCTCTGTCAGCCGCCATAATCTTCGCCTCATCCCATGTTTATTATATGTATCGTTCCCGACTGCCTTCCAGGGGGGCGCGAGCCCGGGGGCTTGAAGAAAACGCAACTATAGTTTATGCTCTCCTGCGTCATTCTTTGAATATTTCTTAGCCAGGTCCACCTTCGCCTCTTGATAAACTGTAGTTTTCAGTTAATCGAGTTATAGTTAGTTGTAATAGGCTGGATTGTCTGCTCTTTCACCTCCTCATTCCTCTAAAATTCAAACCATCGTACCCGCGGCATTCGACGTAGCCATCTGCACTCAAATCGCATAATACGGCTGCATTGGCTCTTAGTGAGATGCCAAGCTTCACAGCCATAACGAAGAACATGGACGATACAGGCGCTGTAGACTCGGCACTTTTTCTGATCGAGTAGAACTGCGAGTCCCAGATATTTCGCATAGACAAACACAAAAATGAAAACTATGGGTTGTTTCAGAAACCGGTTGTCTAATAAAAATTAAAACCCATAAAACGTTGTTCTACACAGTATACTTTTACTCTTCATGTTTGTATTTTTTTTGTATTTAATTTTCATCATTTCGTTTCTTTTTTTCTATCTACTTTTACATGTCTGTCTCTATACTTTATTATATTACCTGTTATTTAACCTTACATTTGTATATCTTTATATTATTTTTAATTATATATTACGTCACATCTATATATAATATTTTAATGATTGTACTGTACAAAAATTTGTTCTATTAAATAAATCTTTTTTTTTCATTGCTTGATATATATGACCAACCAAATAATTACTAAGTAAAATCTATTAGTTTATTAAGTAATACGAATAAAAAAAGTTTTTACGGCTATAATCTAAGGTATTCCATACTTCAACAAAATCATTAAAAAAAATTGAGTGTCTGTCTTGATGCAGGTCTTTGGGAGGGACCAAAGTAACGGTACTGGAGGAATAACTTTCACCTCTAATACCTATCGCCGGTTACAGCCAGGTAAGACAGACGAGGGCGGTGATAAACGCAGTGGGCCGCGGTACGCTCAGGTATGTACATGATAACCAATTACCTACAATCTATCGGTAAGCGTTGAGGAAGGTTTAGTCCAGTGATGGCGGACTTATAACCCGCGGATCACACACTAACGCATTCATCTCCTCTCATATTGGTTCCATATCTGGAGCATATTATCACCACAAATTGGTACACAGTTCTGTAAGTTACTATTTTTCGACGACATTACTGCACTTAGAAATAAACCTAGAAGTCAACCACTCTTGAGGTCATACGAAGCTTTATATTGCTTTTCTTCTTCCTGCCATAAAATCAACTCGGGAGTTCCACAGGGCTCCGTGCTGTCGCCCACTCTTTTCCTTCTGCATGTGAACGATTTGATTCAATGCGCAAACATTCACTGTTATGCCGACGACAGCACTGTCCATGAGAGTATAATCTTCCATAAGCCTCCGAAACATTCGGAACTATCTGCTGCTAGGGAATCTCTGGTGGAGAAGATGAACATGTCTCTTGAAAGGGTTTCACGATGGAGTGACCTCAACCTCGTCAGTTTCAACATTTCCACAACCCAATCATGTGCTTTCTCCACTAAGAAAATTGCTATTTATTTATTTATTTAATTTACAGAATCGAAATTCCAATTTTACAAATATTCAGAAAAATAAGTATACATAACTTTACAAAAAAATAGAGAAAAAAATAAAAAATAAAAATTACACAAAAGAATCAGAAGATGACACGTGTCAAAGATCACAGAGATCAAGGAGAACAATACCGTCGACAAAAGAGGAAAAGGATGTAAGAAAAGGATCGAGGTATGCTGGTAGGCCATTTAGGAGCGACATTGCCGTTGAACCAAATTGAGTGCTTGAAGCTCCACAAGCCTCGACTGGGATCAAAAACAATGGATGGCTACGAGCACGGGTGTACCTATCTGGAACATAGAAAATAAAACATTCAAGAATCCCAGGGTTGTGAATTGAGCCGCGAAGAAGAAGGAATGAATGTTTGAGTGCAGCAATTTTCCTCCGGAACTCTAGCGAATGGAAAGAAAGCATCCCTAGAAGAAAAAGAGTTGGGTAATGTTCGGAATTAAATGAATTTAATGGATAGTTGCCGTAAATATAAAAAAAAAGACGTCGGAGAAATTTTTTATGAATTTTTTCGAGCATGAAAATGTATTTGGATTTATTGGGATTCCAAACTAAGCTCCCATATTCCAGAACAGATAAAATGAGTGAAGAATAGAGAGTACGAAAAATTAGAGGGTTATGAAATTGACTAGCCTGGCGGGTGATGAATCCGAGAAGTTTGCTATGGATCCTGCACCCCACCCACAACCGACAAACTCGTCTTACACTTGCCGAACGATGTTCAGCAAGTGCAGCGACCGTGGTAATAACGGTAGAAAAGACTAAGAGAATCAATCATACGCTTGTGTTCCGTTGATTGCAGGTTAGACGTAAGAGTGTCATTGTTTATCAAACGAATTGCTCTTCTTTGAACTGAATCAATTAAGTTTAGAAGGTGCGAGTATTTTGGGGCTCCAATCCAAAGGTGACTGCCGTATTCAAGGATAGGTCGGATTTGTCCTTGATATAGAAAAAATAAGTGGTTTATCGTTGAAATACTTCAGTGATCTTATTTAATACACCTAGTTTTTTGGAAGCGAGACCGGCTTTACACTTAATTGACTCGTAATATTTAACATTATTCGAGATTGATGATGATTGATATACTGATTATTTAATTTGCTGTCGTATTATTAGGACACGAGTTGCACTTGTTGGTTTCTGTGACGCAAGATTCATTTCCTCACCTGACCTTTCTTATTTGCATCTCGCCCACTGCTCGTTGGATCGGAGCGCATTTTAATTATACTGATGCTGCTATTTCAATCCACGAACGTGGAAAATGAACATCTCCCATGACTGAAATTTTTTTGAGGTTAATGTTTTGGAATAAAAAACGATTTTTCAAATCAGCTAGTGTTCTCATGTTTCCATGTGATTCCATGCATTGAAAATAGATTTAAAAAAAGAAAGATTTTTTTTTATGTTTTTTGGAAGATATTAACTAAAACATGCCTACAAATATAAGTAGATAAGTAGATAGTATAAACCTAAAAAGAGTAAATGTCAGTGCTTAAAGCGTTTGCATGGCAAGCCGAAGGTCGTGAGTTCAATGCTCGAAAGAGATTTAAAAAAAGTTGATTTCTAAGCTCTAAAATACTCCCGGTTGGTATGAATTTAATCCCTCACCCGTAAAATGCCAGTCATAGCATATTAATGAAAATTATTAGTAGACGAAAATCGTCCCGTGAAGACCATTCATTCATAGTGAATTCCTGTAATAATAATGATAATTCGTGAATGTCGGGCTGTAGTCTATTAAGTTGGCAGCTCAACACTCCACATGCAGTGCTTAAGATGTAGAATAGTAAGCGTCATAGAATCCACAGATGAGACTTAAGAATCACTGTCATCATCTGTCGGTATTCTCCTGTTTGTGTTTACTCGTATTTAGACAAAACATCAAGAAACGGCTAATGCGGGATTATTTAATATTGTTTCTTATATTTGAGTGTTTTCCGGGACTATACAAAGTGAACGGTCAATCGGGGATCCACTGTAAATCGAAATCGGAAATTATTATATTACATTTACTTGTATATTTCGTATCTTACTTACACTTTCAAATCGGCGAGTATCTGTTACTTAACTGTTAAGCAATCGTCTCTTACCTGGAAAGAAATAAAAATAATGATTGAATCAAGGTTTTAAGGCAGACATAAAAAATGAAAACACAATTTTATTGCACGATTTACATGAAATATGAGAAATTGAAAAATGGTAAAATAAATCTGTATAAATCTAGTTCAACGTTCTGCAGCAACTAAATCGTTTTTAAGAAAATAAATATACACAGTTTTTTTTTTACTTTCATCTAATACGAAAGCAAATGCCTGCGTAGAATAATGCAGGTAAGATAATCTTCTTCTTCGTGTCAGCGACGTCAAATTATTTCTGACCAGTATCTGGCAACATGGATATCTCGTGTGTTGCCTAGCATAAGGTTTTGAGGTGTGCAGCTTGTTGGGCACATGGAGCAGGATCTTAGGTGTGAGGCGGTCTGCAGGTCTCCGCAGTCGCACAATAGGGAGCATGAAAAGAACCTCCACGCGGTGCCCTCTGGAAACGGAATCTCGGACTTCCTCCTCCGGCCAATCTTTTCAAACCAGCGACGAAAACAAAAGGTATGATAATTCAGAATGACGAGGTGAGAGAGAGGACGGCAGTCTTCCATACTACGGTCTGTCAAGAGGCGAATGTGTCTTGTTGGGACGTATACTTCGAATTCCTACGGTGAGCACAAACAACAGCTGCCTATTTTCAAGAAGGCCGTCGGAAATTATACATAGAATGTAGTCGGCGAAGCTGAGGGAGGCGAAACGGACATGATATGAGGCGAGGACCACGGCAGCTTTGTAACATCTCGTGACTACCATATACTCCATTTAGTAGAGTGGTCATGATGATGATGATAAATTTATTATTGTAAATTTTGTTCTTCCATGATCACCGCATAGCTAGATGGAGAATATGGTAGCTACAAATTGATGCTAATCAGTTCTATGTGCTGCCATTATCTTTGCCTTAACCCAAGCCATCTCTGTTTCCAACATTCCGAGAACTAAAATTGAGTAGCTTAAAGGGAAGCCATCTTGATGATTAGTATGACGCGGTAATAGATTTCGATTATTAAATTCCAAATGGTGACAATCAATATTTACAACAATTGTAAATCTGTAGTCTAAATGTGTGAATGCGATTGTTCTATTATTCGTCTGAATTAAACTGTAAATAATTCAAAGCTCTGTTTTGTATGAAAGACTGAATGAAAAAGAGATGGCAGATAGGCGTGCGGATCGGTCGCATTAAAATTCGGCCGAACACGATTAATTAGATAATTATTCAAACAGGAGGTCCGTTAAATGAGCAGTTGGCATCACCGTTAGCAGCTGATGATGTCCAGCGACCGATGCTCACATCCTGCAGCAGGCAGGAAGCAGCACAGCCTAAAATGCGACCTCCGCGGGTCAAATAATCCGCGCTTTTACTTACTCGTAAATAGGAATAGCGACAAAGCTGTATATTGTTATAGTGATATCAGCTTGATATAGCTCCTTTACGCTGATGCCGTAAAGCCTCGAAAGAAGATCTTTTGTCTCTTATTTATGTTCGCTCGCCTGACATGCACATCTAATGTTAGATTTAATTATATAATGTTAAACGGTGTTTGCGTACGCCAAAATAATTGTTATGACAGCGGGCCCATTGCCTGTTGGTACCGCCGTCATCTTGAATTCGCTTTTTTATGCAGTGACAGTTGTCAGCGCCGAGATGTCAGAGCGCGCCGTGAGCTGTCAGTCGAACAACGCTCGCGACCGTGATGGGCACGCCTAAATGGCGTGTGCCACAACGGTCTTTTTGTTGCAAGTGTTTGACAAATAAACGCGGATTGTGAAACTAAAACAAGTTCTTTATATTGTGAACCTGATCCTGCATCCTTCATCCAGTAAATAGATATCGAAATAAGAGAGGAGGTTATAAATAGATAAGTTCGAGTATTTCGTGCCATGGTTTCAAAAGACTTACACTGAGCACTGTTTAAACTTTAAACACTTGTTTGAAGACAGCACTCAATGAATGATTCATCAGTTCCAAATTTGTATAAACATACTAGTCATGAATTAATGAAACCTTCATTAAGGACGAAACTGCGTCTTAATTCGAATAAAAAAACTTTTTTCCTTAGGGGATCGAACCCACGACCTTTAGTTTGTTTAGCAAAAGCTTTTACCACTAATATATACCCGCCAGCAATAAACAGTGCTCAGTGTGATCCGTATTAAAAAAAGGTACGAAATATATATCGATCAAGTATGTAACACGTGAGTATTTACGCACCCGAAAGAAACGTAGACAGAAGCGTTTCTTTCAATGATTTGAGGTGAGTCGAAGGCTGAGGTTTCCTCACTTTGATCATTGTAAGCAGAGAAA
Organism: Glossosoma conforme; assembly: GCA_022606575.1. Classification (NCBI taxonomy): domain Eukaryota; kingdom Metazoa; phylum Arthropoda; class Insecta; order Trichoptera; family Glossosomatidae; genus Glossosoma; species Glossosoma conforme. Next base: position 165,932 of record JAGTXR010000003.1, on the reverse strand, counting down.
CTGATAACTAAGGAATGTCTCTGCATACGTGGTGTAAGAGTACCCTTCTTCCTGTCCTCCTACACAGAGTGAATTAATAAAAATACAAATAATACTATGAATTATTTTTCATATCGCGCAACTCAGCAAGTTGATAGGTGTGCACAAGGTAAGGTAATCTATGATTAAAATCGCCAGCAATATTGTTCAACAATGAATTCATAATACCTTCAAGTACTGTAATTTCTCAACAAAGCTCACGTTAAAGCTCAGTGCGGCAATAACCCCACGCACCTAGGAGCATATCACTCTAAGCCATCGCCCTTTTACACCAAGTGGGAGACTTCAATCTCAATAAATACCAAACTAACTTATTGAGCTATGCATTCATTGAAACAGAGAGATTAGAACATTGAAGAGTTGAGCTGCGTAACAACAAATAAGTTACATCGCTATGCCTCTTGCGGTGTAAACACAGGTGCGAATGTAAGTGACCTGTGGCTATTGTGCCACTGACGACCGCGCATCGCAATATACAGGTTTATCACCCAACGTGGCTTTGTTTCACCTGATAATGACAACGGTACGTGACGCGGTCGAGTGTGTCAAAGTTTAGTGAACAAATGTGCTGGATGACGCAGACTGTATTACAGGTGTGCCCATGAGGGCAAAAGGATGACATGGAAGGTCGATATTGACCTTTGCAGTGTGGCCCATATAAGAAGATTGTATTGTTATAAGTATGATCACCAGTTCTGGGATACTAGGACGCTTGCCACTTTTTAAAATGGCAAAACGCATAGATGTTAAACAATTATGTAATTAGATATTATTTTCGCCTATTTTCCCAACGACAATTGCACATTGTATTACCGAACCAATTTTAGACGATTAGATGAGGACCAAAATTTGGATGGGGTACCGTCGGTTACTTGCTGCGTGTAATTCCTACCAAAAGTTGGACCGCCGCTTTAAATAAAACTATCTAAAAGACATCGATAATCATAGTTATTCCTAGTTGGTCCTTAGGGGCTCAGGGATGTCTTGGTACAAGGCATGGGCAATAGCAACTGACTGAACAAAGTGACGCCAAGGTGTGTTGCCCATATATTACAGGTAAGCAAAGAATATTACATAAAAAATCATAAGCATATTAACTTGTTTGTTTATATTTTTATTTTAGTATGTTAATAAATGTTTTTTTGTTAAATATATATTTTCTTAATAAAATTAATTATGAATTACTATATATGTAGGCTGTACAATTTTATAAATATTTTTAATGTCTTTATTTTATTTGTATTTTTTTCTAAATAAAAATATAAATGAAATCTAACGGTAGACAAAAGTTATCACGTGAACGTCACCACCACAATGAATCAATCTATAAATGCTGATTTTTTTTTCAAATATTTATAGCATGCAATATAAGAATTATAAAAAATACGGCGTTCTCACTTTTATTTATTATATGTTTAAATTAATTCCACGATCGTGTTCAAATAAATTATGTAATGATTGAAGTGTAAACATAAGTTGTAAGTTAAGTCGTATATATCTTTATGTGTGTACTGGCCTAACACCAGCCAAACGAGGGATTTAGAAGTGATAACGTTAAGGTTATTAACTGATAACGATGCGAAGGTTTGACTATGTTATCGACGACGAAGAAAGACAGTCCATCCTACAGTCGATCAAAAGACAAAGGTGAACCTAAATGTAACACGGTTTTCGGGTTTTCTCCGGGTACTCTCCTCCTCGTAGTTCACCGGGAGCTTCAACACATACCCCTTAGATCTACGGCAGAAAGAGTTGATGTTGGATCATGACCATGGCGCCTGACAAAACATTATGGCGGCAATTCGTGACGAATATATGCTCTGATTAGGTAATGGATGGATTGGTAATTATGATGGTTACATCCACTCTGGCCCTGCAGGTCATTCCTACCGATTACGACTAAAGCCGATTAGTGACAGTTATAGGTATTCGCGTAATCCTCACGCTACATATAAAGTACACAAGTGATCTTGTTAATCCAGTTATTTAGAGCTTCCCTTCGTGTCGGGCAAGATTAAGGCATTAAATTATATGTACTACCATCAGATGTTTTCACTGTCTCCCAAAGCCTTCGTTTCATGTATGTATCTCTTTAGACGAAAAAATAACACATAAAGATGGGACTGTAAGGAGGCTGAGGGAACCACCGTTGTTACGAACTAAAAATTTGGTAACGATATATACGTAACGAAAAATTATGCGGTAATGTGGTAGGTGATCTGACCTTCCAACGCAGCCGTATAGTTACTATGTTGTATTAGATACAGCGGTGTAAAATACCAATTTAGCCAACTTCACGTCCGCGTTCCAAGAACTTAAGTTTAGACGTAAGTGTTTACATAAAAAAAGTTGACCCGTGAAGATCGGGACCCGAAAGTTCAAATGTAAGATTACGGCACTTATGCAGCGCCAATAAAAGCATACTATCAACTTCACCCATGGTATTTGCTCATCGGTTATGTTCACGTATGTAGGTACGCGAAATTCACTTCCATAATGCAGTGGTTCCAAAAGAAAACATAATGTTAATATATTGAATAAGGCATACTTACGATAAATACACCTTGGAAACACAGAAGTAAGGTTTATTTGCGGGGGAATAGTTCCCACGGGCCGGTCGCTTTGTACCTGCGCTCCTTAGGAGCAGTTATAAAAGCATTGTTTTCAGAGCACTTTTTCGTTATATGCGTAATGGGCTTTCGTAAGCATTACTAAACGTACATACGTAATATTGATTCACTGTCATTTCTACAGTTATAACGACGAAACTGCTCCTCTGAGCTCAAATAATTAATTCCTTCAGCGCACACCAAAACCGAAAAAGTCTTCATGAACTTGCCAAGCATCCATACACTGTTAAAGTAATATGTAGATTTTCAAAGCAAGGTTTACAATTAGGACTTTTGGGTATAGCTGTTTGAGGCGATTTTCTTTCTCTCTGATATTTCGACCAGCGTACATATTAATGGTCCAAATCATCAACCCTGAACATAACCCCTACAACAGCGGTCGAAATATTGGAGTGAAAAAATTCACCGCATACGGCCCAACCCAATAACAAAAACTCTAAAATAAAATTGATTCATCAGATTAATTTTAATTAATTTTAATTTAAAAAATAACTAATTAAAAATATTTAGATTTGATTCACATTTATTTTACACGATTACATGTTTCGGCCTCTTCAATAATGGTCTCCAGGGAGGCCGAAACATGTACTCGTTCGAAACTAAATATTTTAAATTTGTTATTTTATTAATTAAAATTAATTAAATTACAATTATAATTATGCAGTTTCACCAAGTATTGTCAGTTGATAACCTTAATGTCATATATTTAATACAGTGGAATGGGGGTATATTTGCAAAGCAACTTCTCGCTCGTGCGTTATCTATAACTATAATTTTAAATTTATTTTAATTAAAAAAAAAAAGTTTTGATTCACATTTATTTTTAACTGATTACATGTTTTGGCCTTCATGGAGACCATCTTCTATAATAATTGATGATAATGAATCAAAATAAATATTTTTAATTTATTATTTTTTTAATTAAAATGAATTTAAAATTATGATTCTACAGTTTCACCAAGTATTGTCAGTTGATAACCTTAATGTTATTATCTATAACTGTTACAATTTCAGCATGCCTTTTCTTGTTAATTTTGAGGCTAGTATTACCCCCCTTTTGAGCTGTTCCGAGCCTCCCAGTTTGACAAGCGCTGCTTGGATGTTACTCTTAGTATCAGTACCCGTTCCCACAACTTATTTTGTATGCGAAAACTTTGACCCATAAACTAGATATAATAATTTTGACCGAGTGAGCAAAATATGCATGGGATCAGTGGACGCGTTTTGTGTGTCAGTACGTGAAAGATCACATCCCGGGATGGGATTTTACGACGATATCAAACTGACGATAAACGCCGCATTCGGGTGATCCATGGCAAGCGGTTAAAACAACACAAAAAGTAAAACGGTACAAGTTGGTTAAACGACAATTGGGTGTCGAGTCATACGATCATAATCCAGCGGCATCGTTAGCGCGGTTCTTGTTAGATCACCAAAGTTAAGCAACATTGAGCGAGTATCAAAACTTGGATGAGCCTTCGCCTAGCGCTTGTATATGCCGCACACAACTGCTATGTACAGTAAGGCCCCGCTTAACGCTGTCTCGTTTAGCCCTGTTTCGGTTAAGCACTCTTTTATTTCAACCCGGGGTTATTCCCCGAAATTGTGCATAAACAGTGGAAAAAATAGTGGAATTAGCGAATCAAACCAGTTTAGACGATGTAAATGAGGAAGACGTCGAAGAAATAGTTCAAGAAACAGCAGCTAGTCTTTCTAATGATGAGCTCAAGGAATTAACTGAGCAAGAAGAAAACAAAAATATTTATATAAGTCATTTCGAAGAAGAGCGAAAAGAACTTTCGATGGCTTTTGTATAAAAGAGTTTGACCACTATAACTGAAATTGGATGGAGCAATTTGTTGAAAATGATCCAAATTTTTAAAGGAGTACAAAAGCAAGACGGGGTGTTATAGATGCTTTATCCACTTATCAACAACTTCTAACAGAACGCAAAAGGAAAACGCAAACTACATTAGATGTCTTCTTGAAAAAAAGGCAAAAAAATTAAAACACAGAATATACTGAATGATCTGACTGACTTAGAATTTTATTTGTTTTTATAAGTATAATCGTTTATATTATTTTATAATAAATGTTTGGTATTATTATTATTAAAAACGACATAAATATTAAATTTAATACCTAAACCGATTATTTACATGTTAAGATAGCCTCGTTTAGCGCTGTTTCGCATTACGCTCTACTTTGATGGAACGTATCCCCCGCGTCAAGCGGGGCCTTACTGTACGTATGTAACTACTATAGAAGGTATCGCCTGTAATACTGTGCCGATATTATTTATGGGCTGGCGGATTAGTATAACGCGAGGAAACGACTTAGCGCACATCACAAAGACTTGATGGATTACGGATCGTTCTTTCTATCAACGCGAAATGAATATACTAATTAATATTCCCATTCAAGCAACACAATATGCGGAGACTCCTACAGAGAAGAAGATATTAATAATATTTACGAAACAAGAGGAGCGAATAACCGTAATGTACTGCGAGAAGAGTTTATATGTGAAGTCGATTGAATTGACCAGCTTATCAATCATGGCAGATCGATTTGTATGCGTATAACTTTTTGTTTTTTTTTTATGTAAACGCATACAGGAGAATACCGACAGATGGTGATAGTAATTCTGAAGTCTCATCTGTGGAATTCTATGACGCTTACCATGGTGCATATGGCTAAGCGCTGCATGTGGGTGTTGATCCGCCAACGTCATAGACTACACCCCGAGATTCACGCATCATCCTTATTATTACGGGAATTTACTATGAATGGGTGGTCTTCACGGGACGACTTTCGTCTACCACTAATTTTAATTAATAGGCTATGACGTCATTTTACGGGTGGGGATCAAATTCACACCAACCGGAGGTATTTAAGAGCTCAGAAATAGGTTAAAAAAGCTTTTTTTTTAATCTCCGTCGGGGATCGAACCTACGACCTTTGGCTTGCAAAGCAATCGCTTTGACTATTGAGCTATACCCGCCAGTTGATGTGCAATAAATGGAACGAGGGCAGATATAATCGATCATCTCGTTATTCCATCTGCATCTTGGCGTTAACGATATCAAATAGATACAGCTCGATACAGCCATTGCAGGCTGGTGCCAAAAACGGTCACGGGTGTAACGTTAGTTATGTACATGGCTACTGTGATTGGTGCGCCAGTAATACTGTAGATCGCCACTTGCGGCGCTGGGCGACAGCCCATTACAAGTGCACTCAGTGGCCAGTAGTAGTCCCGTCCGACTGGCGAAACGTCATGAGGGCGAAACGAGAAGGAGATCCATCACGTACGGCTGCCGAGCCAAGACTGAGCTCCGCAGGCAGCTCGCTAGGAAAGGGATTTGGAGTGGGGGAACCAAGGTACACTACAGAATCGCGAGATCCACCATCAGCGCTTTTCAGGACTGTAGCGCCATGGGAAACTTATTTTACGGATAACCGACGTATTTAACGGTTGATTTAACGTGTTTATTTATAGATACTTGTGAATTATGTACAGCTTATTACATAATTTAAAAAAAAAAGGTATACGCGTGTTGAAAAAAAATAGACCCCAAAATAACTAAACATAATTAAGCGAAGATGGGAATATTAAATAAACATTTCCTTTCCAATATAAGTAGGTCTCGTAAGGGTGAGGTATGTATTTTCATATCGATTACAGTTATTATGACTTACGAGTACTAATTTGGGAACGAAATGCCACGGGCAGCCCTTGAATGTATACTTCATCTACAGGGAACCTCTACTTACGAGCTTAATGCTTTTAACCTTTCCCTCCCTGTGATGTGTATCTTCCACACATTGCTTCTAATAACCATCGATATCTCTATAAATATAATAAATACAAGGTTAAGATTTTATGTATTCGTCCATAATATATTTGTGAATTGATTTAATATAATCAGATTTTAACGGGTACATCGGAGGTATTTTGCGAACATCGGAAAAAAAATCGCGCTGCGAGTGCCTCGATCTTGGGTCTCGACGATGTGCGGGAATCGCGACACTATATTCGCATCTCACTTTTTCATACTTCACTGAGAAGATAGAGGGAAGTGAGTGAGTGGACCACTTCCACGACTAGCGGCAGTTGCTCTCGAGCTTGAAACCCGAGTGGACCTATGCCCGTTTCGTGAGCGTTGCCAGATGGTTTTTCAATGTTTTCAGCCAATAAATCTGAATTAATATAATTTTTGACTTCAATTATAAATAAATTAAGGGGATTAGCTATGAATGTTCTTAGTTTTCCGATTTAAAATCGCTGATATTTGATTGTGACTACCCAACACTGGAACGCGCGTTTTTATTTTAGCACCGTAAAGGGAAGGTTAATGAAGAACCTCTTTACTATAAGTGTTCGCGTTGAAATACGTTTATAATATAATATATTTAATAAATTTTAATTTGGAATGAAGAAGACCGCAATGAGTGCGAAACCGCGGTCTTCATTTCTGTTAAAACAATAATATATTTATATATGCATAATACATTTTCAAATAATAAATAAGTATTTAATAATAGTAGAATAGCACTACTAGCTGAAATTCAGCTAGCGAGTTCGCACTACCTGAAGCAGGTTTTATGCAATAATTGACAAGCATAAGAACGTTAATAATAATATTAAACTTGTGAATAAATACGGATTGATTGAATAATAAAAAATAATAATATACACACTCTGAATAAATACTATAGAGACATCTATCGTTATACAATGGTAACATTGGTAACAATGTTATAAATGCAAGATTTTCGACGAATCGATTCGGGCAGTCGATGGTCGTGTGGTCAAGGTATTGAACTTGAACAAATGGTTGGTTCCAAAGTTCGCTGGTTCGCATCCCGCCACTGCCGATATTTCTTCTGAACGAATTGATGCGTATAAAAAGAATTTGTTGCATTATAGTATGTGTATATTTAATTACTTATAAAAACGTTGTTGCAGACACTCGTATGTCGAGGCTTCAGTGTACTCGTTATATCGACCTTTTGCGCGATTTAAATAAATTTTGTTTACTGGTTTCCGTGCTATAAACATGGCAAATAAAGGGCTGTTAACGTCTCCACGAGGCAAAATATATTTCAGGTCGCAGGTATTTGGTTTCTATTGACGTGTAAGTCAATTGATGTAATCATAAAAACCTTAAGAAAAACCCTAACTGAAAGAAATCAGGGTTTTTATTTTCATGTCGTAAGGGCGGTTCGAAGTTACGCAACATTGGACGCAGTACATAATTGAATGGTTGACCGCATGGTGTGCAACGCGTGTCTTTGGTTTATTTCATGTGCCCTTTAGGATATGACTGTGGATACGCAATTAGGATAAACAATGACACTCTTACGTCTAACCTACAATCAATAGTAGTTCTCTTCTAAAAGCAAGCTCCATCAACATCGTAGAGTATCATCTCGAATGATGTCAAATATTTAAAAATTTCAAACATTACGAGTCAATTAAGTATAAAGCCGGTGTCGCTTCCAAAAAACTAGGTGTATTATATAGATCACTGAGGTATTTCAACGATAAACAACTTCATTTTCTATATAAAGGACAAATCCAACCCATCCTTGAATAAGGCAGTCGCCTTTGAATTGGAGCCCCAAATTACCTTCTAAACTTAATTGACTCAGTTCAAAGATGAGCAATTCGTTTGATAAACAATTACACTCTTACGTCTAACCTGCAATTAATGAAACACAGGCATAAGATTTGTTCATTTAGTCTTTTCTAACGTTATTCTCACGGTCGCTGCTCTTCGGAACTTAAAGAACTAATTCCTCCTGCACTAACCCACAACCGACAAACTCATCTTACACTTGCCGAACATCCATAAACGGTTAATGTGTGCCGACCAAGAACTGGCAGTTTATAAAGTTCCTTCCTTAATGCCACTGGTAAGCTTTGAATGCTCTTCCAGAGTCTGTGTTTCCTCCATCCTAGAATCAGGACCTCTTCAAGAAACAGATAAATATACACTTGCAATCTCCCCAACCCACACACAAACACAACACACGTTTCCCGCATGAAGCATCCAGTCTCCCTGCTTGAGCGTCATATAGTGCACTGGTTTTGACCGACTGTGCTCTCCTGCATGCGATTTCATAAAAAAAATGGTGACAATAAAGTAATTTTATATTTGAGGGATAAGTCTCACAGTAACTGGGGGTGATTATATATTTATCTGAATAGTAAGACCTCATAAATACACTAAGAATTATATTCATTTTATGCTTTGATTGATATTAAACCCACTAACTCGCGTATCAACAAATTGTCAAGCTCTTCAACTATTAGCCTTTACATTACAAATAAATATCTTAAAAGACCTTCGATACATAAAAAGAGAAAAAAATAAGCGAAAAAATATTGTTACTTATTTATCCAATTTAATAAATTTGAAAACGACGTAAAAAAAAACTTGAAAAAATGAGCAAACGATAAATACGATTTATAAAGAATTTAGGGTCTGAACCACTTTAATGTGATTACATATATATATCAATGAATCCCCTCTTTTATAAGCTTTTGCTCTGCTTGCCTAGTTAGAGTCGAAAATCACGTTTGTCGGTTGTATAAACATATATATAGTGATATCAGCTTGATATCAGATATTTTAGGCTGACGCCGTAAAGCCTCGAAAAACGACCTTTTGTCTCTTATTTTTGTTCAATCGCCTGACATGCACATCTAATAATGTTGGTTTTAATTATATAATAGTACACGGCGTTTTCATACGCCAGTAATTCGATAACCAACTTAGAGAGGAGGATATAAATATATATATATATATATCAAAGGGATATATCGGCAACAAAAAAAGTATATACATATATAGCTATAAGGATGAATTCTTCTGCATATGTTTTATATAAAAAATAGACTTTCAGATAATAAATCAATCGCCTGTCTTAAAGGTAATGCAATGCAAAAAAAAAGCAATATCATTACATCAGCTAGACGCAGCATAACTGAAATGTAATTAAATACACAAATAAAAAAAACTGTAAGCAAAATGCTGATAACATTTTTTGCTATTACACACTGTGCAATTACCTTCAGATAAAAGAGATATTACGAATATTTATACGAACATTGGAATACTGGAACGGATTTTAAATCGCGAATTAAATATCCCGGTATATATAAGGGATCAAATTCACACCAAACGGTGGTATTTTAGAGCTCACCAATCGATTGAAAATGTTTTTTTTTTTAATCTCCATCGGAGATCGAAGCCACGACCTTCGGCTTGGCAAGCAAACGCTTTATCCACTGAGCTATACCCGTATCTCTTTGAAGGTCATGCGAGATAAGTATGTGAAAGAAAAATAAATTTGTTACATAGTGCCCAACCTTAAAACCACGATTCCTATATAATTTGAATTCGCTATTATTCTAACAACATTGTTTCACTACTGACGTATGATACTCATTGTAATATTTGTGAAGTCAAAGATCGATTGTCTCAGGAGCGCATAAAACGTTTAAGCTGTCTTATTTTAAGCAATATTTGTTTATACTACAAATATAAAAACCAAAGTCATGAGAGTAAGCCGTAATGAGCCGTAAAACATTAATAAATAGGTATCATAACATTAATATTAGTTAGCTAGGAGTAACCCTAAAAGATGCAAAAGAGTTTTGTATACCTTGGAAGTACGATCCCCTGGGATGGCATAGCAAAAAGAGAAGTCAACAGACGCATACATCAAGCAAGGCTAGCGTTCAATAAAAAAACGAAAATTCTACAGTCAAAAAATATTAATTTAAAGCTTCGCAAGCAACTTGCCAAAACATTTGGTTGGAGCATCTTGATGCACGGCTGTGAGACATGGTGCTTATCTGAAAGTGATAAACCGGATTGATACTACGAAGGAGAAGTCCACAATATTTGAATATTCCAACCATTTTCTGTTGGTATAACCTCTCGCGTCGTCAGTTCCTGGCTGCCTGCCACTCCATCCCCATGAAAGCCTTCCACTGCAGTGATATTTTCCATAGCATTTTTTCCGACGCCATTATATGAACTATCAACTTATTTTTTCGTGCCAGCAAGCAATATTTTTTCAAGACTTGTATTTCACTAAAACAGTGGTACATAACCGACGCCCCAGGCACACGAAATGCAATAGGAAATAGGCGAATTAAAAAAATATGTCAACATACATTTTCGTATTTTTATTAGAACTATACCATTTCTTAGGAATATCATCTCCAAATATTAAATATATAAATACTTCCTAGTAATACAACTGGGACGAAGTAACTTCTCAAAATAAATCGACAGGCGTATACAACTGGGATGGGCAACATTTGGAAAACTAAAGTACATTTTTAAAGCTAAAATTCCGCAATGTCTAAATACTAAAGCGTTTAACCAATGCATCCTCCCTGTATTAAATTATGGCGCAGACACGTGGAATCTGACAGCAAGTCTTACTTACGTACTTAAAATAAAGGTCACCCAGCGTGCTATGGAGAAATCCAAGCTTGGAGTGTCGCTAAAAGATAGAATCCGAAACGAGGAAATACGCAGAAGAACTCAAGTAGTGGATGCTACCCAACGAATATGCACACTCAAGTGGCAATGGGCAGGACATATCTGTCAAAGAGACGACGGTCGATAAGGAAGAAAATTATTGGAATGGCGCCCAAGAACTGGCAAACGAAGCATTGGCCGACCCCCTACAAGATGGACTGACGACATAAGAAGAATAGCGGGAGTGACCTGGATGCGGAAGGCGGAGGATCGAAGAGGATGGAGACTCATGCGGGGGGCTTACGTTCAACAGTGGACGGATACAGGCTGATGATGATGATATGCTCCATAAACGGAACGAATATGGGAAGAAAAAATATACATGGAAAAAAAAACATTTTAGAACCACTGCACTCGAGCAATGCAGATGTTTGTGGTTGTTAACCCCGCCGCCGTTCAGCCCATTGTGAGCTCGATAAATGGTAACATCGAAGGTCGCCGGAGCTCCTGCGGCAGCTGATATGTCAAATAAATGCCCGACCTTTATTCGCTTTGATTCCGCAAATGCTATTAGGCTTTATTGACATTTCTATTGCGTGATACGTTTTTTTTTATTTTCCGTAATAAAATGAAAGGAGAAATGATTGACTTTTTATTTGATCCAACACGAAAAGACAGATTCCTTATGTAATACGCAACACAATCGTGTGGTATTACAATAGAAATGAAAAAAGAAACTTTTATTCCGGCAAACAGAAAAACTATTAAGTTACTGTAGCATTTTATTTCTGGTATTAAAGGCTTCTCTCTCTCTAGTAGCTTCACGCCTAATTTCAAAAATAAATATGTATAAACTCTGATATCAGCATGATATAGCTCCTTTAGGCTGATGCCGTAATGCCTCGAAAAACGATCTTCTGCCTCTTATTTTTGTTCGCTCGCCTGACATGCACACCTAATGTTAGTTTTAATTATATAATGTTGCACGGTGTTTGCTTACGGCAATTTACTTTTTACAACAGTTTCCTGTTGGTACCACTGTCATCTTGAATTCGCTTTTTCTGCAGCGACAGTTGGCAGCGCCGAGATGTCAGAGCGCGCCGTCAGTTGACAGTGGGCGCTAGCTCACGACCGTTATTGCGCGCGCCTAATAGCGTGCGCCACAACGGTCTTTTTCTTACAAATTTTTGACAAATAGACCGTGATAATAAGTGAAACGAAAACAAGTCTTTTGTATTGTAAACCTGACCCTGCATCCTATATCATCCAGTAAATCGATATCTAATAAGAGAGGAAGATATCAACTCGTAATAGTCTTTCGCATCGGTTATCGACATATGCCATCAAATACCCCGACCGTTGACATCGGTTGACGTGATGTATCGTTTTGCTACTTTCAGTACTCATTGTGAGATCTACGGTAAAAAATTGGAAGTGCAGTCATTCCCTTTATTAACCTATATGTATTATTTACAGGAATCTGTAAAGCATGTAAATAAATATCGTTAGGTTTCGTCATAGAAGCGATTTTTCTGTAAACCACGTGTGTCAATACCACCATTCATTATGTATGAAGTTACATAATGAACGTTTGTTAAATATAATAGATTTTTATGCATCATCTGATAGCTAAAGGATAGAAGAACCAATGTGATATATGAAAATAGGTCAGATAAGTACATTTATGCTTCAAATACTAGTTTTAAGCAAAAAAAAATGCTTTAAAAAATTCAAACCGTATTGACAGTACAATTTGTATTTCAACGTAACGAAACGAAAAAAAAAAGGTATTCAGAAAAAAATAATACTAGGTGTAAAAAATGGATGCCTAAAGTAGTATACGAGTATGTAAGAATATTAAATTACATTTACTTTTATATTTTGTATGACTTACTTACACTTTCAAATCGGCTATCTGTTAGTTGACAGTTAAGCAATCGTCTCTTACCTGAAAATAAATAAAAAATAATGGTTAAATCGAGGTATTATAAAGAAGTAATAAATAATGGAAAAATATTTGATTGCAGTTGATAATGAAATATGCGAAATTAAAAAATTATCCAATAAATCTGTAAAAACCTATTAGAGTATTAATTTTTATGTAATCGCATGCAGGAGAGCACAGCCGGTCAAGACCAGTGCACTCTATGGCGCTCAGCCAGGGAGGTTGGACGCTGCATGCAGGAAACGTGTGATGTGTTCGTATTTGTGTGTGTATTGGGGATATTGCAAATGTATATTTATCTGTTTCTTGAAGAGATCCAGATTGTAGGAAGGAGGAAACACAGACGCTGGAAGAGCATTGCAAGGCTTACCAGTTTATTATATTACCAGTGGCATTAAGGAAGGAACTTTGGAAACTGTCAGTTCTTATTAACCGTGTATGGATGTTCGGCAAGTGTAAGACAAGTTTGTCGGTTGTGGGTGGGTGCAGGACGAGTTATAATAGTTCTTTAAGTTCCGAAGACCAGCGACCGTGGTAATAACGGTAGAAAAGATTATAATTTTTGATTCGAAATTGTTACCAAAATAAAACGTTCTCCAGAAAATAATGAATTAGACGAAAAAAGCTTTAAATACATTAACAATTGTTAATTTATTGCTGTAAATATTGTTTTTCCATGTACACTGCCTAGCTGGAGAGAATGGTCGCCACAAAAATGCGGCATAAAGGCCTATCAACTACAATTAATAACCCTCAACGTAGCTCTGCATTCGAAGGCTCTACCGAGTACATTATAACATGTACAGTTTAAGACTATGAGGTTCTCAGGATAATCATGGAAGATAGGCACCTAATAAGAACCATCTCATCATCATTTGCAGCAAGTGTTCGAGGACATGACTTGTAGCTCTTATACTGAGCTGAAGAGAGTTGCGGAGGACCGAGAGGAATAGAGATCGAGTTGCAAGATTCTGTTGCTGCAAACCAATCCACCGGATTGATACTACGATGGAGTTTAAGAAAGCCTTACTAAATGACAGTAGTGTGTGCTCTCCTGCGGCATACAGATAAACTTCAAACGAATCATCAACAATGAACGTATCGTTACATCATCTATATAATGTCCTAACGGAATTTCGCCAAAAATTAATTTACCGAATATTGCCGATTAGCTGTGAAATTTTCTCATTGTATATATTTATTATGGAAACGTTTAAGATTAATTGTCATCGTATTCCATATATATGCAAATGAGTTTACTGTGACAATGCATATCAGGTATTTTTATTCAATATATACGTTTTATTATATACACGAATTCAGCGTAACCCATTTACAGATCTTACAACATCGCTTTAAGAAAAATTTAATGACTTTTTTTATTCGCCTTTGTTTTAGTATTTTAAATATATATTTTTGGGTTAAGCGTTAAATACACTAAGAAAATAAATTATCTGAGTGTTGCAATATGACAAAATTTAAAATAATATTAACCGTAATTTTTTTATGTAAAACCATTCAGGAGAATACCGACAGATGGTGATAGTAATTCTGATGTCTCATCTGTGGAATTCTATGACGCTTACCATGATGCGTATTGGCTAAGCCCTGCATATAGAGTGGTGATCCGCCAACGTCATAGACTACATCTTGATATTCACGCATCAGCCTTATTATTACAGGAATTTACTTTGAATGGCTTGTCTTCACGGGACGACTTTCGGCTACCACCAATTTTGACTGGCATTTTACGGATTAGGGATCAAATTCACACCAACCGGGGGTATGTTGGAGCTCATAAATCGAGATTTTTTTTAATATCATTCGGTGATCGAACCCACGACTTTTGGTTTGCAAAGCAAACGCTTTGACCATTGAGCTATACCCGCTGGCCAATATAATAATATAATTCACACACCAACCAACCAGGTTGACCGTCATAGATTCCACTAAACGTCCCGTTAAGACCACCCATCAATAGTAAATTCCTGTTATAATAAAGGATGATGCGTGAATCTCGGGCTGTAGTCTATGACGTTGGCGGATCAACACTCCACGTGCAGCGCGTTTTATTTATTTTACATGCGGTCAAAGCGTTTGCTTTGCGAGCCAAAGGTCGTAGGTTCGTTCCCCAACGGAGATAAAAAAAAAATTAATCGATTTCTGAGCTCATAAATACCTCCGGTTGGTGTGAATTTGATCCATAACCCGTAAAATGTCAGTCACAGCCTATTAATTAAAATTGGTGGTATACGAAAGTCGTCCCGTGAAGACCACCCATTCATAGTAAATTCCTGTAATAATAAATGATGATGCGTGAATCTCGGGCTATCGTCTATGACGTTGGCGTATCAACACTTCACATGCAGCGCTTAGCCATATGCTGCATGGTAAGCGTCATAGAATTCCACAGTTGAGACTTCAGAATTACTAGCACCAACTGTTGGTATTCTCCTGTATGTGGAAGACAATGTATAATATAAAGTATTGGATCCCTGACGCACAATGCGGACTGAAAAAAGTGAGCGAAAAAAGTGATAAAAGCGTTTTATTTATTTTACATTACATTGACTAATGGCTCGCTGTACTGTCGGGACGCTTTGCTCGGGAGCTTTTGTACGACTGGAGCTTTAAATAAGCCGCGATGACGTCACTCTCGTAAGCCGAAACGAGACACTATTAATAAAGGCAAAAGCTCAGCCCACCTGCACGAAAGAATGCTCGGGATTTAATCGTCTTTCTCTTGACTTTCTGCACAACTTTTGACACTTGACAGATTAGATTAAGCTGTTATGCAGTTTCCTATAAATCAGTGGTATTTTAGTTTTCATATATACCTGTATATCATTTGAGGCAACGGAACACTTTTTTTTTAACAATTTAATTTAAAATAACGAGTGATGGAAGAAAAACGTTTTATTATTTTTTTAGGAACCTAATCCGAACAATCTCAGAGAGGCGAGCCCGATGGATCGGTCACATCATGCGCCACGATGGTCTTCTTCACAACATTGTGGAGGGGATGGTTGAAGGTAGAGACTGTAGAGGGCGCCCTAGACGGGAGTATTTGCAGCAAGTGTTCGAGGTTATGAATTGTAGCTCTTTTGCTGAGCCGAAGAGGGAGGACCGAGATGAATGGAGATCGAGATGAAAGATTTTGTTGCTGCAAACCAATCCACCGGATTGATACTACGAAGAAGGCGTTTCAACTTTTTTTTTTTATGTAAACACATACAGGAGAATACCGACAGATGGTCATAGTAATTTTTTTGTCTCATCTGTGGAATTCTATGACGCTTACCATGTTGATTATGGCTAAACGCTGCATGTGGAGTGTTGATCCGCCAACGTCATAGACTACAGCCCGAAATTCATGCATCATTCTTTATTATTACAGGAATCTACTATGAATGGGTGGTCTTCACGGGACGACTTTTGTCTACCACCAATTTTAATTGACAGGCTATGACTGACATTTTACGGGTGATGGATCAAATTCACACCAACCGGGGTATTTTAGAGCTCATAAATCGATTAAAAATCCTTTTTTTTTTTTAAATCTCCGTCGGGGATCGAACCCACGACCTTTGGCTTGCAAAGCAAACGCTTTACCATTGAGCTATGACCACCGGTAGCTATGACCGCCGGTTTCGGCAGCGAACACGGAGAAACAATATTTACAGCAATAAATGAACAATTATTCATGTACTTTAATCTTTTTTCTTCTAATTTATTCATTTCTGCAGAACATTTTATTTCGGCAACAATTTCGAATCGAATTTATAAATACTCGAATAGGTTTTTAAAGATTTATTTGATTCCGACCAAGATTCCGTTGCTGCAAACCAATCCACTGGATTGATACTACGAAGAAGGATGGAATTTATATTGTTTTTTTAAATTGCGTCCTTTAGGTAGCGATCTCTCGTACGAATGCATTTCATTCTTCATTTACCTCTGCAACATCATCATCACCAGCCTGTGACCGTCCACTGTTGAACGTAGGCCTCCCGCATGAGTCTCCATCCTCTTCGATCCTCCGCCTTCCGCATCCAGGTCACTCCCGCTATTCTTCTTATATCGTCAGTCCATCTTGTAGGGGGTCGGCCAATGCTTCGTTTGCCAGTTCTTTTCTTCCCCATCGACCGTCGTCTCTTCGACAGATATGTCCTGCCCATTGCCACTTGAGTGTGCCTATTCGTTGGGTAGCATCCACTACTTGAGTTCTTCTGCGTATTTCCTCGTTTCGGATTCTATCTTTTAGCGACACTCCGAGCATGGATCTCTCCATTGAACGCTGGGTGACTTTTATTTTATGGGTAAGACTTGCTGTCAGATTCCACGTCTCTGCGCCATAAGTTAATACAGGGAGGATGCATTGGTTAAGCGCCTTAGTTTTAAAGCATTGCGGAATTTTCGCTTTAAAAATGTACTTTAGTTTTCCAAATGCTGCCCATCCCAGTTGTATGCGCCTGTCGATTTCTTTTGAGAAGTTATATCGCCCTAGTTGTATTACTCTGCAACATGTCACCTTTTTAAACGTGTGAAAAATTCTCAGTTCAGGTGTAACAGTTATTCTATCATTCCTACGTAACGCTTCACATTAATCAATATTTTTTAAGTTACTCTTCACAAATAGATAAATAAACCAATTGTCCGCACTCAGTTTTACAAATCTACTTTCAAAAACAATTGTTAATTTATCAGCAATTAAATATACACATACAATTATACATCAAATTTTTATACGCATCATTTCATTCAGAAAAACATCGGCAGACGCGGGATGCGAACCACAAGCCTTGAATCCAACCTTTGCTCATGTCTTTTACACCGCCTAGTCCACTCGACAATTTCTCCGCCCGAACGGACACGCGTAAGAAGATGTATTTATACCATGGTTACCATCGTGTAACGATAGATGTCTCTATAGTATATATTCAGAGTATGTGTATTATTATTTTTTATTATTCAATCAGTCAACATTTATTCACAAGCTTTATATTATTACTTTCCGACAGTCTATTTATTTAGTAAGTACCACCTGGGTCTCGGACCGAATATAGATTGAATGGATGAGAGACAACTTCTACTTTTTTATTTATTTATCAGTACATACAAACTAAGCAAACCAATACTTATTTGCATTAGCAGTATTACCACAAGCAAATGGTTTATAATAATACAGATGAGAGGACGAAGCTTTTATTTGTAAATCCTTGTTTCTGTCGCATCTGGGAGTGAAAGTTTAAGGTCCTCTGGTCAACCGCAGGACGGGATAGTCCCTCAATGGATGGCCGCCCATAGACACCACCAAGGTCACGAATATGAGCCAAATAATCCTTTTTCAGGCCCTTTAACCGTAAGCCAATTAGTGGAGGAAGAATATTTTCGACACCACAACGCTGAACCACAAAAAGGGAAAAGATTCATTTTCCCCAAAAAAAAAAAAAAAAAAAACTTTATAAGAAAAAAACGTTCATCATCTCTACATCCACTACCCTTACTGTAGCAAATGATCGTCATGAATTACCGTTATAAATTTCTGTCAGCTGCCGTGGTCCTCGCCTCATCCCATGTCAGCTCTAGCTGCCGGAGCTGATTACTATTTATTCACATTTATTACTATTATTATATTGGTATTTGTATAGCGCTCTTTTATGACCGAATGATCCATTCCAAAAGCGCTTATTTGCCTCTCTGAGTAAAAAATTGAGTCTGCTTCTGAAGGATGCCTCCGCTTTTGAGCTCTCTGTAGCTGTATGCTTCCCGGTAGCGAGTTCCAGGCCATTGGTGCCGCGTAGCTGAAAGCCCGATTGCCAAAGACAATGCTAGAACTACCTCCCGTCAGCTGCAGGGTGCTTCTATTTGCTCTGGCTGATCTGAGTGTCTCTCCACGCGCGCTGAAGGCTTGATCAGTTCTGTCAAATAGCCCGGTGCAGTTCCGTTGAGTGCCTTATAAGCTAAGAGGCATAATTTGTACTGGATTTTAACCGAAACTCTCTAATATTTGATTAAATAATCAATAAACAAAAAAAAAACTATATATAAATTAATACACGATAGATCAGATGTATACAGCCATTTACGCAACATCCGTTTCTATTTTATCTAATTGATCAAAATTAACTCTAATTTTTAACATCAAATCACCATGAATGGATGCTGTCAACACGACGATCTTCGTCTACTACCAATTTCAATTAATAGACTATGACTGGGATCAATAAATAAGAGATAAAATTCACACCGACCAGAAGTACTCATGAAGCTTATATATCGACTAAATATCGTATTCATTTCAATCTTCGTTGAGGATCGAATCCACGACCTTCTATTATGGTAATTAAACGCTTTGTCACTAAGCCATACTCACCGGCGAACCTTACGTGTAGGTCACCTTTTATCATGAGACTAAATAAACGTGTACATTTTGTCGGGTTATAAGTTTACCGCGTGTCATAGTTTTTGCGGATTATTTAACAGTAATCGCATTAGCATACGAAGAACATCTCCCACGCCGGACAAACAACGATATGTTTTGACCACCGCAATGTTGAGAAGCGTGGGTAAGTTGTCATGTTATAGCATGCTCCAGATTCGATAATGTATTTCATATTATTTGGCTACGCTATTTGGATCGCACGATTTTATTAATACATGTTTTTTATTTATGTAAGCACACGTAGAATAATGCAGAAAGACGGCAATGAATAAATCACAACCGGACTTATTTAAGACAAAAATTAAAGGTCCACGATGATGCGCTCTTTCAGAATTATTTCAGTGTGTGGGTACATTCTAAATTTGCAGCTATTCTACTATTTTGTTGTAAGAAATATATAATAAATGAAATTTAAAAAATGAGAAGCATTTCATGAGGCTTGCCATTTTGACGAAGCTAAGTGCTCTATGTGTAGTGTTGCTTCGTCAGCGTCATACTAACACAATCCAAGGCCTATTTTAAAGATACAAACTGCGATTAATTACCAGATTTTTAGAATATTTTTCGATATTCCTATACTTTATATATAATTGATATATACTCATATTTTTAATACATTGATACACACATAAAAATCTACATCATCTCTCATCAATTTCCTGAGAAAAAGTAGCGGCAGACGCTGCGATTCGAACCACATACTATACACCTTAGTTCAAGTTTTCACGGGACGAATTATTCCAGCAATATTTTGATAAATAGGCTATGAAAGCATTGTAACAGTAATCAATTTTACACCGAATTTTTCTTCTGCGTAAACATACACTAGAGAATACCATCAGCTGGTAATAGTGACCTACGCTTAATATGTAACATATAGATAAACGCTGCATGTGAAGTGTAGATCCGCAAACGACATACACTACACTACGACATGCTCCTCTCTTCACCCCATGCCAGCTGTCTTACAAAGTTTCACCGAGTACATAAATGTATAGTTTCCGACGGCCTTCTAGGATGGCGCGAGACCGAGGGCTTGAAAAATAGGCAGCTATATATAATACACAATATATTTACACTCAGAGGGTTAACCGAAGCAATAAATCAACGGCTTGTTGATGCCTAGATGCCTGTACTGATCGCTGTCTTGCATCCTATATCCTCTCCAATTAGTGTTCCCTCATCTTTATCATCAGCCAACTAAACCGTTTTCAGTACGCAAATTGAGATAGCGACATAATTTTAAGCTTCGTCGTGGCTTGAACCCGTGATCTGTCACACTGTAGTGGAGCGCTGTAGTTTCGAGCAACACTCCTCGGTTAAGAATACCCGCTATTCTAGATGCCAGCGTGACGAAACAGCACTTAAGGACGGCATCTGCTCGAGCCGCCAGATGTATGCAGATCTGGGGCACACATTCAAATCGAATTTGGCAAATGTCAGTGAATCATCTGATACGAGTATGAGTTCCGACACCGTATGCAGAAACATTTCTTAAGATTCGAGGCGAGTCGAGAACTGAGGCTTTCACACTTCTTCTTCGTAGTATCAATCCGGTGGATTGGTTTGCAGCAACAGAAACTTGCATCTCGATCTCCACTCCTCTCGGTCCTCCGCAACCCTTTTCAGCTCAGCATAAGCGCCACAGTTCATGTCCTCGAATACCCGCTGCAAATACTCCCGTCTAGGGCGCCGTTCTGCAGTAATGTTCGCACATTCCAGGTGGCATATCTTGTTGGCTGAAGGTTTTTCTTATTTGTCTTGGTTGTTTTGTCTCGAGCAGTCCCCACCCGGAGATCCGATTGGGGGACTATTTTATTTCCGGAAATATTACTTGAGATGCAATCATTTTTTGCTGATACGTGGGATGTCTTTAAGACCTTTAATGTGGTATTTTCCCCTTTATTTCCACATCCTAATGCCGTTGACCATAAAGGTTCATCCGCCTTAGGAGGGCATTTACTACCTCCAGGACAATAGAGTGCCCTAACCAGCTTGACCTGATGAGGTTAGCTGGGTGTTAGCTTATTCCGGCCAACATTCGGTCCAAAAAATCTGATCTTTCAAATTATCATCAACCACAACGCAAATTGTTTTTCTGTGTAAAATTTTGTACAAGAAAAATGATTCATATGAGTAGCCATTATATGTTGATTATATGATTAATAGTCATATTTCACAGACCTTTGATCCTATTTCCATTGGAGGAACAGAAATAGAGGTTGTAAACGACTATACCTATCTGGGACAAGTAATACAACTAGGGCGAAATAACTTCTCAAAAGAAATCGACAGGCGCATACAACTGGGATGGGCAGCATTTGGAAAACTAAAGTACATTTTTAAAGCGAAAATTCCGCAATGCCTTAAAACTAAGGCGTTTAACCAATGCGTCCTCCCTGTATTAACTTATGGCGCAGAGACGTGGAATCTGACAGCAAGTCTTACCCATAAAATAAAAGTCACCCAGCGTGCTATGGAGAGATCCATGCTCGGAGTGTCGCTAAAAAATAGAATCCGAAACGAGGAAATACGCAGAAGAACTCAAGTAGTGGATGCTACCCAACGAATAGGCACACTCAAGTGGCAATGGGCAGGTCATATCTGTCGAAGAGACGACGGTCGATGGGCAAGAAAAGTATTGGAATGGCGCCCAAGAACTGGCAAACGAAGCATTGGCCGACCCCCTACAAGATGGACTGACGATATAAGAAGAATAGCGGGAGTGACCTGGATGCGGAAGGCGGAGGATCGAAGAGGATGGAGACTTATGCGGGAGGCCTACGTTCAACAGTGGACGGACACAGGCTGATGATGATGATGATGATTATATGTTGATTACCTTACGAAATGTCTTGATATCAGCTTGATCGAAAAAACGATCTGTTGTCTCTTATTTTTGTTCGCTCGCATGCACATCTAATAATGTTAGTTTTAATTATATATAAAATTACACGGCGTTTGCATAAGCCATTTTATTTGTTATGACAGTTGCTCCATTTAATGTTGGTGCAACTGTCATTTTTAATTTGTTTTTTTTTGCCGTGATTATCTTGGCGGCGCTGGATGTCACAGTGTTCCGTCAGACGTTAGTTAATCTCTCGTACGGCCGGCGAAGTCTCATGTACCGGTCGGACGAGGAAATCAAGTCATTATTCAAAATAAATGCGAAATGCGCTTCAAAAATAAGTACTTTGTGTAGTTAATCTGCTCCTGCGTCCTTCCTCCACGCGGCCACGTGACAAACCCGCGACTTGTCATCTTTTTAAAGGCGGGGGATGTCAGTCTTTACTTTCAAGTCACTAGTTAGGGCAGCCTGGTGTCTTGAAAAGCGTTGTATATATTTCACATGCAGATCGAAATTTTAACGTCTGAACTATAACTTTTGCACCCACGTTTGGTGCTACTCACCAAAGTCCGTTACTTGAATGATGAGAAAGTGCTCTGAAAGCAATGCAATGATAAGTGCTAAATACTTCACATACTTAATACATAACAAATTTAATGCGTGAGTTGTAAAATTCATGACGATCGGCATAAGTGTAAGATTGCGAAAAGTATATTATATTTTTTGCCGGCGGGTATAACTCAATGGTCAAAACGTTTGCTTTGCAAGACAAAAGTCGTGGGCTCGATCGCCGACAGAGATTTAAAAAAAAACGATTTCTGAGCTCTATTTTGTTGGTTGGTGTGAATTTGATCCCTCACTCGTAAAACGCCAGTCATATTAATTAAAATTGGTGGTAGACGAAAGTCGTCCCGTGAAGACGACCCATTCATAGTAAATTCCTGTAATAATAAGGATGATGCGTCGTGAATCTCGGGCTGTAGTCTATGTCGTTGGCGGATCAACACTCCGCATGCAGCGCTTAACCATATGCACTATGGTAAGCGTCATAGAATTCCACAAATGAGACTTCAGAATTACCATCACTATCTGTCGGTATTCTCCTGTATGTGTTTACATAAAAAAAATAAAAAAAAAAATATGTACGGAAGCACGAAATCATCACATGATTTTGCAGTCTAAAAGCTAGGACCATTTAAGAACATTGTTACCGACAATTTCTATAACAGAAGTCTAAGTGCTTGTTGAGGTATAGTATCGAAAAGCATATTTTGGGGTGATTAGTTTTTCGATTTTTTTTATATTAGAAAATCGAATGATTATTTCGACGCTCTCGAAGGCTGAACCTTTATCCTAAGAAGCAGCTCAATCCGATAAAATGAACATAATATTACTAGGCTTCCAATATTTTTCTTCCTTATGTTGTTTTGTATTTAAAAAGTGTTTTGTAAACGTTGACACACCGGAAGCTTGCACCTGATTCCGGAAAGGGACCATGCTACAGGGATTCCGTTCCTCACGTCGTCACTGTGAAGTTTACACTCGAAAGTGATGAAAATTGATGTCCTTCTTCATCCGGTTTCGGGACAGGCCACGACGACACCTCCAACGGTGAAAAATGGAAATAAAAGCTCAGCCATACTTTACGGACGGGCTTTACCAAAAAAAAATACGTGAATTATTGTCAAAGCGCTTTCGGAGCTTTCAAAGTTTTCGCGGTCTGGACGAGACGTTTCATTATTCTCGCTAGAAAAACAAATGTATGCGAAATTTCCAAATTTTCTTTGTGTTGGGGAAGTGCTTGTAGGGGCAACTTTTTAAGTGGTGGGCTCGCAAAGTGGGTGTGCTCGAATCGCATTTTGTAGCTCAGCGTCTTGTTCGTACGCTATCTGCTAGTTTAGCATCAACGAGAAACGTAATTTTACATATTTATTTATTTCACAGAACCGAAGTTCCAAGGTACAAAATAATAAGAAACAGAGTATACATAAATATACAATACATACAAAAGATAATAAAAAAATAAAACATAAAAGAAGAATAAGATGACGTGTCAAAGATCACATAGATATAGGAGAACAATACCATCGACAAAAGAGGAAAAGGATGTAAGAAAAGGATCGAGGTGTGCTGGTAGGCCATTTAGCAGCGCCATAGGCGTTGTACTAAATTGAGTGCTCGAAGCTCCACAAGTATCAACTCCAATAAAAAAACAATGGATGGATACGAGCACGGGTGTACTTATCTGGAACATAGAGGTTAAAACAATTATGAATCCCAGGGTTGTGAATTGCACCGCAAAGGAGAAGGAATGAATGTTTGAGAGCAGCAGTTTTCCTCCGGGACTCTTAACGAATGGAAAGAAAGCATCCCTAGAAGAAAAAGAGTTGGGTAATGTTCGGTATTGGTTGAATTGAATATATTACGTTGGGTTTGTCGACAAATCTCTATTGCTTACAATATAATTCAAATTCTTCTAAAATGATTTAATAATTTTATACTTGGTTTTTATCAGGAGGAATTTGATGACCTACACAAAATTGCATAACATGTCAAAATGGCTAAAAAATATTACGTTTTTATAGTCCATAAAGTCGTTCTATATATGGTAAAGTAAAAGTTAGAAATACTCTTATGTGTGCAAAAGTAGACTGAGAACACTGCTTATGGGTGTTGATGCGTCATCTTTCGCCTATCGTTTACTCAATATTAAACAAATATCTTAATATAGTAATAGACACCGAATATGGCAGGTAACATCCATATCACCATGTCTACTCCCCTAACTGGAACGTATGGATGAAGTAGAACACTATCGATCGAAACCAGTAAGCTCTATGAATCTCAGCTAGGGCGATGGAAGCTGGATGCGAAAAACCTTGCTTATTTCCATAAAATTGGATGACTAGCCCGATTCTTCGGAGGCATGGACTATTAACCTGTTGGCATCGATACCCAAAATATGGCGTGTAAGATTCCCTTACCGTTTACATCGGTAGCGGTGATATATCGTTTTGCTTCTTTCTTAGAATAGTTTTTTATGCATCATCTGATAGCTAAAGGCTATAAGAACCAATGTGATGTATGAAAATAAACCAGATGAGTACATTTATGCTTCAAATACTAGTTTTATAATTGACGGTATAATTTGTATTCCACGGAGCCGTAATGAAACGGCTAAGTCCTAAGAAGAGTTTTAACTAAAAATACCAACATAGAAGTTATAACACTTTATAAGAAAAATCGTCGCATATACTATAGGAAACATCTCCGTTAACATGTTTCTGCTGCAGTTTAGGTGAGAAGCCATTCTCAAGTTATGCAATAATATAAATCTATAATTTTGTGAGTAGGTGGTATAGGTATAAGTGATTTCTTAATTGTAGGCTTAATTAAGTGATCTAACGATAACTACAATGTGCGATTAATGCTGAACCTAAATAATATATTGCACTATTATTATTAATGAAAATAAACTTTGTGTTTATCTTTTTTGGCAAAAATAGCTTCCGGCGCGGCTTTTTTTTTTAAATTTAAAGTTGGGGCGCCTCTCCCGCGCTATTCACTTTGCAGAGACCGGAAGTTGGGAGCGTCGGGAACTAACGACGGCGAAGATTAAGTTTTTTGGGGTCGCTTTTGGCCGTGCGCATAATCTGAATGCCAAAGTTCGCAGTAAAGCTCTCTCCCGGAGTCTGGCCTCATCCCAATGTTAAGTGTAAGCCGGGCCTTAATCGGTTAACCGAGGAATCGTTCGTGCAGATAAGACACCATAATACACATTATCAATATAATATGTAATACGCCAAGTGTGTGTCGACTGATGCTTTATCAAGGCTCAACTTTTAAGATTTCTGTTAGAGAGTAAAGTGATAATGCGACATTGCAAGTAACATCCCTCAAAAATGGTGTTATTCCGTCGCGTGAGGGCATGATGAGGAGCAGGTCAGCAAACAGACTTTTTCAGAAGCACGTTGAAATATATTTACGTTAAAACTTTACAATCATCCGGCCAGGCGGATTGACATGCCGCCGGCCGTAATTGCCGTGCCCGTGATTAGCAGTCGCACAGCGACACCAATGACAATTTATGTGACTAGTCCAGAAATGCCAAAATATGACGGACACCTGCATGTCGACAAGCGAACAGAAATAAAAGACGAAATATTGTTTATCAAGGTTTTCGGTACCAGGCATCACGGGGATGTCACAAGTAAAGCGGTCCTCATTTTTTTAGCATTATTTTTTTTTAGAAAAAAATAGTGGCGTTGTACCCTGCAAATTACACGCAAGGTTAGACTAAACAAGAACAAAAATAAAAACAAATATATTCCATGTGGTCTACGCTTACCACATGCGTTAGTCCTATGATATCTTTGATGTAATTTAACAGCAAGGGATGGTCATAACTAAGCCGTAGTTCAGAAAGGTCTTGCAAAGAAATGACAGAGGAGAACATTGAATATGTATTATATTGTCACGGATGATGCAGTCCATCAGCGGATATCTCACAGACAGCTGTTTGCTAGGATCACATAAAAAGGCTACACAAGAAGAAAGGTCAACCTTTTTTCAGAAATCTAAATATTGACATAAGCATAATGTAGTCCTTGCTTACTGTAACCGAAAACCTCGACAAACGATCTTTCGTCTTATATTTTTGAAGCTCGCCACACCTTTATGTAGATGGCGACATTGGCACTAGTACATAGTTTCGCCACCGGCAGCACTGACGGCCTCGGGCCGCGGCAGTGCGGCCAGCGTCAATGAGTCCCGAGCCATACGCGTGACAACGTTAGCGTTGTGGCCAGGCGGTATGTTTCCGCTCGGCCCAAAGCTTGTAATGTTTTTAAGTAAATAAAATCAGTGTGCTTCTACAAGGAAGTCGTTGTCTGCTGCCCTGCTCCTCATCCTGCCCCTCGCGACGGAATAACGCCCCTCTCTCTCTGTTTTGAGAGAGGAGGATGTTAATATTCTATGTCCAGGAGTCACCTGTGTAATATTAAAAGCTGCGGAATACTTCGTTTTTCACGCCAATATACATGAAGCAACACTCTAATAACAATCAAGGAATTAACATCCTGAAAGGATAGTTTCACCACAGGAATAGAGAGCCTTAAAAAGCACATTCTTTTCAATCAAGGTCGGTCGGAGATTGACGACTTTGTTAATTATGTTAATATTTTTTAAAGCGAAGAAAATATAGGGAACTCATTCACTGTGCGCTTTTTCCTATACCTTCTACAAAGGCGAGTGAAATCGCCGCATCTCTGGACCTGTCGCTCTTGCTGCGCTCCAAACAACCAACTTCATTGAACCAACAATAAATTCAGCAATTCAGTCATTTATGGAGCATCTGGAATATCCCCGTCTAGCACCAGTGCTCCGCAAAGCAACGGTTACAAACAACTGGCTTAGATACATTGATATTTCATAATAATCCGAGTTTGCGAATGTTTACCATGTATGGAAATGTAAAAAAACTCATAGTTCGTGAACGATGTATATGAAATGTAGTGCGTTTTATATGTGAATGCTACAAACCAAATAAGTAAAAAGTTCACCGGCAGATGAAAGTAGTGGATATGTTTGCTTGGATGAATGACTAATAATAAATCGGTGCGACATTTAAAGTATAATGCGACGCGAACCACGACTGGTGAAAGTTAAATTTACACAAGAGAGAAAGAGAGATTAGTGGAGAGTACCTCAGGTAGCATGAAGTACCTTTAATGCAGCAGTTATTAACCTTTCTGTCCATAAGGCGATTGTGACAACGAAAGATGATGTAGACGAAGAAGACGTAGATGACGAAGATGTTTGGGCTGATATCCTCCTCTCTAGGTTGGATATCGAATTACTGGGTGAGGGATGCAGGAGCAGATTAATAACACAAAGAAATTGTTTTCGAAGCACAGTTCCCGTTTATTTTAAATAAATACTTGACTTCTACGACCGACCGGTATGGCATTTTGCCGGCCGGGCGCCAGTTAATTGACAACTGCGGGACACTGTGACATGCCGCGTCGCCAATGATCGCGGCGAAAAAAAGGCAAATTAAAGATGACAGTTGCACCAACATGAAATGGAGCAACTGTCATAGCAAATTAAATGGCGTATGCAAACGCCTGCGTAATATTCTATACTAAAAACTAAAATTATTAGATGTGTAAGTCAGGCGAGCGAACAAAAATAAGAGACAAAGGATCGTTCTTCGAGGCTTTACGGCATCAGCCTAAAAGAGCTATTTTAAGCTGATATCAGGGCTTATTCTAAATCATTGGACTAATCAATTTATGACTGTTCTTGGCAATTTTAAGCCAATACATTTTTAATGTTAACATCATTGAAAGTTCAGACTGTCTACTTGGTAGCCCTTTACAGGACGCTTGACACGTTCTGTGGCATTACCAAATATTAGACTGTATTATAGAAATGATCTT
The DNA here is from genome assembly GCA_022606575.1 of Glossosoma conforme. NCBI lineage: Eukaryota > Metazoa > Arthropoda > Insecta > Trichoptera > Glossosomatidae > Glossosoma > Glossosoma conforme. Next base: position 137,078 of record JAGTXR010000003.1, on the reverse strand, counting down.
TAGCGTAATCCAACAGAGTTCTGAGGCCAGGACTGGGTGGATACGTCGATCACATATCTGCAGACACTAACTACGGTGTACTGTCTACATTTAAACCATCTTTAAGTATTTTACTTTTACACCCACGTTTGGTTTTGCTCGCCAAAGCCAATTTATTACTCGTATAACATTAAAATGCTCTAATAACAATGCCTTGATAAGAGTTCTCAAGTAGCATAGTCATATGACCTGGGCCAACCAAAAACATGGAAAAAATTTAAGTTACCCGCAGAGAGTGGTGGGAGAGAGCGATGAGAGAGCGGACAAGGCAGCCTTGCATACTACAGTGTATCAAAAGTCAAAGGTTAACCTGGCTAAGACATGTCCTGAGAACGCCGCAGCAAAGCATTAACAACGACTGCCTTTTCTTCAAATACCCGGGCTCTCGCCGTCCAGGTAGGCTATAGGAAACTATATATATAATTTAATCGGCGGAGCTGTGAAAGGCGGAGCTGACATGGGACGAGGCGACGACCAAGGCGGCTGACAGCTTTGTGGAGGCGGCTAGTGATGTCCATATGCTCCAGTTAAGGGAGCAAACATGGACAAATGTATGAAGAGAGTGGTGAAGAGTACCTTGGGATTACCTTTAGTAACCTAGAGTGCCTCAATCATAGTAGGGACAAATTGCAAGGTCTAAGATCAGCTGATGGAAATTTGTATTGTTTGACTCTTCGTTCATATACGATTAACATTAAACTCCTCCTACATATCCATCTCCTTTCATATTTATCTCACACATACAAAGTAGAGGCCTACATTCGACTGATTGGCTTCATTAGTTTCTACTCATGATAAGGATGGTTGCTTAGTTAAATATTTAAACATGTTTTCAAAACATTTTAATTGGAATAAATTAGGATTGTTTCCCTCAAGGCGAGAGAGCTTTTGTAAAGCTTCTTGGAAATGATAACGTGCTTATTGTATTTTGGTAAATATTTTGTGAATAATTAAATTAATGTAATATACATATATTGACAAAATTAAAACGACTGACGTTGGAAACTTTTAAACAAAAAAAAATACAGCATTTTCCTTGTAGAAACAAGATAAAAGAAATGTCCACTTAATAAAGTCTCAAGTTAAGAAAATATGATTTTTTTTCTAGTTTATCGTTTTTTAACCGTTTTTTCATACAATAAAACATGCATCGTGAAAATCTTATAAAATAAGTGAGCCGAAAACGGAGGCATCCTTCAGAAGCAGACTCAGGCCCTCTTTTTGCCTGAAGGGACGTAAAGAAGCGCTTTCGGAATGACCGTTTGTTCGTAAAAAAGCGCTGTATAAATGCTGATATAATAAAAATTGTTAATGTTTATTTCCTATACTCATTTTTTTCTTTAAAGGTGCCAATTTTATTTTTTACTGTAAAGCTAAAGAAAAACAATATTTTCATTATTCGTTTTCCATTTTTCAAAAAATATACACATGCCAATCTTTTCAAGAAAATTATTCTAACAAAAATGCACGTAACTATTTTATCTATATCTTTCATTGATTAAGTTTTGTCGTCAGATTAAAACGCTAGAGAGCGTTAAACTTTTTCAAAAATATCGGATTTCAGCATTAATTTTTAGATCCATTATAAATAATGAATATTTATTTATTTATTTACTACGTCTCACAGGGATTTATCTGAATGTGATAAAAAACACAAGAGGCCTATGAGATGTGGTCATACAGAAGAATTCTCGGAATTTCCTGGAGAGACCACGTCACGAACAATGAGGTTCTCAGCATAATCAAAAAGATAGGCATCTAGTAAGAAACATCTTAGAGGGCGAGCCCAATGGATCGGTCACGTCATGCGCCACGATGGTCTTCTTCACGACATTGTGGAAGAGATGGTTGAGGGTAGAAACTGCAGAGGGCTCCCTAGACGGGAGTTTTTGCAGCAAGTGATCGAGGACATGAGTTGAAGCTCTTATACTGAGCTAAAGAGGATTGCAGGGGATCGAGAAGAGTAGAGATTGAGATGCAAGATTTTGTGGCTACAAACATATCCACCAGATTGATACTACCAAGAAGAATTATTTATCTTATTTTTACATGGATTAGGTTAAGTATCACGTCTGTTTAGGAGACTGAGTTGTCTCTTAACAGTGACGGATTGAAAAAGACAACGAGTTAGTCGAAACTGCAGTCTCCTAAACAGAGGTGATACTAAACGTGATCTACGTAAAAACAAGGTAAATAAATAAATCTTCATTACCTATGAGAACTTTTTACCTTTAGCGCGGCATTTCACCTTTATTAGTACAATTAAATATTTGAATGTAAGAATTCAATACAATTTGAATCCACCTTTGAATTTTCTCACCGTAATCAAATCAATTAACCATTGAATTATTTTATTAATTATCGACTGCACCCAGTTATTGTTTTGCAAATATCAAAAGAAAACGTTGAAGCAAAGACTTCGTTAGTTTTACAAAATGAACATAAAGAAAACAATGAAAGAAATTTCTATTTGTAAAATAACCACTACGTTCGATTTTTTTGCGAGTTTTTTTTTAAAGAAAAACACAATAAGTGATTTTTTTCAAATATTTATATTGTGAGGAATAGAGAAAAATAATTACTTCTCCTTTGAACAAAATTTATATTTTGATGCTTTGACAAGAAATTCATGGACTCTGAGCTAACTAACTAGTAGTCTATTGATTCAGCTTGCACCTATAAATTGTTGTCAAGCTATATGGTCCTTTTCGAACATGCCAACTGATATCAGCATGATATAGCCCTTGCTGACTGGTACCGAAAACCCGATATACAATATTTCGTCTCTTATTTCTCGTCTTAGTTCGCTTGTCAGACATGTGTGTCACCATATTGGCGTTAGTTATTATATAGATTGCCGGGTCAGTCGAGAGCCGCCTTTCGGCGAGAGCATATTGTATTGTGGCTCGGCCTAATGCTGTGACTAGGTCGAGCCATACGTTTGTAAAGTTCATATAATTATAAGAAAATACGTGGCTTTAGTTGAGGTGGATGAAAGTCTTAGCTGTTCAACATATTATATATCAAACATCATAGAGTGTCAGTAAAATTGTTTCGGATAAGACGGTGACATCGGCATGATATAGCCCTTGCTGACTAGTACCGAAAACCTCGATATACAATCTTTCGTCTCTAATTTATGTTCGCTTGTCGTACATGTATGTGTCGCCATATTGTCATTTTTGTCACGGGTGTGACGTATGTACATGGCTGTTGTAATTGGTGCGCCATTGATTCGGTAGATCGCCACTTGCGGCGCTGGGCGACAGCACATTGCGAGCGCGCTCAGTTGCCAGTTAACTCTCGTCCGGCCCGGCGCGACAGCATGTAAGGTCGGACGAGGAAATCAAGTCTTTATTAAAAATAAATGCGAATTGTGCATCAAAAAGCAAGTTCTATTGCTTTGTGATATGCTCCTGCGTCCTGCCACCACGCAATTCGATAACTAACTTAGAGGAGGATTTTACTACATTATTGATACATTTCGAATGTTCCTCTTCAACACAGGAAGTTTTGTATAACACGCATATATATTACGAGTATAATATATATAAAAGGCAATATTTTTCATTTTAATGTTGATACAAAGATCATAATAATCCTTTGATTTTTTATATAAACGTAAACACATACAGAAGAATACCGAGAGATGGTGATATTGATTCTGAAGTCTCATCTGTAGAATTCTTAGACGCTTACCATGTTGCATATGGCTAAAACTATCCGAGAACGTCATAGATTGCAGCCCGACATTCACGCATCATCAGACTGTTTAACTAAATCGCCTCGGATGTTGATATATTTCACGTAAGAGAGGCCCAATTCAGACAAGAACTCCAAGAGTTTCTTTGGAGGAATAATTGGTAAGCATCGGGACCTTCTGTTGCTTGTCTTTATTGCATTGTTCTTAGTACTTAATCATATGTACCTATTATTTGTAAATATTGTATTTTTTATTTAATTTTATTATTGTACTTCAGAAATGAATTGAGTTGATAAAGTTTGTAATGTTTCTGCAAGGACAAAAAAAAAATTGATCATCCTTATTATTACAGGAATTCACTATGACTGGGTGGTGTTTACGGGACGACTTTCGTCTATCACAAATTTTGATTAATATGCTATGGCTGGCATTTTACACGGTGAGGGATTAAATTCACACCTTTTTCAGATTTTATATTTCAGAAATCGATTAAAAATCTTTTTTTTAAATCTCCGTCCACGACTTATGGCTTGCCAACCAAACGCTTTAACCACTGAGTTATACCCACCATCAAAATACAACTAAATATAATTCTTTTTTATCTTATGGCAGAGGTATGCGTAATAAATGATGAAATTCAAAATTATATACCTGTATTAGAGTTTATTTAGATTGAGGGTCGTTGAACTCCGATGATAAATGATTATTTTGACAATATGACGTCCTCTTTAATGGTTGTATTTAGTTAAACCTATGAACGTTTCGAATTGCATTACAAAAAACTAAATATAATAATAATTGAAAAAAATTAATCAATATTTTTTACTATAACAAATAATACTAGCCGGCGGGTGTAGCTCGAAGTGTTTGCTTTGCAAGCCAAAGGTCGTGGGTTTAAGGGATCTTTAATCGATTTCTGAACTCGAAGACACCTATTCATAATAAATTCCTGTAATAATAAGGATGATGCATGAATCTCGTGCTGCAGTCTATGACGCTGCCGGATCAACACTCCACATGCAGCGTTTATCCATATGCACCATGGTCATATAATTCAACAGATGAGACTTCATAATTACTATCACAATCTGTCGGTATTCTCCTGTATGTGTTAAGGTGAAAAAAAATACAAATCGAAAAAAAAACGGAAAACGCTGGGAACCACGAACCTTTGCATCCATGTTCATTTTACAACCTGATGCTGGCGAGTCGAGAAATTAACACTTATTGTATTATCGACACGTATTATTTATATATAGCGCTCACTCTAAGCCGTATGTATATTAAGATTCAATCAATTATTTAATCACACAAGCATTCCGCGATCAGCTAATAAAATAAACATGATTGCAAAAGTTCGTGTTGCTAATCCCAGCGACTATCGTTTATTTTTCTCCGATCTATTACTGAGAGAAATATCATTGTTTGCTGTAAATTTGCATATATATCAGTTGTTAAATATAAGTATTTTGACGTAATGGAATATTGAAATATATTCTAAAACCATCAAAAACAACTGTATAATTTCCATTTGGCTTTTAAAATGAATTAGGTTTAATTTAGACACAATGGCGCGAAAGAGGCGTCGCCATTTTGTGGCGTCCTGTCAAATAGAAGCGCCAAAAAACGCAAATCCGATTTGCGAACAATGCCGACCATTGTTTACATGGATGATTGTTTTTGCGCGCGAAAACGAGCTAATGGGTTTTTTAAAAGGGTACAACATCAATACAGCGTACTCACACAAGAGTCTCCAACAGTTACCAGTTTGGGTACGGCAAACAATAATTCATTTAACATCAATTCTTTTGATGCGAAAATTAGCATTTCTGGGTTGACGTTTCGTATGTGTTAACGCTCACCACGTACAGGTGGGAGTGGAGTTGGTTGTGAGAGGCTATAAACTGCTGTTTTAATAGCAGTCGGTAGATTAGCGGGAGTGACCTGGATGCGGAAGGCGGAGGATCGAAGAGGATGGAGACTCTTGCGGGAGGCCTACGTTCAACAGTGGACGGACACGGGCTGATGATGATGATGATGTGTTAACGAAAATTCTTGAGTCAGAAAATATTAATATGAAGCTCGGCAAGAAACTTGCCAAAACATTTGTTTGGAGCATCTTGATGTACGGCTGTGAGACATGGTGCTTATCTGAAAGTGATAAAAAAAGACTAGAGGTCTTTGAGATGTTGGTTATATAGAGAAGAATTCTCGGAAATTCGCGGAGAGACGTCACGAACAATGAGGTTCTCAGCATAATCAAGGAAGATAGGCACCTAGTAAGAACCATCTCAGAGAGGCGAGCCCGATGGATCGGTCGCATCATGCGCCACGATGGTCTTCTTCACGACATTGTGGAAGGGATGGCTTAGGGTAGAAACTGTAGAGGGCGCCCTAGTCGGGAGTATTTGCAGCAAGTGTTCGAAGACATGAGTTGTAGCTCTTATGCTGAGCTAAAGAGGATGCAGAGGATCGAGAAGAGTGGAGATCGAGATGCAGGATTTTGTTGCTGCAAACCAATCCACCGGATTGATACTACGAAGAAGACTAAAGTAGTAGTAGAAAGTCGTGCAAAAATACTAGCAATGAAATCTCGATTAACGTTTCTTCGTATTTGATGAATATTTTCTCCGCATCGCTTCTTATAAATTGATTATCTGAATAGATATAATCAATTATGGATTAAGATTTGAGGTATTGCTCGGAAAACATGTAATATAATCGATTAGATAAGATAATCCTATTTTTCCAGCGTCTGAATTAATCATTTTTGAATGTGCAGGTATGACACAGCACCGTATCAAGATTTTATTATTCATAGTATGAAAAATAATGCTTAATTACCTTGATATCAGCATGATATCAGCCATTGCAGGCTGTTGCCGAAAACCTCGATATGCGATTTTACGTCTCTTATTTTCATCCCCTCATCGGACTCGCATGTGTTGCAATTTTTGAATGCCGTTAGGAGGACTAATTATATAGATCGCCACTTGCGGCGCTGGGTGTAAGCGGCCACGGCGCCAGGTGCCCAGTCAGTAGTGCGCGGACCGCGACCGGTAGCGTGAGTGATTCGGCTAAGGGTCTGAAAGCAACGCTCGGCCCCAAAACAAAAGGTTGTCGAAATATATATGTCAATGTGCTTCTGAAAAAGTATTTGTTGTTAATCTGCTCCTCAATCCGTCTCCACGCGACCCGACAATTATCCTGGCGACGTGAAGTCTTTCTTCCGTAAATAAAGGGGAAGTTAACCAATTTATTTATATAAATATATTTTCAAAAGTATGGAAAATATCTATTGGATTCAGTCAATTTTTACATTAGTGTTAAAGATGCTCTTTATTATTATATAATTCACTAGCTTCAAGGGCTTTGTGGCGGCAGCTCGTGATGACCATATGCACCAGTACCATACAGAAGCTGATATAGCAACGATTATGATGATAATGGTGAACGTATTCTCTAGCTCGAGAGCAGATTACGGAAGAGGAACGCATTTTAAAATAGTATTTATAAAACGAGTAAAAAAATTATTTCAGGTTGAAACAATAGTGTATAAGAAAATCGCTGTAACGCCCGTCATGAATTTTGGCTCGCATACATTTTTTTTTATTGACGGCTATTTACTTAGCGACTTAAAGAAATTAACAACCCATTTGTCACAATGACATAAGCGGCGTGTAAGTCATCGCCCGACTACCGAAGTGAATAGCGATAGATGATCTATTGTGAGGAGATTAACGAAAAGGATGCGACATTACAGCTACAGAAGTGCGACAATTTACCGAACGGTTTATTTGTACATTATATATTTCTAGTAAATTTCTTGAAAATCGTATTAACTTCTTTGCTTCAATCGGGGATTTCCAGGTCCGCCAGTCAAGGTTCTTGCCAGTTGGGAGGCCTTCCTTTTGGAGTAATGAAATCCTTTGATGCGAATTGTTGCCATAGCTGGAGTCTCTCATTGTCAGGGACGGATGTGAGAGATTGTGTGGATCTCAGAAAGCTGCTTCGCGACTTCAGTCTGGGTGTTGGGGGTACCTGATTTGTACAAGCAGTGAGACGCTTGGATAATTGCCTTACGCATTTCTTCGGTGCATATGACTTTGCGTCTTATGTTTGGTGGTGCGATACCAGGCAAGGGGCATAGTTTTGAAATGGGTGTTGGTTTGAGGCAGCCTGTGACGACTATGCATGCATCATTCAAGACAGTATCTACTTGATTACAGTGGGCTGATCGACCTCATGCTGGTGCGGCATATTCTCCAGCATTGGTCTATTTGCAGTCCCACCGAATATGCGTCTAGAAAGGTTTAAAATTTAATTTGATTCATTAAGTTAACATTACAATACTATTAATAATGAAAATGTGGTTAGAAAATGATTTCATCTCAAATTTTACGTTTTCTTGTAGGTATAACGTGAGTATCTAAGTTCATTTTAAAGAACACTTTAGCATCGTATAAACTATATAGAAGAATCAGCAATAGTACGAGTATACGAGAGTTATCCGTAAAATAAGGTTCCAAGTGATTTTTCACAGTGTAAAACATGTTTAATTCCATGAATACGTACATTTTTGGAAAGTTCAGACTTTTACCTATTTTTATACATATTCGCCGCTGAGGTCAATGCATTTTTGCATGCGGTATACGAGCTTTGAATGCCCGAGTCAAAAAAATCTGCCGCCAAGCCACGCAGACACCTGAGAACCGCTTCTTCCAGCTCTTCTCTACAGCGCTTTTCAGGACTGTAGCGCCATGGTAACCATATTTTACAGATTACCCTTGTATAATATTGCCAATTCTTCTAGTACATGACCGTGGCAAGTAGCGAAGCAATAGAGCGGCGACTTATTTACTAACCGAATAGTAGCTAATTCGTTTGCACATTTCGTGTAAGCGTACCATTTCAGTAAAATTACTACTAGCAGTACTCGCGCTTAGTTTTAAAAAGAGTTGAAAAATCACCATACCAATTTTGATTACATAGTTTCGCCAGTAAATTTCAGTCAATAAACTTAACGCCATTTAAAATAATAACCAATAAGTCAATTGAAGCGTAGTTTAATCGCTTCATTAGTTCTGATAATAAATAATATGAATAATGAATTGTAGACAGGTTTATGAATCAACAAGTCAAGTATTATTTTGTATTTAATTCATACATTATGTTGAAATAAATTATTTTCCTTAACCCTTTCGTTACGGCTCGGTGGAATACAAATTATACTGTCAATACGACGTGAATTTTTCAAACCATTTTTTTTGCTTTAAACTAGTATTTGAAGCATAAATGTACTTATCTGACCTATTTTCATATATCACATTGGTTCTTGTATACTTCAGCTATCAGATGATGCATATAAAACTATTATATTTAACAAATGTTCATTATGTAACTCCATACATGTGGTGGTATTGACACATGTGGTTTACAGAAAAATCGCTCCTGTGACGAAACCTAACGATATTTATTTACATGCTTTACAGATTCCTGTAAATAATACATGTAGGTTGATAAAGGAAATGACTGCACTTCCAATTTCCTACCGTAGATGTCACAATGAGTACTGAAAGTAGCAAAACGATATATCACGTCAACCGATGTCAACGGTCGGGGAATCTTTGACGGCATATGCAGACAACCGATACGAAAGGGTTAAAAATCTTCTCTTTATCGATGAGTTCAGATTTTCTTCTGAATTTGTGGACGAAGCGTAAAATAGCGGTAAAGATTGATTTAATGTGTTTCACTCTATCAACAATTGCAAATATAAATTGCCATTAAAAGTGCATCTTTTCACCTTATAATTCCATATAAAATCAAACCATAGTACAATATTAATCAAAAAATAAATACAGAGCAATATCATTCGATATAAAGTATGTGTGGGCGAAATATTATAATACTATAATCTTATAGCAATATAATATATTGGCATGTTGACGGAGGGGGGGTGGATGTATTCCATGCCATAATAAGGAAGCGTTGCGTGTTCGCGGCAGTCCCAACGCAATGGTCGCTGTGTGATCAGATAGGTGGGACTCGGGATGGTTGGAGGGTCACTGGATGTGCCTTCACGTGGCCATCCAGACGGGATCCGGTGCTCCACTCACTGAGTAGTACAATAATAATAATGTGGTGTATGTGTAAAATTTTGATTATGGCGCTAGTGGCTAAATAAATATTTTTTATTATTATTATATATATAATGAAGTTGACTTGAATGAAGAATGACTTCGTTATTGAAGATGGTTTCCAGAGAGACCGAAACATGTAATCAGTTTCAATTTTTTAATTAAAGTTAATTTAAAATTATAGTTATGCAGTTTCACCAAGTTTTGTCAGTTAATAACCTTAATGGTAAAGATATTTAATATTTAGGTTTTATTCGAATCCATGTGAGAACTCGACGCTTGAAAGTATCGTCTGTAATGGTTAATTCTCAAATATTATTCTAACCTACTTAAAGCTAGTGAATTTGTTATAAAATATTAATATTTATAAATAAGTATAATAGTGATGCGAGATTTCAATATCGTTTCCTTAGATTTGTATACTAGAGAGACGCTACGTGCCTGTATTGAAAGACAATAAGAAAGTCCAAAGAAAAATACAATCCTTGTGTAAATACGAGACTGGGGCGAGTTGGGGAGAATGGGGCGAGGAGGATAGCGAGGGCAGGGGAGACGAAAGCCTTCAACGTTAGGTGACGAGCAAAAATTAAGGGATAACAATTACGTACTCGTATATTATATATTTTTGATGCAAACACATGCGCAGAAGACTCACAAAGGGATATTGCTTATGATAGGTAACGTGTGACATGATATAACATTTATTTTTCCTCAATTATAACATAGTTTGATAAATTTTATATTTTTGTATTTTGTGCGCTATATATCAACATCCTCCTCTTTTTAAAAGGGTGTTATTCAGTCGCGTGATGGCAGAATTAGGAGCAGATTAATAACACAAAGACTTTTTCAGAAGCATATCGACATATATTTACGATAAACTTTACAAACTTATAGCCCCGACCTAGTCACAGCATTCGGCCGAGCCACAATACAATATACTCTCGCCGACAGGCGGGACACAACTGATCGCGCTCGTCGGCGCTAAGGCTGTCGCCCAGCACCCCAAGTTGCGATCTATGTAACTAGTCTAAAACGCCAATATGGCAACACATACATGTGTTCACATCACAAGCGGGTGGGCGAAAAAGCAAGTGTTTGAGAAATAAACGCGAATTGTGAAACGAAAACAAGTTCTTTGCATTGTGATTCTGATCCTGCATCCTGTCACCCAGTAATTCGATATCCAACTTTGAGAGGAGGATATCGGCGTAATAAATATAGCATATTACTTATAACGCATCAATCCTTACAAGGCTTTTACAATTTTAATAATTTACAATCTGCGTTTACTTATAAAAAAAAAATGTGAATTCGTGCATTTATTTTTTTATAAAAAAATATTTGCCACTAGTATGAAAAACCCGCTAATTATATGAGAAGTAATCGCTTAGTTGTCTCAGGCCACAAAAGACAGATTTTTTTGTTAGACGCGAGCAATTTCAAAGAAAAAAACGTTTTTTGCGCGAGCTATGGTGACTTAAGCAAAAAAAAAAAACAACTGGCGACGGATTCCTTAAGTCTCAATTTTAAATAACGTATCGAAGAAAAACTACTCCGGAACATTCCTCGTCACTGAAGGTTGGGTCTTTGTCGTGTGCCGCGAATAGACCAGCCCAGATGAAATAACAAAGATGTTTTTTTCTTCAAAGAGATACGTTTATACAAAGAAAAATACGTACCGCTTCGGTGTACGAAAGACAATTGTATTGATACGAAAAAAGAATGAAAATAATTTATAATTATAAATATTTTAATGCATCCTTTCAGTGTTAACTAGAAGTGCAAGAGACGTGGAATCTAACAGCAGGTCTTACCCATGAAATAAAGGTAACCCAACGTGTTTTGGAGAATCCATGCACGGAGTGTCTCTAAAAGATAAAATCCGTAACGAGGACATCCGAATAAAAACTCAAGTAGTATAGAATATCCAAAGAATAGGCACACTCAAGTGGCGGTGGTCAGGTCAAATCTGTCGATGAGACGACGTTTGATGGGAAATAAAATGTTGGAGTGGCGTCGAAGAGCTATGAAACGGAGCGTTGACCGACCCCCTGCAAGATGGACTGACGACCTCAGAAGAATAGCGGGAGTAGCCTGGATGCAGAGGGTGGAGGATCGATAAGAATGGAGAGTCGTGCGAGAAGCCTACGTTCAACAGTGGACGGACACTGGCTGATGATGACACCCAGGACAATACTATGGTTTTTAAATGTGTGTCTCTATGTCCTAAACCTCAAACGAAATGTACATAACAAAATTAAAGAATATGGTTGTCACAAATTGCCAACATAAAATTAGCTCAGAGTCTGGTACCCCTTTAGTCAAAGTGCATGCCGTAGTCTATAAATGAAAATTGTTAACAGCTATAAAATGATATATAGAAATGTCTTAGCATGTTACCTTTGTTCCTATTGTGATATCAAAACGTGCGTGTAAACATAAATTAATCAACGTAAAAACTATTGTTATAGTCAGGGCTGTTACGTTCCCACATCAGTTCAAAGCATTATATAGATGGTTATTAATTATACTCGTATAACGTAAAGCACTTTCGAAAATACGTTCTCTAGATGTTTTCGTACATTATTTATAGTCCCGAAATTATTTCATGTATTGATAAAACGAAAAGCTCTTTTGATCAGAGCGACATTACTTAAGGTAAGCAACGTATAATAGCTACTTTGCATTACAATAAAGTGAGGAAGCCTCAGCCCTCGACTCACATCTAAGGAAACGTCTCTGCATACGGATGTTAAAGTAATATCGATAAAAGGATCCTCAGACACAACTAACTCTATTTCCGTGTTTCTATTATCTCAGTTTTGTTACCATAACATTAAGGCACACTCCTAGAGCGTCTTTCATATCGAGCGTAACATGCCATATAAATTTATATTGACTAGGTAACATAGTGTGTACTTCACGATTCCATGCTTCCCTGGTACTTTCGTGTAAAATAGCCGACTGTCGGTGTCTGGCGGCGCGGTGATTTCTCGCTTTAGAAAGTTGATCTACATTCGAGGCGATACCTCACAGCTCACCTACCTATCTTCCTCCATTACCGCGCAGGTACCAACCCGACTGACTGCGATACCGCGAGACTACCAACTTTTCTGATATCACGTAGATACCTCGTAGTCTGTTACCGCGCCACTGCCTCTGATATTCCAGTAATATATGTAGCATTATGATAAACACATACGCGGTGATAACTTTATTATAGCTGCGTTGTTTATTGAGCTTGAAACGTTGATAGCGACTTGAGTGCGCAGAACGTAATAAAACTATGATGATTCAAATATAATTGAAGAAATAGTACTGCAGCACTTGCTTCTAGGGAATCTCTGGTGGAGAAGATAAACATTTATCTTGAAAGGGTTTCAAGATGGGGTGACCTCAACCTCGACAGTTTTAATATTTCCAAAACCCAATCATGCAGTTTCTCCACCAAGAAGACTGCTGTGGATCCTGTATCTTTCAACGGTTGTTTTCTTCCGAAAGCATTAAGTATAAACCCGGTCTCGCTTCTATAAAACTAGGTGTATTATATAGATCACGTCGGTATTTCAACGATAAACAACTTCTTCTTCTTCTATATAAAGGACAAATGCAGCCTTTTCTTGAATACGGCAGTCACCTTTAGATTGGAGCCCCAAAATACCTTTTAAACTTAATTGACTCAGTTCAAAGAAGATCAATTCGTTTGCTAAGCAATGACACTCTTGCGTCTAACCTGCAATCAATGGAACACAGGCGTAAGATTGGTTCACTTAGTCTTTTGGCAGCGCTGTAGAACTGGCCGGGAAATAGTGGAGGTCTGCTCTTTTAACCTAGTCGATCACCAGATTTTAAAAGTAATTTAAGATTTTTTGTAAAGAAAATTAAAGGAAAATGCGCGTTTATTTTGTAATACACACTGTTTGCTTCATTTTATTTTACTGAACGTTTGAATTTTCGATTCTTAGCCATAAAAACGTGATGAAAACAACATCAACACCTTTATCAAGGCAAGCTGACGCTTTCTATACAAACCATACAAATCCGGCATTTTCTCGGGCGAAACAACCAAAATAAACGTACATTTTTTGCTTCCTTTTGATCAGCTAAGAAGGCATTCACTTTCCTCGAGATGTGAGGGGAAACGTCGACAACGCACGAATGAATTTTGATTCCAACTTTCTTTTGAAAGCCGCTTTTGAGCGTAATCTGTAGCAAATTTTCGTCGAGAGTCTTTTCATAATTACTATTTAGCCAATCCAAGATATTATGTACTGGTGTTACACCCGCGAAAAATCCGCGGGTTGAATTACTATAATAGGTACACATAAACCATCTGACACGTTTAATACACGAAGCTAGATGTCGTGGGTTCTATCCCCTATGAAACGAGTTTATATAATCCATAGTATGGGTGAGTATATGAGTGTAGGCTGTGAGATGTATATATATGTTGACATCAGCATGATGTAGCCCTTGCTGACTGGTACCGAAAACTTCGATATATATTTCGCTAAACGGGTATTTGTTTGGGCGAGAGCCGCAGCGCCGACGAACCTGCCCGTTGGCGAGATGCCATCTACGGTCGAGCCCTAAACTGTTTTGTTTTGCCGACCTGCTCCTCATCATGCCATCACGCGACTGAATAACAACCTTTTGAGAGGAGGATATAATGTGTTATAGTTATTGACATTCTCCTCTCTAAGTTCGTTATTGAATTGCGTAGTGGCAGTATGAGGAGCAGATTAACAACATAAAGATTTTTTCTGAAGCACATTGACATATATACTTCGATGACTTTACAAACTTCTGGCCCAGACCTAGTCACAGCATTCAGGCTGGGACCAGCAACAATACGACCTCGCCACCGTTTATTATATATATATACATATAGAAACGAATATTACTAACGATAAAAAAACGGCAAAACTGAAATTGGCATAATTTTCTTACCTTTATCTTTATATTTGGCAATATCCAACACCGTACAAACAATAATGGGCAGCTTACCTGGAATAAAAAGGAAAATAAATAGTTAATACATGTTTCTAAGATATCACATTTTCCGAGCATAAATTGTTATGTTGACTTTGCACGCAAGCAGAATCTTCCATAAGCAATCAATTATAATAAGTGGAACGAAAAATTTCACGCTATCGTCGTGGAAAACATCTCAGATTGTGTGTATATCTGTTAAAGTAGTTCTACTAAGTTGTAGTGTGTGAAGACTTAACACCAGCAATGAAAAATTATGTCAATGGTCAATGTTAATTATTTTCAAACATTTTAAAGTAAACATGAAGTAATTATGTATCATCCTATGTGAGTGCAATATTAGATAATAATCTTATTCTTCTTCTTCATGTCAGCAACGTCAAACTATTTCCGCCCAATCGATTGCCTGTGTGTTGCCCAGCATTAGGTCTTGGGATGTGCAGCTAGTTGGGCACATGGGGCAGGATCTTAGGTGTGAGGCGGTCTGCAGGTCTCCACAGTCGCACAACAACGACTCTCTTCGCCGAAGCATTCCCCACCGCTCGAGGTTGTCTTTTGCTGTACTAATTTAAATGATAATAATTCAATCTCAATCAGAGCTACTGTTGCAATCGTTCTCAAAAATGAGTTTTTATTTAATTGACTTAATAACTTAACGACCAATTATATTTATATTATCTATTCAGGTAGTATACTGTTAAAACCTATAATCACCTTGTGATGTTTAAATGTGTTATTTTAAAGACTATTTCTTCCTTCGAAAGAGAGCACGCTCATACATTAACGATAACGAGAGCCTTGTATCCATACAAACGGCGGGTATAGTTCAATGGTTAAAGCGTTTGCTTGGCAAGCCGAAGGTAGTGGGTTCGATCCCCGACGGAGATTTAAAAATAACGATTTCTGAGTTCTAAAATATGTGTTGGTGTGAATTAGATCCCTCACCCGTAAATTCCATTCATAGCCTATTAATCAAAATTGGTGGTAGACGAAAGTCGTCCCGCGAAGACCACCTATTCATAGTGAATTCCTGTAATAATAAGGATGATGTGTCAATGTCAGGCTGTAAATCTATGACGTTGGCGTATCAACACTCAACATGCAGCGCTTATCCATGTACAGCACGGTAAGCGTCATGGAATTCCACAGATGGGACTTCAGAATCACTATCACCATCTGAATTGGACTTAACCCGCCTCACACTGGAGGACAGTTAAGTCTCCTTGATGATGCGCTCATTCAGATTATGATCAGTAAGCAACTGATAAGTCCAGTAGGAGTACCCTCTGAAAAATTGTGGAATCTGCACAGAAGTGGTAAAAAAAGAACCCGTTAAAGAGATTAGAATCGCATTCACGGGTTATAAAGAGATGGATATGGAAGATAGATTCTCTTCACCAATGATCACCATCTGTCGGTATTCTCCTGTAAGTACTCAGTTGTATTGACCACCGATCGATGGCCGTCGGCCTTGGGCGAGTTGAGATTTTAAGCTAATGGCCGCGACCTCTCTCTAAACTGCGAACAATCAATTAGCCACACGTACAATGGCGGCTCCGTGGCGTAATTGGTGGTAATTACCCACAATGAGCTTGTCAAGCTACAGCCCGAGAGAGCACAATACGTATGGCACGATGCGAACGTTGGGCAAGACGCGGCGGGGACTGCCACAAGAAATATCGCCGCACCATTAGATGTTTGACCATTTGTGCTGTCCTTGAAGCACCTGGCTGCTTTGTACTCGATGTAGTTCTCGCAAGTCACCATCACCGAATCATACGACAGGTGAGGGCAGCTTTAGAAACCTACCTGCAAGACTCTCCGAGGCTATATTTATACACTGATATACACAATCGCAATTGATTTCAGTGTGTCGGTTAAGGTGTACATTCTAGACGACATGATCTGCTCTAACAATGATATCAACGCACGTGGTTTCCTCGTATAAACGACATGATTATCTTGTACTCACACACGTTACTAATGACATGGTTATTGTTGTTACAAGTCCTAACTATTTGCGATGCGTATTCCGACACTTGTTCTGAATGTGAGGTCATTGACACTAAATGTGTCAATGCATTTACATCATCACACTTACGTTAGTACTTCAATAACGAAATAAAATTGTATATTTTATAATGTCATTGAAGGAAAAGAAATAAAAAATAAATGAAAATTACATTTTCAGTATTAAGTTTTGAGATGATTTTCAAATATTAATTATTTTTGACAAGGATCACACAAACTTAAAATATGTATGGAAGATGTAAGGGTTTAAGGTTTAGCTATTTTTATATAAATATAACATTTATTTAATAGAAGTTTAACGCAGTTCCAACGCACATAGAATAATACAAAGTACGTAGTATACATAAACATACAATACATACAAATGAGGAAAAAACATAAATGAAGAAGAAGTTGACACGTGTCAAAGATCACAGAGATCTAGGAGAACAATACCATTGACAAAAGAGGAAAAGGATGTAAGAAAAAGATTGAGGTGTGCTGGTAGACCATTTAGAGCGCCATTGCCGTTGTACTAAATTGAGTGCTCGAAGCTCCACAAGTATCAACTGGAATCAAAAACAATGGATGGCTACGAGCACGAATGTACATATCTGGAAAGTAGAAGTTAAAACATTCAAGAATCCTAGGGTTGTGAATTGCACCACGAAGAAGGAATGAATTAAGTTAACAAAAATACACGAGACTCAAGATTCGCTAGTTTTTAATAAGACATGTGATGCTTCTCGAATATATGTTGACATCAGCATGATGTAGTCCTTGCTTAATGTTACCGAAAACCTCGATATACGATCTTACGTCTCTTTATTTCGGGTCGCTTGTCGTGCGTTTAGGTGCGCCGTGCTAACGGTTCCGCTAACGGGTGTGTTAGTTAAGGATACCACCGCGCGTGGCAATATCGGAAGCCGGGACAGCGCGGAGATCGGCAGTCGGTCCCCACCCTTTAGCGAGACACGGTAAGCGTTGCGGCCAGCGGTATGTTTCCGCTTAGCCGAAGGCTTGTAATGTTTTTAAAGTAAATCAATCAAATAATCAATATGCTTCTAGAAGAATGTTTTGATCTGCTGACCTGCTCCTCATCTTGCCCTCACGCGACATAATAACTCCCCTTTTGAGAGAGGAGGATGTTAATGTTTTACGAGGCGAAGCATTGTTTTCTTGGTAAACAAGCGAAACATAAATTATTACATTTTTTATTTAAGGCTTAATTAGTTTTACTAATCAAGGGATTTGAATCATTAGAACACTATCAATCGTGCCGAATGTATACGCATTGGGCAATACGGAGCACCGGACCATGTGAGAAATGTGCTGCATCATTAGCTGAGGCTGGTGCTCCATCGCGACTGTCCTTGGACAGTCTTCGACTCTTTGTTCCCTCCATTCTCAACCAATTGCGAAGCAAATCTAAGAAGCAGGGCTGTGAAATTATAACACGAATCTACTTCTTCTTCGTGTCAGCGACATCAAATTATTTTTCCCAGTATCTGCAAAACATCGATAGCTCGTGTGTTGCCCAGCATTAGGTCCTGAGATGTGCAGCTTGTTGGGCACATGGAGCAGGATCTTAGTTGTGAGGCGGTCTGCAGGTCTCCGCAGTCGCACAATAGTGGCTCTTTCTGCCGAAGAATTCCCCACCGCTCGAGGTTGTCCTTTGTTCTACCAACTCCGGTTCTTAATCTGTTCAGGCATTTCCAGGTCCGCCAGTCAAGGTTCTTGCCAGTTGGGGGGCCTTCCTTTGGAGTTATGAAATCCTCTGATGCGATTTGTTGCCAGAGCTGTAGTCTCTCATTTTCAGGGCCGGCAGCATTACAGCAAAACGAATCTACCACTAATCAAAGATACTCCGAATTTGGAATATCATAATAATATATTGACATCCTCCTCTCTAAGTTAGTTATTGAATTGCGTGGTTTCGGGATGAGGAGCAGATTAACAACACAAATACTATTTCTGAAGCACATTGACATATATATTTTGATAACTTTACAAACTTCTGGCCCGGACCACAGCATTCAGGCCGGGCCACAATACAATATGATCGCATACAGAGCCGCATATGACGATCTATATAACTAACGTCAAACCCGTGACTGGACTTGTCCAAAATGCCAATATGGCGACACATACATGTCCGACCAATAAACAGAAATAAGAGACCAAAGATTGTAGTCAGATTGACCAGTCAGCAAGTGCTATATCATGCTGATGTAAATTGATATTAAATGCTGTCGGACCCATTGCACGACTAATAATTCGAGACAAAGTAATTCATTCTCAAATAAAGGAAGTTTCCAAAGCCGAGGATTTCGTGCGATGTAGAAGGCCAAGAAGGCGTTACTGGAGAGAGGAAAAATGATTCTATAATAGTAGTGAGATAGCGGTTGATGAGGTATCATGGACATCCGACTTACAGTAAGATGACATAAAATATGGTGAGATAGCTGAACATTCGTGCCGCAGGATTAGACTTCGAGTGATGAAAGGAAGCACTCCTAGTAAAATAATAAAAAGAAGGAGGCAATCAATAACAATGGGCTCCAAAAGCATAACTTTTTATTTTACTCCGACTCTTGTAGTCATTGGATCGATTCCTCGACTCTAGCTCCGCAACCCTGAATTCCGCAAGAATACGTTCACTTGATCTGCGATGATGTGGCGTGACTCTGATGGTGAAGGGTGGTGATCTCAAAAGCGAACGTCATTTCACAATACCGTTTTAATGAAATGACTTTGTTTTTCGAACATTGCGATATTTATGTGAGAACTCTTGCAAATGAAATAAAATAATCGGCAAAAACTGTGCAAATAACAATGTACGTACAAGAGAACATTTTATTTTCGACGTCAAATCAACTAAAAGCTGTTTTGTATTGCAATGCTAACTGTTAATTTATAAGCGTGTAGTAATTTTTTTACTATAGCAATAATAATTAGTTTTTTATGTAGCAACACAATATTTTATATTAAATTTGTGAAGGTTTGTTGTACGAATCCCCGCTTCTATCGTATATTTTTCTACAATTTATTTATGATAGAAGTGTCTTACTTAACACTGGAAGACCACGGGCAACCTGGACTGCAACTGTAGAGAAGGATCTGAAAACTCTGGGCTTGACCGAGAATGCAGCGCAGGACAAACAGACAGCGAATGTGCACAAGGAGAGCCGACCCCAGATGATGGGAAATGGTGAGGTTAAAGAAGAAGTAGACGTAAATCGTCTCGAAAACATCGTACATTACTAGTGAATCTGTTATCTAAGAAGTCACTGTTATTTGTAGGAAAGCATAAATAACTAATAAAAAAATGTAGTGTGATAACTTTGCCGAATCAATACAAACATGAAAATATCATGTATAAAATAATAACCAGTATTACGATGATAATTTATTGCTGGCCGCTTGGTCACAGCAATGGGTCCCAGGTTTCCTTAGACGGGACATCCCGCAAATTGCAGGTGATTCTGTTGGGAGCACGCCAAGCTAACATCTTCATGCGAGCAGCATGCTAATGACGCAGGCTGATCGTCCAACCGATCAGTAGTCTCCAGATCCAGGAAGCACGAAGTTACTATGTCGTATTATACGTTCACAATTAAGAGCATACACCATGATAAAGTCATATCAGGGTGATGCTGATACGATGCTCGGCTATCAATTCTAAACTCGCGAAACTCGCAAATATACATCTAATATGCTAAGAATACGACAGGAGCATCGGGCTATTAATTAGAAACATTAACTGCCTTCTCTTTAACCCTCCAGATACGAGCGTGACCGTATGGTAACAGTGAACACTATTGTCTCATTATCCGTACTCCGGTCCCTTTTCTACCTGAACATTGTATCTTTCGCTCAGTTTCAGTTAAGAAGTGTCTCCACCACAGTTATTCTGCAGCCGCGGCAACGGAAACAGTTACCAAGTACCCTTGTGAGTTATTTTATTTCGGGTTGAATTTTTTTTCTACAAAATGCATACTTCAAAAAAGTAAATACAATTTTCAATATTTTCTAATATATATACTAATTCATTTCGTACAACAATACATATGTTGATCTAAGAAGGTAATATCATAAATATTTTCGGTGTAGCTGTATTTCAACCTCAAAGGATAGCCAAGGTTAGAATCCATACAAAAAACAAAATAAAGAATAATGTTTCATACAAAATAAGTTGTCAATGCCAAGGACTAGCGTGACCATACGGTCACATAGCTTTTCTACAAGAAAGCATGGTGTATTTTTTTTTAATTTTTTTGCCAGATGAAGAAGATTACAATCTACAAAACTGCTGTAAGGCCAGCTATGCTCTACGGATCGGAGTGTTGGACCCCGCTGAAACGTGACTTGGATAGGATTCATGTGGCAGAGATGAAGATGCTGAGGTGGGCGGGCGATGTGACCAAGAGTGGACAGAGTTCGAAATGGGCATTATTGGGGGTTCATTTCGGGTGGCCCCCATACCTGAAAAGATAAGGGAAAACCGCCTAAGGTGGTATGGGCATGTGACACGGAGAGATGAGGACCACATGGTGAAGAGAGCTCTCAACATACCCACGCTGAGAAGAAGACCTGGAAGACCACAGGCAACCTGGACTGCAACTGTAAACAAGGATCTGAAAACCCTGGGTTTGACCGAGAATGCAACGCAGGACAGACAGACATGGCGAACGTGCACAAGGAGAGCCGACCCCAGATGATGGGAAATGGCTAGGATAAAGAAGAAGAGAAGAAGATTACATGCATATAAAATATAGCTTACGACATTAGATTTTATAAAAAAGAAAACATTCGTTTCTGGGGGTTAAATTTTCGGGCTTCTGCCCTGAAGGTTGTCGAAAGGTTATGCTGGCGATTTTTGACGACCATGTGCCCCAGCTAGGGAGCGGATATAAAATGATCATTTTCTATCATCATGCGGACGATGGCTTGAAACTCCGGATGTACAGCAATCACCCGAGATGGAGAAAGTTGCAATAACGACCCATGTCGCGGTTAACACTGACGCAGCACACGAGTACCAACATCATACAATAATCTTTATAATACCTGTCTATGCATTATACAACATCACTATTTAGCTCTCTACATGCCACATCCGTTCCCGATTCGAAACATATATTTTTTTATGTAATCGCATGCAGGAGAGCACACCCGATCAAGACCAGTGCACTCTATGACGCTCAGCCAGGGAGGCTGGAGGCTGCATGCGGGAAACGTGTGTTGTGTTCGTGTTTGTGTGGGTTGGGGACATTACAAGTGTATATTTATCTGTTTATTGAAGAGATCCAGATTGTAGGAAGGAGGAAACACAGACGCTGGAAGAGCGTCAGCTACAGTCTTCAACCTAGTTTCTGTCTACAAGACCATGGTTACAGAAATATAAAAATAATGCAGAATCATCATCAGCCTGTGTTCTTCCACTGTTCAACATAAACCTCCGCATGAGTCTCCATCCTTCTCGAACATCTGCCCTTCGCATTCTGACTACTACTGCTATTCGTCTTATCACTCCATCTTGCAGGGGGTCGGCCAACACTCTGTTTGCCAGTTCCTGGACGCCACTCCATTACTTTTCTTTCCCATCGACCGATGTTTCATCACATATATGTCGTGCCCATACTCACACGAGTGTGCCTATTCGTTGAATACCTTCCACTACTTAAAGTTCTTTTTCGAATATCCTCGACTCGGATCTCTTAGAGACAGTATGGATCTCTGCACGGTACGTTGTTGGGTAATCTTTATTTTATGCGCGAGACTTGCTTTTAGATTCCACACATTATCGCCATAATTTAATACTGTGAGAATGCATTGGTTAAACGCCTTACTTTTAAGACATTGCATAGTTTTCACTTTAAAAATGTACTAAAGTTTTCCAAATACTGCCCATTCCAGTTGTAAACGCCTGTCGATTTCTTTTGAGAGTTTCCACTACTGGACATTTATTTAGATTATATACTTTTAGAGACACTCCTCTTATGGATCTCTCCATGGCGCGTTGGGTGACCATTATTTAATAGGTAATACAAGTGCCTGCTGTAAGGTTCCATGTCACTACGCCATAAGTGAATATCGGAAGGATGCTTTGATTAAACGCCTTTTTTAAGACATTGCAGAATTTTCGCATAAAAAATGTACGTAACATTTCCAGATGATTCTCATCCCAGTTGTATACGCCTGTCTACGAAGAATATTGACATAAATTTGCACACTCTTTAAACACCTCTTAAGAGCATCATCTTCTAGTGAGAAGTGGTTAACTTCACAACACCCGCAAGAGAAAGCTGAATGATTAGCAGTCATTACTAGCACGGTGAGTTTGTATTCCATGTTTACATTACTGCTGATCGTTCGCTCGTCGTGTTCTTCGCGATAGTACGAGCATATAATATGCAATGAACAAGCAAAGTGCATTTGAAAAAAACGGTTACAGTAATTGACATTTTTTCGCTCTTAAAACTTTCGATAGTCATTGTTTGTCGGAGAAAGTTTCAAGTTGATCTGTTCATAACAGTGGTTCCCAATTAATACAAAAATACTCCTAAATCTTCTTCGTAGTATCAATCCGGTGGATTGGTTTGCAGCAACAGAATCTTGCATCTCGATCTCCATTCCTCTCGGTCCTCCGCAACCCTTTTCAGCTCAGCATAAGCGCTACAATTCATGTCCTCGAATACTTGCTGTAAATACTCCCGTCTAGGGCGCCCTCTACAGTTTCTACCCTCAACCATCCCCTCCACAATATCGTGAAGAAGACCATCGTGGCGCATGATGTGACCAATCCATCGGGCTCGCCTCTCTGAGATGGTTCTTATTAGGTGCCTATCTTCCTTGATTATCCTGAGAACCTCATTGTTCGTGACGTGGTCTCTCCAGGAAATTCCGAGAATTCTTCTGTACGACCACATCTCAAAGGCCTCTAGTCTTTTTTTATCACTTTCAGATAAGCACCATGTCTCACAGCCGTACATTAAGATGCTGCAAACAAGTGTTTTGGCAAGTTGCTTGCGGAGCCCTAAAGTAATATTCTTTGACTCAAGAATTTTGGCTTTTTTATTGAAAGCTAGCCTTGCTTAATGTATTCGACTCCTAATATACATTAAAAAAATAGCACAAAGTAAACGGCATATATTTAGTTGTTATATTTTTTTTGGATCTCGCAGGAGGATATAGCTCAATGGTCAAGGCGTTTACTTTGCAAGCCTTAAGTCGTGGGTTCGATCAACGACGGAGGTAACAAAAAGAAAATATTTTTAATCGATTTATGAGCTCTAAAATACCCCCGGTTTGTTGTGAATTTGATCCCTCACCCGTAAAATGCCAGTCATAGACTATTAATTAAAATTGGTTGTAGACGAAAGTCGTCCCGTGAAGATCACTCATTCATAGTAAATTGCTGTAATAATAAGGATGATGCGTGAATCTCGGGCTGTGGTCTGCGACGTTGGCAACCACCAATTTTGATTAATAGGCTATGACTAGCATTTTACGGGTGAGTGATCAAATTCACACCAACCTGGATATTTTAGAGCTCAGTACCCACGATCTTTGACTTGCAAAGCAGACTTTTTGACCATTGAGTTATACCCGCCGGCATGATTAAGTTCTATCACGATTATATAAATAATCTGAAATGTGGCGACTATATTCTCCAATTAACCTGTAGTTGCTGTGAGAGAACATAATTATACAGCAAAAGTGCATTTTATTTAATCTACTTCGGACTTTTGTATTTCCGGAGAACTTTCTTATACAGAAACTTATCATCTGATATTTTGAGGAGAAATTGAATTTAGATGAGTAGTATGTATTAACATTCTCCTCTCTCTCAAAAAGGTGTTACTCCGTCGCGTGATGGCAGGATTAAGAGCAGATTGATAAGACTTTCTTTAAGAAGCACATTGATTATATTTACGTTAAGACTTTACAAGCTTCCGGCCAGGCGGGATGACATGCCGCTGGCCGTAATGCGACCTTCTCGATCGTCAACACATAACTGCTGATACATCGTGCTGATGTCAGTACGTAGTTGGCCAACATCCTTTGTAGGCATCTATGGTGGCCATATGCGTCTTAAACAGTTAAACGAAGATGATTGCAAGCCTCAAAAGAACAAAACTATGCGATATCAAATAGTCTCAGACAAAGAATCATTGTATTATTTGTATGCGGCAGATTCAAGTGTAATTAAGGTCACCTACAACGATCGGCAAAGCTATTTTTATTCTCAGGCCATTTTTTTCCTATCGAAATTAGGTGACTTTTAGAAGTATATCGCTCTTACACGCATTCTTCGTGGATATAATTATTTTCACATTATCAATCTATAAAGAAATATTCTAAAAGAGCCAGCGAACTACAATACCATCGCTTAAAATCGTTTGTTTGTAATTAAATTTCCATAATTAAAACTAGCAATAAAATATATAAGTAATATATTTAGTAGAAAAAGCTCCAAAACAAAAAAGATACTACGGTTATCCGTAATATAAGATTCCCAGCAATTTTTACAGTGTAAAACATGTTCAATTTCATGAATGCGTGCATTTTTGTGCGGAAAGTTCAGACTTTTACGTTATGTTTTGTATGAGTCATTTTGTTGTGTTTACATAAAAATGGTATTGAATGATGATGATATGCTGGATTGTTGATGTCGATGATAACTGGCAGCAGATTCCACTTTCCGGTCCATTTTTCAAGATTTCCTTTGTCTCTGTTCTCGCTGGTGAGAGGTGAGTAATGCCGGAAGAGGGACGTGCGATCCTCTGCCCTTGCGCGGCTCAAATTTCGCCATATCAATTAAAACTTTTAACGAGTTTGTAAACTGACTGACCTAATAATTATTCCGTGGGGCTGACCCCAAAGGGCAGAATCTCGTTATCCTGACCTCACACCTTTGCGTAAAACCGACACGAATTTACATTACAAAATTCAGACCCGTGGGCACAACGCACTTTTAACTCTTAAAGAACGTTTAATCACCAAATCATTTACATATTTAACATTCAGTTTGAGATTAGTTTCAAATATGAAATGATAAATATAAACAATGAAAGCCTGGCAATTTTACAGCGGACCGAATGAATGTGACGTGGAGCAGACCCTGTCACACCTTCTAGAGTGTGCGCTGTGTCCGAGTAGCTGCATCCAGGAAGACCTGATGATGGCCGGGAGTAACGTCATCGACGTCGGCCACTTCTAGTCAGACCCTGTTGTTTCCGACACGATTATATATATATAGAACAACCTGCAACCCTATCTGTCTCCTTTTCTTATCATTCCCTGAAAGAAACACTCCTGCCCTCTCCTCATACATAAAATGGGTTAGACCACTTGCTTGCAAAGTACTATCGCAGCTCAGTTATCTCTTAACAAGACAAGGATTGAGAAAGGCTACGAGTTAGTCGAAACTGCAGTCTCCTAATAGAGAACTAATCTTACGTGATCCATGTAAAAACAAGGTAAATAGATAAATATTTATAATTAAAGAAACAGTTTATTTCTGTTGTTGTTATGTAGTATTTCTGGGGTTAAGGGTTGACATGTTTGTCTAAAAGCCATGGAGAATTTGCTGGAATGAGACAAACAAGAGTGGAACACAAACAACAGATGGATGGACCGAATCAGAATTATTCAACTGGAGTTGGAATCAAACTCATGTATTGTTATATTAACAGCGATAGTCGGACAAACCTTATGTAAATAAAGGCAATGCAAAAGGGGATTACTTATATCAGTATCTATTCCATATTATCTATTTACAATAAGAAAAATATTTAACTTTTATTTTAGGCTTTTTTCGACTACTTCGGTACCTGAACTCTTAAAGAAGCGATTAACAATACATTATGTATAGAACACTCTCGTTATATGAGCAACGAGCTTTGGTAAGCTCAAAACAAACAAATGCCGGTGTTCATAGCTCAATGGTCAAAGCGTTTGCTTTGCAAGTCAAAAGTCGTGGGTTAGATCCCCGACGGAGATTTAAAAAAAAGGATTTCTAATCGATTAATGAGCTCTAAAATACCCCCGGTTGGTGTGAATTTGAAGAATGATGGGTTGGAAATCGGTTTGTATGTCCCTGAAAATTATTTAGGGATAAGGAGGCACAGATTGTTTGTTCTTCCTAGAAGTAATACTAACCTGCCAGAGACTATGCCTCTTGGGAGAGTGATCAGACTGTTCAAACCGTATCGCATAGAAAATTGATATATTCCGCTTGAGAGAAGCCCAGTTTAGACATGAGCTCCACGAAATTATTTATCAAAGTAATTTCGCGGAGTGTTCTGTTTAGCGAGGTACGGGACTTTTTAATAATTATTGTTAATAATCATAAACACCTCTATTTATCAAATATTTGTATTATATCTTATTTTATTATCGTATTAAATGAAAATTGTAATGTTTCAGAAAGAAATAAAATAAAAAGATGAAAATTGAAAAAAAAATGATACAGTGAGCGGAGGTAATTGGCAGCGGAGTACAGACTGAACATTGATGCAAAGATTCGTGGTTCTAATCTCAGCGTCCGCTGTTTATTTTTTCACAAGTTAATTGATGAGAGAAATGTCATATAAGACGATGTTTGCTGTGAATATGAATGTACGTATCAATTTGTCAAGTATTTATTTATTTAAATCAACTCTCATTAATTATATACTGCGTCATATATTAATACTCTATTACATACGTGTGTTTCTATTGTTCTGTAATCGCCATAGCAACGCTAGTCAATGAATACTATAATAGAGATATAAAGTACCGACTGGTATCGGTTACGAGATGTATATCGCCTTACATTTGTAATTTAAAGAGTCTTGTACTACGAAAGATTATGCGTATAGATATTTGTTGAGATTGTGACCGCTATGGGGAGTCCATTAGCGGCCGTGTAGCAAAATTGCTTCTTATGTAAGCAAGTCTGTTGTACGTCAGAACACATCACATCACACGGGCTGAAGCATCGGCTTTTCATACACCAGGAACTGACGCAACGCCTTCGATAATAATCGTTAATACGTTAGCTAAAAATACGCTATTTTGTGGTAAAATCAAATATAACATTAGCGTAATTCATTAAAGGTTAAACAGTAATCTTATCGATACATTGTGTCCATAAAAAAAGCTTTTAAGAATACGAAAAAAAGGTGTAATTTGAGTACATTATTTACTCGTAAATACAAAGAATTCACTTGTATACATTTACACATAATGTACCCTTTTTTAACCCTTTCGTTACGGCTCTGTGTAATACAAATTATACTGTCAATACGGCGTGAATTTTTCAAATAATTTTTTTGTTGCTTAAAACTAGTATTTGGAGCATAGATGTACTTATCTGACATATTTTCATATATCACATTTGTTCTTATATCCTTTAGCTATCAGATGATGCATAAGAAACTATTATATTTAACAAACGTTCATTGTGTAACGCTATACATGTGATGGCATTGACACATGTGGTTTACAGAAAAATCGCTCCTGTGACGAAACCTAACGATATTTATTTACATGCTTTACAGATTCCTGTAAAGAATACATGTAGGTTGAAAAGATAATGACTGCACTTTCAATTTCCTGCCGTAGATGTCACAATGAGTACTGAAAGTAGCAAAACGATACATCACGTCAACCAATGTCAACGGTCGGGGAATCTTTGACGGCATATGCCGACAACCGATGCGAAAGAGTTAAAAATATATAACATTGAGTACTTTAATCGCCTGTATCGTCTCCATTCTTCTTTGCGCCTGTGAATCTTGACACCTCACCAAAAGCCAATGCAGCCGTATAAATAGGTTACGAATTTAAATTTTTGAATCTAGTTTTTTTTATATGATATTTTGATCTAATAAAATAAGTTAATAAAATGAGTATGCTGAAAAAAAATAACATTTTAGAAGGACCACGACTCACAGAGGACATCATGTTGACAGAATAGGAAGTTTTGTAGAGAGTTTGTGTAAAGATTATGTATTAACGTACAACGCAGAGACGTGGAATCTAAAAGCAAATCTTACCCATAAAATAAATATCACCCAGCGTGCTTTGGAGAGATCCATGCTCGGAGTGTCGCTAAAAGAAAGAATCCGAAACAAGGATATGTGAAGAAGAACTCAAGTAGTGGAGGCTACCCAACGAATAGGCACACTTAAGTGGCATTGGGCAGGACATATCTGTCGAAGATAAGACTGTCAATAGGGAAGAAAATTGGGATTGGAGTGGCGCCCAAGAACTGGCAAACGAAGCATTGGCCGATCCCTGCAAGATGGACTGACGACATAAAAATAATAGCGGGAGTGGTTCGTATGCGGAAGGCAGAGGGTCGATGCGGGAGGTTCAACAGTGGACGGAAGATACAGGCTGATGATAAAAAAAAATATTGTGTAAATGTAATCGGCATGCAGGAGAGCACAGTCGGTCAAGACCAGTGCACTCTATGACGCTCTGCCAAGGAGGCTGGACGCTGCATGCGGGAAACGCGTGTTGTGTTCGTGATTGTGTGTGGGTTGGGGAGATTCCAAGTGTATATTTATCTGTTTCTTGGAGAGATCCAGTTTGGTTAAGACTGTAAGGGATGGACAAGAAAGATGAATAATATGAACATTTCAATGGATTACGATGCTCAGCAATGGGTTAAGTGAGTAATATTAAAAACACTTCATTATGAACCAGATGGTTTTATTTTCAACAATTGTTTGCAGCGAATGCCGCCGCAGTAAAAACGACAAGTGTACAATAAATAACAATACAATAATGGAATCATACAATGCGCCGGCCGCGCGGAAACCGCGCGGTTCGTAATCCGCGAGGAAACCGCGCGGTCGACGCCATAATGCACGCTTCGCCTTTTACTCTCCACTCACAACATGTTCAGGACTTACAAACTAGTGTCGGAACATAGCAATTACAATATCATACAAAATTAAAATAAAATAGTATACCGCTGAATTAATTACAATTAACAGAGTACTGTGGGGCTTCGTACGGCGAACTTTTGCTATCACGAATATGTGAAAATAACATTTACAGTGAAACCTCGATTTTACGTTTTTAAGCGACGATAAATGC
Organism: Glossosoma conforme; assembly: GCA_022606575.1. Lineage (NCBI taxonomy): Eukaryota > Metazoa > Arthropoda > Insecta > Trichoptera > Glossosomatidae > Glossosoma > Glossosoma conforme. The sequence goes on along the minus strand of JAGTXR010000003.1, from coordinate 107,093 downwards.
GGGAAAACTTTTTAAGGTATACAGCTTCAAATACGTAATTATATAAAGCAAGTTTTTTGGGACCATACAATTTGAACGTAAAATGCCAAAGGAAAACGTATTATACGAGAACGATCAATTGGGGTTTCACTGTATATAAGAGTAATAGCGTTTAACTTATTAACTGACAATGCTTAGATCTTATTTTTTGTATGAATGTACCAGTGAATAGTCCCTGCTGCGCCTTAGGGCCATTTTTTTTCTAGCGCCTCATATTATTTATAATTTTAAAATAATAAAAGAATGATTGGTTGCCTCGGCGCCCTTAGCTTATTCGACGCCCTGGGGCAACGACACATTTCGCCACCCCTTAAAACCGGCACTGGTCCCAATTGATAAAACAAATATCAATTCAATGGTAATGCATAAAAGAGAAGCAATTATCATAGATGCTGATCAAACCTTAAACTTCGGTTGCTCTTTGATAGCAAATTGTGTTCGCATTTCGTACAACGAACTTTCAACATCGCATCATTCGTTTCACAAATCAAGTTCGCTATACGAGGCCCCACGTTATATTACACTATAAATCGATGGCTTAAGGTCAAACTTTATGGTTTTAGAAAGCAGCAAATATCTATATATATTTTTGACTATCGTGTGTTAAAAAAGCAAGTAAAATAAGCTTTAAAAAAGAAGATTTACGCTTTTATCTGCTCTAAAAAGAGCATATATCCACCATAACCTTTTAACGCCCAGTGGTTTCTCTTACGGGACTGCAGATTTGCGTCGTTCAATGCCCTACAGTCCCATACAGGAGTGCATATGGTTCATTTCACAATCGGATCACATTAATTTGTAATAATAGTATTAAAGTAAGTTCATGCAAGAATCTATTGTGCCAAGAAAATAACAAACATAGGCATGCTAGGGCATTGAAAGACGCAAATTTGCGGTACCACTGGGCGTTTAAAGGATAATCTGCCAACAGAGACATGTTAGGAGGCATATACATCTCAAAATAAAAATCTAACGTCATGATAATCTATCAAGAGATTGACTTTTTAATGTATAAATTTATGATTTGTGCTCTCCTGCGGCAAATGCATATTAGTAACATGGCTGATATGGCGAGGAAATGATTTGTATTGACTTTAAGCCCTCGATATTTGCGATGCAAATTTACATTTCACATTGACGTCGTCTTATATATAAATAAATAAATCGAAATATGCGCCTACGCCCCCGGGGTCTCGTCAGTCGGCAGGTACGACATAACCATGTGCCTTCAAACAAACAATAACATCTAACAATAAATAATGTATTGTTTAAAATGCTATTGTAGAACGTGAGCGGAATTTTCAAAGCGTCCTCTTTTTATATTTCTCCGCAATAATTATTATTATTCCTCATTCGAATCTGACTTTCAAATTGATAATACTCGTAAATGCGTCATAGAGCCACAGAATCGAGTCGGTGATTAACGTTCACGTTAAGAGATAAATCTGTTAGAGACGATCAGCCATGGTATGTTTTAAATGATTTAGCGAATAGTGGAATCAATTTCGAACAATAGTAAAGAATACAGTAATGTGACAGATATTGACATTAGTAATACTTGCGAAACGAGTAGTACAATAACCGGGTATACGGGTATTAAAAATAACCGAGAACCGTGTATTTTTTAAGAGTAAAAACCGTTTAATTAATTTCTGATACATTTTCAAACAACAGTATATATATATTACCTATTAATTAATTTAATAATATTACAAGGATTATCAAATTACTAACCGTTTTTTTTAAGGGTTACATATCATTTCGTTAATTTACTAGTAGTTAACAATTTCATGTAATACCTATGATTAAATCTGTCATTTGAGTCTTTTATAATGGTATTTAGCAGGGCTTTTGAAAAGGGTGAAAAGGGTAATGAAGATAACATGGTTGCAAATGTTCGCGGTTCTCAGCGAAAGAAATGCCATACAAAATGTTTGCTATAAATTACAACGTGATCAGTCTTTAAAAATCGGTATCAGGTATTTCAAGTAACCGAAAACCAAGTATTTTTAACAGGTAAAAATAAATTTGTGAATTTCGGAAACAATTTCAAACATTAGCAAAAAGCGTTCTCTGATATTTGATTCTTATGATGGTATTTACGGAGGCTTTTAAAATAAACAAAAAATAAAAATAACCGACAATCTGTTATTTTAAAGCGGTAAAAATCGTTTTAATAAAACTATTTTCAAGCAATGATAACGTATAGGAAAAAAAGAAAATAGTTTCCAAAAATACCATACCAGGTATTTAAATTCCCTAGTAATAATTAACTCAGCACAAAAAAAAAAGTTGTAATTTTATTGAATGAATCGTTCTTAGAAACCGAGACTAATTCCAATCATTCGTAAATTACCTTCAGTTAACTGCATATCAGATTCCATAGTTTCAAAACGAAAATGACACTAAGGACATACAAAAAAATGCGTTGTATATTTCAATTGACACATTACGCTTGGCTGAATTTCTCACGATTGCAGCCGACAGATAATGTAACATGTATCTAGTTTCCGACTCGACATATTCAATTAACAAAAAAACATTTTAATAACGTAATTATTTCGCGACACAGAACCCGAAACGAACGCGATTAAAATGCACACAACAACCGCTACGAGTGACCGTGAATTTAACCACTTATCTCCGCGTAATTGCTCATCGCAATTGTGCACGGAACTCTACGCGAATGTGGCGCTTAAATGCTTGAACTTGAAGTGACCTAGAGATGACCATATGACCCACAGCCACGTCAGCGCTTATGAGCCATACAATAGTCCGATGACCAAAATAGGATCATCCAAACATGGATATACTGGTACATGACAATATGCGTAATTTCCACTTATCAAGATCTCGACACAAGAAAATGTATACTGTTTTAAGTTAGACATTTATTAGAAATGCCTGACAATGAAATGAAATAAAAAAACAATCTGATTGAATCACCGTAGTCGATATCATTACGATGATTCAATTAGCCCCTAAAAAGTACTGGAGGAGTCTGCGAAATGCCTTGTGGTCACAGGTTCGGTGAAAGGAAAATCCTGATCTCCTTCTCGTGGTGGGAGGTGAGCGACATCAGTCGGCCAATATAGATAGGGACCGAATGTTGGCCGGAAAAGGCTAACACCCAGCTAACCATCAGGTCAAGCTGATTAGGACACTATATTATCCTGGAGGTGGTAAATACTCTTCTAAGGCGGATGAACCTTTATGGTCAACGGCATTAGGATGAGGAAGTAAAGGGGAAAATACCACATTAAAGGTCTACAAGACATCCCATATATCAGTAAAAAAATGATTGCAACTCAAGTAAAATTTTCCGGAGATAAAATAGTCCCCCAATTGGATCTCCGGGTGGGTACTGCTGGAGACAAAACAACCAAGAGTATCGAGAGGTGTGGAGATCGGGATGCAAGATTTTGTTACTGCAAACCAATCCACCGGATTGATATTACGAAGAAGAATCGATATCGCATTGAATGTTAAGAATGTTTTCAGCACATTTCTATCATAATCAATACATCGTGTGTGCATTTAAGAATATGGAGAAAATATTGCTGGTAGTAAAATATGATGTGTGTAACGAATATTAAACATTAATTGGCAAAATCAATTGTCAATGTTATAATCAACATATCAATCTGTTCAGCAATGACAGTTCCGACAGTCGAACAACGGTCGAGCGATTGATGTCATCACGAATTAAAGTAATCATCGAACGTAGACAAAAAAAAACAAGTTTCAAAAAAAAAAAATAGTTTATTTTTATTCGAGTTTTCGAATTCTGTATTGAATAGTCGACAGTTCGATGCCATTACGATTAATTAATCTTTTCTTTGCCAAGCGGTTTTCGTATGGGGAGACCCGGAGGGCCGTCATTTTTTCTGAAAAATCAAAAGCTATTTTTAAAATCGATGTGTTATCGATAATTCTTGACGATACGTAGTAGCTAATTATTTCAACATGGCAACAAGAGATGTCACTGTACGCTCAAAATATTGAATTATTAAAAATAGTCAAAATTGGTTAAATAATTAAGTGTTAAAGTGGAGCGTCTTTAGACGCGATTTTTGTATGGACGGCCTCCCGTGCACGTGATTGTAGAGCGTCTATAGACGCTTGTGACATAGAACCGGTTAAAAAAACAAATATTCTACATAAGATCATTACTTATATATTCTGAAAACCGTTGTTCCGGACAAATAACACGATCGACTACTTGACAAGTGATTGAAATCATTACTTATGTATCCAATCCACTTAAGCTGACCAAATATAATCATGATAACTTACACATATATTAAGGGTTTTCGCGGCGATTTTTCATATAACGATCATTTGTATGCTATCATTTCGGGTTAAACAGCCACTTGAAAGCATCGGGTTAATCGTCCGATCTTATGAAAACGTTTGACTGTAATCACGAATCAAGTAATACAGACGTTAGATTTTTCACAGAAGGTTCACCTCTAAATGGTCCAGCCGTCGGGATAATCATGCAATCGTATGCAAACGTTATATGAGGGTTTATTGTAATCACAAATTTAGTGTTACACTCTGCAATTGTTAATATAACGGTACCTTCCATTTTGATATTTTAGGTTGAACCGCCTCTTAGGCATTTTCAATTTATTTGAATTTTATTGAACTTTTAAAAAGATTAAAATTCGATATTTCGTTTTTAAAAAAGATACCAACTTTATAATAATACTATTTGCAAAAAATATTTAAAGTTCCAAAGCTCACTAAGCAGAAGACTCGACGAAATTACTTTGATAAATAAATTCGTGGAGCTCATGTCTGAACTGGGCTTCTCTCACGTGGAATACATCAATATTTGAGGCGATGGGGTTGAAAATTCTAATCACTTTCCCAAGGCATAGTGTCTGGCAGGTTAGTATAACTCCTAGGAAGAACAAACAATCTGAGCCACCTTATCCTTAAATAATTGTCAGGGACAAACGAACCGATTTCCAACAAAATATCAGCATAAATGGTTCAGGCCTCGGGAGCATCGAGCTAATTATACAACCGTATGAAAACGTTATAGTTGACTCCAATCACGAGTTTATTGTCACAGTCTATTGATATTCGATTGCGATTCAAGTAAGAATCTGACGTCAAACAAGCGGTGAATTTTGTAAGGTTTTACGATGAGAGAGACTTGCAAGAGATTATTAAATTTCATTATTTAACAACAATAAGAAATGCTGCGGTGGAGCGTTGGTTGACACATCGCTGATTACGAAAGCGGTTTTTTTAAAACACCGCCAGTTTAACCCATTAGCGCCCACCGTACGATCTTGTGTACACCTGTGCGAAGAATTATTTGATGTACTTTTATTCATTATTATGCTTTTGTGAAGATCGTAAAACTTGAACAGAAAATAGTGTTTTGATCACGGAACAAAATAATCGATATCGTTTATTTGGGAATATTGATTTTAACCGTCGTCCCTGGACTTTACCCGCCTCACACCGGAGGACAGTTAAGTCTCCTTGACGACGCACTCATTCAGATTATGATCAGTTAGCAACTGATAAGTCCAGTGGGAGTCCCCTTTGAACAATTGTGGCCACAGCACAACAGAGGTGCTAAAAGAAAGAACCCGTGAAAGAGATTAGAATCGCATTCATGGGTTGTAAAGAGATGGAGATGGAAGATAGATTATCTCACCGAAAATACTGGCTACTGCTTATTGCACGACAACGTTATACATGATAAGAGCGACCTTTTTTTCTTTGGAAAGTATCACCCTAATTCCGCCCACCGTACACAGCTGTGTAAATGTCTTAATTTTCAATGTTTTAGATATTTACTTTTTTTCATATGTTTCATTGCTTAATGTATCATAATAAATAGCATTATAAAATATATTTGTCGGCTGTAGTTGTCTCATAGGCGTCAATGGGTTAAGTAAGTTTAAAAATAACTTTTGCAATCCTGGCAATTTTACGGTGTGCAACGTACAAGAGTTACAAAAATGAAATACGAGTGGAAAATAATTATTCACTAGGATACTACTGCGAGAATCGCTTGTCGCTAGAAGCGGAAGACCACTCGAGACGGTGTGTGGCTACGTCTTTATAGATTTCCTGTATAAAATGAAATAATATAAAAAGAAAATGTATAGACAGTCATGAGATCTAAGCAGTGCCGGTTGTAGGGGGTGGCGAAGTGGGTCGGTGCCGCAGGGCGTCGAATAAGCTAGGGGCTCCGAGTGCAACCAATCTTGCTTAGATTTTTTTAAATCTAAACAAAATGGGGCGCTAGAAAAAAAATGCCCTAGGTCGCCGCAGGGTCTAAAATCGGTACTGGATCTAAGCAAAAAAATATTGGAGAGCATGACTTTTTTAAAGAAAACACAGCACTAAACTATTACTACTACTAATGGATCAATTTGATACTAGTTAAAAAAACATTGTTGAACAAGAAAAACTAAAGATTTTTTTAGGCTTGTGCGTTACACCTCTCATAAAATATGAATATATATAACAATATAGATACACAAGGAGCTTTTCATACCATGAATTTAAATATTAGGCAATCTTTTGGTATAACAACGCAGTGCCTACGTAAAGGATTTGAATTTTTAACGTAAAATTCGCATGAAAAATTGGCGCATTTTCGTCAAGCACTGATCTTTAGCAATCCTTATAAAGAACTTATTTGGTAATACTTTACTAAGGGGAACTGATGATGAGAGGGCAGATCAATTGATGCAGATGAATTTTGAAGATAATAAGATAATAAGATAATAAGTATTCATATATTGCTAGAAAAACAGTGTGTGGTTTTATCGCTGGGATTTGCAAGTGACGATAACGTGATAAAAGGACATCGAACTGCAAGTGTCTCTGCTTCTCGGTCGTACTCAAAATAAGCGTACGAGCGAAACACTACTCTACACAAGTAAACATGTTTCACATATTCGCGAGGAATACAATACATACTACCGCATTGAGTAAACATCCTGCAAGCATCAAGACTTTGTGTCCCATATACAATGTATTCGTCGTTGTACCAAATGTCTGTTGATATTTTGTCTTGCCACGAATAAAGACTGCTTCGTCTTGAATTCAACGATTAGTAATCCTGTTAGAGAATGCGACACATTTGAATAAATTTAATAACGAACATGCTTGTAGTGACGATCGGTCATCATTGATATCAAAGCTGTCAAATCAGTGGCTGTATTCTTTTGTGTAAGCACATACAGGAGAATGCCTCCGGACATGATGAAAATACTCGTATATCGTACAAGAAAATGTAACAAACGCTATTGAAAGGATATGCAATTGCTATTGCGAGTTATGAAACGCCAACGTAATCAAGCTATACGCCAGTATTTTTAAGGGGACTCACTGTGAAATGGTATGATAATCTTTACGAGACGACATTCATCTACTATTTGGATTATTATTTCATAGCAATGGTCCAAATGGTCTGAGCTTCGATAGTGTCGGACTAATCAGTCGACCGCATTAAAAGAACGAATAACAAATCGAACAATGGTGGACTTTCAGATATTTAATTATGTAAACACACACGGGAGAATACCGACGGATGGTGAGAGTAATTCTGAAGTCTCATTTGTGGAATTCTATGACGCTTACGATGGTGCATATGGCTAAACGCTGCATGTGGAGTGTTGATCAGCCGACGTCATAGACTATAGCCCGAGATTCACGCATCATCCTTTATTATTGCAGGAATTAACTGTGAATGAGTGGTCTTCACGGGACGACTTTCGTCTACCGCCAATTTTAATTAATAGGCAATGACTGACATTTTACGGGTGATGGATCAAATTCACACCAACGCACTATTTTATAGCGCAGAAATCGATAAAAAATTTTTTTTTTAAATCTCCGTCGGGGATCGAACCCACGACCTTTGGCTTGCAAAGCAAACGCTTTGACGCCGGCAAAATGCACATATGTCAGAAATGAGTGGCAGCAATTTGTGGTAGCAATATGTTCCAAATACGGAACGAAAATGGGATAAAAAAAGGTTTTTTTAATTGATGGATCAATTTCATATAGTTCAGAGGTATTTTTAAATATTTGTGAACACTATAGAGTTTATAAATTGATTCCAAAAAACACGCTTATTGAAAGCGTCGTTGGGGATCGAACCCGCGGCTTTTCGCATAATATTCAAAGGGTTCGACTTTGTGCGATACCTTCGACTGTGCTTCGCTTTATATTTATAACGTTAACTCATTGGTGTAGGTATGAAATGTTGAAATTAAATACCGGTCTTCTAGTGAGCAATCAACGTGTTCCCGGAGCAATTAAAGTCTCAAAACCGATTGCTACGAAATGCATGTCTTTCATAAAGAAATGGACCGGCTTGAAATCGAGGCGAGCGGGACTCGGGTTAATAAAAAAGGAAGCCGATCAATATTTTTAAACGGCTTTATTACGTAACGAATTACATACTGATAAAAGCAAATATATATCAAAACTATATGAAAATATCTTTACTTGAATTTTTATGCGTGAAAGGTTATAGGAAATTATTAATATAAAAAAGCTTGTGAATAAATGTTGACTGATTGAATAATAAAAAATAATAATAAACATACTTTGAATATATACTATAGAGACATCTATCGTTATACGATGGTAACAATGAGAAATAGTCGAGTGGACTGGGCGGCGTAAAAGAACGGAGCAAAGTTGGTTCAAAGGCTCGTGGTTCGAATCCCGCGTCTGCCGATATTTTTCTGAATGAATCGATGCGAATAAAAAATTTGATGTATAATTGTATGTGTATATTTAATTACTTGAAAGGTTGTCGCTGAAGTCTTTGGTACAGTTGGTCATGTGACAACCACTTGAAAGTACGCAAAGCGATGTTAAGATTTGATATATATATAGTGGTCGCTTGAATCAACAGCTAGTACGAATATTGCACGATCGACACGCCGCGCTACACAAGTACATAAGCGAATTGATCGATTGAATAGATTCGCAGTACGAAGATGAACTCTTCTAAGAAGAACTACCTTTTCCAACACTCTGCAACGCTTGATTTTAAATGGATTAACTTATAATAGAACGAATGCTTGTTCTGGAATGTTCTCACCGCCTTAAATTGTGTTCTTTATCGGGTGCGGCTTTTCGAAAATGTCAGGAACAATCGTGAGATTTGCAATTGCAAAATCGACTCCCAACAAGGATATATTGCAATTGCGCAATCCCACAGAGACCATAATGATATTGCTGCAATTCCGGGCATTTAAGTGTTGGCTATTAGGCAACTGTGTGAAAGAAAACAAGACAAGTTGACTAAAGTAGCTTTTGGAGTTAACGTAATCAAGGGAACAAAGCTAGTTATCTATTTTACAAGGCATTTTGACTGATTTACTTGTGTGGTTGGACGTTTTTGAGAGTGTCTCTCCACGCGCGCTTATTTCTGAAGGCTTAATAAGTTCTGTCAGATAGCCCGGTGCAGTTCCGTTGAGTGCCTTGTAAGCTAAGAGGCAAAATTTATACTGGATTCTAGCCGAAACTCTCACAGTAGCATATACAGCGTATTTTCTCCATAGTCATGTATTACTAAGGTACTGTTTGTCAGATTATTGAGAGTGTCAAATATCTTGGCGTACAGGAAATCTGCAGATAAAGAGAGCTACCCGCATTTAGACACATTGAGATCTCTTTCAAATCGATGTGCAATGCTCGCTAAAAGGAATTCGAAACTCGAAACTTCGAAGTACTCATACGGCGGTTGAATTATCCTCATTTTTTAGTGTAAAGTTGCGAATTCTGGCGTCAAACCAAAAAAACAATCCCGCCGTATAATAGGTTTCATAAAAATATTACGTGGCGTTAAATTCATCTTAACCTTTTAAATGCCATGAATAGATCTATGCACCGCCTCGTGGATTATCGAAGATTTGAACTCCTAAATGGTGTCCAATTTCAACCATTTTTTTTCTTGGGCAGACGATAGATGTCGCTATCGATCCAAGCTATCACATATGACATATTCTCAAACGTCATTTAGAGCGATTACATAGGATGTACGTTATGAAGCTGACGTTTTTTTGTACCAGCGTTGTTTTGCGAATACGTATATTCAAAATCCAGTGATATACGAGTATGTGTTTAAAGAATGCCTAATTTGGCAGTTAGAAAGAATGCATCAACGCTCATTGATCAAACAGTGTATGATTACAGGTGATTTGCCTCCTGCCAACACCTCTCCGACCCTCTAATTTGCCCTCAATGTGATGACGCTATTACGCTGTAAACGTGTCGCCGGTTAAGTCGAGTTTCTCCTTTCTCTGCTAGAAAGCCGAATAATCTGCAGAGCGACCGAGAGCCGCTAAGCCGGAGGCGACTTTCTCGCAGCGTTCGAAAGAGAGATCTTTTTTTTTCACACACAGTAAAATGCCGCTTTTGTGCTTCTTCACAATGGGAGTCGTGATAACGCCAAGCACTCGACTGTTAAAGAGTAACATGTCCATGGACCTGAAGCGTCAAGCGCACATGTTACGCGTTTGGAGCAGAAATAAAACATCACTAAACAGATCATTCACAAATAAGTTACGCAGGGAACGATATCGCTGATTGAATCAGAAATGTGGGAATTCGGAGAAAATAGTAAACATAGATGAGAAGGGCAAAACATAAATTCTGACATGGAGTAGTTTAGAATGTACAAATACACTCTAATACTCGTATAAAGAAGACTTCAAAGATACTGTATCCAATGAATTCAATAAATAAATAAAAAAATGACGATAATTTGATACAAAAAATAACTTCTTTAAGTATTTTATGAATTGCCAAATGATGGCAGGCCAAAATGTTTTCTTAATCTTTCCATTTTTCACCGTTCCTTTTACATATTCTTTTTTGACATTTTGTCTTTAGGCGCCAATTCCGAAGCCTTATTTTATTCTGGCTTAGCTTCCTTGATATCTAAGTTAACGTATAATGGAGTTAATAGCTTCCAAACAAATATACGCGTTACGAGAGGTTAGTTCTATCGATTTTTAATAATACATATAAAATATGTCCTTAACTATTTGCACCGATCCCACGCTACGTAAGCACTGTGAGAGTGTTAATTGATATATGCCAATAAAATAACGAAATGAAAAATTACTTACGAGATTTTTTTTTTTCTAAAATCAGATATTTGCTTTTCTGGCCATCAAAGATAAACTGAACAATTAATTTCCTGAAACACGTTTAATTCAATCCTCTCGTTATCAACAAAATTTCAATGTACTTCATATAACCCATAAGAATTTTCTAATTTCCTCTCTTTAATTAATTCTCATTATTAAAGACCTGAAACCCTTTTCACGTTCTTTCCCGCAGAAATCATTAATATCAAGTAGGATATGGATTGATGCGAGTAGAGCAGAGATGGCTGGGGTTTCGTTAAAATCGTGAAAGCGCGGAAAATCCTTTAATCTGATATCCGGCAGATGGGCGCCGTTTCCGGTTCCCTTTGATCCGTAATTTAATTAACTGTGCGCGTTTTTTCCTGACACTCTCGCACGGAGTTCCATTATTTCGTTTCGATTTCCCAGTTTGAGTGATCGGACGAAGCCTTCCCGGAAGGGGGCGCTCACAAAAGAAACGAATCGGGAAATAAAACGTCTCCCGGAGAGGGTCAATTATTTAGCCGCGGAGGTCCCCAGGGGCCGAGACTCGCAAAATTAAAAATAAATAACAAAAACTAACGATAAATCGAAGGAATAATAAATTCTCGGCTGCGATCTGGTAGTTTCAAGGTAAAATACAATTCGATTTCTAGTTTTTTTTTCGATACTTTTTTTTTGCATTTTCTGGGTCACGATAATAGCGTTCGCTTCAGATTTAGCGATAATAGGATTCGCTACGTTTTCGCGGTCGATAATTGTTATTTTACCGAACGACCGATCGTAGCAGAGATGCGACTAAATAAATAAGCGCTCGATCGCTTCCTCCGCAGGTGATCCGGCTGTGAACGAGCACGCGCCGCGTTTTATAGATTTATCGCTCCGCCGGATAACACAAATATTATGCGAATGCCATTTTTTTGGTTCCATCTCGCTCGACCCGCTTTCCGCAGACTCGTGGGAGATTACCGTTCAGAGAGCGGAAGCAAAAAAAGGCGAGAGATCGCGCGGAGGAAACGACAGGCGAGGGTTTCTAGTTAAAGTCGATCCGCAGCACAGAATTGCACTAACTCATTGCACTGTCACGGGCCTGGCGGCCTCTTCGCGAGCTTCGCTGCACTCGTCACTTCCCGAGGGGTAGAAGAACTCGTCCGAGGACGCCGAGAAGAATTTGATCTCCAAGTCGCGGTGGCCGCGCAGCGAGGTGACGATCGCCGAAGACACCTGCAGGCTGAGGCCGCGCGCCGAGGGGGCTGCGGCGGCGCCGGCGCGCCGGGCCGGGGGCGCCGCCTCCTGCGCCCAGTCCAGCGTGCTTGGGGACTCCGGGACGGCGGCGCCGCGACGCCCGGCGCCTATCACGCCGACGTCCCGTGAGACGTCGGGTTCCGAGCGGCGCTTGGCGCAGTCGGCGATGCGCAGCCCTTCGACGGAGCATCCTGCCCCGGGCTCGCTCCAGCTGCGACGTAGAGGAGCGTCTCTCTCAGCGGGAGGTAACGGGGACGGTCGCAGTCGCTCCGCCGCCCAAATTCGACCTGCAGGATCGCAGTATCGACATTGACACAGCGTAGCCGGACAACGGCCGATCGCTTCAAAAAGAGACGAGGACGAATCTGACTCTCCGTCGTCGAGTTCTTCGAAGCTGTGGTGCAGTCTCGGAGCGTCGCTCGTTTCTGCAACTCTTAGAGGTTCTTCTGCGGGTTCTGCTTCAGGTTTGCCGTCGCTTTCGGCTGCGGTCTGCTCACGCCCGGGCGGCTTTCTATCTTTCTTCCGCCGCTTTCTCGGCTTGATGATCCGCGGAAGGCAAGTCTCCGAGTGCGCGGAGCCGGAGCTCTCATCGCTTGCGACACTAAGAGTGTCAACCCCTTGGGCGTGCCTCGGTACTCCAACCGAAGGGACTTCTTCAGAGTCGAAGCGTTCCCGGGGAGGAGCTGGAGGCGGAGGACGAGCAGGAGTGGCGCCGCGACGCACTCCGGGACGTCCCCGCGCCAAAATCAACGGAGCGCCTTGCGCGTGCAGTGCCAAACGTGATAATTGCAATCCTCGCACGGCCGGAGGCTCAAACTGCTGTCCAGTAAACCTCTGATCTTGCGGGGCAGGTTTCCGGTTTCGTCGCGGCCCGGCAGTGGAAATAAGCGGGACGCCCGTCCAGCCGCTCCGATCGAACGCGGGGGCTCGAAAAATCCCGACGTATCCGCCTCCGTACACCGGAGGAGCGGCATATCGCGGATCGTCGTCGTGCTCGTAGGGCGCGCGCCCCCTCACGAGGTACCCCCCCAAGTAGCGCTGCGCCCCGGCTGCCTGCGGCCCCATGGCGCCCCGCTTAACCCATGGCACTGGAGGCCCCACCGTGTGACTCAGGTTCACTTTGGATTCTCTTATTTGGCGGCTCTACCGGCGAGTATTTCCGATCATAACAAGACGAGATCGGAGCGAGCGGCCGTGACTCTGTGACGCTGTTCTCGCGTCGGTTGCCGGCGGAACACTGACTGCTGCGCCGCGCGGCCTGGCACACGAGCAAGCCCCCCACCCCGCCCCAAAACTCGTCACTAGGCAGCGATACGAAACTAAATGTTTTATCAATCCTCGTACAATTTATTATCATCGTTCAGAACTTTACTTCGGCCCACAAATAACAATGGATTCGGAAAAGGCATTACTTGAAGCAATTCCACGGTTAACATAATAGTAATTCGAAAAGTAGGCGTCTGCAAATTTATGCATTTACGAAAAACTCTAACGAACATTTTATTTGCGATAAACTCTTTGCAAGTACTATTGGTAAAAAGTTACTATCTTACTTTCTTTACTTCTTACATATAGTAGAAGATTATAAATGTATTCATAATTATTATGAAGTCCAAAAGTATCTCGATTCTTTTCTACCTCTACCGATCGAAAACATGTCCTGGATTTACCTGTAAATATTTTTCTTCATCAGATGCTAATACAGGTATTTTACTCATATTATTTATCTGTTTAGTTGGTACACCTACATTTTCTGTCTGCTAGATTTTTTTTATTTATTCTATTATTTTCTGTAATATTTTGTTTGTAACATTCTGCCCTAAATAAATAATTGTTTGAACAAATTCCTATACTATGATACACCCTTTCGACTATCATGAAATTTTAACCCATTAGCGATAAAAAATGTATCCGATTTTTAAATATTTGATAACTTTTTGAGTTATTTCATGGCTCATCGAGTATTAACGTACACCAGTATACAGAATCATTCCTCCTCATTATTAAGGTAACCAACTTAAGTCTCGTATACAGAGACAAATCTTAAGGAAACCAACCTATAATAGCTACAGTAAGGAATCCTTTTCTCACCTCAAACGTGAAAAAAAATCTCTGCATATGAATGTTAAGTTGGTTAACTTAAGTCAAGGAACGTCTCAGCATACGGGTGTAGGAGTAATTGAATGTTGAATTTATTTTGAATGATATTTGAATTTGTGAAACGTATGTTTCACAAATTCAAATCCAATATATGGTTGAGTGTCGCTGGCCTGAGCCGGCACTGGAGCACTGGGCCATGCTGCAGGGCGCGCTGAAGTGGGGCAACTCTGCCCCGGGGCGATCACAGCGGAAGATCCTCCACTTGTAGCTGCAGTCGACACCAATCAGCCACCACGACACGATCACATCACGCCACACAATGACGGCCACGAAACCATTCTACCACACCACACTATTACGATCACAAGACAATTCCACCACATCACACGATGACAATCACAAGATTATTTCACCACACAACACGATGACAATCTCAAGACTATTCCACCACACCATACTATTACGATCACAAGACAATTTCATCACACGATGACGATCACAAGGCCTTTCTGCCACACCACACTATTACGATGACAAGACTATTTACCGCACCACACGATGATAAGACTTTTCCACCACACGATGACAATCACAAGATTATTCCACCACACCATACAATGACAAGACTATTCCAACACACCACACGATGACAATCACAAGATTATTCCACCACATCATACGATGACAATCACAAGACTAATTCACCACACCATACAATGTCAATACTAATCCTACACACCACACGATGACGATCACAAGACCATTTTACCACATCACACTATTACGATCACAAGACTACTCCACCACACAACACGATGGCAATCTCAAGATTATGCCACCACACACAACACGATGACAAGACAATTCCACCACACCACACGATGACAATCACAAGACTAATCCTCCACACCATACAATGTCAAGACTAATCCAACACGCCACACGATGACGATCACAAGATTATTCCACCAAACCACAAAATGACAAGACTAATCCAGTTCACCACACGATAACGATCACAAGATTAATCCACCACACAACACGATGATGATCACAAGAACATTTTACCACATCACACTATTACGATCACAAGACTATTTACCACACCACACGATGACAAGACTATTCCACCACACCACACGATGGCAATCTCAAGATTATGCCACCACACACAACACGATGACAAGACAAATCCACCACACCACACGATGACAATCACAAGACTATTCCACCACACTATACAATGTCAAGACTAATCCAACACACCACACGATGACAATCAATAGATTATTTCGCCATAATACAAAATGACAAGACTAATCCATCTCAGAACACGATGACGATCACAAGACAATTTCACCACACCACACGATGATGATCACAAGACCATTCCACCACACCGTACGACCATTACACAAAACAACAAGCACGAAACCGACCATTCCACCACATCACATGACCATCCCTCATAACAAGCACACAAGGCACCGAGCATCCCTACACGATTGACGTGTGCTTTCTAAGTGCACTACACTAAGCTCCATACACACACACGGTGGGTGTGAATTTAATGCTTCAGCCGTTAAATGGCAGTCATAGCCTATTCATTATCATTGGCGGTAGACGACAGTTGTCCCCTGAACACCACTTATTCATAGTGAATTCCTGTTATAAATTAATGATGCGTGAATGCCGTACTGTAGTCTATGACCTTGGTGTATCAATACTCTACATGCAGAGCTTTCAGCCATATTGTGTAACATGATAAGTGTCATAGAATACATATATGAGATTTCTGCATTGTTATTACCATCTGTCGGTAGTCTCGTGTATGTGTTTTCGTAAAAAATTCGGAACCGAGGTCGCGGTCCCTAAATTACAGCATAAGCTTATATGGTGATGCCGGAATAACAAGGATCCGGCACTGAGGATAAATCCAAAGACCGGAGTTTATACTAATTTATTTGATGCGAGACCCCTTTTTATACCTTAGTTTACAACATGAGTAAGCATTTTTAAAAGTAATATTAATACATTGAATGTCATACACCGCACATTCCTCGATACCATTTTTGGATCTTGATCCCTTCAATCTACAAAGAGTGGCAGATTATTTGGATGGTCAATGCTCCGTATCGATGCGTAAGCATTCTTTATTAATCATAATAGATAAAATTTCGTACACCGCAAATTCCTCGATACTTGTTGTTTTTGACCTTCATCCCCTCAATTCACATATAGTGGTAAAATGCCCTGTGACGTACCTGAGTGTATGAATCTAAGATAAAGAGTTTGATTTTAACAATTACTTTACTTTTGGATGTTTAATACAACAGTTATGTTTAAAATAACGTTTTGAACGCCCTGCAATAGCATATTTTCATCGCTTATTGAAAAAAAATACATCTCAGCCAGGTAAACTGGCAAGACTTTTCACGTGAACAGAATCAATTTAATATTAAAAGAGGCCAAAGGGTTATCTCGAAGTTCCACAATTTAAAAAAAATGGCAAAAAAAATGATACATCGATTGACATATTGCGTATTTGTGTTTTTTTTTTTACTGCAAATGGCCTTAGACACAGCGCATAATAATTGATAACGAGCCGTGTCTAAATAAGGTCGCGTAGAAAAGGCATATTAAAGTGAAGGTAAACTATAAACGGTCGCATTATATTGACAAGGAATTAACATACCTACAAGTCTGAAGATACTAAAATGTCCGCCAAATAACTTTTTTTTTTTTGAAAATGGGGCGCAAAACATCGAGTGTAGCTTCGGCTGTGTGGCACGTAGCGCCGTCCTGTTGAAACCAAACGTTGCCAATATCCTTCTCTTTAATTTTTGTGAACAAAAATGGCCCAATAACGATCGCCATTGACTGTAACGGCCACTCCTTGCTCATTTTCGAAGAAAAATGGCCTGATTTTCAAAGTAATGCCGCAATATTTCCCAGCGTTGTTCAAGCGTATACACAACCATATTCGTTCAGCAGAAGGATAAAACTAATTATCTGTTAAATCAGACATGAGCTAAGTGTTACCATTCACGAAATAAGCACTAGTTGAAAAAAAAAAACGTTAAATGGCGGACAATAGCATGATTTTCAAAGTAATGTCGCAATATTTTCCAGCGTTGTTCAAGCGTATACACAACCATATTCGTTCAGCGGAAGGATAAAACTAATTATCTGTCAAATCAGACATGAGCTTAGTGTTACCATTCACGAAATAAGCACTAGTTGAAAAAAAAACGTTAGATGGCGGACCCTTTAGAAGCAATTAACGGCCAAAGATGGAAGACCATTGCGTAAAACTCGTTGACTGAGAGACTGGATCATGGAGGCTTTCTTAAAATTTGATGTTTAACGTCGAATTACTCGCACCAGTGCCAGTCTTAGGGGGTGGCGAAGTAGGTCGGTGCCCTGGGGCGTCAAATAAAGTAGGGGCGTAAAAAATGTATTTTTTTCTTTAATTAATCGATGAAATAAAATGTCGTAAAATATGATATTAGCTGCAGATTTTTGTTCATATGAATTGTTATCTAATTTAATTTTAAAGTGTATTTTTAACCTTTTCGCATCGGTTGTGGTCAAAGATTCCCCGACCGTTGACATCGGTTGACGTTATATATTTAGTTTTGCTACTTTCAGTACTCATTGTGACATCTACGGTAGGAAATTATAAGTGCAGTCATTCTCTTTATCAACCTACATGTATTATTTACAGGAATCTGTAAAGCATGTAAATAAATATCGTTAGGTTTCGTCACAGGAGCAATTTTCGTGTCAACCACATGTGTCAATGCCACCATATGTATGGAGTTACATAATGAATGTTTGTTAAGTAATATATTTTTTGATCCATCATCTGATAGCTAAAGGATAGAAGAAACAATGTGATATATGAAAATAGGTCATATAAGTACATTTATGCTTCGAAATACTAGTTTTAAGCAAAAAAAATGGTTTGAAAAATTCACGCCGTATTGACAGTATAATTTGTATTCCACCGAGCCGTATAGAAGGGTTAAACAATATTAAATTTGGTTATTTTTCTACATTTCTGGGACTTGAAACATTTCCTTACCTTGCGCATTCGCTGCGGCGATTTCCCGTAACGAGCGTTATGTAAACGGCGCATACCTGTAAAAGAAGAAAAACAACTTGTTAATACCAAGGGTAAACGCACTGATAATAGAAATACAAACGAACGCATTTGCATATTTTTCACTAAAAATTACACAGTCATATTTCATTCAAAATAGAATTGTTAATACTACAAATGAACAGAGTTTTATTTTAAACTATGGTAACAATGTTTAACAACATTAAGATATTAAGGTTATATTTTTGCGAGTTTTTAAATCTTCTACTCTCCGAGGCTAGACTCGACCCTATTTCCATTGGAGGAACACAAATAGAGGTTGTAAACGAATATACCTATCTGGGACAAGTAATACAATTGGGACGAAGTATCTAATCGAAAAAAATCGACAGGCGTATACAACTGGGATGGGCAGCATTTCGAAAACTAAAGTACATTTTTAAAGCGAAAATTCCGCAATGTTTTAAAACTAAAGCGTTTAATCAATGCACCCTCCCTGTATTAACTTATGTCGCAGAGACGTGGAATCTAATTAGGAAGTCTTACCATTAAAATAAAGGTCACCCAGCGTGCTATGGAGAGATCCATGAGTGTCGCTAAAAAATAGAATCCGAAACGAGGAAATACGCAGAAGAACTCAAGTAGTGGATGCTACCCAACGAATAGGCACACTCAAGTGGCAATGGGCAGGACATATCTGTCGAAGAGACGACGGTCGATGGGGAGGAGTATTGGAATGGCGCTCAATACCTGACAAACGAAGCATTGGCCGACCCCCTGCATGATGGACTGACGACATAAGAAGAATAGCGGGAGTGACCTGCGGAAGGCGGACGATCGAAGAGGATGGAGACTCATGCGGGAGGCTTACGTTCGACAGTGGACGGATACAGGCTGATGATGATGAACCATGTTTAACAACATTAAGATATTAAGGTTAATATTTTTGCGAGTATTTTAACTCATAAGCCTCGTTAAGGTCGTCCGCGCGGAGAGGTCATTAGGGACTTAAGGCACATGTAGTTGTTAGAGGCGGTGGAATAGTAAGGTAAGATAATAAGATAGCTATAACGTTAATCAACATTCAAAAATAGTGTATTTTATAACGCGTAACCGGGAAAAGATAGTATTCAATATTTTTAAGACAGCCGTTTTATTCTGACTTTTTAAGGCATGTTCAGTAACTAATTCAAGGTTCAAAATCTTTTTTTTTTCTTCTTCAGGAATCGAACCCGAACTAATAGATATGTAAATATTATCACACTTGAGAATTGCCTCTAAATTTTCATAGTAAGCAGTAATATTTTTTCATACATTGGATTTTTTTTTAAAAAAAACCTTATCACCGATACTCGCATCCATTTATATATATATTATGTCAATTATTAATTTTAGGTTTACAAGTTCGATTGATAAGAGGGTTAAAGTGCAACACGGTGCGTATGTTATGCATCCTTAGTGCGATCGTCACAGTCGATATTGTTTAAACTTTGACATCAGCATGATGTAGTCCTCGCTTAGTGTTACCGAAAACCTCGAAATACGATCTTTCGTCTCTTATTTCGGGTCGCTTGTCGTGCATTTAGGTGCGCCGTCATATTGTCATTTTCGAACAGGTCCGGTCACGGGTATGATAGTTATTAACATCACAGCTCGTGGCGCTGAACGAGATCCGTAGCGCCGGCGGGCCCACACGTGAGTTGGTCCCCACTCTTTGGCAAGGCAAGGTCCGCGTCGCGGCCGCGCGGCATGTCATACCGCGTGGTCACAAACATGTTATGTTTTTAACGTAAATATAATCTGCGCTTCTAAAAGAAAGTCTTTGTCTGCTGACCTGCTCCTGATCTTGCCCTCACGCGACGGATTGACTCCCCCTCTTTGGGAGAGGAGGATGTTAACTTATAATTATAAAACATAGCTCACATGTGTTGTTTACTAGGTTAATATGTGAAATGATAAAGAAAACGCGATGCGCTGTTATAATTAACTGGTTGTATGGTACAAGTAATAAATAACAGCAACAACAGTACATGTGAAGAGATGAGCCGTGGATGGTTCGCGTGTGTGAGTGCTGAAGTAATGAGAGTGTGGAAGATCAAATGCCAGATTGGAGATGTACAGACGCGGCGGAATCCGCGCGTATCAACCGCGCGTCTATAAAACATAATAAGTAACAGCCCTAGATATGAACACCAGATCTCTCGCTTGTGTGAGAAGTGTGCGAGTATGGCAGATCAGATGCGAGATTGAAGATAAAAACGCGGTATTCAACGAAGAAGGCATGAGTACAAAATAATATTTCTTATATCATATTCTTCTTCGTAGTAACAATCTGGTGGATTGGTTTATTGACTGATAAAAATTAAAAACCCAAGGGCAACGCTCACGAAACGGGAATAAGTCCACTCTGGTTTCAAGCTCGAGAGCTACTGCCGCTAGTCGTAGTAGTTGCCGGAGTGGCTCACTTCCACTCTTCCCTCTTCCTTTACGTATGAAAGAGTGAGGCACTCACGGCGCGAATTTGTTTCCGAATTTCACAAAATACCTGCGATCTACCCGATAAATTCTGATTATTATTAATTTTTAAATCAATGCGTAAATATATTATGGAGGAATGCCTAAAATATTAACCTTGTATTTATTACATTAATAGAGATATTGATGGTTATTAGAAGCAATGCGTAGAAGATGCACATCACAGGGAAGGAAAGGTTAAGAAACCACAGGTCTGGAAGAAATAACCTCTCGTTCAACTGGTTCCTAAAAGAGGTCCAAAGCTCCATTTTACTTTGAATTTATGCAATCGTATGCAGGAGAGTTCTAAGGATTCCAAGCCTACAGCATCCGTTCACTCATCTAAAAAAGTCTAAACTACGGAATACGCAATACTTTGCGCGGAAATAAATTATTACACATTGATTTTTGATAATATGAAAAGATTCGCAGGTTTGAAAATGAATGTGGTGATACAGAACGGTGGATAAAAGATGACGAAATCGATTTGTCAAGCTTTTCAGGGATCGAACCCAGCATATCACAGTCAAGCGCTTCAACGTCTCGGTGGCGATTAAGCGAAGAAGCTTCGAATGGAGGGGAATAATAATGACTGTAAAGAAATGCAGCTCCGCACCCCGCGCACCGCCGAATGACCCACTTACGACCCAAGAAAGAGGCTCCGCACAAAGCCGGCATTAATTGCTCGAGATGGAAACCAGAGGACGCTATAATCCCTCAGAAGCCAGCACGAGACAGAAAGAAGAAAAAACCTCCGAACATTCAATGAAAAAAACCTTATCCTACGGTATATAGGGTTTTACAAAAAAAAAAATTATAACACATACACGAGGATACCGACAGATGGTGATAGTAATTCTGAAGTGTCTGTGGAATTTTATGACGCTTATCTATATACCGTACTATAGTGCATATGGCTAAGCGCTGCATGTGAAGTGTTGATCCACCAACGTCATAGACTACAGCCCGAGATTCACACATTATTCTTATTATTACAGGAATTTACTATGAATGGGTGGTCTTCACCGGACGACTTTCGTCTACCATTAATTTTAATTAATTGGCTATGACTGCTTATTTTACGGCTGAGGGATCAATTTCATACCAACCGGAGGTATTTTAGAGCTCAGAAATCGATTAAAAATCTTTTTTTTTTCAATATCCGTCGGACATCGAACCCACTACCTTTGGCTTACAAAGCAAACGCTTTGACCATTGAGCTATACCCGCCGGTGTTTCGGCTACCCGACGTAGCCGAAACATGTCGTCTTGTAATAAAAAAGTGGAATAATTTTTAAACAATGTTTTATTTTTATTAGATAATACCAAAAAAAAACTTGCTTTTTTTTACATCCACTTGTCATGCTACGTATTAACACAGTACACTCTAGGAATGCTATGGGTAGTTTACTATTTATTTTTCTTTGAGTGATCGAATGTTTTTCACAATCAAGGTTAGCTTTTTTTTTTTTTTTAAATTTCAATTTATATTTAAATCTGTATCTTTTCATCTGAGAAATAATGCGAAGTTGCCAAATTAATGTTTTTTTTTAAAGAGATATTAATTAAAATATATAATTGATGTTTGATAATATGCAATTTTGCACAATTTCATTGCGCAAAGATCGTATTCATTATTCTGCACAATCGATTCATTAAATTAGGTTTGTTTCTAATGACGAAAATGGCACACATCGTTGCGAAATATTTTCTAATATTAATACACGCAAAAAAAGTGATTGCTTTTCGAGAAAATTAATTTAAAATATTGCATAAAACGTGTACTCGCATGTAATCATAATGTTAAATTACTTTAATAAAACATTACTTCAATTTTTTTTATTTTTTTTTAAACTTTGGAAGGAAAACGTTCTTATATGAGATTACTTTAAGCACACCGTCTGTCGCTGGTTACATTGATCTAACCTTTTCCTTATTTTATTTTTTATGTAAACGCATGCAGAAGAGCACAGCCGGTCAAGATCAATGCACTCTATGACGCTCAGCCAGGGAGGCTGGACGCTGCATTCGGGAAACGTGTGTTGTGTTTGTATGTATGTTGGGGAGATTACAAGTGTATATTTATCTGTTTGTTGAAGAGATCCAGATTGTAGGAAGGAGGAAACAAAAACGCTGGAAGAGCATTCCAAAGCTTAACAGTGACATTAAAGAAGCAACTTTGGAAACTGCCAGTTCTTGATCGACACACATTAATCGTGTATGGATGTTCGGCAAGTGAAAGACTAGTTTGTCTGTTTTGTATGGGTGCAGGAGGAATTTGTTTTGTATGTTCCGAAGAGCAGCGACTGTGGTAATAACCACGTGTAGCGCCATGGGAACCTTATTTTACGGATCACCCTTGTACAAATACCATTATCGCTTTTATGGTTTTAAAATGATTACAGAAGCGATAGATAAGGTGAATTACGTGAATTTTTCAGATGAGAATACAGAAAATTAAAAGAGGGAAAATGCCGCCAAAAAAACGCATTTTTACCGTCAAAATATGTCATATGAGTAAACCTATTTCAAAACATATTAAATTTTTCATTATAAGCAATTCAGGCAATAATATGTCAAATTTATCGAATTGCTTTGGTATGTTTTCACCCAGTTACCCATAAAACCGAAGATTACTACATTTACATCGAAAAAATCGGTTTATCTCTTTAAGTACCCGCCCATTACTCTTTCCCTAATACCCAACATTACTGAGTAATCGTCCAACTCGGTAGACCTGGATCACCGAGGAGTTGACTAGTGAGAGTCTCGGTAAAAACTAAACCGCCTCCCAACAATTAATGCCGTTGATTAGGATTTTATCTCCGGCCACGATTCGGGTGTTTGTGTGGGAACCAACCCACTGGAGACTAAACCGAATACATCAGAGTTTGGGAACCTTTTCATGACGAGAGGCTGAATTTATTTATATGCTGAAAGAAAACCTTACTATCAGAACAAAGGCTAAACAAAGCATCAGAAGATAGGTCGAACCATCAGAACAAAGGTTGAATAAAGTATTAGAGATAAACGCGAAAAGTGTCTTTAAGTGATATACTACAAGTACAACGAGTATTGATACCAAGGAGTTCAAGCCAAAGCACTAAGATATGAAATTCGTTTTAGTTAGTGACATTCTCTTTAGACTAACTCACGGTCAGGAAGGCGATTCTTACAAGAACCAACTCAATCCCGACCACTTTCGAATGAGGTCGCTGTAACTTTAACTGCTTTACTGGCAATTATGTGGCTTGTAAAAGAAAAAATACCCAGGGATCGCAGTCCCTTTCTCGAGCGGCGTGCGTTCAATGGCTCACAAGCATCGTAATTATTTCTCGTCTATTACGAATTTATATGCATATCACTTCGCACAATTGGCCTGGTATCTATATTTATATGGTTTTAATACACTTATCTAGAGCAAGTAACCCAACTCGTAAGTGACTACTAAACTTAGGTGGAATAAAATTGGAACGGACAGTTTTATAAAACAGCAATGCTTTAAATTTTAGCTATTAACAAATGTATCGTTACAGTATAAGACATGGAATCAGAAATCTCGTCTTACTTAAAAATAAGCTGTCCTGAGTGCTTTGAGGAGATCGATGGGAATGTCTTAAATTGTCCAAAACGAAGGAGTCAAATAAAGGACGCTTCCGAAAGGATCAGCACATTTTAGTGGTAATCAACGGGATACAACTGCGGGTTGTAGGAAGACCTTCGGCACATTCCAGTGGCAATGAGCGGGATATATTTGCTGAAGAAACAGTTGTCTGTGAAGGAGAAATGTTTGATATGGATGAGAAGTATCAGCGAACGGATTGTACAAGACCTTCTGCTACATAGTAGTATAGCTCGTAGTAGCAATCAGCGGGATATATGGTCTATGAAGGAGAAATATATTGGAAATGGATGACAAGTGTTAGCAAACAGGTTATACGAAGACCTTCTGCTACAACGATTAACGATATCATAAGAAGAAAGTAAAATAAATAGAATACTGAGAGGGATAGTCATGTAGAAGGCTAATCTATAGCAATAGAGGAATAGACGGACTGGATATGGTTATAAACAATAAATACCGAAGTCGTATTTGACCAGTTCATCGACACCTGATCGAAACTGAAATGCCCACCAACAGCGCGAAAGACGAATGCCCATTCACGTGAATTGGCCTAATAAAGCGGCCGGTGACTTACAGGTTATTCGGTCAGAAATTATTATTAACATTTCAAAATAGGCGCGGTTTTGCATCGCGATAATTATTTTAATGGCGGTAAAGAAACGTGAGAAATTGCAAAAAGTGCGATTAACGGCGTTTAAGTACGGCCGTCAATCATCCGCTAACAAGGTTCTAGCTTTCAACAGTTATACGATTGTATTTTTAATAATATTATAATTGACTTTAAGATTCATTAAAAAATACATTACACGTAAGTTCGAGAAAACATTATCCTACGGGTATGGTTCAATGGTCAAAGCGTATGCTTTGCAAGCCAAAGGTCATAGGTTCGATCCCCGACGGAGATTTAAAAAAAAAGGATTTTTAATCGATTTCTGAGCTCTAAAATACCCCCGATTGGTGTGAATTTGATCCCTCACCCGTAAAATTCCAGTCATAGCCAGTTAATTAAAATTGGTGCTAGACGAAAGTCGTCCCGTGAAGACCACCCGTTCATAGTAAATTCCTGTAATAATAAGGATAATGCGTGAATCACGGGCTGTAGTCTATTGAGTTGGCGGATCAACACTCCACATGCAGCGTTTAGCCATATGCATGTAAGCGTCATAGTATTCCACAGATGAGACTTCAGAAGGAATAATACTAGTACATATTGGCAACGCTTCTGTTGCGCAAGGCAAGAATCATGCCAGCTGATTAGAACTACGTGATGGAAAATTGTGGTGACCTAATGCTCCAGCTAGATAATGGGTATGGAAGAATAAGATGCTTTTCATCTTTTATGTGGCTCTACTAATATCCTTGATGGGTTTATTAGATCTAAAACGAAAAATGTAAAACACATCACATTTTGGGTGTTTTCTCGTTCAGAAAATCGCAAATAATAAATTCAATTGCTCGTTATTTTCAATGTTTTCATCATTCACTTTGAGATCCATTATAAATTATAAATATTTATTTATTTACCTTGTTTTTGACATGGATCGCGTAAGATAAGTTGTCTTTGAAACTCCTCTCCTATATAAAATGGGTTAGACCACTTGCAAAGTACTATAGCAGCTCAGTTATCTCATAATAAGACAAGGATTGAGAAAGGCTACGAGTTAGTCGAAACTGCAGTCTCATAATAGAAAAAATATCTTACGTGAGCCATGCTAAAAACAAGGTAAATAAATAAATATTTATATATTGCTCGTGTTTCTGAATTTTTTGAAATATTCAACCTGCAAGAATTTAACATGAATTCCGTAATAATTGTGTGTGAAGTATGACTTATTTTAGGATATGTTTAAACAACGTCGGGAATGCGAACCTGCGACAGTCAGCATGACAGTTTAGCCACTTTACCTCTCAGCCATGTCAACCCCCAGCTGTTTCCGGTCTCGGGCCCCTCATGCAGAGCAATGCAATTACGGGGGCGGATTCCTCCCCAAGCGGGTGCATCCGATGGGAAAATCTTGAGCATTTCCACTGGTGATATATAAGGTACTCTGTAGGGTAACCCCGACTAAGTACAAGATTAATCCACCGATGAGAGGAAATTGATATATAACGAGTATATGCATGTATTACGTTCATTATGTAAGTACTAGTAACTAGATTCTTCACTGGTCGCAAAATTGCGTGGTGACTTCTCGCCGTATATTTGGTGGGGCGATGCCCGAGAGTTGATATAGCTTTGATCAAAGCTATGATCTTAATATTGATTTATGTACAGTAAGACCCCGCTTAACGCCGTTTCGTTTAGCGCTGTTTCGGTTTAGCGCTCTTTTATTTGAACCCGGGGATTCCCCGAAATTGTGCGAAGCGCCAGATTTAAAGTTAGAGCGAAGACATTGGACACTCTGTTCATATGGATGAAATTATGGAAGAAATGGTGGAATTAGCGAAACAAACCGGTTTAGATGGGGTAAATGTGGAAGACGTCGAAGAAATAGTTCAAGAAACAGCAGCTAGTCTTTGATGATGAGCTCAAGGAATTAACTGAGCAAGAAGAAAACAAAAATATTGACAATAGTGATTTCGAAGAAGAACAAAAATACCTTTCGATGGCGTTTGTAAAAAGGAGTTTAACCACTATAACTGAAATTATGGACCAATTTGTTAAAATGATCCAAATTTTGACAGGAGTTCAAAAGCAAGACAACTTCTAACAGAACGCAAAAGGAAAACGCAAACTACATTAGATGCCTTCTTGACAAAAAGGCAGAAAACCGGAAATACTAGACTGAATGATCTGACTGACTTAGATTTTTTTTTTGTTTTTATAAGTATATTCGTTTATATTGTTTTTATTTTTGTAAGAAATAAATGTTTGCTTTTATTTTTATTTAAAAAAACATAATTATTAAATTTAATACCTGACCAATTTTTCTATTCATCTTCCCCTAACCCCATTATTTACATGTTAATATAGCCTCGTTTAGCGCTGTTTCGCATTACGCTCTACTTTGATGGAACGTATCCCCGCATTAAGCGGGGTATTTCTATACTTGTAAAAAAAACTTTGGATTATGAAAATACAAATATAATTAATTAATTCGCATTTAAGTGCCCGTCGGGAGTTTAGTGCATTTTAATGAGAGATGCTTTCAAAATGGCGAAAGCTGGCTATTTAATTGAACCTCTCGAACCCGCGCATAGACAGCGTCTCACAAATAACCAATTGCTGAGCAATCTCGTTAACGTTAATGGCTGATTCATATCCAAACGGTCGCGAGTTAAGCAATCTGCCGAAGACGAAGTCCACGCACGCTCGTAACACGAAGCATCGATGAGCGTTTACCGAGGGCAAGACTGAGATCAAAACGCCCGAGTGTGACACAGAAAAACGAAGCATCGTCTTTGGCAGGTTAGGTTAGGTTTTATTCAATGGCAGTGTCCTTGGCAGGGATGAAGCAGAAAGAATAGGCTGAAAGAGAAAGAAGAATGCTAAGATTGCGCGGCGTGTTCAGAATTCCTGATATTTTGTTAGAAATCGGTTTGTTTGTCCCTGACAATTATTAAAGGATAAGGAGGCACAGATTGTTTGTTCTTCCTAGAGATAATACTAACCTGCCAGAGACTATGTCTCTTGGGAGAGTGATCAGATTGTTCAACCATATCGCCTCGAATATTGATATATTCCACTTGAGAGAAGCCCAGTTTCGACATGAGCTTCACGAATTTATTTATCAAAGTAATTTCGTGGAGTCTTCGTTGGCGGATCAACACTCCACATGCAGCGTTTAAAATTATTGTTATTTATCATAAATACCTATATATAAAAAAAAATTCTATTATATCTTATTTCAGTATCGCATTAAATATTTGTATTTGTAATGTTTCTGGAAGAATAAATAAATAAATTGAATTGAAAATTGAGAGGCATTGTCCTTGGCAGGTTAGGTTAGGTTTGTAATCGTGAGACGTTATTCTTGGTAGGTTAGGTTAGGTTTGTAATTGTGAGACGTTATTCTTGGTAGGTTAGGTTAGGTTTGTAATTGTCAGACGTTATTCTTGGTAGGTTAGGTTAGGTTTATCATCTGTCCATATAACCTCGTAGGTTTTTACTGCAAAATTGAGCATTGTGGCTTTTGGATTTAGCCGTGTGTGGCGAATTTATTTGCACCAATACTTTCGCCCGCCATTGCAGGGGTCATCTTCAGGGACTGCACTACCCACTCACTGATCTCGTCATTCTTAGAAAAATTCAAAACCAAAGTATCCACAATATTTTTGACAACGTTTTTTTAATGGTGCTTAACATACTCTTAAAATTGTCGCAATTGTGGTGTTTTGTTCTTATATTGCTTCATCTCTGGCCTTGGCCACTGCACCAGGATCCAGGTGATTCACTTACATTAACTTTCCCGTTGAACTCCGTCCCGTGCTCCCTCCCGCAGCCACCTTTGCCGTACCTGTGCGGCTAAAGTCAGAGAAAGCAAAGACTACAGGTTTGGGCATGCGCAACGCGACCTGGTCGCAGCTGACAACGGTCTTTCTTGAGATAGGCTCACTCCTGCATCCGCCTCACAGCTTCAGCATTCAGACCAAACCAGTACCGACTGTAGACCCTGTGGCGCCCTAAAGCATTTTTTTCTGGCGCCCCATATTGTATTCATTTAAAAAAATCTAAGCAAGATTGGTTGCAGTCGGCGCCCCTAGATTATTCAACGCCCCTGGGCACCGACCTACTTCGCCACCCCCTAAAACCAACACTGGACCAAACGATCATCTTCCACGCCTGCGAATTTGCTTGGCATAGACTGTAAATATTCTAACGTTACTCTATCTAAATTCGCTGCAATTTTTTCGTGAATATTGAATTTTAATTTCCTACATACTTTCATACTGCTATCAATATATTATTTATCTACATGAATTATATATTAACATCCTCCTCTCTCTCAAAGGTTGTTATTCAGTCGCGTGAGGGCATGATTAGGAGCAGATTAATAACACAGACTCTTTCAGAAGCACATTATTGACATATATTAACGATAAACTATACAAACTTATGGCCTGATCCCGAGCCACAATAAAATATACTCTCGCCGACGGGCGGCACACGACTGGCGCGCTCGTGATGGGCTCTCGCCCAGCGCCACAAGCTGCGGTTTATATAACTGGTCCCAAATGCCAATATGGCGACACATGCATGTCGACAAGCGAACAGAAATAAGAGACGAAAGATTTTGTATCGAGGTTTTCGGTACCAGTCAGCAAGTGCTTTAACATGCTGATGTCAATACTTAATTTATCTAAGGTGCTATTCTTTTTTGTGTTTATTTAATAATAAAAGAAGTGAATAAATCGCACCGCTACCATATAGACATCATCTCAAGTATTAGCATAAAGTAGGTTATTTAAATAGGTATTATTTTCAAACGAGAACTGAATTGGTGTTTTTTTTAATGGTGACCTCGATTTGTATTTTATCGGCCGTCGTTATTCCATCGAATCCGTCAGCTTTGGAGAAATCGGCATATCATTACTGCAGGGATCGCGAGTCACGGGCCGCGGACGAAAAACGGTATTCTCAACACCGCCACTGCATTCAGGGGTCGCGCAAGTAATATTGACCAAAACATTAAGCGTTTGGAATAAATCTCAAAATAAAAAAGTGCATTGGCGCTATCGGGCATGCAAACTTTGTGACCACTAAAAAAAATCCACGCCCTAACAATTTCGCTCGTATTTTCAGTGAGAGAATGTTAGTTTCCGAGCGTATTTTAGATAATTTGTTAATAGACTTTTTTAAGTAGACCAGATAATTAGCCCGACGTTAACAATATCTAGACCATTTGGTCCTCAAGAGCGGCTCAACCTAACCAGCAGCGTGCATCCAATGTTGCTCAACTTCGGTGAACTTTTTTATTCTTATGTAAACACATACAGGAGAATATCGACAGATGGTGATAGTGATTCTGAGGTTTCTTTTCATTTGTGGATTCTATGTCGCTTACCATTTTACAGATGGATAGACGCTGCATCTGGATAATGATCTGCCTACGTCATAGACTAAAGCCCAAGATTTACGCATCATCCTTATTATTACAGGAATTTACTTTGCATGGGTGGTCTTCACGGGACGAATTTCGTCTACCACCAATTTTGATTAATAGGCTATGAACGGCATTATACGGGTGAGAGATCAAATTCACACCAACCGGGGTATTTTAGAGCTCAGAAACTGATTAAAAATACTTTTTTTTTTTAATCTCCGTCGGGGATCGAACCCACGACCTTTGGCTTGCAAAGCAATCACTTTGACAATTGAGCTATTGCCGTCGGCCTGTTAGAAAAAGGTTGAATAGAGCAATAACGTTTACTGTATGATCAAGATGGTCCTTTAAGGGTTATTGGAGAGATCTCATTTATAGATACTATTTACTTTTAAGGACGTCTTTTATGGATGCCCAAGTAATGTATATTGTTAGCTATTTTGACAGAAAACATTACACTACGTAATAATAAACTCGTCAAGTAAGATTCACGTTTAAGAGCGACCTAATAAGGTAATTATTAACGTTTCAGTTATCCTTATATGTTCGCTCAAGTAACAACTCGATATTGAGCGTTTTTTCTGAGAAACTCTCATTTCCTCGAGTCGAGAGAAATGAGAATAAATTGAGTGTTTAAACGGCAAAAGAGACAAACTCAATAATGTCTTCATAAGGGCACCAAAGGGACTTTAAATAATTGATAATAAAATTCTAAAAAAATAGACTTAGAAGAAATAGAAGAAAAAAAACATTTTAGGAGATTTAAGAAAATAAAGGTTTTTTTTATCGATTAATGAGCTCTAAAATTCCCCCGGTTGGTACGAATTTGATCCATCACCTATAAAATGCCAGTCATAGCCTCTTTTATTCAAATTGGCGGTAGACGAAAGTCGTCCCGTGAAGACCACTCATTCATTGTTAATTCCTGTAATAATAAGGATGATGCGTGAATCTCGGGCTGTATTCTATGTCGTTGGCGGATCCCACATGCAGCGTATAGCCATATACACCATGGTAAGCGTCATTGAATTCCACAGATGAGACTTCAGAATCACTGTCACCATCTGTCGGTAATTCTCCTGTATTTACATTTAAAAAGTACTATAAAAAACAAAGCAATAAAGACGAGCAACATAAGAACCCAATTGCTCATCAAACAGACGACTCCAACAAATTATTCTTCTAAGTAAATTCGCGGAGTTCGTGCCTGAACTGGGCCTCCCTTGCGTGAAATGTTATATATCAACATCTGAAGCATTGTGGTTATATAACAACCTAAGACTATGAAATTATGCATTTAGATGGTTTCCCTGCGACATAGTAGCTATATTATTTAATTATATAACTGAGCTTTAATATAATTTCGCTTGAGGATTCGTTCTCACACAATTAAAAATATAAGCGTTTTTTGTCAAGATACAGTAACTTTTTAATTAATTAGTAAGCGCAGATATTTAATATAATTGTTAAATTGAAAAAAAAATGTATTACGAGGTTTTTCAAGAGCTGTGACCGATAAACGGAGGACTCAATAGAGCAGTGGTTCCTAACAAGTGCACCGGAGGTACGAGTATTTTAGGATTATCCACCAAGCCTACTTATAAATTTAAACAATGTAGTAGACCTAAGGCAGATGGAAGATATATCAAATGGCAATGATAAGTAAATCAACGATACACTTTCAAAAAGGCATTTTGATGTTTTCTATGTCATAAGGAGCGGTTCTAAGAGAGACTGATTCAAACCTCGACCAGCCTCGAGCGAGGTCGGCATCACAATGCTGCAGCTACGCGGTAAGCGTAGTTTGATCCGGTTCCGCCGCATTTCGTCCCTAGACAATCCGTTTAAAGACTCATCGTTAACGACGTGGGACGCAATGGACATCTAGTGAACGGAACATTTGGTGGACGGGACAACTGGAACACTGAATGTCTCGCTAACCTAACCTAAGTTATTTCGTTAACGAGACTTATGGATTTCTGAACTCTACGATCACTGGAAAAATCCTTAGGTTAGGTTAGCGAGACAGCCACTGCACCAGTTGTCCCGTATGCCAAATATCCAGTGCACCAGACGTCCAGTGAGCTCCACGACGTTACCGATGAGTCGTTGAACGAATTGTAAGGGGACGATAGGTCATGACACCGTTTGATTCTCGTCCATAAAGTTGTTTGGATTTTCGTTCGTTTTAGATCAGATTACGATGCCAGGCGCCACAAAGCTCGAAGCCGCTTGTACAAATAACTTAATTTTGTTTGATAAATATTTATTTATTTACCTTGTTTTTACATGGATCACATAATATATATCTTACATGATCCATAATATATATGTAAATAATAAATAAATAAATAAATATAATTTATAATGGATCTCAAAGAGAATGCTGAAAACATTGTGACATCAGCATGATGTAGCTCTGCTGACTGGTACCGAAAACCTCGATAAACAATCTTTCGTCTCACATTTCTGTTCGCTTGTCATACATTTGTGTGTTGCCATATTGGCATCTTGGACAAGTCCACTCACGGATGTGTGAGTTATATAGTTTTGACACCGACGGTGCTGGTGACCGACCACGGGCCGCACGAGTCAGTTGTGTGCTGACGGCCGAGAAGGTCGCGTTACGGCCGGCGGCATGTCGTTCGGCCTGGCCGGAAGCTTGTTAAGTTTTAACGTAAATATATGTCTATGTGCTTTTGAAAAAGACTTTGTTTTGCTGACTTGCCCTCACGCGACGGAGTAACACCTTCTTGAGAGAGAGGAGGATGTTAATTGAAAAAAAAAAATGTTTGTATTATTGTAAAAAGCGTTTCAAGACTCTCAAAAAGGTTTATAATCACTTCTAACAGGGTAGAGGTAAAATGAGTATTGGAATGGTTGGATAAATGTCAGGTGCACATTTACCTTAGGTTCGCATGTCGATAACTGCCTCCCAGGTATTGATTGCACGCCATCAATTGCGGCCGGGCAGTTGGCGATACGTTTTTTAGTATTTTTACGAACAATACCCAGCTTGGTAATGACTTCACCGCCATGTAAGCCGCCAAAGAACATTTTTATAATTGCGCGTGCGGAGAATAATAGGTCGAAATTAATTAACTCAAATCGCGATAGTAATACTTAATAATAAATAGCGAAAATCGCCAGCTTTATGCGGAATACACACTATTGTTATAGTTTCATTTACTAATTGAGTATATATTATTTTTGGGGCCTAAGGCCCCGGGTCGCCTTGTGCCTGCGCTCCATAGGAGCACTTACCAAGACATTGTTTTCACAGTACTTTCTCGTTATACAAGTAACGGGCTTTGGTGAGCAACACCAAACGTGGGTGTAAAAGTTAGTAGTTCATGTGGAAAACACACTATTGTTGTAGTTTCATTTACTAATTGAGTATAATTATTATTAAATTTGTAAAATAATTTTATAAATTTTTTAGCATTCCGTCAAACATGGTTTATTTTAAATGATAGCGTTTCACACTCTCCAACTCCTAAGAAATCATTAGTATAAGAATAATATAAAATGTATAGTAAGAACCATCTCATGAGAGGCCATCCCGATGGATCGGTCACATCATGCGCCACGATGGTCTTCTTCCCGACATTGTGGAAGGGATGGTTGAGGGAAGAAACAGCATTGGACGCTCTAGACGGGAGTTTTTGCAGCAAGCGTTCGAGGACATGAGTTGCAGCTCTTATGCTGAGCTGAAGAGGGTTGCAGAAGATTGAAAAGAGTGAAGATCGAGGTATTTTGAGCACGAGGAACAGTTTAAGCGGAATTATTTTACATGTTTCTTATGCGTATCTGCCGGGACAATAAAAAAGGAACAAATTATGCGGTAAAACGAAAAAATCGAGAACGAAATAACGGGTTTCCAATGTATCAATTTACATGTCTAAGTTCCGTTCAAATGCATTTGTTTAAAAAGTTAACTTTCTCATTTTGGACTCGAAATTTCTTAGATATGACAGGCAGTTTCCAACACTAGGCCCCTGATACATTATGTAGGTAACTAGTAACATTTAACTTTATAGCCGAGCCGCCAGTGAAAGTTGTTAATAGCGCTATGTGTTGGTTAGTTGTCTTTGGTTTTACATTTTTTACGTTAGGTGAAATTGAGGTTGCTGAAAACATGACTGATTCGATGACTAATATCATCTGCTAGTCCAGTCAATTCAATGTTTACAGTCAGAATAATTCTGTATTCTTCCATATCCGATGGCTCCATTACTGTACCATAAGGCATAGTTAAAAATAATCACAAAAATGCATTCGTGTATTATTTATTTTTTAGGCATGCAGGAGAGCACATCCGATAGAGACCAGTGGGTTATATGACGTACAGTTAAGATGACTGGAGGCTACACGTGTTGCATTTGTGTGTGGACTGGGAGATTGCAAGTGTATATTTATCTGTTTCATGAAGAGATCCAAATTGTATGAAGGAGTTAACACAGATACTGCAAAAGCATTCCAGAGGTTACCGGTAGCAAAAGTCTCACGTTCTTTATAGACGAAATGTGTTTGAAGAGATAAAATCGAGCAGAGAATGTATTTGATATTGTGGCTTTTTGGTTTAGCCGTGTGTGGCAAATTACTAAATTCCAATATTTCGACCGCCATCGCAGGGGTCTTCTTCAGGGTTGATGACTTAGTGGGGTATTCTTCATGACCACCAAGTCATCAACCCTGAAGAAGACCCCTGCAACGGCGGTTGAAATATTGGAAATTAGTAATTCGCCACACACGGCCAAACCCCTAAACGCAGACTTCCACATTTTAGTGTTTTGATAAAGAAACACAAAAAGATAATCATTCCATAGATCATTGACAAAAAAGAAAATGGTGATAGTAAAATCTGCACTGATTTTGAAAAAAAACATTAAAAATCCAAAGCTTTCCTAGTGTATTGAAACTATTCGTGTTATGCAATCTGATTCGTCAAGTGTTGTTTTATTATGATATTAACACACAAAACACGTATTACTTCTCATTTTTTAAAGCGTTATCTCGAAATCAACAGTTGATTTTTCTCTCTTTTCCTTGCTATATCACGAAAAGAAAAATATGCCCTCTCAAACGTGTAGATAACATTAAATTATATAACATCATGATAGACAACATCGTCGTACAGTGCATAGGAAACAAGTTAATTGCGTGTTGATATTTTCACAAAATCCACATAAAATATATATCTTTAACATCGAAACGTGAGAGTAAAATAATTCTACGTCGTTGGGCACCTTTTCGTATAAGCTGACTGGCCTGCGCGCATTTACATTGTAAAGACGACTTTTCGTGCTCGAATCTAATCACTTTAAATTTCGAAGTTTTAAGAAACTTTTTATTTTTAACGAAATAATCTTAGAATTGTGGGAATTTGATTACTTTTTGTGCAGGTTACGTTTCGCTTTAAATGAAGATCGTTTATTATTCCTAAGAATTTCTGTCGCTTTAATTTTATAACATTCAATAACAGTCTACATTTTTTTTACTTCTTATTTCGTTACTGATAAATAATTATATATGAATTGACATCAGCATGTAGCCCTTGCTGACTGGCACCGAAAACCTTGATATACAATATTTCGTCTTCTGTTCTGTTCGCTTGTCGACATGCATGTGTCCGCCATATTGGCATTTCTGGAATAGTAACATATATTGTCACTGGTTTCGTTGTGCGACTGCTCATCACGGGCATGTCAGTTATGTGCTGACGACCGAGAAGGTCGCATTACGGCTGGCGTCATGTCATTTCGCCTGGCCGGAAGCTTGTAAAATTTTAACGTAAATATATGTCAATGTGCTTCTGAAAACGTCTTTGTTTGCTGACCTGCTCCTTATCATGCCCTCGCGAGACGGAATAACACCCTTCCTGAGAGAGAAGGGGATGTTAGAATATAATATAAGCAAAAAAATATGTCGGCAAAAAAGGGTAGATTGTCGGTAAAAATAATATTGTACATAAAATGATTGATTCATTCCAATTCCGCATAAAGTTTTTAACAAGAGTTATCTATGATACTCGTATTATAAATAGAAAACCCATGCTTTTAAGATTCAAGGGGTTGTCTCCGATTTTGAAAAGTGGA
Source organism: Glossosoma conforme (assembly GCA_022606575.1). Lineage (NCBI taxonomy): Eukaryota > Metazoa > Arthropoda > Insecta > Trichoptera > Glossosomatidae > Glossosoma > Glossosoma conforme. Next base: position 70,191 of record JAGTXR010000003.1, on the reverse strand, counting down.
ATAATGGAAAAATCCGACTTTTCCAATCGAAAAACTCTACTTTCAAATAATTTATAAAACTAGTCCCGATCACTGTCGAATGAGCTTGGCATCACACTTGAAAATATCCAAATAACAAATGTTGGGAAAAAATTAAAAAAACAACCGAAAAAAAACAACTCTTAAAACAAAAGAATACAAATTTTGTTCTAAATTTGAATTTTCGTTTACGTTCCATTCGTCTCTTGCGAAGTATGAAGCTAGTTACAATCACAATTTGCAATTGAGGCTAGCATCAACACTAATATGTAGCTTTGTAAATGCATAATCAAATTGATATTGTGGCTTTTGGGTTTGGCCGTCTGTGTGGCGAATTTCTTATAACCAATATTTCGACCGCCATTGGAGGGGTCTTCTTCGGGATTGATGATTTATGATTAGTTGTGAGATGGTGTCAGATATTTTTTTACGAGCGTTATTGATATCTCCATGGCGACTACATACTCAAGTTTCATTGGTCCGGAGAATCGTGGGTATGTTTTTAAGTGAACTCATAATCAAATTGTCTATCAATCGATTTAAGGAATTGAAAGATGCGAAATCGATTGAGGTCTCCGTAACAGGACGCAAAAGAAGCGTTAACCGAGACGGACGGCAAGTTCTCGAGAATATATAGTCTGACAGATTATAAAACCACCGTTGCTGTTGTACCAGAACCTGAAGCAGAACCAGCTGTTGGAACAGACACTGCGTTTTTCTTCATGTTAACACACATGTGACAGTTAGCGAAAGAATGCACGTGCAAATCGTGAACACAACTATAAGATTTTTTTAAATTGTGGAATGCAAACCGTACAAGGCAGCAATAAAAATATTTATGTATTTTTTTATAGGGGCAATTATGTTTCACTCAATACGAATAAGAAAAAACGTAACATATCTCTCAAGAGTATTCAGCTTTTTACTAACACAGAACACTTGGTTGATTGATTAATGATTGAGTTGCTCTTCTTTGGACTCTATGACGCCCAACCGGATTGGCCGAACGTATAAGAAAGGATATTAATAAATAATTAAGAGCTTATGCGGATTTAAAATGTAGTATGGGAGGCTGCATTGTCAGCTCTCTCATCTCGTCTCCAGTATTCTAAGCAGGCATCTGCTCTTGAACCGCATTATACCGCAGCATTGGCTCTTAGTAAGATGCCAAGGTTCACAGCCGCAAAAGAAGAATAGGTACGATCAAAAAAACATAATCTTAGCATTATACGCAGAAATCTGCTTTTGAAATTTATTATACGGCTGCATTGGATTTTAGCAAGGTGGCAAGAATCACAGTTAAGGTACTGTTTGGGGCATATACTTCGGATGCGCAGGAAAACATTGACAACGTGCATAACCGTATGCAACGTCTAGCCTCCCTGGCTGAACGTCATAGAGTGCACTGGTCTTGACCGACTGTGCTATCCTGCATGCGATTACATAAAAAAAAATAGCTACGTACTGGAAGGCCATCGGCAATTATCCTTTAAACGCCCAGTGGTTTCCTTACGGGGCCGCAGATTTGCGTCGTTCAATGCCCTGCGGTCACATACAGGAAGTGCTTATGGTTCATTTCACAATCGGATTACATTAATTTGTAATAATAGTATTAAAGTAAGTTCATGGAAGAATATTTTGTGCGACGAAACATTACAAATATTGGCCTGCTGGGGCATTGAACGACGCAAATTTGCGGTCCTGTATGGGACCACTGGGCGTTTAAAGGTACATAGAATGTACTCGAGCTACGGAAGGCAAAGCTGTTATAGGATGAGACGAGTACCATGGCGGCTGACAGAGCTTCGTGACGACCGTATGCTACAGTTAGGGGGCGGACATGGTGATAAGTGAATGATGATTAGATTTAGTTAATTTTACTGGGGACCGAACGCGCTAACGCTGACATGACAGCCGGATGTGTTTCCTCTCGGTCACATCTTTTGAAAGCCGTTATAGGCAGCAACTTCAACACATGTAACGGTCGACCAGGACAAAGGAGAAAAATTGCAACAAGGTCAGCGAGGCGCATCCGTGAAAGTAAAACGTAAAGTGTACCACCAGGGCCGTATCCGTTACGTTTTTAAAAACCTAAAGTAAGCAATAAAAACGTTAACTTTATTCAATTGCATTCAATTAAAATCTACAATAATTGTGTTAAAATCGATTAACAAATCCTTTATAAAGGCACCGCGGCCAAAAAAATTAATAACACTAGAACGATCTTGTATTAAAAGGCAAACGCTTTCAAACGTCCATGTGGTCCTAAAGGGTGGCTAAACACGCTGTGTCCACGTCATATAATATTAACAATAACCCGATGTATATCAAAGAATGTATTACTTGTATTAAATGTTCAAAACGTTATTTTGAACATAACTGTGTTGTATTAAACATACAAAAGTCTTTAATGTAATTGTTACTCTTCATCTTAGATTTATACAGTCAGGTACGACCAAGGTCCAAAACGACAAGTATCGAGGAATTTGCGGTGTACGAAATTCTATGTATTAGTAATATTAATAAGGAATGCTTACGCATCGATACGGAGCATGGACCATCCCAATAATCTGCCACTCTGTGTGGATTGAAGGAATCAAGGTCCAAAAACGGTATCGAGAAATAAGCAGTGTGAGTGACATTCAAATGTATTAATATTATTTTATATAACTGTTTACTCATGTTGTAAATTAGGGTATAAAAAGGGGACTCGTATTAAGTGAATTAGTACCAACTCATATCCGGTCTTTGGTCTTATCCTCAGTGCCGGAACCTTGGTATTCCGGCATCACCGTTAAGCTGATGCTGTAATTTCGGGATCGCGACCTCGGTTCCGGAACATTAAGTGTGCCAAATAATTATGTTGCTTTGAATAATGTCTGTCGTATTTTCTGAAGTCGGATCTGGCATCCGATCGGAAGCGGTGGAACGAAAGAGAAAGAACATCGGCCAGAGAAAGTGGCCGCTGAGTTGCGGTCAGCATAGGCCTCAAACAACGTCTCCACAAACGTTGTTCTTGCTCTCTCCATCTCATGCGAAATCTCGCAAGTCACGAGCACCCTCAAATAGTCACCGCAAGAACACTCGGTCAGAGAATGTATCTTTTACCATCTCCTTACTACCCATCCGTCACGCTTTTAATCTACAGTTCATCTTTCATGCATTCTAAACACATCTGAAATTTATACAGCCCCTAAATGCACGGCTAATATTTATTAGGTCAATAAACACACTTTCAGTTCTCAGCGTTTGCCGATACAAATTACTCGTAATATCATAGATGTCACTTGGGATGTGTTTATAAACATATATATTCATATTGTGACAATTTATGGCGGCCATTATTAATTTATTTATTTTAACAGAACCGCAGTTCCAAGTTACAAAGAATAAGAAACATAGAGCATACAAAAACATACAATACAGAGAAAAAAACATGATAGAAGAAGATGACACACGTCAAAGATCACAGAGATCTAGGAGAACAATACCATCGACAAAAGAGGAAAAGGTTGTAAGAAAAGGATCGAGGTGTGCTGGTTAGGCCATTTAGGAGCGCCATTCCCGTTGTACTAAACTGAGTATTCGAAGCTCCACAAGTATCTAATGCAATGGTCGGAGAACTTTTTTTAACCATTACCCCAAAATATTTTTGCGTAAGTCGATATACCCCTTCCCCACATTTTGAAAATAAGACAATCAATGTATTTTTAAATAAACATTATTTTTATTCAATCAATTTACAAGGAAAATAACAAAAAAGTTACATGAAAATAGTAAGTTTTATGAAATAGCAAACTAGAAAAATTTCCTTATTACCCCAAACAACACATTTTTACCCCATTTGGGGTAATTTATCCCAGTTCCCCGACCGCTGATCTAATGGGATCAAAAACAATGGATGGCTACGAGCACGGGTGAACTTATCTGGAACGTAGAAGTTAAAACATTCAAGAATCCCAGGGTTGTGAATTGCACCGCGAAAAAGAAGGAATGAATGTTTGAGAGCAGCAATTTTCCTCCGGGACTCTAACGAATGGAAAGAAAGCATCCCTAGAAGAAAAAAGAGTTGGGTAATGTTCGGAATTGATTGAATTGAATGGATAGTTACCGTATTATGCTCTAGATACGAATCAAATATATATATAAAGAAGCAGGCGGTTAATATTCTATTATGTTAAACAAAAGTATAATGCATAAAACGAATGCCTGATGAATATTTATTTCGTTTCGTCTATAAGTAAAAGTCAATCGATAAACTTGGCGCGGAATCGGATACGATCACTTTCTCCTCGGTGGGTTTGGGAGACAATCCGGCGGCCGTGTGAGGAGAAAGAGCCAACTGTATCGATACACTTTCACGAGACCATTTCCAACCGGGGAGGGTCACAAACCCACCGAATAACGTTTTTTTGTTGTTGTCGTCCGAACGACGATTCTAAAGAAACCGTGTCAATAATTGCGCTCGTTTACTTTCTCGGCTAATTAATAAACGAAGAGCAAATCTAGACGCTTAATTTTTTGTGACGAATCACACCGGAAACACTCAGTTTGCGAGTTATTTACGTTCAAAACAGGCATTGATTTGCGAACTAAGACAACTTGGAATTATAAACACTATCCAGTCCGCGCGTTACGCGATTAAACTTACGCTGGAGGCCGACTGTTTTTTAAAGAATTGCTGAATCTTTCGTCATGTATTTAAATAAAATTAAATATGATCCTCACTGAAAAGGTTTGAGATCTTTGAATTATTTTCGAAAGTAAAAACATCACGTATGTTGCGTGATCGGCCACTAACGTTTGAAAAAACATCAAAAGCTGTGTATAGTCGACCACTAAGCGTTGGCGGAACGATCACACACATGTTGTGTGATCGTTCGGCCTGGTGATTACACACATATAGTGTAATCGGACTGGATTGTGTTAAAACGCATACTATATACAATCTACAATAGATATTCAACATTTCTTTTATGAATTTCCTCCCAGAGGAAAATAATCAATCGACAATCAAAGTACCCGTTCGTAGTATCAATCCGGTGGCTTGGTTTGCAGAAAAAAAAATCTTTCATCTCGATTTCCACTCTTCTCGATCTTCTGCAGCCTTTTTAAGCTCAGCATTAAAGCTGCAACTTATGCCCTCGAATACTTGCTGCAAATACTGCAGATAATAGCGAGAGGAGCCTGGATGCGAAAAGCGGAGGATCGAAAAGTATTGAGACTCTTGCGGGAGGCCTACATTCAAAAATCAAACGGACACAGACTGATGATAATGACATTGATTATAAAAATAAGTGTTTCGATTTACGAACAACTAAACTTAAAGAACGAATGAAATGCGTTAGCTAAGGTTGTTTTTTTTTCATCTGATGAAACGAGGTGACATTGCGCTTTTATACGTTTCGCAATAACAAAATAAATATAATAAACAACGTCACGAGATAGATAGAGATACAATAGCAAAATAATAATAACCAAGCAATTGAATGGAGAACTGTTTGAAACGATTTCACGCCGAATGCATTTAGACTAATTACCCCTTCCGCCTTGTGTTTTGTTCCTTGTGCTTCGCAGATATAGCAAACAATAAGCAAGAAAAACGATACAAGAATAAAATCAAAGGTTCAGAATAATGAGAGGAATGTGTGTGAAATATACGAGATATATGAAAGAGAACACAGACCGGAGACGTTTGCTTCGATCTTTGTATGATAACGGTTCTAGCGATTGTGATTAGTTTGGATCGAGGTCTTTGGAATGTTTAAAAGCAAATATTGTGACTGAATCATTCAGCGTTAAATGATGAGCCATTGTGCGATCTTTGAATGATAAACTAATAGGTATTTCGGAAAGAAATGACCATATTTTTGTTGCGTCACTTTGACGTCAGTTTGTCAACGGTCGCCGTTGAGTTAGCACGTCGTGGTTGGTATCATTTTAAAGCTCTATTAGTACTCTTTCTATTCCTTTAATTTTTAAATTTTCTTTGCCGCTGTAGAAAAATGCAGAAGCCTGAAATTGAGGAAACACATTTGCGCCATATCATGCTGTTTTTCTTGCGTGACCGAAATCCAAAGAAGCCACGCAGTAAATATATTTTTTTATATTTTTTTTTATTTTATTAACGGCCTAGGCCAATACATACGGTTTTAAAATAGAAAATACAATAAATTAAATGGTAATACAGAACAATATAATAGCTAAGACAATACATTTAGACAAAACATGAACATGAGTAAAAAAACAGATCTAGTACATTAGTAGAGGGATCTGCGAAATGCTGGAAGGTCCACCCCAAAAAAGTCCAAGTCACTAGAGGAGTTAACCAGTTCACATTTAGATACTTTAGAGTACACATTCTTAACATAGGAGAATAGAATCCGTAGTTGGTTTTGGATGTCCTTACATGTAGCAGGTCACTGCCTCTAGTGAACCGGGAGGGAACATTGAACGTAATTTCCTGCAATAATGTCGAGTCATCGATTATGGAGTTCATAATTTTAAAAATAAACAGCAAGTCAGTCACTGTTCTACGTCTCTCCAAAATACATTAAGTCGCCTCTCTATATCTTCATAGGAGTAGCTACCTCTCTCAAGGCCGATCAGTCGTGCAACTCTTGACAAGAAGCGATGTTGGAGGAATACCTAAAATCTTAACGTTGTATTTATTATACTTATAGAGATATTGATAGTTATTAGAAGCAATATGTAGAAGATACACATCACAGGGAAGGAAACGTGTCCACGTGACAAATAGCGGTAAGTGTACAATTATAGTAACAGTTTATATTACTTTGAAACACTTTTTATTTCCACAAAGCTGTTACAAAGCGCTCCGCTTCAGTTCGGCTCGGCTTTCAACGGACGTAGATCGTTGACTGTCCGTACCTGAGCCGAATACTAAAATTTGTCCATTTTTATCTTGTAATTGAATATATCTCAATGTGCTTGTAAAAAAGACTGTGTGCTGTTCATCCGCTCCTCATACGTCCACCAAAGTGTTCTAACAACGATCCCAGCGACGTGAAGTCGTTTTATAATACACTCTTATTTAAATAAACCAACTCGAACTGCCAAAGGCAATTGTTGAAACTCACTGAGAAGGCAGAATAGCTCAACTGGAGATGGAGCAAAATAGTTTAACCATCAACGGTACAATGAGCAGAAAGAGAAAATGTGGAGCAGATTTATTCACTGGAAATTCTTAATGCTATTTTAATGAGACGTCAAATTAGAGTCGGTGCGGTTGTATTGTACTCGAACTGAAGCTTCGCTCACGGTTGCTACGCGACCCAATCTCGTATTCATATTGTCTAAATAATATGAGAAAATATTTGACGCATGCTTACGACTGATCAACGCAGTTGGCAGTTTTTAATTTTTTAAATGTACACAGCCGGTCAAGACTAGTGCACTATATGAAGCTCAGCCAAGGAGGCTGGACGCTGCATGCGAGAAACGTGTGTTGTGTTCGTGTTTGTGTGTTGTTTGGGGAGAAAGTAAAATTTCTTAGTTTCTAGAAACAATTGATTATATGCATTGCTACCTTTTCGTTTGTTGAACATTTTATTATTAATTAATAAGGTGCATTGAAATTATCCATACCTGTTTACAGTGTCTTCACCTAACAAGTCTATCGATGCATACAGTATATTTTGGGTCGTTTGGGGATTATGTTGACCACCGCATTACTTTAACACTTTTCGCTTTTTTGTTGTTGATAGTTTTCATTCGTTATTTATAGGTTCACACGAAATCTGCATTTCTTTCTACGCAATTTCATGTTACGTATTAGCATAGTACGTGAATCATGTGCAAATAATATATGTATTAATAATAAATATGTTGATGCCAAAAATTTTACATAAAAAACTATGGCACTCGAATAACTCTTATTTATTGGAAAAATTCAATGATTCATTTAAAACTGTGAAATTAATTAGTGAAATTTCCCTAAAGGTTAGTCCACGATCAAGATGATCACTTTTTAGAATTGTTGCCGTTACAAACTGCCAAATGTTGGAAAGTAATCGAACACAACCGAAGAAAAAAATAAATAAACTCTTGAAAAAATTCAAATTTTGTTCCAAATTTGAATATTAACGTTAGGTAATTTTTCAGGGCTTTTCGTTCTTGAAGGATGAGAGTTTCGATGCCAACATCACACACGTGATGTCTGGTATTTATTTATTTATGTTTACATAACTATAGGTAAAATACACAAAAAACAGCATATTTGATAAAAATAGGTATAAAATAAAATAAATGTAAGATGCAGTAAAAATAAAAAAATAATAGAAAACAAGCGTAAAAAAATATAAAAAAAGCAATAAAAATAATAAGAAAGACATAAAAATTTAATAAATCTTGTCAAAACACAACACCAAGGTCTAGAAAACCAATAATATCGACAAAAGAAGAAAAGGATGTTAGAAAGGGTGTCCTGGTAACCCAATTAGAAATGCCATTGCAGTTGTACTAAATATAGTTTTCAAAGCTCCACCAGTAACAACTGCTATGTAAAACAATGGATGGCTACGAGCACGGGTGTACCTATCGGGAACGTACAATTTGACGTATTCAAGAATCCTAGGATTGTGAATCAAACAGCGAAGAATAAATGAATGCCTGAGCACAGCTATTATCTACAGCTATTATCTTATGGGGCTTTTACGAATGGAAAGAAAGCATTATATTTTTTTATTCTTTTTTCCCTTAAAAAAATGTAGAAAAAAATATAAAGTTGCGTATTGTACCCTGCAAGTTACACATAAGGTTAGAATATACGTCTGAGAAATAGTTGAAGAACGTAGGAGCCTATTCCATTTCAGCCTCGTTAACCGCTTTTGTAGCCCGGCGATTTCCCTTGATGAAGTTTAACAGCAAGGGACCGTCGGAACTAAGCAGAAATTCAGGTAAATCCTCCCAAGAAATGGTAGAGATTCCCAGGCGACAACACAGAATGCGTCTCCTGTTCTCATGGACGATGCACTCAACGAGAAAGCATTACAATGTAACATCAGCACGGTGTAGCCCTTGCTAACTGGTACCGAAAACCTCGAGAAACAATCATTCGTATTGTATTTTTGTCGCTTGCCATACCTTTATGTATGTGGCCACATTGGGGCTAGTTACATAGTTTTGCCACCGGAAGCGCTGGTCCAACCACGGGCCGCGGACGGCCGGGCAGTTGGTCCCGACTTTTTGGCGAAGGTTCGCGTTGCGGCCGCGCGGGCATGTCAACCCGCGTGATCGAAAGCTTGTAATGTTGGTAAAGTAAATATAATCTGTTCTTCTAAAAGAAAGTGTTTGTCTGCTGTCCTGCTCCTCTTCCTGCCCCTTCACGACGTAATAACTCCCCTCTTTTTGAAAGAGGAGGATGTTAATTGCCATTCGTTATGTCTGTGCAAGTCGCACCAATAGCATCGAATAAAAAAGCTTACAATAGCCGAATAAGTTATTCACCCTAAATTGGGATAAAGGCCACGACCGGTTCTTGACGACACCTGCCCGGCCTATATAAAGAGGTAGAGCCCATCAGACCGTGGAGGGAATTTAAAAAAAATACCAGTTTTCTGGCCTTTCATTCACTTTCGAACACGGCCCGAGAAAAATCCACGATCGTATCTGAACCGAATTATATTATTCTTTGTTGTTTTTTTTTTTGTTTTCCCAGCCTCGTGAACCTACAAACACAGAAAAATACAAAAATTCAATTGCCTTATTATTAGTCGTGCGGAGTATAAAAAAAACTCACATGGAATATTTTGAATAATGTAATTAGACGGTGGAATATAAAAATGTTGCCCGTGTCGAAAAATAATAAGCTTTGCGATGCGTATAAAATGTTCATACCTACTGACTAATTAATTTTGAAATTAATAAAATCAATCATTTTGTAATGGTTTTTCTGCGACAAAGGACATAAAATATGTAATACAATATATTGAGACAATATCAAGAAGGTAAAATTGTTCATCAGTAACACAGGTAAATGACTAGTTGTAAAGTCCGCGTAGGACCTACAAGAAGTTGTTTCTAATCCATTCAATCCATAGTTCGGTTCGAGACCCGAGTGGTACTTACTAAAATAAATAGACTGTCGGAAAGTAATAATATTTAAAAAAATCTTGTGAATAAATGTTGACTGATTGAATAATAAAAAATAAGAATATACATACTCTAATATATACTATAGAGTCATCTATCGTCATACGATGATAACAATGGTATAAATACAAGTTCTAACGCGTGCCAAGCGGGGTTAAGCGGTATATAAAGACCTGGGAAAAGGTTGGTTCCAAGGCCCGCGGTTCGCATCCCGCTTCTGCCGATATTTTTCTGAATGAATTGATGCGTATAAAGAATTTGATGTATAGTATGTGTATATTTCATTAATAATCAAATATGTATTTTAAAGAGATACGTCACAAGCGAGATGAACTTATAAGTAGAAACATAGAATAATGGCTTAGAAGTAAAAGCGTTTGCTTACCATATCGAAGATCGTGGTTTCAATTCCCAGTGGATATTAAAATTAAAATTAAATCGATTTCTAAGCTCTATAAATACCCCAATCGTGGGTATTTATAGAGCATTAAAAATGAAAGCGTCATATAATCCACAGATAACAACACCAATACCGTATGTTGGGATTTTTTGTATGTGTTTACATACAAAAGACGAGAAAGAACAACAAACTTTCCTGTGATATACGAATCTGCAGCTGTTCTAAGGTTTGTTCAGTTCTGTCAGTTTGGTAGGTATTTACAATATACTATTACTTTTAATTCCAACTGTCTAAAAAAATCAGGTTAACGAATAATTGTAGTAAATGTCTTGGAATGTAAACAATGGATTAATTAAACCTGCGCTAACGATACTATTACGTCTACTTTATCTTTATGACACTCATTGTTCATACCCCTGCAACGAAACATAACCTTCAACTCATTAGGCTTGATACCTATTTACACAAACATTCATTAAGGTAACCAAGTGAACACCCGTATTCAGAAATGTTCTTTCAGTTAACCAACCTATAATGGCTACTCTGTTTTAGAATGCTTAAAGTTTTAAGAAAGCCTTAGCCGTCGACTTACCTCAAACCTTAAGAATCGAACTGCATACGTGTGTTAGTGAAGCATTTTTAAACAGAGACACGTTTATATGGAAATACAATTATTAGAGTTTTAAATGAATCAAAGAAAAATTCGAATGAAATTTGAACAAAAAACTTTGGCATATTAATTTCAATGTTGATTTATTTTTAATGCGTGCCGAAGTAATTCACCGCAGTCGCCACACTAATGGTAACCTTGATACAAATGGGAAAACAATAAAATAGTGGTTGTTAACCTTTTTTGGAGTTAAGTACTGATATCCTCCTCTCTTATTCGATATTGGATTACTAGATGACAGGATGCAGGATCAGGTTCACAATACAAAAAACTTGTTTTCATTTCACATATTATCACGGTTTATTTGTCAACAACGTCGCCCGTTATATCGAACGACATAACGGTCGCGAGTCAAACTCCAACTGTCAACTGACGGCGACATCTCGGCGCTGCCAACTGTCGCTGTAGAAAAAGCGAATTTACGATGACAGTGGTACCAACAGGAAATGGGCCAACTGTCGTAACAAATGTTTTGGCGGATGCAAACACCGTTTAACATTATACAATTAAAACTAATAAAAGATGTGCATGGCAGGCGAGCGAACATAAATAAGAGACAAAAGATCGTTTTTCGAGGCTTTACGGCATCAGCCTAAAGTAGCTATATCAAGCTGATAAAGGTACATTCATAATAAATTCTGAACTAAAAACATTGATAAAACGGTGCTATCACTCAAATACAAAACCTTCAAACCTTCTGTAGAACTAGATATATGCTAGTCAATAAATCAAAATGGCTAAATGAAACGTTTCATACGAAACGAGGCTTAGTTGTGTCAGTAATGTCATATGTTGTATGTAAGGACATTCCGCATAGCAACAAAATCATCAGCAGAAGATTAAATTTATTTGAAAGAAACAACCAGGCGGTCACCATACATCTCTGAACTCAAAAGTTCACCCCTCGAGGTAAAAACCCGGTTCTTTGAAGATACGGAAATGTAAGTATCCAAGGTATATTTTGAGTGATTTGCTAGTCATAATTTTGTTAAGGAGGTCAAATGACGAGTCAGATCATCCCTGACAAGGGTTTGCTTTGTGAAAACCCTCCCTGTCCCGTCCTGTACTTGAGAGACCCAGATGGGGACCCATGATAGACGCTCGCAAAAAGCTACACTTTTGAGAGTGGCTGAAAGCCTTACCGTGATTCTACATTCATAATTTAGAAGTCAATAGACTTCAGTCTATGGGCTACGAAGTTAGTATGCTACAGCGTGTCTCTAATTGACTTCTCTAATGACCTGTTGCTAACCACGAAATGGAATGTTATGGAAGGGTTCTTTGTGAAAACCCCTTCCAGTCCCGTCCTGTTTTTGGAGACCAAAATAGGGACTCGTTACTGGACGCACGTAAAAAGCTACTTGTTAGAGAGTGGCTGAAGGCTTCCCATGATTCTAAGTGCACCAGTTAGATGTCAAATAGACCTCAGACAAAGGCTGCGAGGTTAGTATAATACAGCGAGTCTCGAATTGCCTTCTTTGGTAATACGTTGCTACCACGAAATACGTGGGAATGGATAAGGAAATGGTGAGGTTGGGAAATTGATTCTGCAAATGGCAGACATCAGTTAGGAGTTATTATTTGCGTCTGCACTCTTGCAGACGGAGAAGCGCAAAAGCAGCGTAATTTAGTTTGTTAGCAACGAAGTTAAGTTGTTATGGAAGGGTTCGTGATACGGGAAACAACGGTTAAGAGCTACTGCAGCAAAGAATACCAACAGCGACCGAATAAAACTTTAAAAGGCAAATGGCCGCGGACACAAAATGGCCGTGACCCGCGACTTTCTTCGCCTCCATTATTGTTCGTTGTGAGTAATGCCGAGGAGAAAGAACTGGTGCGGATGTGGGCGGATCGGAGCTCCGCTTCCGAGAGGGACGACTTGCGTTGTTTGTTGTTCAGCGGCTCGTGTTTGCAGGAAGGTGATGCGCATGGTTGACGACCGTTAGTGGAACACTCCTTGTCTATACTTAGAGCCGAGCAGCAGTTGAGGTGTTTAATGGGGAAAAGCAAAATATAACCTTTTTCTGGCGTTTGAACACGATGAAAGCGCTTGCACTAAAAGTGTTGTGCATTAATTATAAATGAATTGTATATTTACATAAAAAAGGCAAAGGATTGACGTCTAACACTGAAAGTGAAAATATAGTAACAATAAAGGGGAAAGTATTAAAGTATGTCAATCAGGTAATTATATAATGTGTTATCTTCTTTTTCGTGTCAGCGACGTCAAATTATTTTTAGTAAGTAACTTTTAGTATATTTTGTCCTTGTTTCTACCAACTCCGGTTCTTAATCTGTTCAGGGATTTCCAGGCCCGCCAGTCAAGGTTTTTGCCAGTTGGGAGACTTTCCTTTGGAGTAATGAAATCCTCTGATGCGACTTGTTGCCAGAGCTGAAGTCTCTCATTTTCAGGGCCTGATGTGAGAGGTTGTGTGAGAGGGACAGTCTGGCTGTTGGGGGTATCTGATTATTCAAGCAGTGGGACGGTTGGTTGATTGCCTTACGCATTTCGTCGGCGCATATGACTTAGTGTCTTATGTTTGGCGGTGCGATACCAGCTAAGGGGTATAGTTTTGAATTGGGTGTTGGTTTGAGGCAGCCTTTGACGACTCTGCATTCATCATTCAGGGCAGTATCAACTTGATTGCAATGGGCTAACCGAGACCCCACACTAGTGCCGCATATTCTCTGGCTGAGAAACAAAGTGCTAAAGCTGAGGTACGAAGAAGTTGGGCTCCCCAGTGAGTATTGATCAGTTTGCGGATGAGGTTGTTTCTTGTTGCAACGTTCTTTTGGTGTTGCTGCAATAGCGCCTGAAGGTGAGAGTGCGATTTTGGATGGTCGCTATGTTCCAGTACTCTATCTTCCATGTGTTGATCGAGGAGCACGTTCAGAGTATTAAAATAAATAGAACTGTAAAATCTACTTCTTTTATCATTTGCATCACTTATTTATTTGATCACCTGGGATGGCAGAACAAAAAGAGAAGTCAACATTCGCATACATCAAGCAAGGCTAGCTTTCAATAAAAAAGCAACAATTCTTTAGTCAAAGAATATTAATTTAAGGCTCCGCAAGCAACTTGCCCAAACATTTGTTTGGAGCATCTTGATGTACGGCTGTGAGACATGGTGCTTATCTAAAAGTGATAAAAAAAGACTAGAGGCCTTTGAGATGTGGTCATACAGAAGAATTCTCGGAATTTCCCGGAGACCACGTCACGAACAATGAGGTACTCAGGATAATTAAGGACGATAGGCACCTAATAAGAATCATATCACAGAGGCGAGCCCGATGGATCGGTCACATCATGCGCCACGGTGGTCTTCTTCACGACATTGTGGAGGGGATGGTTGATGGTAGAAACTGTAGAGGGCGCCCTAGACGGGAAATATTTGCAGCAAGTGTTCGAGGACATGAATTGTAGCTCTTATGCTGAGCTGAAGAGGGTTGCGGAGGACCGAGAGGAATCGAGATCGAGATGCAAGATTCTTTTGCTGCAAACCAATCCATTGATAAATCGAAGGAGATCAATTTGATTGCTTTGATGTATTGACGTTTATGTAAGTGAATTCTAAGACGATTAGCCTTACATTATTATTTACACATCATCCATTAACAAAATATTGTTCCAATACAGTTATTATTAGACCCAATTGATGCACTAAATAGATGTGGGCCACCAATCTGACCGATATGGGTTAGTGATGTGAACAATGTGGGTTAGAGTTGTGAACGATGTAGGCCACCGCGACTGACACACTTTCTCGACGAGACACGCCGTCTGAGCTCCCGCCTGCGAGCGACAACAAAGCTGTAGAAGACCTACCGAGGAGCATCACTACTTATCATCAGATCAAGACCCAAGAGTACAAGCAAAGCGCCAGAGCAGAACCGTAACAAGAATGTCTGCCAGGTCCAAGTATAAACAAGACGTATTGTGTTTTATAGACCATACTGTAGCGTGTAAAATCTAGGTTGTTATTAAACAGATAAAAAATTTATACCTTCTGTTAATTTGGATCACATAGAGTACTGTTTCACTCGATGTAAGACTGCAGTTTAGCGATCTATGAAAGCTTCATCAGTTCTAGGTAGTTCAATTGTTTACATATTTTAAGCTTAAATTTATCACGATTATGTCAAATAATGCCAAATATATGAGGTATTTTATTATATATTTTAAGTGTATGTATAAATTTTTGAATATGTCATTAAATATTGAATTCTTTATCAAGTTATAATATATAATATATTTCAGAAGAAAAAAACATACTTAAAATCAATTTTGTGCATAAAAACAGTCATTCCTTCTATAACGCATGATTTTCTTTTTTATAACAGATTTTTCCTTTAACCCTCGCCTTACTATGTTAAAAACTTCCGCGCGTTCCGATGGTGTGTACTCGTTACACATTCTGATTTAAAGTGAATAAAATGAGTAGAAATTCTAAAAAATGAAAATATTCAAAGATATCGCTTAATTTTATAATAGTTAATGTCAATAAGCAGTAATAATTGACATTTAATAGCTAAAAACATGAAAAACATCAGACGAAGACCTCAAACGGCCAGACGCACCTTGTCGCGTGAACTTCCGAGAGCTACTAACACTACTTAGCCTGTCGACAAATCGATGAGCCGACGCGCATCGATATCATTTTGAACTAGCCGACCAACTGAAGTTTCCCGTCTCGCTCACTCATATTAGTACGTCAGCGAGAGTGAGGAGTATAGATGCCGACGTATCTGGCTATTTTTTAATTTTATTTTTGCACACGCTTCCGACAGGTCGAATGAATTCATGACAGTTGACGCATCTTGATTGTAGTGGTGAATTTATTCCGGATTTTAGAAAAATATTTCCTGCTCCCAATGAGTGCCTATTATTATAAATATTTATTTTTTTCAATACGTAAATGTATTAAGTAGGAATACCTAAAATCTGAACCCTGTGTGTATTATATTTACAGAGATATTTAAGTTGTTACAAGCAATGTGTAGTCGATAGACATCACCTGGGAGGAGAGGTTAAAATCAATTTTGTGCATAAAAACAGTCATTCCTTCTATACCGCATGATTTTCTTTTTTATAACAGATTTTTCTTTTAATGGTCCTTTTTATGTTTGCATTTACAGCAATTTTTCTTAAAATTCTTTTCGGAAGTGTTTATTTTGGGTTGAACCGCCTCTTAGGACTACATGGTCTCGATCTCAGGAGCATCGGGATAACCATCCGATCTTATGAAAACGTTATAGGAGAGTTGTATACAATTAAATAATATAAATACATAATCAACTGTCAAAATTAAATAACAGTACGAATCATAAAAGAGACACGTCACGAACAAAGAGGTTCTCAGCTTAATCAAGGAAGATAGGCACTTAGTAAGAACTATCTCATGAGAGGCCATCCCGATGGATCTGTCACATCATGCGTCACGATGGTCTTCTTCACGACATTGTGTAAGGAATGGTTAAGGGTAGAAACTGCAGAGGGCGCTCTAGTATTTGCAGCAAGTGTTCGAGGTCATGAGTTGTAGCTCTTATGCTGAGCTAAAGAGGGTTGCAGAGGATCGAGAAGAGTAGAGATCGAGATGCAAGATTTTGTTGCTGCAAACCAATCCACAGGATTGATACTACGAAAAAGATGACCCAGCTGAGGCGAGGATTTGTAAGAATAAAAAAATGCATGAAGAAAGTTTGTTATTATAAATGTTTCTCCATGGCGACATGTTGTGAACAACAATTACTTATTATGGTTTGATTGCTTTCTTTCGAAATGCAATGTCGTGTTGGGGGCGTCCATTCACGCCATCTTGCATTATTAAACGTCAATATGACTTGACGTCTTCAATCAATTATTTCCTATTTAATTGGTTAATATAAAAAATACATGTTAGTATGACGTGGGAATGTCGGATTTGGCGATTCAGTTAGATTAGACGCTCGACAGTCATGCGAAAAGTTGCAGGTTGGAACACCGATGATTTTTTTTTAAATAGCTTTTTTAACAGCCATCCATTGTTTTTGATGCCAGTTGATACTTGTGGAGCTTCGAGCACTCAATTTAGTACAACGGCAATGGCGCTCCTAAACGGCCTACCAGCACACCTCGATCCTTTTCTTACATCCTTTTCCTCTTATTTCGATGGTATTGTTCTCCAAAATCTCTGTGATCTTTGACACGTGTCATCTTCTTCTTCTTTTATGTTATTTTTATTTTTTATTATCTTTTGTATGTATTGTATATTTATGTATGCTCTGTTTCTTATTATTTTGTACCTTGGAACTTCGGTTCTGTGAAATGAATAAATAAATAAAATTCACAAATTTGATATAAAACTGTTCTACTCAAAACAAACTAGTAGACAATAGTCAATCGGTGAACACTACAGATTCACAGCGAGTTCTCCTAATAAATATGCGTTGAGTAAAAGCCCTTTTTTTATAAAAGCACATACAGGAGAATACCGAAAGACGGTAATAGTAATTCTGAAGTCTCATCTGTGAAATTCTATGACGCTTACCATGGTGCATATGACTAAGCGCTGCATGAGGAGTGTTGATCCGCCAACGTCATAGACTACAGCCCGAGATTCACGCATCATCCTTTATTATCACAGGAATTTACTATGAAATACTACTAAGTTACTATGATATGGTCTTCACGGGACGACTTTCGTCTACCACCAATTTTTGATTAATACACTTTCAGTTTATTTATAATATTCGTTCGTGTTAAAATTCTGGCGTCTATGCGATGTCGTGACGCTTTAAATCAGGCATGGGCAACCTTTCCTAGGTCTGGGGCCACATTATCATTCTGTCTCCGTGTCAAGGGCCGGACCAAATTATTAACTATATTAAGGTAATCTTAAATTAAATAAAACACATTGCTACTTCTTGCATATTTTATTTATTTATATAATGAACGACATTAATTGCTTATAAAATTTAATGTGACGATTGACTTTGTACTTGAATTACGAGACTATCAATATTGGCGTTGATATTGCTTAATGATAATCTCATCGAATTTTCGAGATTTTCATCTGTTATCCTCGTTCGAATTTTCGATTTGGTGTACTTCATCCTCGAAAAAAATTGTTCGCATGTATACGTGCTGCCAAAAAGACAAATGATGTTTCTTGCAAATCTACGTAAGTTTGTATAATTTTCTTCCACCAAATATAATTTATAAAAATCCGTCAAAGTAACTTTGTCAAATTGTGATTTTAGCGCTAAATCCCCTGAAGCTCAATAAGTTCCATCTGTAAATTTGCTGGCACATTATTTACATCAGCATCCATCGGACGAGCAAATATAGCGAATGTTGAGTCTTTGTTTTGGAAGTCGGCAAACCTCGTATCAAATTGCTCCATGAGTGCCTTCAGTTCATCTCCATAAGAATTATATGTGATGTTTGTATGCCTTGATAGATTAGGAAAATGGTAACAATTTTTACCTCTTATCTGATTTTTCAAAAATCTAAGCTTATTACAAAAAACTTTGACATGGCTATGCAGTTCATGAACCAATTGTCCCTGTTTTTGTAGTTTTAAATTAAGATCATTTAGGTATCCTGTGACATCTACAAGGAATGCTAAATCACACACCCATTGATTATCTTTTATTTGGTTGATTGTGTTTCCTTTTATGTCCATAAAATCTGCAATGTCTTGTCTCAAATCATAGAATCGTTTCAACATGTTTCCTTTACTCAACCACCTTACTTCACAGTAATAAGACACATCTTCATAGTCTGAAAATAGGTCTTCCAAAAACACCTTAAACTGGCGGTGATTAAGTGCACGTGACTTAATAAAATTAATGCTTGCTACTACTACATCCATAACATTCTTGAATTTCATCGATTTTGCGCATCCAGTAATCACCTCTTTCAAACTTTTTTTGATATCATCAGCCATCATTTCTATACGTCGGACAACAGTACGTCTCGACAAAGATATTCTCTGAAAGTCTTTTTTCTTTTCAGGACAGATTATACTTGAAACGCCGAGCAGACACTCTTTAATAAATTCTCCTTCACCAAATGACTTAGAATGCTTTGCAATTTTTTCGCTTACAACAAAGCTGGCTTTAACAACGCTATCGTGCTGCGTTATTTGCTTTTTGAACATTTGTTGCTGGGTATCCAAGTTCTTCTTCAACTTCTGTATCATATCTTTTCGAATTTGTTCATTTATTTGTTGGTGATCCGCATGCCTCGAAGTAAAATGTCTCTTTAAGTTGAATTCTTTGTTGACGGATACGGACTCCTTACACAGCAAACATACGGGCATTCCTTTATTCAGGATAAAGAAATAATCCTCCGTCCACTTGTCTTGAAATTTTCGACACTCTGCATCAACTTTTCTTTTTTTCGACATAACCCCTGACATTGTCACAAATTTAAAAACAATATTCAGAACTGAGAAACAAAACTGTCTTCTACGCCAGAACGCACCAGTAAACAGAACAAACCAGACCAGAAGTCGCGTGAACACTAAATAAGGGGAATGCGGCGCGGAGGGGGACGGAATTAGTGTGCTGCACTCGGGATATTTCGTGCCTACGAACTTTGCCGAAACACAAACCATCGGATGCATTGCGATAATAATATATATTATTATATTATGTAGCGCGGAGGGGTGGGCCCCGCTCGTAATCCTTCGGTGCGTATACGAGCTTCCCCGAATCACTGCAAGCGCCCGTGTCATCTGCATTATTTTAACTAATGTATTTCTCAATTACTTCGCCGAGATGAATCAGGGCCGGACAAAATAGCTCCGCGGGCCGGATCCGGCCCGCGGGCCGGCGGCTGCCCATCTATGCTTTAAATGAAAAAATAATTAATTTCGATTAAGAGACAATTATGCTTTAAAGAATAATGTCGGACATTTAAAATTCTAAGAGATTCCGTGATACGAAAGTATTAAAACTTTTGAAGATCGATTGGCCTTTTAAACATTCAGAGTGTAGAAATTCTAGCAAATGGCTGGTATCGCGTGGCCCACCACTCCTATTTATATTTCATGTCAAATAGACAATTAACACGGAAAAATTTAGACAATTGAAATTTTTGAATTTATATTGAATCTTTTTTATTCTAAAATACTTAGGCCAGCGTTGCGTGAAGCCAAAAGTTAGCTTAGCTATCTTATATAATTTGAAAGACGGACTATTACTAAGAACAGCATGGTTTCCACCTCTGAAGCATGCCTAACCCTTTCGCATCGGTTGTCGGCATATGCCGTCAAAGATTCCCCGACCTTGCTACTTTCAGTACTCATTGTGACATATACGGTAGGATATTCGAAGTGCAGTCATTCCCTTTATCAACATATATTTATTCTTTACAGGAATCTGTAAATCATATAAAAAAATATCGTTAGGTTTCGTCAAGGAGCGATTTTTCTGTAAACCACATGTGTACATGTATGGAGTTACATAATGAACGTTTGTTAAATATAATCGTTTTTATGCATCATCTGATAGCTAAAGGATATAAGAACCAATGTGATATATGAAAATAGGTCAGATAAGTAAGTACATTTATGCTTCAAATACTAGTTTTAAGCAAAAAAAATTACGTCGTATTGACAGTATAATTTGTATTCCACCGAGCCGTAACGAAAGGGTTAAGTGATTGTACATGATTCGGACTCCATGGAATCCATCGTAGGCAATGCTATGGTACCATCGTTGCTCTTAGGGTAGTATATGATATAACACAGACGCCTATAGGCGACTCGTTATACGAAGTAATTCTGTTATTCGATACTAAATCGTTTTTTTTTTGTATTTTAATGTAACTTACTGCAGTCTTGTTATCCGTTGTAGTAATAACATAAATAATAAATTGTTTCCGCTTCGTCCATTCAGTAAAGCGCAATAAAAAGACTGGGATCGCAATATTTTCATCTCGACAGGGGTCAATAATTAAAACGGATGTATTATAAGTAGGTGAGCAGACGAGCATGTTATTGCTTATTAAATACCTACCTGTATATAAATTCTCAGATAGGCATCGCGGCGTAATCGCATTGAGGCAACACTGAGAGAAAATTTAAAAATATATTTTTCGAATGTTGTTAATTTTCGAAGATTCCGCCGCATTTCGTCTACAGACAATTCGTTAAACGACTCGTTGGTAACGACGTGGAGCGCAATGGACGTCTATTGCACGGGACATTTGGCGCACGAGACAACTGGTGCACTGGTTGTCTCGCTAACATAACTCAAAGTAAGTTATTTCGTTAACGAGACCTATTGGTCTCTGGACTCTACGATCACTGGACAAATCCTTAAGTTACGTTAGGTCTCGTGCAACAAACGTCCACGTCGTTACCGATGAGTCGTTGAACGATTTGTCTGGGGACGATAGGTCGTGACACCCATTGATAAAAGCTTTTATTATGCTTAAATAATTCTCGATAAGCTTGATATTTGTTTAAATGTATTTTTTGTGTTAACAAATATGACATAAATTTATGCTTATACATTAATGAAGACTTTTAAGCAGTTGAAGAATACGATAGGGGCTTTGAAGCTGGTCGCTTGGCGGCCTAATCTAAAAAATAATGATATTTCCGTAATTATCTATGTTCACTGATGGATACAACTCACACTAGAGCGTTTATTTTTTATTAAATTACTATTTACCGGCGGGTGTACCTCAGTGGTTAGAGCGTTTGCTTGGCAAGCCGAAGGTCGTGGGTTCAGATTAAAAAAAAAAAACTATTTCTGAGCTTTAAAATACTCCCGGTTGGTGTGAATTTGATCCCTCACCCGTAAAATGCCAGTCATAGCCTATAAATCAAAATTGCTGGTAGACGAAAGTCGTCCCGTAAAGACCAACCATTCATAGTGAATTCCTGTACTAATAAGGATGATGTTCAAATGTCGGGCTGTAGTCAATGACGTTGGCGTATCAACACTCCACATGCAGCGCTTAACCAAATGTAAAATGGCAAGAGTCATAAAATCCACAGATGAGACTTCAGCATCACTTTCGGTATTTTCCTGTGTTTATTTAAAAAAAAAAACGCCGTGCGGCGTACTGGACGTCTGGTGCACGGCACATTTGGTGCACTGGATGTCTCGCTAACTTAACTTTTTAGGATTTGTCCAGTTATCGTAGAGTCCAGAGATCCATTGGTCTCATTAACAAAACAACTTAGGTTAGGTTAGCGAGACATCCAGTGCACCAGTTCTCCCGTGCAGCAGACGCCCAGTGAGCCCAACGTCGTCACCGATGAGTCGTTAAACGAATTGTCTGAGAAAAAATACAGTCAATCGCCCTATAACGCAAGCATTTATGTATGAATACTGTTTGATGCGTCACGCTGAAGAAGATTCTCATCGAGTGTTAGGTGAAAGGTATGACGGACCGCAAGTAGGTGAGAGCTGCTGTACCGGAGAATGGTTGGATTCAAAGTCAAGATGGGAAAAAATTTGATAAATCAGCGGTCGGTAGCTTTACAAATAAATATGAAATTTGACGATTAGTGATCATGAAAAAGTAGCAGAGACGTGGAATAAAACAGAAAGTCTTTCTCATAAAATAAAGGTCACCCAGCGTGCTATGGAGATATCCATGCTCGGAGTGTCGCTAAAAGACAGAATCCGAAACGAGGATATTTGAAGAAGAACTAGTGAAGGCTACCCAACGAATAGGCACACTCAAGTAGCAATGGGCAGGACGTATGTGATTTAAGTTTTAAGTTTTTAAATTTCTAACTAAGTTAGATACTGAGGACTGTCTGTTTTAATATCGTAAGAAACTGCGACCTCTATGCCCACAGTGAGTCTTGAGGGCAGGGATCTAGCAATAGTGTCTTCAATAAAATACTTGGGCCACATCCTCACAGATGAGCTAAGTGACATAGAGCGGCAAAGAAGAGCAATAAGTGTTCGGAGCCGTTTGCTTTTTCGGAGGTTCTACTATTGTACTAATGATGTCAGCAAAGTGCTATTCAAAGCTCACTGTATGGCATTATATACCTCAGAACTCTGGTCTTGCTACCCTAAACGAGAGTGGGAGAAGCTCAAAGTTGCGTATAATAATTCATATCGCCAACTTATGCAACTCCATAGATTTTGTAGCGCATCTGACATGTTTGCGGAGGATATCCACTCATTCCCAGCATTATTGCGTCACCGTGTTGCCGGCTTCTGGAGCAGGATAAGGCAGCCCAACAACACCATCATTCTGGCTGTTTCTAAATGGCTCAACTCCTCCCTGAGCCATCGCTGCATGGAGATGATGCAGCGACCACCATGAATTATTATGTTTATTTATAATTACTATTCTGTATGAACTATATAAAAATATATGTATCTAAAAATATGGCAGATTGGGTATTGCACAACCTATCCAATCCTGCTGGAATAAAAGCTTTTATTTTTATTATTATGGGATATACAATAAAAGATTCTTTAGAATTTATTCCACATACATTATTTTTTTTATGAAATGTTTCAGCCTGTTTTGGATTATCCACCAAAATATTTTTTGCTAAAATTATCTAGAATTCTTACTTAAGTGCATTTTGATGTAAATGTTTATTGTTTTTTAATGGCCTTTGTAATTATAAATATTATTTTTGTGACATCAATGAATTCCCTTATACATTAATGATTTCCTAAAACCACATATACCCATCACACAATTCATGTCCACCTTTTCGCTCACTCCTTTGCTGTATATAGAGCCAACAAAAATTTTACTAATTGACTTGAAAATGCCCATCCGACCTGACTGAAACATGTCGTCAAAAAAATAAATATATGTGGAATAAATTCTAGAGTCTTTTATTTTATATCTGATATTATGGAATTCCACCAAGAAATATCGATCGAAAAAATTGAAATAATTATTATTATGAATCGGTGGCACCGTTTGGCTGTCGCTGCCACGGCAAAAAATCCGTCAAATTGATTTGGCACCGAATAGAAATGAACGAATATCTCAGCAAAAAGTACTCTCTCGGAACAGTTACCCGCTGGCGCATGCAGATGAGGCTAAGCCGCGATCTGGTGTACCGCCTACCTGTGTACCGTCTACCTGTGTGCCATCGCGGACCCAACAATCGCCGTGTTACGGTTCCTCATTGTCCGCGGACTCATAGCTCGCCCGTCACGCGGCCAAATCAATTAAGGACTCCATTTGCCTTCGAATCAGTGTTGCCAACATTCACGATTGTGTAGGTACTTTTAATTTTAAAAAAATAAGAATCATTATGCATATTTTAAACATTTATTCGTCTCATTTTTTAGTTTCCAATTATTTTAGGTTATTTTTAAATTATTTGAATTCTTCTTCGTAGTATCAATCCGGTGGATTGGTTTGCAGCAACAATATCTTGCATTTCGATCTCCACTTTCTCGGTCCTCCGCAACCCTCTTCAGCTCAGCATAAGAGCTACAACTCATGTCCTCGAACACTTGCTGCAAATACTCCCGTCTAGGGCGCCCTCTACAGTTTTCGCCCTTAACCATCCCCTCCACAATGTCGTGAAGAAGACCATCGTGGCGCATGATGTGACCGATCCATCGGGCATGACGATAAAAAAATTAAATGACCATTTTTTGTAATAAAAAATAATAATGTCAGATTGGACTTTATCTCGCTTGTTATAATTATTGTTTTTAAATTGGGAAAACGTTGGTCGTTTTACTCGATCAATATTTCGATTGTATGCATTTAAATTTTATATGTTTGTTAGCAAAATAAGTATTTCCCAAAACATACAGTTTTCTTTTAATTTTATATTTTATATGTTTTAACGTCTATGTTCCAGATAGGTACACCCGTGCTCGTAGCCATCCATTGTTTTTGATCCCAGTTGATGCTTGTGGAGCTTCAAGCACTCAATTTGCTACAACGGCAATGTCGCTCATAAATGGCCTACCAGCACACCTCGATCCTTTTCTTACATCCTTTTCTTACATCCTTTTCCTCTTTTGTCGATGGTATTGTTCTACTTGATCTCTGTGATCTTTGACACGTGTCATCTTCTTATTCTTTTGTTATTTTTATTTTTTTATTATTTTCTCTATTTATTGTATATTTATGTATACTCTTTGTTTCTAAATATTTGTAAAAAATTGGAATTTCGATTCTGTATATAAATAAATAAATAAATATTCCAATGCAATATATTTATGGTTAGAATTAGTTGACGATTTACGCTGATGCTTTGTCCGATATTCCCTCAGACGCCGAGGAGATCGAAGACAGCGACGAAGATGGGGGATGGATGGATATATGTAAATAAATATATGCGATTTTTTTTGTAAGTAATTCTTTAAAAAAACAGTCAGCCTCCGGCGTAAGTTTAACCGCGTAACGCGCGGACTGGATAGTTTTAAGATGGGCAGGTGATCAATCTGACGCTTATAATTATTCACACATCAAATTTTATAAGTATGGTTGACAACATTGCTTTGGATCCATCTAGTCCGCGAAGCACCAAAGTATGAAACGTACCAGTGTAAGAATATACACAGCGTTGCCAGTTTGCGTCACCGATTCGTTCCCGAAAATATGTGACGCAAACCCCTTTGTTCTGTTAAAAAATCGCTATATCGATCGGCAGGTAATGAACTGCCGGCCGAGAACAACATTTTCCTCGAAAAAATATATTCTGCATCGTCATTAGCTTTGATTTAGTGTGTTTTTACGAGAAAAAGAACATCCCGTCATCGCTTTCATCAGTGAACTGCGTGGGTATATGTCAGGGTTGCCAGACGCAGGACGTTCCTCTTTATGGGGTCTTCTTCGTAGTATCAATCCGGTGGATTGGTTTGCAGCAACAGAATCATGCATCTCGATCTCCATTCCTCCCGGTTCTCCGCAACCCTCTTCAGCTCAGCATAAGAGCTACAATTCATGCCCTCGAACACTTGCTGCAAATACTCCCGTCTAGGGCGCCCTGTACAGTTTCTACCCTCAACAATCCCCTCCACAATGTCGTGAAGAAGACCATCGTGGCGCATGATGTGACCGATCCATCAGGCTCGCTTTTCTGAGATGGTTCTTATTAGATGCCTATCTTCCTTGATTATCCTGAGAACCTCATTGTTCGTGACGTAGTCTCTCCAGGAAATTCCGAGAAGTCTTCTGTGACTGATGACCACATCTCAAAGGTCTCTAGTCCTTTTTATCACTTTCCGAAGAATATAGAAAATAGAAAAGGACACAAAAAATATGCACAGGCGAAAATGAATATAATGTAGTCTTTGCGAAGAAATAACTCAAGTCCCGCTTTTTTAAATCACAAATACTGGCACCATTTTCGATATATGAAAACCTTTATTATTATATTTAAAAAAACTATATATATATAGTATATTAAAATTAGGTCTAATAGGACACTCAATAATTTTCATAAACTTATAATTCGTAAACAACGGTAAGAAAACATAACCATAATTACAGAATACCACTGAGCATAACAGACAGCGAAATGCTTATCTTAGAAATTCCAGTAAAAGCGTGAGTTGTACAAATAATTTTAAGAGTTGTTTCAAACTTCAATCAGATATTTTAGACGCCAAAAGTTACAACATAATATCAACCTTTACACAAAAATACACGAACATATAGCACAAGTTTTAATAATGTTGCTATCAGCTTGATATAGTTTCTTTAGGCTGATGACGTACAGCCTCGAAAAACGATTTCGTCTCTTATTTTTGTTCGGTCGCCTGACATGCACATCTAATAATGTTAGTTTTAATTATACAAATTTAGACGGCGTTTGCATACGCCATTTTATTTGTTATGACAGTTGGCCGATTTCCTGTTGGTACCACTGTCACCTTGAATTCGCTTTTTCTGCAGCGACGGTTGGCAGCGCGAGATGAGAGCGCGCCGTCAGTTGACAGTTGGAGCTCGCTCGCGACCGTAATGGCGTGCGCCATAACGGGTGTCTTAAAGCAAGTGTTTGACAAATAAACGCGAATTGTGCAACAAAAAAAGGTCTTTGTATTGTGAACCTGATCGTGCATCCTGTCATCCAGTAAAACGATATCGAATTAAGAGATGAGGATATCAATGCATATAATTTAAAAATATACACATCATAAAGATGCAACAACAAAATGTGTATTTATAACGTTAGCTAAGATAAAAAAGGAAGTTGACAATATTGCTTTTGTTGAAATCGCGAGGGTATTTCGAGCATTTCCGGCTCAAAATAGCCGGCACTAGAGGGTTAAAGTGCCCCGCGTATTGAGTTTGTGATTCCTGCAACCCAATATCGCGAATCAACGTCTCTTGGACGATAAAAACCTTCTTGAAAATAAATTACAGGCCTCGCTCGAATTACGCCGGTTTTCGGGCTGGCAAGCTATCAAGTGACTAAGGCAGCGGAGTGCTGCCACTGTCAGACAAAAAAATTACGAAACAATTCATGCAAAAAATGTTTTGTTTACACGTACGTTTTTTATGTTACAAGTAATAAAATAATAAATTAGAGCTAGAGGCCCCTGCCCGCAAAGTGGCCTTGTAAAGATTTAAATTATCTACCCGAATTTAATGGTTTCAACGGAACAATTTTGTGCGATCTTTTGATATGTTTTGTGTAGGAAATTATTGTTTATGGGTTATTATCTTGTTTGTTGTTGACAGATGCCTCTTGACAAGTGATGGATTGACGAAGGCTACGAGTAAGTCGAAACTGCAGTCTGCCACACAGATACCATATCATACGCGATCCATGTAAAAACAAGATAAATAAATGAAATAAATATTTAGTCTTCAAATAAGTTTAATAAATTACATAATTGTGAATATTGTACTCAAGAATACTAAGTCTGATCCCTAGACTACATATTTAATTAAATAAATTATATTTATTAGAATCCATTCGAATACGAAAATAAAAAATACTCAACATCACTGAAAGTAGGCGCAAGGTATTTGGAACAAACATGCGAAAAAAAATGTAATAAATATAAAATTATTTAGGTATACATGATATATTTTTATATAGTAGGTATTCGGAGAGCGCGCAGGGATTTTTGACAACTGGTCACATCGACTATTCAATGGGCGTATGAAGTTAAATGCATTCGCGTTAAAAACTTAAGTTGTACTCGCTGATTTAGAACATCGCTGATTTAGAACATCACTGTTTACATGAAAATCGGAGTCGGTAGATGGACAACCTCGAGCGGTGGGGAATATTTCGGCAGTTGTGCGGCTGTGGAGATTCTGCAGACCGCCTCACACCTAAAATCCTGCCCCATGTGCCCAACTGGCTGCAAATCAAGACCTAATGCTGGGCAGCACACGGGTCATTGATGTTGCCAGATATTTGGAGGAAACGATTTGAAGTCGTTGTGACACGAAGAAGAAGAGTATATTTATTTAGTTATTTTCCTATGTCGGTACAAACGACTACCTAACGAAGGCGAGTGGAGGCGAGAGCCTCCGACGCGTGAGGAGTCCACTCACGTGAAAGCAGCAACTTTCTACCAGCCTGGTTAGCCTTAAACAGCTTCCACTTGAAACGATTTTGCCAGTCACTGGAGCTTTAACTCGCCTGATAATCGCTGCCTTCATGTTCACATCGGATCTCGAATGCGTTATTAGCAGCAGATAGATCGCTCAAGCCGATACGATGAATGATTGATAATTTTATGAAAGCTCGAATTTGTTATGTGTTTGTGAAACGAAGATTTAATTAATTTAATTTTTTAAGTTTCGTAACAGTAGAATTACAACTGTAATGAGACAGAAAAGTCTATGAAAACTCAGGACGGCTATGAATGCCATAAGCGGTGAAGGGGTTTTAAAGTCATTAGGTCGATTATGTCAGTTTGATTATTATTACTGCAAGCTCTTTTTAAGCTTTCTCTACTGTTTTCGGATGGTCTTCTTCACGACATTGTGGAAGGGATGGTTAAGGGAAGAAACTGCAGAGGGCGCCCTAGACGGGAGTATTTGCAGCAGGTGTTCGAGGACATGAGTTGTAGCTCATATGCTGAGCTAAAGAGGATTGCAGAGGATCGAAAAGAGTGGAGATCGAGATGCAAGATTTTGTTGCTGCAAACCAATCCACCGGATTGATACTATTACGAAGAAGAAGACTGTTTTCGCGCGGATCCTACAATCTCACTGTAATAACCACGGAAACATTTCACAGCATCCCTACACGATTTCACATTTTTTCCGCACGTTTTCGAAACATTCGTACAATTGGTTATTGCCAACTAAGGAAAAAAATCTGATCTCCCTTGTGCGTGTTTACATTTTCAAATCTCCTCAACTAATAAAGAAGTGAAGGGACCGTGTATCATTTACTTGTCATACGATGTTTGCGTGATCAAAATGAAGAAACCGTGACTCGTTTGACGAATTACGTTTTTTATTATAAAGGCATATGTCAGTTTGTTACTAAATGTAAACCTCAGGCGTGCATGATATAACCACAATTCGAGGTGTAGGGATTAAATGAGATTACATAAAATCGTGGTGCATTCAGGGACATCCCACCAAAAACGAGAACGAACACGTAAAAAACACATAATGCTCGTGAAGTATGAAGAGGAACCGGGTGATTAATTGGGCTAATTTGTCATCAGTTGTGGTCTGATAGGACCCATTACATGTGGATTATCCATTAAGGCTTCAAGTCACGGTTTGTTTGAAGCGAAAAAAAACGTTCGATACAATTCTGTGTACCTACCGGTGTGTGTTTTTCACTGGCCAACAAAAGATTGGGAGGTGTGCCTAATAAGATTAAAGCCATTGTGGATGAGACGTAAAAATATACGTGACATCACACCCCTGGAGACGCATGCCTACAAAAATTACCTCTTTCAATACATGTTGTTTGCTAGTTGGTATTCATAGAAGGTAAGAAAAGGACATATAAGTGTCATAACTTACCATAACTATATCTTCAACTTAATTTGTAAGCAAAAGTGGAATACCTAAAATGTATTTATTTTCTCGAAAAAAAAATGTGTGTGTAGGTAAAAATGTGTAGGTACTCTCAGGCTTTTTTTATTTTTGTCTATGGTAGATTTATGCAAACTTTTCGTTTGACAAGAACCATTAGATATTAGAAATGATCGGCTGGTCGCAAAAAAATATTTTGGGGACAAAAAACGGTCCCACTACAAAAAACGATTCGCCACAAAAATATTATAAACGTAAAAAATGTGGATCGTTACTATAGATGCTTATTACGCACCGTATGTAAAACTGAAGTAGATAATCGTTTTAAAAGATGTCAAACATCGGAATTAAAGGCGGGTATAAGGTCTGTGAGCTCTCATAACACTTTAATGGATGATATATTTCGATATTTTCAGAGCCGGCTTTAGGGGGGGTGGCGCAGTGGGTCGGTGCCCCAGGGCGCTGAATAAACTAAGGGCGCCGAGTGCAGCCAATCTTTCTTATATATATTTAAATATAAACAGTATGGGGCTCTAGAAAAAAAAATCCCGGGTCGCCGAAAGATCTAAAGCCGGTACTGGATATTTTGAATGAGTTATTTACTATTGGTAAATTATATTTAAATTGAACTTAGAATTATAGCGTTAATAATAAAAATAAATGAAATATATATTTGCCAACTGATGCGCGGAAAAAGTTGTATCAGTTCAGGCAGGAGATTAGGCTCGTGGTTCGCATCTCGCTTCTGCCGATATTTTTTCTGAATGAATTGATGCGTATAAGGAATTTGATGTATAGTATGTGTATATTCAATTACTAATAATAGTTTGCTTAGACCTGGCCTTGACTTATGAGCATGAGACAAGGAAAAATATGTTATAAGGTTTAAGGTTTTATAAAAAATGTACAGTACTTACTAGTAATTTTACTTCAGGACAGCAATGGTTTATATGTATTTTTAAGAAATAATTTAATTTGAAAAAGCTGACAACTCCAATGACAATATTTTAAATTGAAATATTATTTTGAAAGATGTAAAAAAATTTGAGGATTATAAATCCTTAAAAATGTTCCATTTTCATATAAATTCAGGTTTATAAAGATTGGCAACTCCTGATGAAATTTTGATTGACATGTTAACATTATTTTTTTTGAAGATAGGAAAAAATATTTGTATCAGTGAAAGGTTTATAGTACTGTGGGCAAAAAATAAATTTGACCATTGGGCTATACCCCTCTGATAATATTTTCTCTAATAATAATTGATTGTTTTTATTTATGAGAAATAATTGTTGATAAAAAGTAATCAATAATATAAAAGAATAAAAACAGAGTTTCAAATTACCTACCGATTTGATAATAAATATTTTTATTTATTATCACCATTGTCTCTGGTTCAGGGGAAAATAATATTTAACTGTTTCTTCTTTATTTTTCAATTTCAAAAGTGGTGACTTACCTATTTTGCTAGCCATGAATATTGTTTCTTTATGAACTGTTAGAATTTTAAATTTCAATAAGGCTTTAGTGATATAACATCATAAATAGAGAGCCGTATTTTTATAATTTTTAATTAAGATGCTAAATTTCAGAATAAATGCGAATTTCATAAATTTTTACAAAACATTTTTTAAAATATTTTTTTAATTAATAATAATTAGTCATCTTAATTCAACCCGATTATCGCTGGGTAGCTTTTTCCTCAATTTTTCTGTAAATGAACTCTGTGACTGTAACTTAGACGATTCCGGAATAATTCAATTTATATTTTTAAGATTGCCCTGTTTTAGGATAATTTTGTTTAATATGTTGATTATGTATATTTGTAAGTATTAAAAATCAATAAATTGTTTAAATGTGTTGGAATTATTAATTATTTTTATCGTTTTTTTTTATAGAACCGGTCAAGACCATGCATATGACGCTCAGCCAGGAGGCTGGACGCTGCATGCGGGAAACGTTTGTGTTCGTATTTGTAAACATTTAAATTGCTCCAAATATTTATCTGTTTCTTGAAGAGATCCAGATTGTAGGAAGGAGGAAACACAGACAGCTGGAAGAGCATTCCATAGCTTACCGGTGGCATTAAGGAAGGAACTTTGGAAGCTGCCAGTTCTTGGTCGTATATATTAACCGTGTATGGATGTTCGGCAATTTAGTTTGTCGGCTGAAAGTGGGTGCAGGAGGAATTAGTTCTTTAAGTTCCGAAGAGCAGCGACCGTGGTAATAACGGTAAAAAGACTTGAACCAACCTACGTCTGTGTTCCATTGATTGTAGATTAGACGTAAGGGTGTCATTGTTTATCAAACGAATTGCTCTTCTTTGAACTGAGTCAATTAAGTTTAGAAGGTATTTTATATAATCCGAAGGTGACTGCCGTATTCAAGGATAGGTCGGATTTGTCCTGTATATAGAAGAAGAAGTTGTTTATCGTTGAAATACCGACGTGATCTATATAATACACCTAGTTTTTTGGAAGCGAGACCGGCTTTACACTTAATTGACTCGTAATATATCGTAAAAATAGATGTTAAATATATGCTAAATAAAAAAAGATACTAAAATCTGCTTCAAAACGCTATTATAAACATTTAAATGCTCCAAAATGCTAAGCTCCAAACCTTAAAATGCTCTTAATAGCTAAAACAATTAAAAAATAGATGCTAAAAATATAGGTCTCTAATCATAGATAAACTATAAAATCAATTTCATTATTATATCTATAAATAAACTGATGAATCTCTTCTTTATTTACTTACTTCAAACCATGAAATTAAACAAAACTAAAGCCATCATGAGTAACTCTTGAAAAAATTATAAACATCGGAAGATCTATGCCAAATACACTCCAAACATTAGGTACAAATAATATATACAAAGTACATGTACATTATCTATAAATATCATCCTCATCCGCAAACTGAGCAATACTCACTGGGGAGTCCAACCACCCCTTCTTCATACCTCAGCTTTAGCACTATGTTTCTCAGCCGGAGAATATGCGGCACCAGTGTGGGGTCGATCAGCCCACTGTAATCAAGTGGATACTGCCCTGAATGATGCATGTAAGGTCGCCATTGGCGGCCTCAAACCAACACCCTACTAGGCAGAAATAATTTGACGTCGCTGACACAAAGAGACCTATAAATAAATTGTATTAATTACACTGCCAGGATTAGATAATTGATGCTTTGCATTGACATCTATATTTTTTAAGTCGTATAAAGAGTGAGTGAACCATTTTTCTTTGCAACCAGCTAAAAGCTTATTTCTTGATATTTAGTGAATCCCCCTCATATTTATTCTTCGGTAAAAAGATATTATTTCTTCTATGACTTTAAATTAATTTTAATTTAAAAAACCACAAATTTTAAATATTTAATTTTGATTCAAATTTATTTTTAACGATTACATGTTTTTGGAATCACCGGATTATTGAAGATGGTCTCCAGGGAGTCCGAAACATGTAATCATTAAAAATAAATGTGAATCAAAACTAATTATTTTTAATTTGTTAATTTTTTTAATTAAAATTAATTTAAAAATTATAATTATGCAGTTTCAACAAGTATTGTTAGTTGATAACATTAATGTTATTTCTTCTATGCATAATTTTTTACCTAAAAACTGAAAAAAAACGTATTAAAAAATATGTGTTCATGAACTTAAATCAATGTTTAACAATTTCTAGATTGTAAAAATAAAAATAATGTTCATTCCAAGCAGTTCATTCTTCAGATTAAGCAAATTAAAATTTAATCAATAATTATATTTGCCAATAAAAAAATATAAACACAAAAAATAAAATATCCAAACTCAATTTTAATTTTGAGATCATATATGATGTAAATAATAAATCTTTATTACTGTCAACTTGTGTTTAGATGAGCCGCTTAGTAACCGAAGGATCCAATTTATGCATTAGTTATTTATGATGACTTATGAATACGGATAGTATGTTTCAAACTAATATTATTAAAATATCTAAGGTCCAAAGCTTTTTTATGGAATACCAAAAAAAAAACCATAGGTGGTTGATATATAAACCTTAAAAAAATGTTTAGATGAGCCTCGAATATTCGACGCTTTGTCTTTTTCGCACGAGAATCGACCGTCGAATATTCGACCCTTAGTAACCAAAGGGTTAATGAAATAATTATTATTATGAACGCTTGTCCTCTTCTTTTGTTCAATATAATTTATGACTGTCTCTTCCTAATACTTGTTTAATCCTACCATTCGTACAGATTCTGCAAACTGCCTTTTAAATTTTAGTAACCCACTTATAATAGAGAACCTTCTATCAGCACGTTAAGTCTGCCCTCGCTAGCGCTAAGGTAAGCTTTCAGAAGGCTGCAGGCCTCGCCAGGGCCAGTTGGGGAGGCTCGTTCCGCACGGCTGAGCTGTACTACAACTCGATCTATCTGAGCCCCGACTGCTACGGAGCTAGTTGCTGGGCGGACTCTTGTGACCGCCGTCAACACAAGCATCTTACTCTACTTCGCGGGCTTATAAAACATGTTCGACAAAGGCCCTTCTGGTTCTATTGAGGATTGCCCTTCTGGATCTGAAGGTGCAGCGACGTTCTGCTTTATATCACCTTCATCGTGGTCGTGCGCCTAAGCTTGGAGACATCGTGTGCTCTAGTCGAGCGCTACTCCCAAATCCACAAAGCTTTGTGCTGATGCTCTTTCAGCCGCATGTATGGACTTATCAGTTGCTAACTGATCATAATCTGAATGAACGCACATCAAGGAGACTTAACTGTCCTCAAGTGTGAGGCGGGTAAAGTCAGTTAATAGTTAAAAAATTCAATACTAAACTTATCAATTTACTAATCAATTTGCTTATCTATAACTCAACATGGCAAAATAATAGTTATGAAATTGATAATGTTATTTTCCATGTTTTAACATGGATCACCTCGAGAATCCATTTATTTAAATTCATTCCTGCACATTGTACTACCTCTACTTGTAATCAATAATTGGTAATAATAAAAAAATATTATAAAATATTTAATAAAAAATATATTCTAAAAATAAAATTAAAAAAGAAAAATAGTATTCAAAGGTATACCTGTCCATCAGTAATGTTCCGAGCCTTTTTATAAAGTGTTATAAGAGTTATTGCAGTTTTAGAGAAATCGTCTCATTCTTGCAGCATTCCAGGGACAGTAGGTAGAGGATCGGAGGACATTTTCAGGAGGGGCGTCAGCTGTGAGGACTGGGAACACTCAGAATGATTCATCATTAGTAAGGTAATTCAACAGTGAAATATGTACTTTTGCAAATATACCCATACCTCGCTATACGGCCGATCTTTATTTGGCATTTTGCCATAACGGCCCTCTTCAATCAAGGCAGGTTTTCGGCCTATAATGTTTCAGTTAAATGAAATAAAAAGATAAAATGCATTTTGAATGATAAACCATGTTATATATTTAAAAAATGCAACCGATCCCATTGAATTTGTAATAGAATAATTTATTCCTTATACAGCTTTTCGCTTTGTGGCCAAGTTTCGTGGAATGTATCTAGGCTGTAAAGCGAGGTATGGGTGTACCTTAATTACTATACTGACTGAATAGCCATAACGTATATTGTGACATGTTGAAAATCATAATGATATTATACCAAATAGAGACCTCAAAATATTTATGAATTATATTATACATAGAAACTATATTATATAGCATTTCTTTTATCAAGGTGGTAAAATGGTGTGATAATCAACATCAAGTGTACGTATCAATTATATTGAATTATAGTAATATTTAATTAATTAACCTTTACCGTCGAGTGGTTTCCTTACGGGACTGCAGATTTGCGTCGTTCAATGCCCTACGGTCCCATACAGGAGTGCTTATGGTTCATTTCACAATTGGATTACAATAATTTGTAATAATATATTACAGTAAGTTCATGGAAGAATCTATTGTGCGACGAAACATTACAAACTAGGGCATTGAACGACGCAAATTTGCGGTCCCATGTGGGATCACTGGGCGTTTAAAGGTTAATATTGAATTATAGTAATAGTAAAAGTTTGTTTATACCTTTAGACTAGTCTTGTAGCAACAAATATTGAATTCAAATGCATCATTCGTTTTAATCTGTAAACTTGTCATTAAAATCTTGTTACAGTGACAGTTACTCTGACATAAATAATCACTGCAAAGACAATAATTAATTAATGTAAAATATATACTTTTACAATAAAAGAATAGGTTCATGTAATAATTTCATTGGTGTCAAGACCTATCGTTCCCAGACAATTCGTTTAATGACTCATCGACGTCTGGTGCACGGGACAAATGGTGCACTAGATGTCTTGCTAAACGAAATTAACCATAAGGATATATATCCGATCGCGCTAAAATATTTTTTATATTTTTTGCATGTAAATCTAACAACTTACATATTTTAAAGTGAATGATTTGTTAAATTATTTGTTTCACTCAATTTAAACAGACGCAAAACGTACAAGACATTTGAAAACTGCTATTTACAAGAATTTGATATCAATAAACGCATATTTTAAAGTAATGCTCTTTTATAGGATGATTTGCTGCTATTGGAATTGAAAGCCTCGAAAAACGATCTTTTGCTTTTTTTTTTTTGTAGTAATGTTAGTTTTAACTATATTATAATATTACACGGCGTTTGCATACGCCATTTTATTTGTTATGACAGTTGCTCCATTTCATGTTGGTGCAACTGTCATCTTTTATTTGCTTTTTTGCCGCAATTCTTGGCGACGCTGGATGTCACAGTTTTCCGGGCAGTCGTCAGTCAAGCCCCGTTCGATTGAGACGGAATTAACGTCATGTTACTATCGAACGGGGGGAGTCAAGTCTTTTTCGGAAATAAATGCGAATTGTGCTTCAAAAACAAGTTCTTTTGCTTGGTAATATGCTCCTGCATCGTTCCTCCACGCAGCCACGTGACGAACCATAGACTTGTCGTCTTTTTAAAGACGGGGGACGTCAGAATTATGCAATTCACACGTGAGGGCGGTGTTCTCCAACATCTCAGAAAGCGTAAAACGATGAACCCACCAAACAATAATGGATCACTTCAAACAAAAAGTGCGCAGTTAGGCAAAAAACTAGGCTCATTTATTGGAGCACTGTGGCGCGGCAATCTTACATTGAATGCTCGTTTTCTGTTGGCACTAAATACAAAATGAACAAAAAACGTCTCAGCGAGCTAAACAAACATTGCGAAATTTGATTGAAAATATAATAATTGTGTATTCATAATATTTTACGAGCGATTTGTGTGTTGCTATGCCAAATAGGTGTGTCAGCGGGAAGTGGCAAAAGAGATGAGTTCATATAAACTAGCCGAATCACTATGATACAAATGAATAATGAAAACTAATTCGTTTTTTATATGATTTCAGATTGAAATTATAAATCGTAGAATACATAACATGGCATTTTATTTACATAGTAATATCAATATATTTGTAGATCAGAAAACTGCTGGATCATATCAATTCAAAGAAGAGTCGTGCCGTGTGACACCTAAGCATCTAATCTCCATACTATGTAAAACAGACGTTCAATTGGTTCACAAAGCTTATTTTATGTCTTATAAGAAATTAACCCTTTAAGGAAGAAATGCTGATATATTGCTGGTGCACTTTATCTAAATGTATTCAACCTATCATTGTGCATTTACTTTACATTGTCATTATTGACACTTTGTAATACTGACACTATCTACGTAGACGAGTCAGAAATAAATCGCAGCACTTATAGCGTAAAATCAAAGTCTTTCAGTTGTAGTACAAGTTAAGTTGAAAAAAACTATAGCGTAAAAACAACCGATCGAATTATAATGATTGAGAACGGTGGTTGTGCCTAAACCACAAGTAATGAGTTCACGCCGCCTGGCAACACCACTTATGATCAAACAAAAAACAGAGAAAACCCGGCTAATATTTTACTATGTGATATGGAAGAAGCATAATAAGATGCCAGCAATGCACATTCAAAATGTAACCAAAATAATACATTTCATTTGGCAACGGATTTAATTAAAAGAATTATTTTTTATAATTAAAAATATCTAGACAACTAAAAATGACACCGTAGATGAAAAATATATAAATTCTGCAGCAGAATGTCAATGAAAATTCTTTTTTTATTCTTGTGTTGAACTGCTCCTCAGAATGATTGCTTATGGCAAGACTAATCATCCAATCTGCTTTAACTCGCTGACTGCCACGAACCCCTATAGGGGTCCTTCGGCTAGTCAAACAAAGCGCCACGAACCCCTTTCAGGGTTGTCGATTGCGCATATTTTGTATGGAGCAGTCTTGCGTCGGCATTCACATTGAACGATTGTGTGCAGTGTAGCGTGTTAGTTGAAGTCTTAAATATTACTTTTATTTTCGTTTTTTTGAATCTATGCGTTTTTATATAATGATAGTGACCCTGAAAAACATTTTTTCCATATTGGCTTACAGGTTGCAGATATGCGAAATATGATGGCAGTCAACGGGTTAAATAAAATTCTATATACCATAAAGTGCCCTTAAGCCATTACAAATCATATAAAATTAACTAAATGTCTAACTTCTAAAGGTATTGGGTGGAATTCAGAAAAAGAATTTTACACTAACAGAAAATACTATCATCGAAGAAAGTGGAACAAAACAAAACAAAAGATGTGTGAATTAATAATACTTTCAGGTTATCGATTGTGTTATCACTAAACAAAACTGACAATTCTATAATTAGTTTAGTTGTATTGGAATAACAAAAACAATGTGTAATCGCCTGTATGAATGTAATTTCAAATAAATTGTACACACTTACATTAAATTTATCATTCAATCAAAATGAAAATAAGCTCCCCTGTGATTGGTTACTAAAGCCTGTGATTATTTATTTTTCTTAAATAATAACAAAAAGGCTAAGCGCTGCACGTGGAGTGTTGATTCACCAACGTCATAGACTACAGCCCGAGATTCACGCATCATCCTTAATTAATGCAGGAATTTATTATGAATGGGTGGTCTTCACGGGACGACTTTCGTCTACCACCAATTTTGATTAATAGGCTATGACAGGCATTTGACGGGCGAGAGATCACACTCACACCAACCGGGGGTATTTTAGAGCTCAGAAATAGTTTTTTTTTATTCAAATCTGCGGCAGGGATTGAACCCACAACCTTTGGCTTGGGAAGCAAACGCTTTGACCATTGAGCTGTGCCCGCCGGCAATAACTTAATTTATTATAACTCTCTAATAGTGTAAAAAAATGGAATAAGAAAAAAAAACAAATTGCCGATTTAAGTGACATTCAAAAAATTATTTTGACTAAACAAGTAAAACATTCTACCATATTTCACGAGCACTTATGAAACTAAAACATTAACCCATTAACAACTCAATATTCACTATTTTTGGGGACAAAAAGGGTCATTTCTTATACCAAAACCCTCAATGAAAGCATAAAGATTGCCTGGTATGCTCCAACAGAAATATTCCTGGAGGTAAAAAAAAACGTGATATATTTGTGTAACTTGTGAGAGAAAGCCCGGCCTTTGCATCAGTGAATATTTTAACGGATATCATACTTTGGACATGTATGAAAAGTAATATCTAGAGTTATAATTTTAATATTCTACACACACAAAATAAAATAAAAAAATTATAACATAAGTATAGGTTTATTAAAAAAAAACCCTCCGATATATTGTTTTACCATGTAATTCTGTGAATTTATTGTGGACCGGAAAGGGTTAAGATTATAGTTCTTGTATGTTCACCATTAAACAGTTTAGACTATTACAGTAACGCTGTTAATATAAGTAATTAGTGAATGTTAAACTAAACAGTTATATTATGAGGCCGTAGATCTTTAGTGTACTAACTAACTGAACTAACTCCGTGTCCGAGTAATACTCCGGCCAAACAGTTGTCATATATATAAAGAAATAATGATGTATTAATAATATCAAATAAATTATGATGACTAAAATTGTGCCAAAATATAAAATGTCATAGCAAGGCGCACTTTGCGAAATTTACTTATCAACGCCATCTGGTGAATAATTTTGCAAGCCATCTCTAAAAAAAATTATATCACTATCGCGTCTACAGGATGACTGTAGTAGTAACCTTTCTAATCCGAAATTGAGTAACTGTGACAATGGTCGAGTAGAAAAAAGAGGTAAGTAAACAATAATAATCACTGCTACCATAATTTCACTCTCGTTTCTACAGGGTTAATTCAATACACACTTTAAAAATGATATGGAATCATTGTTTCAATAAATCAATGGTGACCTCAACTAATCATCAAATCCTAATTGGTTATTCATAGATAATTATTCCAAGTTACAATGTGCAACTGTCGACTTTCAACAATCGCACATAACCTCTATCACTTAATTCTGAAGCTTTGGAGGAGTTTGCCAAAAAAAAAAATTAATTATGTATGTCACATTTAGATGAAAAGATAATCTAGTTGGACTGACCTTGTAAGTTGTCCAGCATGTACGTGAGCAGCTTGTGTGTGCCGTTGCTCTCTCCGTAGAGCGAGAAGATCTCCTTAGACAGCGGGTTGCCGTGCAGGCCCAGCACGTGCAGGTGGAACAGCTTGCCCAGCTCGTACGGCAACACGCGCAGGTAGTTGTGATGCAGCAGCAGCTCTCTGCAGCAAGAAATACATCACATAAGAACGCTTTCATCAAAACAACATAATTTTCATCAACAAAAGCTCCATCAACATGCATGGATTATCAATCTCGAATAATGTCAAATATTACGAGTCAATTAAGTGTAAAGCAGATCTTCCAAAAAACTAGGTGTATTATATGGATCACGTCGGTATTTCAATGATAAACAACTTCTTCTTCTTTATAAAGGACAAATCCGACCTATCCTTGAATACGGCAGTCACCTTTGGATTGGAGCCCCAAAATACCTTCTAAACTTAATTGACTCAGTTCAAAGAAGAGCAATTCGTTTTATAAACAATGACACTCTTACGTCTAACCTGCAATCAATGGAACACAGGCGTAAGATTGGTTCTTAGTCTTTTCTACCGTTATTACCACGGTTGCTGCTCTTCGGAACTTAAAGAACTAATTCCTCCTGCACCCACCCACAACCGACAAACTCGTCTTACACTTGCCGAACAGCCATACACGGTTAATACATGTCGACCAAGAACTGTCAGTTTCCACAGCTCCTTCCTTAATGCCAGCGGTAAGGTATGGAATGCTCTTCCAGCGTCTGTGTTTCCTCCTTCCTACAATCTGAATCTCTTCAAGAAACAGATAAATATACACTTGCAATCTCCCCAACCCACACACAAACACGAACACAACACACGTTTCCCGAATGCAGCGTCCAGCCTCCCTGGCTCAGCGTCATAGATTGCATTGGCCTTCACCGGGTGTGATCTCCTGCATGCGTTTACATAAAAATAAAAATAAACCTATATGACGCACCTTTTTACATAGAAAAATGGATTCAAATTTTGAGTGCGTCTTATAGTCCTAAGGTAATGATATAAACTCGATATAGCCTTTTCAGGCTGGTGCCAAAAAGCCTCGATATGCGAACTTTTGTCTCTTATTTTTGTTCACTCGTCTGACACACATATATAAAAATGATAATCTATTTATAAAATGCATTACATCTAGGCATCGAGTTACACTGACTCGCCGCGTGTTTTCTTTTTAACATTAGCAAAATTAAATTCCCCGGTTAACAGGTTAAAAGTTTAACAACCTTGAAATCCAAATCACTCGGGAGTAGCCCTTTATATCTTTGTAAACATAATGACAAAAAATATTATTTCGTTATAGAATATTTATAGTATTAGTAAAATATTGAATGTCATATATTGAATCAAGGTTTTTTAAACACTTCTAAAACTGATTATTAACCTTTAAACGCCCAGTGGTTTCCTTACAGAACCGCAGATTTGCGTCATTCAATGCCCTACAGGTGTGCTTATTGTTCATTTCACAATCGGAATTACATTAATTTGTAATAATAGTATTAAAGTAAGTTCACGGAAGAATCTATTGTGCGACGAAACATTACAAACATTGGCCT
Source organism: Glossosoma conforme (assembly GCA_022606575.1). NCBI lineage: Eukaryota > Metazoa > Arthropoda > Insecta > Trichoptera > Glossosomatidae > Glossosoma > Glossosoma conforme. The sequence goes on along the minus strand of JAGTXR010000003.1, from coordinate 27,980 downwards.
GCTAGGGCATTGAACAACGCAAATTTGCGGTCCTGTATGGCAGAGCTCCGCAACCTTTTCTCATCTACGGCACACCAAAGTACTTCTTTGGATTCTACAGCACACCAAAGTTCTCACCTTGAATACCGCGGCACACCAAAAGCCAAAAATAAATATTAATTTGATCAATTTCACTTTTTTTTAATTTAATTTAGAACTTAATAAAGCAAGTACCTCGCTGTCTGTCTACATAAATAGGCGATAGGCGCTGGGAGCTTGAGGACCGTTGTATATTTATTTATTATTAATATTGCCTTATTTGATCGCGGCACACCTGTATCGGCTTACGGCACACCAGTGTGCCGCGGCACACCGGTTGCGGAGCACTGCTGTATGGGACCACAGTACGTTTAAAGGTTAATCCACATATAGTGGTAATTCCAGTTTTAACTCTTTCTTACATCCACAAATATTACAACTTTTACTGCCTGTTGTGGAGGGAATGGTTGAGGGTAGAAACTGTAGAGGGCGCCCTAGACGGGAGTATTTACAGCAAGTATTCGAGGACATGAATTGTAGCGCTTATGCTGAGCTGAAAAGGGTTGCGGAGGACCGAGAGGAATGGAGATCGAGATGCAAGATTCTGTTGCTGCAAACCAATCCACCGGATTGATACTACGAAGAAGACTGCCTGTTACGAACTGAACAATTTTGAGAACGAAATTTAGTACAAACATAAAAAATCTTGATTACACTGCTAAAAACATGTGATTGTTTAAAAATTCAAACAATAATATTTGTGGTTTCTGGGTTGAGCGGTGTGGCAAATTTCTTCTTCCCTCCGATATTTCGACCGCCATTGCAGTGATCATCTTTAATGTTGAAGTGTTGCTGTCTATAGGTAGTTTAGCTACGAGCTAAACATACCTCTTCAAATTCATTCAATAGTAAATAAATATATTTAAAATATATATACCTTCTTTATTTGTAACATATAATATTCAAATTTTTATCAAAATCTAAACGTAGGTTTTTAAGTCATTGTCAATTTACAAAATCTATTGTTTTAGCGCACTATTTCACAAATCGGCCTCGACTTTAGATGATTTTTACCTTTGATTCGATGCCGTCGTTAAAGTGTTATAAAGTGCAAGGATGGGCTGGTTGGTGTACCTTAGTCTGAATATATTTTTATTAAATAAATGCATAAAAAAAAACTAAGAATAATATTCTAAAAAATGTTTCCCTTCATAATGAATTACATTCAATACTTGACAAGCAATTATTAATTTTTCAGGCTTCACCCTTAACGGAAATGTCATTCAGTAATTTCCATGAATTTGATTAGAAATATGTAACTTTTGATAAAGCTTTAAATAAATATGTAAGCAAAAATAATAAACAATTAAGACTGCCCGCCCTTGCAAGATAAAAAGACTCATTACGACATTAATTTGTTTTATATCCGAAAGGTGCTTTCTATAAGAAATGTGTCATAACAATCCAATTAAAAGTGTCCATGATAGCAGCTGACTCTAGATCAGTGGTTTCCAAATAAACATTACTGTTATTCTTACACCCCTTTTTTCTTAACCCTTTCGTTACGGCTCGGTGGAATACAAATTATACTGTCAATACGGCGTGATTTATCAAGCCGTTAATTTTGCTTAAAACTAGTATTTGAAGCATAAATATACTTATCGAACCTATTGTCATATATCACATTGCTTTTTGTATCTTTTAGCTATCAGATGATGCATATAAACCCAACGATATTTATTTACATGCTTTACAGATTCCTGTTAAGTATACATGTAGGTTGATAAAGAGAATGACTGCAGTTCCAAGTTCCTACCGTAGATTTCAATTTCAATTTTTAATTTTGTTTATTTTTTCCTTTCAGAAACATTACAAATTATATTAACTCAATTCATTTCTGAAGTACAATAAAAAATAAAAATGATGTCACAATGAAAGATGTCACAATGAGTACTGAAAGCAGCAAAACGATATATCACGGCTACCGATGTCAACGGTAGGGGAATCTTAGACAGCATATATCGGTTACCGATGCGAAAGGGTTAAGAAAAGAACGAATTCACGTCACCGGGATAGTTATCGGATCGCGTGGTGGTGGAATGAGAAGCAGATGAGCAACACAGTCTTTTTTAGAAGCAAATTTTGATATATTCAAGTCAAAAATTGTCAAACTTTGGTATTCGGCTCAGGCAACTGACAATCAACTATCTACCTCCATTGAGAGCTGAGCCGAACTGACCGGAGCGCTTCGAAACACCGCAGCGCCCTTCTATCACCTGTCGGCCCTTTGATGAATTATCTTCTGTATATCAAGCTTATATCACTTTCCATGTTTCCACAAGATTGGACGATTAGCCCGTTACTCCCGGGCCTGGACTATATTATTTAGTCCTAAGAGGCGGGGCGGTTCAACCAAAAATAACAACATTGAAGGGACCATTATATGGAAAATAGCCGTGAACACTATAGGAAAAAATCGTATTTCAAATTTTTAAAAAGTGAGCATTATACGACAGTTGACAAAACATAAAACAATTGACAACTAAATAAAAAATAATGAGTAAAATATGGTACTATTTATATTATTATTACTTAAAAAATAAGGACCCTTCAATATGTGCCAATCTGCTGGAGGATGTAATCATCCAAGGAATGGAATGTTTTATTCCTCACTCCACGAAAACTATGGGCACCACCTTAAAAAGCTGGTTTAACCGTGACTGTGCCGAGGCCGTAAAACGCAGGAATACCGCATACAACAAACTACGAAAAAATAACGACCCCATAAGTCGTGCAGCATACAATTTAGCCTCCAAAGAATGCAAGAAAACCATTAATGACTCCAAAGACAAGTTCAATGTACAAATTTGCAACAAGTTGTCCGCTTGCCCTGCCGGTAGTAGAGCATTCTGGTCTCTCGCTAACTCTATTGGCAGCAACTTTTGCACTTCTTCTTTTCCACCGCTGACTAATGCCGATGGCTCACTGGCTCTAGCCTCCAAAGAGAAGGCTGAACTTCTTGGTTCGCTGTTTGCTTCCAATTCTACACTCGACGATGGTGGGGCCAACCCCCCATCCATTCCTCTGTAAAATTCAGCCTCAAAGCCGTACGTCGAGAACTTCTCCAATTAGCAACCAACAAATTCAGTGGCCCAGATGGCATACCAGCGGTGGTATTAAAAACTTGCGCTCCTGAACTTAGTCCTGTGCTCACCAAACTTTTCAGATTGTCCTTTAGATGTGGTATTGTTCCCCAGGGATGGAAAAAAGCACTTGTTCACCCAGTTCCAAAAAAAGGAGACCGAAGTGAGCCCACAAACTATCGCCCAATAGCCATCACATCACTACATTCCAAAGTGACGGAACTTTTAATTAACAGCCAACTTCTAAACTACTTAGAGAAGAATGATCTTCTGTGCGATCGGCAATATGGCTTCCGCCGTAGTCGATCGTGCGGCGATCTCTTGGCATATGTCACACATGTTTGGGGGAAATCCGTCGAATGCTTTGGAGAAACGCAAGCTGTTGCCCTGGATATCTCCAAGGCGTTCGATAGAGTCTGGCATCGCGGTCTGGTGAATAAATTACCGTCTTATGGACTAACTCCCTTCCTGTGCTCCTGGATTGAAAACTTCTTGAGTGATCGAAGCATCATCACTGTCGTAGATGGCTTTTCTTCTTCCTGCCATAAAATCAACTCAGGAGTTCCACAGGGCTCTGTGCTGTCGCCCACTCTTTTCCTTCTGCATGTGAATGATTTGCTTCAATGCGCAAACATTCACTGTTATGCCGACGACAGCACTGTCCATGAGAGTATAATCTTCCATAAACCTCCGAAACATTCGGAACTATCTGCTGCTAGGGAATCTCTGGTGGAGAAGATGAACATGTCTCTTGAAACGGTTTCACGATGGGGCGACCTCAACCTCGTCAGTTTCAACATTTCAAAAACCCAATCATGTACTTTCTCCACCAAGAAGACTGCTATGGATCCTGTATCTTTCAACGGTTGTTCTCTTCCGAAACCAAGCTCCATCAACATGCTTGGATTATCAATATCGAATAATGTCAAATATTACGAGTCAATTAAGTGTAAAGCCGGTCTCGCTTCCAAAAAACTAGGTGTATTATATAGATCACGTCGGTATTTCAACGATAAACAACTTCTTCTTCTATATAAAGGACAAATCCGACCTATCCTTGAATACGGCAGTCACCTTTGGATTGGAGCCCCAATATACCTTCTAAACTTAATTGGCTCAGTTCAAAGAAGAGCAATTCGTTTGATAAACAATGACACCCTTACGTCTAATCTACAATCAATGGAACACAGACGTAAGGTTGGTTCTCTTAGTCTTTTCTACCGTTATTACCACGGTCGCTGCTCTTCGGAACTTAAAGAACTAATTCCTCCTGCACCCACTCACAGCCGACAAACTCGTCCTACACTTGCCGAACATCCATACACGGTTAATATATGTCGACCAAGAACTGGCAGCTTCCAAAGTTCCTTCCTTAATGCCACCGGTAAGCTATGGAATGCTCTTCCAGCGTCTGTGTTTCCTCCTTCCTACAATCTGGATCTCTTCAAGAAACAGATAAATATACACTTGCAATCTCCCCAACCCACACACAAACACGAACACAACACACGTTTCCCGCATGCAGCGTCCAGCCTCCCTGGCTGAGCGTCATAGAGTGCACTGGTCTTGACCGGCTGTGCTCTACTGCATGCGATTATATAAAAAAACTTATATTTTGATAGCTTGATATAGCCCATACAGGGTGGTGCCGAAAGCCTCGATATACGACCTTTCGTAAAATATTTTTGTTCGCTCGTCAGACATGTATGTGCTGCCATATTGCTTGTTTGACAAGTGTAATTCTGTGTCTGTGTCTGCTCGAGGCGTTAACAACAAGTCATTCCTCAAGCAGACCAGAAAGTTTGTCAACCTTTATAATTAAATATATGTGCCTCTGAAAAAGTTGTGCTCTCCTGCATGCGTTTACATAAAAAAAAAAACTTGCATGACCCTAACGTCTGATCATCAATCTATGGAACACAGGCGTTCAGTGGGTACACAAAATATATTCTATACTACAGTACTTAACTTTTCCAAACCCCTTCAGAGCAACAATTAGGCAGACTTTGCTTTAACTCTTCAAGAATATATTTATACACGCTTGAAATTCTCTCATCTTTCGCACACGCAGCGTTCAGCCAATCTAGTAGAGTGTCACAGAGACCGTTGAGCATCAAACTCTATATTGGTGCTCTCCTGTGTGGGTTTATAAATAAAAATGGGGGGATACGTTCCACATTTACCTCATCTAAACCATTTTTTTTTGCTAATTCCACTATTTCTTCCACTATTTCATCCATATGGACAGAGTGTCCAATGTCTTCGCTCTTACTTAAATCTAGCTGCGCACAATTTCGGGGAATCCCCGGGTTGAAATAAAAGAGCACTAAACCGAAACAGCGCTAAACGAAACAGCGTTAAGCGGTGTCTCAATGTATCTTATAAAAACTAAGCACAAAAGATTGCCGAACAGTATTTAGAGTGAATCATGGAAATCAAAATATTGCTCACAATTATTTTTACAAAATACATTTCATTTAAATATTTATTGCATTATGAGAAAGGTTCCGCGGGTATAGCAAGTTTGGAAGCCACTGGTGTAGGTGAAGCTGTACAGAGACCTCATTCCGATTTGCACGGCTTTGTCAATTAAAACAAAAAAGTTTATTTTTTTTGTTGCTAGCCGCGACCCACTTGTAAGTTACAAAGAAAAACAGAAATCCATGAAGCAAGTTCATAACATCAATGGTGAACGAAAAGTGAAAACGGAACACTGAAAATAACAAAGTGAGGCAAGGTAATGAATGGTGTTATTACTGTATCACACTTGCAAACTAATTATCTAACAATGTGCCCTTTAGCGATACTAGGTACACAATTCATATGGACTGTTTAACCTTTCCCTTACGATGCTAAAATAAAAACGCGTGTTGGGTCACACAATCAAAATCAAAAATCAGCGATTTTAAATCGGAAAAATAAGAACATTCATAGCTAATCCCCTTAATTAATTATAATTGATGTCAAAAATGACTGGCTGAAAACATTAAAAAACTATCTGGCAACGCTAACGGAACGGACATAGGTCCACTCTGGTTTCAAGCTCGAGAGCTACTGCCGCTAGTCATGGTAGTGGCCGGAGTGGTCCACTCCCAATCTCTTTCCTCTTCCTTTACAGTGAGGTACTGAAAGAGTGAGATGTTAATATAGTGTCGCGCTTCCCCTCACATCGTCGAGACCCAAGGCACTCACAGCGCGAATTTGTTTCCGATGTTAACAAAATACCTCCGATGTACCCGATAAATTCAGATTATTACTAATATATTTTTTTAAATCAATGCGTAAATAGATTATGGAGGAATACCTAAAATCTTAACCTTGTATTTATTATATTTATAGAGATATTGATGGTTATTAGAAGCGATGTGTATAAGATAAACATCACAGGTAAGGAAAAGTTAAGAAACCACAGGTCTGGAAGAAAGAACCTCTCGTTCAACTGGTATCCAAAAGAGGTCCGAAGGATTCCTCCATTTCAATTTTAATTTATGCAATCGCATGCAGGAAAGGATAACCGAACGATCATGCGTCCGTGTTCCAAGGATTGCAAGTTAGAAGTTAGTGCCATTATTTATTAAGCAACCCAAAGGTGACTGTATTCAAGGATAGGGCGGATATATCCTTTATATAGAAAAAGTTGATTTTCGGTAAAAAACAAACATGCTCTATATAGCAGCACACGGATTTTTGGATGCAAGACTGGCATTATATATTAATCTTATGGGTAGCATTGAAACATGAGATAGCAAACTGCTCAGCTATTTTGAGAATAATGATATTTCGTGTAATTCATGACGCATGAATGCCTTGGAGATATCTATATATATACTGCTCGGATTACTTCTAAACATTCGACGGCCCTTCTTCATTAATGGGTGACAAGTACCCAGAGGTTACAGCAGTGAATAAACAGTCGTTTGTTATCCACACATACATGGCGGAAGTGTATACAGTAGTACCTTAAGATACGAGTGTCCTTACATACGAGTGATTGAGATATGAGCTGTCGAGCAAGCCAAGTTTTGCTTAGTTAATCTAATTCAAATTATTTTTCTTTCGAAGCCTCTCGCCTTGCCTGCACTTACCACTGTTAGCTACTCGTTTGTACACAGCAAAATAACTAAAAAGGCACGACTCTTCTTAACTATTCTTCTTCGTCCGGCGACGAAATTGTTTCCGCCCAATATCTGGTAACATCAATGGCCCGTGTGTTTCCTAGCATTAGATCTTTGGATGTGCAGCTAGTCGGGCACACAGGGCAGGATCTGAGGTGTGAGGCGGTCTGCAGGTCTCCACAGTCGCAAAAAAGTGTCTCTCCCTGCAGAAGCATTCCCTACGGCACGAGGGTGTCCTTTGTTCTACCAACTCCGGTACTTAATCTGTTCAAGAATTTCTCTCACTTTCAGGGGCGGATGTGAGAGGTTGTGTGGATCTCTCGACTTGAATGTAGGTGTTGGGGGTATACCTGAGCTGGATGAGGTCACCCAGCTCCGAGGGCAGGCTGCGCAGCTTGTTGGCGGACACGTCGAGCGTGCGCAGCGCCGTGAGGCGGCCGATGTCGGGCGGCAGGCGCTGCAGGCAGTTGTCGCTGAGGTAGAGCGCCGTGAGGTGCGCCAGGCCCCACAGCGCGGGCGCCAGGCTGCGCACGCCGCCCGTCACCTCCAGCGCGGCCCACTGCGCCGCGCGCTTGCCGGCCAGCCGGTCGCCCTCCGACATGATGGTGTACTGCCGCCGGTTGACCACCTCGTATTTATCTTTGTTGCGAGACATAGTAGTACCTGCAACCACAGACAAACGGCTATTGCGGATGTTGATATATTTCACGCAAGGGAGGCCCAGTTCAGACACGACCTTGTATGGAAGAGCAATTTATTGGAGTCGTCTGTTTAATGAACATTGGGATTTTTTGCTTAGATTTGATGAAATCAATTTTAAAAATCAAGCTTGGTTAAGTTTTCAAGCGACGGCGTCTGAATGACAAACAAACGCTTTACCATTATGCCGCCGCTCGGCACACACCTTACAGTAAAAATATGTTTTAACAGTTCTATCCATTTTTAAAAGGTTGGCAATAACGCAATTTGTATGATTATTTAAGATTTAAATTATAGTTCACAAACATTAAATATTAATTGAACACCACCCGTTTGGTGAATCTCCTTATAAAGGGACAGTGTAAAATTGTGTCACATCCGAAGTTTCATCACTGCCTTGCAAAAATCTAGGTAAAAACACTTCACTGTAGGATATCAAGCGTAATAAAAATTCCATTGAAAATTACGTTTTTCACACTACTAATGATTTAAATTCTAATTCTTTATTTTTCCAGTATAAACATAACAAAAATAATTACATTGCGTTTATAAGCCAATGATAACTTTGACATCATAATCAAGCAAAAATATCTTCTGAGAAGCTGAAAAGTTATTTCTAATCCACAATTCATAAATTTAATTATATTAGGTTCATTTAAACTAGTATTGCAACTGGTAGTCCAAAAAAATATATTTAAGAAACCATTTATCGCATGGTAGGTTTTTTACTGTAACGTGTATGTTGGTAGGACTGTTAAAAGTAGAAAGGAATGTTTAAAAAATGGCAAATATAATAATGAGAAATGATAGTCAGTGATACTATCCGTCTGTTATATTATACTTTTGATTGATTCAAGCTTATATTGATTTAATTAAGCGTTTTATAGCTTGATACACTACATGAGTTAATGAATTCTACTGTATGTTTTTTATATATAAAAAAAATGCACTATGTACAATTTTTAAAATTGTTATTTCTCAACAATAAGAGATTTTACTGATAAATATGAGAATTTCCTGCGAAACATGAAATGAAATGCGCAATAACAAGTTGATAATCTAGTTTTGACAAGCAAATGGTGTATTCATTAAGTAAACAATAAACAAGGTTAATACTTATATTCGCATTTCCTCTCTGTAGCTTTTTTTTATAGTTAACACCATCTTACACAATTGAGAAACTCTTATAATGTTTAGCACAACGAAAATATGTAGTGATAAATAATAAATATTGACAGGGACCAATGACCTGTATGAAAAAAGGTTAAGGGCAAACATCACTTCAAAATGCTTTTTAAAGGCTAAAGAAACATCACAGAGACTCTCTGAGAATGATCTAACTAACAAGATATCGAAAAAACTGATATGCAGCAAAATTAGGGCTGAAGAAGTATCTAGAACACAACTATAACCTGTCACATGAAAGCAATGCTATTTATTTGTTTGTTTTTATGTTTGCCTAGCGTAACCTGCTTGAACTTGGCTGTAAATTTTTTTACGCAACTTTTTACGTTACACAGCGAAGTCTCCATGACGATGCGCTCTATCTTACAAACGTCAGTCAGCAACTGTTCAGAGGGGGTCATGAACTTTACGCGGTTTTCTCGCTGTTAGCTAGTGTTTACGTGTTTCGACGTACATGCCCGATAAATAAAGATGAGACTCCAGAATAGCACACAAGTCTCTTTAATGATGCACTCACTCTCAAAAGTGACAGTTGGCAAACGTTCAGTGAGGGCAAGCTTTTTAACGCTGCTCTCGCTGCATCGATGCTTTAAGCGTTTCTTCATGTTTTGACATGCCCGCTTAGCAAGGATTTGAATACAAAAGTGCACGCAAGACTGTTTAATAGTGCACTCATTATTAGTAATGTCAGTTAGCAACTGTTCACTAAGAGTACGTTATTTTTTTTTGGATTTTACGCTGCGTAAGTGGCTTGTTAATGTTTGCATGTTTTGCTTTGCGTACTTAATAGAGATTTTGATATTTTTGTGCGTATTCGTAGAAACCTCCACAGCTGACAATGCCAGTGTTGAGAGAGCGACAGTAAGACACTGTTTATGATGCAGTTTTCAACTGCGCCGCAGGACAATTTTCGGACGCGTTCTTCATATATTTTTCTGTCGTGCGCTCGTTACGTACCTTCATCTACCTCTCAAGCGCGTGTAACTGTTATTCGCGAGGACACTGCACGTAGACGGACGCGGCAAACACGGACAGGCGCGCCTCGACGTGCACCGCAGCACTACACTGAGCGACCATTCGCTCGCGAGCGCCACGCGCGGCCGCGGACGGAACCAGCGCAAACTGTGGCGTCCCAACAACGGGCATAATGATCGGGTTCGCGACCCGGCTAGTACCTAGAGACCACAATATTAATTAATAATTAGTAAATAACGGCATATTTGATTAGTAAATAAATGGCCATATTAATCAACAAATTCAAGAAATATTACTTATATTTACAGCAAGCATTAAATTAAAATATAACATACTTATGTACGAAAGTAATATAAATTCTACTCTCCAGGTATACCGAATAAAAAATACAAGTGAGCTCCAACTTCCAACCAATAAAACAAATTCAAAACGTTAAGTTTTATAAAAAAATAAATCTTATTTTACAAATTCATATTTATGATAATTATATAGCTTATCACATAGTATTACTTATCAAAAAAACATGCAGGACAGTCGGTTCCGCTTAATTGGGACACCGTTTAATTGGGACAGCCGCTTATTTGGGACAAATCTCAAAGAACAGAAACCAAACCAATAAACCAATTGTAAATTTATATGTTTAATTGGGACAAAATTCTGCTTAATTGGGATAGTAAATTCAAAAAAATAAAAAGGATTCAATTGTAGAAGGTATTAAATCAAAATATGAAAAATTAGACGAAGATGACGATGATGAGTCCCCTGTACCTGTGACTAACCAGGAGGCAAAAAATGTATGGCAGTGTTACAGCGGTATTTTATGCAGGGAGCAAATGAAGGGAGCCCTACATCCGCACTGAATATCTGTGCTGATTTTGTAGAAGTGAAATGTTACTAAAACGAAAGACAGACTACCCTTGACTCATTTTTGAATTGAATTAAATTGTATGTACCTACCTATTTATTATTTTAATTAGTATTTTTTTTTCTTAAAAGTTTATATTACATATTTGTAATTTATATTATAATTTATAATACCTTTATGTAGTTTACAGTTTTCAAGAGTTTATAAAATTAAATTATTGATAAAAAATAGGAATTGCTTAATTTTATGTGTGTATTACTGGTTAATGGCTTGAGTTGCCAAAAACAAATAAATGAATTTACAAAAAATGTGAAATTCGCTTAATTGGGACAGCCGCTTAATTGGGACAAAAAACCCATGTCCCGATGTGTCCCAATTAAGCGGAATCGACTTTATTTATTTGACGCTCCAAAAAGTATGTATATATAGAGAAATAAATTTGCACAATAAATGTTAAAAAAATCTACCAGCTCTTTATTTTCGATAATAAAACTCATGGTATAAAATAATCGAGTAATAACTAGAATTAATACACATTTATTGAATTATGATTTATTTCACTTAGCTCACAACACATTTCTTTATACATTTTATTGTAAAATATAAGTCCCCTCCACAAATTAATTATTTGACCACAAACAAATATTATTTTCTTTATAAAAAAAATATATTTTATAATCCTTAAATTTCATGTGCTAAAAAACATTATATTTCCATTCCCCCACTAGGTGAATTCCAGGAAGAAATTGAATATATTTTATTGTTGTATTTTATAAAAACATATATATTTTTGATTATAATAATTTAGCTAGTAAAATAAAATTAAAATAATGTGTGAAAAATAATACGTACAGTAAACCCTCTTAAAACGTTTTCATTAGATCGGATGATTAGCCCGATGCTCCAGAGGCTTGAACCATTTAGTCTTAAGAGGCGGTTTTAATCAAAATTACAACATAGAAGACACCGTTATATGATAAATAGTCAAAAATTATAGGGAAAATGTTGTTATTTAATTTTTGTATTTATATCTGAAGTCTTTGAGAAGATTTTTTCCTTGGAGGGGGGGGGGGGGGTGGCTAGATTTTTTTTAGCCCTAGGATGCTGCAAGGACTAAAACTGGCATTGCAATTAGTCTGTATACATAAATCATTATGCCGATAAAAATATTAAATGATAATAGTAAATTTTCATTAACGACTTCGTAAATTTTAACGGTTAGCTTTGGAATTATAACTTTTGGTTTGAGCCGTATGTAGAGAATTTCTTCTAACTGATTTTTTAACCGCCATTGCAGGATTCATCTTAAGGTTGTTTGAAATATTAGCTAGAAGAAATTCGTTACACATAGCTCAAACAAAAAGCCACAACTTCACTTTTTAAAAAAAAAAAAAATTTTTTTAATTAAATGAATATTACATTTTATAAATATTTGTTTGCGGATGTCAACATTAAAATTTCAGAGTTCAATAAATAAATTAAATTAATTAGATTCTATTTAAGTAGCCTACCTAGCGCTTGGCCGTTCAGTGATTTGGCATCACTGAACCAGGGCTTAGAACAAATTGCGAAAGAAGTTCATTCTGGTCCAAAGCGTGCTATAGAGCAGTTGGCTCTTAAAGTTAAGGACTGACTCGTTACTTTTTATTTGAAACTAATTAATAACAGCCTTTCGCAACCCTTTCAAATCATCGTTTAATAATCAATCCACCAACCATTCATTAACAAAGTTGATTATTTTCTTTGCGACACGTGTAAAATTGAGAGTTAAAGTCGACATTGCAACGGAATTTGCCGCCAAAAATGAGAAGAAATGAGCAGAAACGAGTAAGTTAAGCTGAAAGGCATCTCGCAAATGCTGGAAAGGTTAGTATACTTAATAAATGACTTACTGAATGATCATATTTGACATGGTTTTTATTCATTTTATGCACACCGTATAGGTTACTTTGTTTGTTTGCATGTTTGTCGTATGATGTTTAATTAATTTTTTATTTATGTTATTTCAATAGTAATTATTGTTTTCTAAATCAATATGCCAACATTGGACGCCGACAAAAACTTAGTAAGCATTACCTACCGTCTTAGGCCGTCCCCTAGGACAAAACTGTTTAAGCGTCGGTAACCATATTTGTTCCAAAGTGGGCCTTTTTATGCAATCGTGGGAAAAGACATGTGCTATGGTAACTTGCCAATTTGCTATGACCATATGCTTCAGACCTGAAACAGACATGGGAAGAAAAGAACATAATGGTCGTCATATTAAAGAAAATCATCCCAATAAATTTTTACCACTCTGAATTTTCTGTTCATTAACTTTTTTTTCCGGTGAGTGTAGGTAGCATCCATATCGCTCATACATTTCGTATCAGCACAAACAATCAGGTAGGCTTTGCAATGCTCTCCCAGTGCCTGTGTTTCCTCTCTCATCTAATCTGAATTTCTTTCAAAACGCAAATAACCTTTTCATAGTGTCACATTGTAAATGTTAAAATAGCATTATTTCGTAATGTTGCAAATTAAAATATTTTATCATGCAACATTATTATGGCTACAAAACTCTTTTTCTTAGCCTCGCCATTTCCCATCATCTGGGGTCGGCTATCCTTTTGCACATTCGCCATGTCTGTCTGTCCTGCATTGCATTCTCGGTCAAGACCAAAGTTTTCAGATCCTTGTCTACAGTTACAATTCGTCTTCTCAGTTGAGTGCTTTCTTCACCATGTGGTCCTCATCTCTCTGTTACATGCCCATACCATATATTATTGCTACAAATCTATATATGGTAAATGCCAGACAGTATAATTACAGAGTAAAAGAAGTTTTTTTAAAAAGTTTATTAGACATTTTTTATAATATGGATTTTTTAATTATTTACTAGAATATTATTTTATTATTTCAATATTCTAATCTACTTTTATAGATCATTGACTATATTACAATATTATAAGTAATTAAATATACACATACTATAATGCAACAAATATTTTTTTTATACGCATCAATTGGAAAGTTCCAAAGTTCGCTGGTTCGCATCATCCTGCCTCTGCCGATATTTTTTCAATAAATAGATACATCCTATTTTGTTAACATGAATTACGCGGAATACTGTTTATTTGCATCTCCTGACAAAGCTTTCATTGAAAGCAAAACCAAGTATTCTAGCAAGTGAATAAACATTGCCCCGCATGTTCAATGTTAAAAAAAGTTAGCAAGTATTGTTGCAATTATTGTGATTGTTGTATTGTTGGTAGTAAGTATATATCATGCCTTTAGCACTGGGAAACTTGTAGTGATCTTAGAGTATCATATTGATTTATTTTTTGTTTTCAGGTGTGTTGCAGAGGACTGACATTGAAGAGATAATGTTGGAAGGTCGTTGCTGCTTCTGGATTATGCAGATTGCAGGACAGCACAAGGAGTTTGTGTGTGTGGCATAACTGATGATGGAGTCATCCATGGCCATATGTTCCCGCTATCCCTCAAATGCCCGCCTGGGTCTTCAGGAGTCTCATCATCTCTTCACTACAAGCTTCTTTACCTTCTGGTTAATATCTCTAAGTAATTTTTGTAACTTTTAGTTTCTATCATCTTGCTGAGCCCTCACGGTGCTCACCAAAGTGAAGATTTCTGTGTACAATATTTATTTATTTTTACATAAACCAACAGGAGAATATCGATATATGGTGATGAATCTCACCTGTCGATTTTATGACGCTAATCATTTTTTTAAGCGCTTTTCGAGCTTAGCACCCTTGCTTTACAGACTATATTAATTGTTGTAAAAATCAATCAACCTCCACTAAAACACTTTCAAAGGTTAAAGGAACTTCCTGTGAATATGTGGTGTTTACAGGACGACTTTGAGCCGGTCAGTCATTTTAACGGTTTGGCATCACTGTTTAAAACATTTTTGAACATTATTTTGTTAGAACTGTACATTCAAAAGATATATTAACAGTTAAATTGTAATAATAATTCAGTTTATTTTTTAAGGATGGGCAGATAATATTAAATAAATAATGTTATCATTGCATTTAAAATAAAAATATTGCTATAGATAGGTAGGTACTGAATTGATAATCTAAGAAGGAAATTTGTATTGAAAAAATATTCAAATTTGGAACAAAATTTGAATTAATTTGTTTAGGAGTATCTTTGTTTTTTCTGTTGCTTTCAGTTTTTTCCCAACGTGTGCTGCCAAACTCTTTCTGTTGTTTTCTTATAATAAATATATAGTTTTATTCAGAATCCAGTTAATGGTCCTGGAACAATCTGCAACATTTGTCATTTTTAGGCTAGAATTTTACAGGACTTTTCAGTTTCAAACCAACCGGAGGTATATCGACATGTGAATAATAAATCCATTGGTATCATGTTTATTATGATCTTCATCGCTGATCGATTCAATGCCATTTCAGATGACAATCAAGCATTCTAAGTTATAGTATGTGTTAAGTAATCATTGAATTTTGTACAGGAATCTGAAAAAACAAGAGAAGCTTACAAGAAGAAATAAGGACGAGCTGCTAAACAGACTAGCCGCCTTAAACTTCATTCTGCAGAGCTCTCACTAACAAGAGGACATGGCAGCTGACACTCGCAGGTAAATGGTGCCATATGTAGTCTCGATGATAATTCACTCGTGTTTTCATGGAACAAAATGCTTGTATTGCAAAATATATCAATTAAAATGAGATAAATTGGCATTTGTTATCCTTCCAGAGGAGACCATGACCATACGGTTACAGCCATTACTATTTTGAACCTACCCCTACTTAAGTTGTAACATCTTAGCTATTACTCAATTTCGTTTAAGAAGGGTGTTTACCACAGTTATCCTGCAGCCGCGGCAACGGAAATTATCATCAAATTTTACAATATGCGACCCTGTAAGGCCTAGCATGACCATACGTTAACAATATATTAAATATTTTATCATATTAAATCTTTTGTCCTAGAAGGATTCAGCCACTGAATTGTATTTGACAAGTGTGTGATATATTTTATATCAACCAGTTTAAATGTAAATATGGTCAGAATTTTTCAAAATTTAAATAACATCACTAACTCTGATAAACATGCACTTTTTTGTTATTATATTTTTGAAAAAAACATATAGTTATTTAAGTACACCTATCCCCCGATTTACACGGTACTTGTTTTACACGTTTTCGCTTTTACACGGTTTTCCAAATAAGTTTTTTTTTTTGTTTTTATCGCACTCTACTAAATGCTACTGTGTTTGAACACGTGCGCTGTGTACACATCTTATGGGGAATCCCGAGCTAGTTGTGCTGACTTGCTGCACACGCACACTGCGTCTGTATTTCTTCGCATAAAATTAAAGTTTTATCTACGGAAAATTGTATTTCAGTGAAAGTTTCACAGTTTCAGAAAGATTAAATTTTCCATATTCGTAAATTACAAGTGAGTGCATAATTTAGATTATTATAAATTAACATAAATTTAAAAAAATTATAGGCTTATAATGTCGAAAGAAGTTAAAAGAAAAGTTATTTCTTTAGAAACTAAAATCGAAATTTTGGATCGCTTACGAAAGGGAGATAGAGTAGTAGATGTTGCAAAATCATATAGCATGAACGAAGCTACAATAAGAACTATTAGAACAAATGAAAACACAATTAGAAAGAGTCTTGCAGCTGGCAATACCACGAGTATGGGCACAACATCATACACCAGAAATATCGCAATGGAAAAAATGGAGAAAATGGAGAAAGCGTTAATGCTTTGGATAGAAGATCAAACACAAAAAAGAGTACCCATTGATACGGCCGCTATAACAAATAAAGCATTACGAATTTACGAAAAAATTGTAGAGCAATTACCATCTTCTTCTTCAACTGAAAAGAAGCCAAATTTTTTGGCAAGTCGTGGCTGGTTTGAAAGATTTAAAATAAGACATTCTTTACACAGTTTAAAATTAAAAGGTGAACTGGCTTCTGGCGACGTAGATGCAGCCCAAGAATATCCAGCAAATTTTGCAGAAATTATTAACGACAATTCATACACCCCTGATCAGGTTTTCAATGCTGATGAGTCAGGGTTATTCTGGAATATGGAAAATGCCTGAAAGGACTTATGTCTCAAAATTTTATAAATCGGCTAGTGGTCATACAGCAGCAAAAGATCGCATAACAATTCTTTTCTGTAGCAATGCTTCAGGAGATTATATTATGAAACCATTAGTGATTAACAAATCAAAAATGCCCCGTGCCTTTAAAGGAGTAAACATCAATAATCTTCCCGTTTATTGGAGGGCTAATAAGAAAGCGTGGGCTACTACTGCAATGTTTACTGAATGCTTTCATGAATGTGCCATCCCAGATGAAGAGGAATTAGTACCAGTAACATTCACTGCTAAAGTCATCCGCGAAGGACTCGCATTGGGAAGAAAGCTGGGTAATCATTTTATACAAAATGACACAAACGTTGAAAGGGCTTTACGATTCCAACGTGACATAAATCGCTGCTTGGCTCAATATGAAGAAGTTTACAAAGATCTTACAAAAAATTCGAAGCAATTGTTAATAACCGATTTTATTACCACCTCTCAGAATGTAAATATTTCTGCTTCAAACATCGAATCGGCACAAATAACTTCGAGTGATGAAAGTGAATTCCAACCTTCGATTCCGAAAAAAAGAATGAGAGTAATTTCTGATAGTGATGAAGGATAATAAAACACCTTTGGTTTTATTATTTGTTCTTCTGTTTAATGTATGTATTGTAATTGAATAAAAAAACAGTGTTTCCGTAATATATTACATATTTTAACCTGTCAATGCATTTTATTTTTATTTCTGTGTACACCTAAAAATATTGAAAAAAATCACAACTGTTAAATAGCAAAATTATGAATTTTCTGCAAGCTTTTCGATTTACACGGTTTTGACTTTAAAATTTTTAATTTTCGACTTACACGTTTTTCTCAGGAACGTATCTACCGTGTAAATCGGGGGATAGGTGTATGTAGAATTAAGCTTGTTATTTCTATAAAACTTTATTTTTTCATGGCCTTTCTCTTGTCCTCATTTCAGATCTTCAGTAGATGGACGGCTGGGAGACTAGTCAATAGATCAGCAGAAGAAGATGGCAACAAAGAAGATGGCAACAAAAGAAGATGGCAACAGAAGACTCCCCAATGAGTCAACCAAGTAAACCACCTATAAAGTTTACATTTTCTGCTCTAAATAATTCACACTAATCGTTGTCAGTTAGGATTTCTCTTGTATAATTTTTCTAACACGGCATATTGTTGTTTTATTAATCCTTGCTCTACAATGATATGTATTCATTATGACTCGGCTCTAATAATAAGAGTATTCTTATAAAATATAATAGACACTGAGCTCACAATTATAGTATACCTCCGTAATATTATTAAGTATTAAATAAAATTATAATATTGTATAAATATTTATTTATAGCGAAGTAAATAAATAATTTCTGGAATAGACTCACCTATACATGTACGTTTTCCAACGTATGCGTTTATCTGTGTGGGCATGAGCCAGATTACATGGACAGCGGTCATTATGAATTCCGCTGTCCGCGTGAGAACATGTGCGTTGAATTGTTGGCTGCTCTAGCTATAGCGGCTTATTGCGATGATTTTTTCGTCTTTTTCAAATAATAACAAAAATTGTTACATTTCAACTTCAACCATAGTCAATGTAGACGACAGCTTCCAGTTCCGCTGACGATCCGCTCTACGGGCGTGTATCGGTTTTCCGCTCTTCACTAGACCATCTTCTCCCAGTTACTTGTAAGGTAACTAGTTACGCCATCAATCTGAAGTGGGCGGACAGCCTCATTTCTCCAGATTTCAGGCAGCCGGCGCGGCTTCACAGGAGGGTGGGAGATAGAAATGAAATGCAAGAGATTCAAGTCTAAACTGATTTATTTAACGTTCAAGTCGGTGCTTTTATACATTAATTTTCTGGTACCTACTTTTGCGGCCGTGAGAATAGTTACGGTCGCACGAGTCTGTATTCCTTTCTTAGGGTTTTATTACTATACGAAACGTGCCCGGAGACAAGTAATCCTAGCCATAAACATTGGTTTATGTTTTATGGCTAAAACTGAAACGCATCCTAGGCCCGTTCGCACGCTTTACTAAACAAAGGAACACTTTCTGAATATTTAATATTTATGACATCTTCCCGAGAATAGACGCATCTCACGCTGGCCAACAAAGGGCGACGTTTTTGGCTTATTGAATATTTATGGCCCCCTTTCTAACAATCGGTCGGGGCTCACGGACTGTTTCTTTATTGAAGGTCCGCCCGATAATACTCGTGGGATGCAAAGTGTAATAAACCATCGAATTCCTATATCATAACACATAACTATCAACAGCTGTCGTTTTCAGCGTGAGACGTACGTAACACTCCCACCGTGCAGTCTCTGCTGTACTCTGCCTCGGACGTCTCGACTCGTTCTGTGTTGAAAACCGCCAGCTTCGCCGCTGGCCGCGTATTCTTCCCGTAGCGCATCATCCCAACCAATGTTGGAGCGCCATACCGCTTGTAGAAGTATCCGCCCTCTGATGGTTATGCACGCAATGAACCCCATCGGGTCGAATACCTTCATCACCTCGCTTAGTAACTGTCGCTTCGTCGGCCAATCAGGCGCCCCTTTTCCTTCGCCTTCGTATCGGAACATAAACAAGTCTGTGCGTGGGTCCCAGTGGACACCTAGAACGCGTTCCGTTACGGCCGAGTCCCCGATTATAATGGTCGACTTGGCCCGATCTTCGCTCTTGACCGAGCTCAACACGTTATTATTGTTGGAGGCCCAACCGGTTAATTCGAACCCCCCGATCTCAGGAGGGCCGTGACGTTCCTCAACATCTCGACCGCCTCTTCCGGCGTATCTACAGCATCCAGGTAGTCGTCCATATACATGTTTTTCGGCTATCGCGCGCCGCCCGTGGGGAATTTCTGCGCGCCCGCGGCCGCCACTTGATTGCGAACAAATTGCGCGCTGCTCGGGGAGCACGTCGCCCCGAAACTCATCGACGTCAAGGCGAATGTCGTGATCTCTTCGCCGGCGCGCGGCGCCACAAGAACAGCTGAGACATCTGATCGCTGGGCTTCATCTGGATGCGTAAAAACATCTCCTTTATGTCGGCGGCGAGGGCTATGCCGCCTTCTCTGAAATGCTGGATCCCGCCCACCAAGGACGTTAGCAGATCCGGCCCAGTTAGCAGCTGGTCGTTCAGACATACGCCGCGATGACGGTTCGCCGCGTCGAAGACTATTCTGATCTTGCCGGGTTTATTCGGGTTTCGCACGGCGAAATGTGGCAAGTACCATTTTCGCGGGTACTCCAGCGATTCCCTGAGCTTCGCGGCAATTCGATAGCATATCCTTTGATTTCATACTCCGCCATCTTGGCTCGGTACGCCTCACCTAGCATTGGATCTTTAATCAATTTTCGCATCAGCGAGTTGGAAACGTTTCTCGGCGGCTTTCCTGTTGTCCGGGAGCGTTGAGGCATCCTCTCTCCATAGTAGTCCCGTTTCCCACCTCCCGGTAGAAAGCTGCTTCGTCGTGGCGTCCATGATCTCGAGTGCCCGTTTGTCGGCTGCATTGACTCGTGGCGTCGCCGAGACTCCTACTGTCTCAAGCGCGAAATTGGTTTTTACGAGGGCCTCCAGCGCGTCGTCTCGGCACGGCTTCTTGAGGCTCACCATGACCGTCTTCGGCTCACCGTGGTCGCTTCTCCGTCCATCGGCTTCTTGAGGCTTCGAGCTTTCGCTAGCTTGCGTAATGGCCGGGCTGCCTCCGAACGTGACGCGACCTAGCGGCGTGTCGCTCACGATCATTCCGTCCGCGGACCACTTTCCGTTCGCGCCTCCGGGCGGTACGATCAACTGCGCATTGTCCAGGCCGATCAGCAGTTGAGGTCGCACATTGATCGTTCTGTATTTTGTACTGCTTTCACTCGTCAGCACACGTGGGTCTCTAGATTAAGTCTCTTAATGGTGTACGCGACCGCTTCGAACGTGCTCGCGTCCCCGGCTATCGTCAGCCTCACTCGTCTCGAACCACTTTCGTTTACACTAATGCCTGCCGCGCCCGCTATGCGTAGTCCAGCACGCGGGCCATATGCTCGATGGCGGCGGCCACTTCCTGTTCGACAAGTGTCACAGTCGAGCCTTCGTCCAGGAGGGCGTACGTGTTCACTGACCCTTTGGGCCCACTCAACTTCACCGGCAGGACCTTAAGGGTCACTGCGTCTTCTCGATTCGACGCATGAAGTACCTTACGTTCAGGGGCTGCTGTCGGAGTATGTGGTGCCCGCGGTTGATGCAATGTCCGGTGATGTCTGCCTTGGCAGCCATCCTTGCCGCATTTTGCGTGGCATACCGTGCTGTGGCAGCGCTCGTTCAGGCACGACTGACACAGATTCCGTCGGCGCACAATGTTCCACTTTTCCGGCTGCTCCAGATTCATGAAACTTGCGCAAGAGCCAATCTGGTGTGGCCCGTCGCACATCACGCAGTTCACTCTCTCTGGAACTTTTCCGTCATGAACACTTGTTTCGGAGCGTTCCTCTTCTCGGTTCGAGATGTTGGCTCGATTTGCACCGGGGTGCACCCCTTCAGGGGAGCAATCCGTCGGTGATATCCTGCAGGAATCGCGCGAAGTCTCTCGGGTGCTCCTCGTATGGTTGTCCCGCATAATCACCCAATGCCACATCAAGGCTGGGGGTAGCTTCAGCACCATCTCGGACAGGAGTTTCGGAGCAGCAGGGTGCAGGTCACAGTCGTAGTGCTCCATGGTCGTGACGATGTTTGATACCTGCGTCGCAAACTCGGTCACTATGAGTGCATTCGGGGCAATAGAGTCATGAAGCTTCGGTAACCTCTTGATCTGCTCCATCAGCCTGTTCACTACGAGCTCTGGGTTTCGAAGTTCTTTTCGAGTGCCGTCATAATCTCCGGTACGTTTTTCGGGTTTATTAGCAGGCTTTCCACCGCTCGCCTGGCTTTCCCTGTCAACGCGCTCCGTATACGGCCGAGGTTTTCTCGGTGAGAGAGGTCGTATGCGGTCGTGGTGTCCTCGAAGGCGCTTTTAAATATCAGCCAGTCCATGGGGTCACCACCGAATTGGGGTAGGTCCTTCAGGTTGGTCTTGGCAATAAGTGTGGCCAGCTTAGGGTCGTTCCCGTAGTGCCGCTGCATCGGAGGTCCCTGCTGACTCGCCTTCTCTGTTTAACACCTTTAAAACGGCTGCAAGCATTGCGGCTTGGTCCGTCGTCGCTGAGGGGGGTTTCTGGTGGTCCACTGGGGGACACGATTGTTTCAGCGACTGGTCAGCCTTGCGGCGCGCCTCTCTGGAGTCCACGGACCTCATTGACTCCCCCGATTCTGATCGGGCGTCGTCCTCCTCCATGTTAGTTCCACGGTTGCTTCCTGATCGCGTTGCAATCGGTGATCGATTGGCAGGCATGATCAGGTCAGGAGATGATCTTCTTCACGAAGGCAGGATCCGGTTCGAAGGACCAAATGTAGACGACAGCTTCCAGTTCCGCTGACGATCCGCTCTACGGGCGTGTATCGGTTTTCCGCTCTTCACTAGACCATCTTCTCCCAGTTACTTGTAAGGTAACTAGTTACGCCATCAATCTAAAGTGGGCGGACAGCCTCATTTCTCCAGATTTCAGGCAGCCGGCGCGGCTTCACAGGAGGGTGGGAGATAGAAATGAAACGCAAGAGATTCAAGTCTAAACTGATTTATTTAACGTTCAAGTCGGTGCTTTTATACATTAATTTTCTGGTACCTACTTTTGCGGCCGTGAGAATAGTTACGGTCGCACAAGTCTGTATTCCTTTCTTAGGGTTTTATTACTATACGAAACGTGCCCGGAGACAAGTAATCCTAGCCATAAACATTGGTTTATGTTTTTATGGCTAAAACTGAAACGCATCCTAGGCCCGTTCGCACGCTTTACTAAACAAAGGAACACTTTCTGAATATTTAATATTTATGACATCTTCCCGAGAATAGACGCATCTCACGCTGGCCAACAAAGGGCGACGTTTTTGGCTTATTGAATATTTATGGCCCCCTTTCTAACAATCGGTCGGGGCTCACGGACTGTTTCTTTATTGAAGGTCCGCCCGATAATACTCGTGGGATGCAAAGTGTAATAAACCATCGAATTCCTATATCATAACACATGACTATCAACAGCTGTCGTTTTCAGCGTTTTTTTTTTTTTTTATAAATCTTTATTCAATCTTGAGATACATGCACATAAAATTACAAATTAGGTATTTATACTAAGTTTACAGACTTTTTTAATCTTTTACTTAAGCTACATTTTTTTTTTTTTTTTTAGTTAATATTACATGAAATTTTTTTTTTTTTAATACACTGAGATTCTATAGAATCCTTGAAAAGGATTCTATTTTTTCCTGAGCAAAATTAAACCTAGTTAACATCTTAACACTAGACAATTCAGACACAAATAAGAAACAAAAAAAAGAAACAGTGAAAAATATAAGATAAAATAAAAAAGAACACCATAAGTTGTGCCGCTTAGCGCTGATGATGGTGAGAGCTGCGCAAAGACATTGATTCCCCTAACCTTCTGATCAGGGATTAGTGTGTGTTTTAGACTTGTAATGAAATTTCAGTGTTAGTTTTTGAAAATGTTGGTGGATAGTGGGATTTTATTTTGGGTATGGAGGTGCTTGAGGTTAGCTCTAAAAGGAGTGTTGAAAATGATTTTAATGGCTTTGTTTTGTATGACCTGTAGTTTAGTAAAGTTAGATTTTGCGTTATCGATCCAGGTCGGTGCAGAGTATGTTATTATGGGTTTGATTAATGAGTTGTAAATTATTGTTTTATTATGACGTGAAAGGAGAGATTTTCGATTGAAAATTGGTGTCAGGGCTCCCAGTGCGGCCAGTCCTTTGCATTTGGCCACTTCTGTCTGTGAACCCCACCGAAGACGTGAATCGAGAATAAGTCCCAAATATTTAACTTCTTTGGACCATTCGATAGATCCAGAATTTGTTATAATATTGGGGGAAATTGCTTCGCCTTTTTCTCGTGAATATAATGGCCTCTGTTTTGTTGGAATTTACTTTTAATTTCCATTTTTCAAGGAAAGAAGTTAGTTGACTAAGTCCTTTTTGTAGACGTGACCTTATGTGGTCGAGTCTTTTGGAGGAAGTGAGAACGGCCGTGTCATCAGCATACAGCGCCAGTTCACATCGTGGGGGAGTGGGAAGATCATTTATATATAAATTGAATAAATAAGGACCGAGCAAGCTTCCTTGCGAACACCAGCTGTGACGAGTTTGAGAGACGATTTGGAATCGTTAATGACGGTTGTAAATTTACGGTCACAGAGGTAGGATTTTAATACATTGATTAAATATGAGGGTGTATTCAAAAGCAGGAGTTTATGAAGCAGACCATTGTGCCAGACTGTATCAAATGCCTTTTCTAGGTCGATTAGTATCATGCCTGTGGAGATTTTAGTATTAAGATTATTTGAGATGTTAGAGGCGATACTGGTTAGCTGATGGATAGTGGAATGTTTGGGTCTGAATCCAAATTGTTCATGAATTATAATTTTTCATGGAATTTCGCTAATCTGCTGAGAATGGCTTTTTCTAGGATTTTACTAATTGCAGATAGCATGCTAATGGGCCGGTAGTTTATGGGATTGGAGTGGTCTTTCCCTGGTTTTTTTTATTGGAATAACCAAAGCAATTTTCCAAGTTAATGGGACGTAGCCACTTATGAGACATCCATTATATATTTTTGTTAGGAGTATTATAGCTTTATGGGGAAGATTTTTTAAGTGAATGTTTTAATTTCATCTAGCCCAGGGGCTTTTAGAGGTTTAAGTTTTTTTATTATAGAGGATATTTCAGTGGTGTGGATGAAGGGAAATGGTGAAGTTTTTAAGGGAAGCATGCTGATTGTTTTGTTGACAGCTAACTCTATTTTTGGGTCAGGTTGTTTTTGAGACAGGGTAAAAGATTTTGAAAAGAGTCGGCAAGGGGAATTGGCTTTTTCTACATCAGAAACGGCTTTACCACCAGGAGAGTCTAAAGGAGGTATGGGAGATGACTTATGTCGAATGGATTTAACTGTCTTCCATAAGGAGTTGTTTGAAGGGGACAGAGACTTTAGTTTTTTGTCCATAAGTCATTTTTAATGTCGTTATTAGAGCTTGGATCTCGATTAAGTGAATTGATAATGGATTTGGAGAAACGGTCTTTGGTTTTTTTGCCAATATTTCCTTAGTCTGTTTTTAAAGCTAATTAGTGACTTAATATCGGGACTGAGGACAAGAGAGTAAGGTTTGTAAGGTGTTTTGGGGATCGCAAGAATGTCCGCTTCTAATATTAATTTGGTTAAGTCACTCACTGCGTGATCAATAGATTCAGGCGAGTTTATGGTTTGAGATGATAAATGAATGTTTTGGTTAATATGGGATTTGAAGAGTTTCCAGTCAGCAAGGGAATAATTACTTTGAGTTCTAGGATCTCTGGAAAAGTACAACTCAGGGAAAAGGATACTGGGAGATGATCGGAAGAGAGTAATTGTTCGGTTGTAAGTGTTGAAATAGAGTATACATTATTTGTTAGGACCAGGTCGAGTGTTGATGGGTGAATGCTATTATGTGGATAATGAGTAGGGGAGTCGGGGATATAAAATGTTAAAATCTTTTTTTTTGGAGGTGATGGTATAGGCTTTTTTCCATTTTGTTGCTTCGGCTGCAGTTCCACATTTGGTGTTTCGCATTGAAATCGCCACCTATGATAACCGACTTTCCTAGGCCTAGCAATATATCTATGTCAGATGGGAGGAGGCTTTTGTTGGGAGGGTTGTATGCAGAGATAATTGTGTATGTTGAGTTCTTGTGTGGTATTGTAATGGCGACTGTTTCCATGTTAAGAGTGACAGGTGTTAATAGTGTCTCGTGCTTAATTGAATTTTGTAAGAGTATGGCTACCCCACCGCCGTTGCCAGAGACACGGTCGTTGCGGTAGCAGTGATATCCAGGTATGTGAAATGATTTGTTTGGTTTGAGGTGTGTTTCTGTGATGAGTACTATGTCTAAGTTTAGCTCTCTTACCATCTCAGCTAATTCGTCCCCCTTTTTCAGGACACTTCTAGCGTTCCATAGGAATACTTTAAGTTCACCCATCGAGAGCGTCAAGGAGTTCAACGATCAGCATCGCCTTTTCTAGGTTGTCCTTACACAAGGCAAGCTTAGTGCGACCGTGAGAAGGGCCTTCAGAATTGGTAGTAGCCCTGAAGAAGGGCCGCTGTTGGGGGGTAAGGCCTGAGGAGATGGCTCCTTGTGGCCTACAGCAGATGTGGGTGCCTCCGTGACATCAGAAACGCTTGCGGGCTGAGACGGCTTTAGCAGGGACGACCAGGACCTGCCTTCCTCAACTTTTTTGAGTTGAATATTCTCGGGGCGGCAGGCCTTGCAGCTTTTTCCTTGTATCTTATCAGTTTGGATTCGTAATCCGTTCTTACGATACAGTTTTGTAGTTGGCTGGATGGTCTCCACCGCAATTGCAGCATGTAGCAGGGGTAGTGCGGTCAGATTTAGTGCACTGAGAGGTGAGATGAGCGCCTGGACATTTTACACAGCGCGCTTTCAGGTTGCAATTGATGGCCGCATGACCAAATTGCTGGCACCGGAAACACTACGTACTCCCCTTTACTTTTATTCATTTTTTCGATTTTAATTTTACAGTGACAGATGTGTTGTAGTTGTTTTATTTTTTTTATTTCTGTGCTGCTCACGAAACTGACCATGTATATTGGGTTGCCCTGTGTTTTTTAATTGCACGACTTTATTTGTATAAAGACCCTGGTAGTGAAGGTCAGCGATGATATCTTCTGTGTTCATTGCCGGGAGGCCTCGGATAACAGAATTTATTGGTTTCTCACTCGCGAGTGAGAAAGTGTGATAAGGCTGATTGATTTCTATTTTTGATAGATGAGCTTTTTAGTGCCTTGAAATCGTTTAACGATGAGCACAGAGAACGGACACTGATTTATTTTATAGTTTAAGGAGAAGGAGTCTTTAGTCGCGGATTTTAACAAGGCCAGAGTGGCCGCATGGGAGCCGCGGGGTCATAACTATAGGAGGGATGCGCGATTTTATATTTACACTTGTCACGGGCCGGGCGCAGGTAAAACACTTCTTTTAAGCCATCGTACTTATTCTTGGTAGCGGTTGGGTCTGCTGAGGCATTGAAAGCGGCCGCTTGGCCGATTTTTTGGGTACTTCCCACTCCATAATGGGGTGGGATAATCACTAACTAAAGGTAGCGTAGTAATTGCAGGCGTGTTGCTTCGACGAAGGTCACTGAAAGACTCAAAGTCGTTTTCAGCGTGAGACGTACGTAACAGTCAATCAAAGCAATATTTAGGAATACTAATAAATGGATCACATATGTATCGTTTCTGAAAAATGAACAATTCTAATGTAAACCATAAACTTATACAGATTTATAAGTTCTCTCCTTGATGATTATTATTTTCATTTTCTTATTAATATTTTCTTGTGCATAGAATTACATTTTATCTCGTCATGAGCTTAGCGCAGTACAATGTTTGATGCTGAAATATTTTATATTCATTCATAGAATATAAATGTTGGTAGATAAAAGTGTTACCTAACCTAACCTAACCTAACCATTTAATATCTAACCCAGTTATTTAATTGATTCAAATAGTTAAATCGTTTCAATTAGTCAGTATTGACTAATTTATCATTCTTACATACATGTGGAGGGTACTGTTTGCGCTACTCACCGTAGGTTTCTTTTTGTGGTTGTTGACGCTGTCGGTGCTTCCGTCATTTCCGTTCCTCTGGTTCTGACTGGTATCTTGGATTTGCTAGATCGGGTGCTTGAGCTGGAAGGGTATTTTTTTGAGCTGAATCATTTGCGTTTTTTGG